>OZ026523.1:91645868-92351216 GCA_964019695.1 Loripinus fragilis
GTCAGAAGCGAAATGTCAAGTGTTTGATGTTTTTTCAAGTCGACTAGGCAGGTTTGCAATCACCTGTACTTGAATTTGATAAAAACTGCACCCAAAACGCTTATTTTCTTCAAAAATTTGATTTTTGCATTTTTGAACCCAAAAATCGTGAAGTGATAGAAAACTCTTCCAAAACACCGCTTAACTTTAGTTCATTACAATACACATACTTAGGCAAAAATTCATTTCAATATCACTAGGGCTTAGTCAGAAAAAAAGAAATTGAAAAGTGGCTACTTAGAACTTCGGTTCAGTGTATACTACTAGCGGTTAATCCATTTTATTGCATGGCGTTATATCACCCACAGACACAACGCCATGTGATAAATATAAAGCAAGACATTGAAAGTCTTGCATTTAAACATTTTTTGCATTTACTGTTGCTGTTGATCTATTGTTTAATGTACTTTCAATTATTTGTGGGTGTTCTGTGTTTGTATTTGTTTTGTTATGCATTACTTTGTGTCCAGTCTAGTTTTGCAATCATCTTGAAGAGGAAGAGAAAGCTGGTTGCTTTGCTATTATTCTTACAGATGTATTTTTACTATAAATGTTATGTGGCTCTTCCTCACCATGCTGTAGGTTGGTCTGCAGTATGTGATTGTGGTATTTCCTGATCATACTCACTTACTTTTTTCAGGCATTATTTCACTTACTTTAACAACAAGTCAATGCGCTTATGTATCTTTTTCTCCTTTTATGAATGGTTTATACTTGCAACTTGCATTTATGTGTTGTGTTTGACAGACTATAAATCTTTTAGATATAATATATGCAATAGTTCAACATTGATCAAATGTCACTAACATATAGATTGCTTAAATCATATTTGGCAAAAGACTTTGCTGAAGGATCCATTTTATCGATCATTTAGAGGTCCTAACAGCTGTCGTTGTTTCTGCATGGAGTTGGTAAAACTTCTCCTCGTGCATCGATATAGTGTTGTACCCTTTTAAGAACATATTTGATATTTTTCATATTCAGGTCCTTTGGGAATATTTGGTTCTGACAGAAAGCAGAATACCGCTTAAGCCGGTGCTAGGGGCGTGAGAATTGTTTCACTTCACATTAGATGGCTCAGGAACAGACTCAATGAAACCAAGTCTGCTGTTTTCTAATATTGTAGGTTCTCTCTTTTTCCAAAGGATCCATTTTTCCAGATTATTTAGAGATCACAACAGCTGTCATGGCTTTTGCATGGAGTTAGTTAGACTTCTCCCCATGCATTGATATAGTGTTGATAATTTTCATATTCCGGTCCTTTGGGAATATTGGGTTTGGATGGAAAGCAGAATACCGATTAAGTTGGTGCTAGGGGGCATGAAAATTTTTGCACTTTCCCTTAGTTCTCATGAACAGACTCAATAAAACTGAGTCTGCTGTTTTCTAATATTGTAGGTTCTCTCTCTTTCTGAAGTATCCGTTTTTCAGATTATTTGCGCCTAGTAAGCTTAATTTAAAGCCGAAAAACTCAGTCAAAATATGGTATCTAACACCACTCAGTACCTTTGCATGCATGTTTATATTGTGACTTTTCGCACATGTAATAAGTACGACGTTTCATCAGTTGGCCAATATTACGTAGATAAACAATACATGACAACTCATCTTAAATAAAAGTTCAAAATCATACTTTCTCTACATGGTTCCTGTATGCTCCAAGCACCATCATGGCATTTCATTGAACTGTTGGTAGCTGTTGGTTTATATCCATTTATACAGGTGTAGGAACACATCTCATCACTATGGTACGAACATGCGTTGTTAAATATCACAGCTCCTACCACTGCTAGGCAATCTATAATTAAAGATTTTAACTAGTCTGTAACACAAATCATTCAAAATGAGACAGCACTTTGAAAGATTTAAAGTAAAAGGCTCGGCATTTAAGTCTGTTTAAGAGAGTTGATGAAAATGAAACATCTCCACGCCCTCCAGCACTGACCCAAGCACCATTTTACTTTCTAGAAGATCATATTTTCCCCAAAAGACCATTTAATGAAAAAAAATAACTTTATACTGATGTAAGGGTAAATTATAAGTCTACCAATTAAAGCAGGCAAAGTAACAGCTCTTGCGACCTCTAATTAATATGGAAAAATCAGAGCTTAAATAAAATAAGGTCTTACAAAACCCATTTAGAGTGTGATGATGGAGTAGAAAAATCCATCCCAAGGACCACCGTTTTTGCATCACAAGGCTTTCCGAATTACAACAGAAAGCCTTGTGATCAAAAACGGTGGTCCTAGGGATGGATTTGTTGTCATGATAAACCGATTTTCGTTCCCATCCTCACACAAATAATGGACACTTTTTCTTGCTCAACATTTAAACATCGCATTTCTATGTTAAAAAAAAGCCTCAAGAAGTTCCAAAATACGTTGAGATGCGACATATTACGTCAATCTAAAGTTTGAATGGCCTAATGTGGCTTTCAACATGTGACTGCTTTGTTTATATTTTCCTTGGGTTGTTACAGAGCATGTAATATTATAACCTACAAACGATGTAGTAAATTACAATACAGCAAGTGAAATGACCCCACATGACAGCCTGGATAAGATAACATAAGTGTGATACCAATTTTAAACCAAACATAAAATATCAGGCACCCTTGCCAAGTGTACAATAAATTTTCGCTTGTAGCAAAAATAGACAGGATAATTTCCAAAAAGTGAATAACAAAGGTGCTGATCAGAGTACGCCAATGCACAGACATGTCTATGCCTTTGTTGTTTGCAAACCACCAAAGACAGGTTTTTTCAAGTCACGGCACAAATTATAAAACACCATTATGAAGCAATGGTGTATGGGTCCTTGTAAAGACAGGTTACAGGCACAACTATGATAAAGGTTTAAGACTATGTTTGTCAAGCAGTCTGAAGCCTGTTCCACAGTTAAGCATTTACGGGGGAAACATACTCATAAGCTTTGATGGATTGAATTTGTATATTTGCATACATACTATCATATAATAAACATGTTTTAACATTCAGTTGAAAACATTTTGATTGTCAATGATGCTTAGTGTCCATATTAGTAAGACATTAACCTTGCAGAGGGAGATTGTACTTGTTTTGCTCTAACTCACATGTGTCATAAATGAGTAAAACCGCTGTCTTATTTGAATCAGTTATTGAATGTGACTATACAATGATCTTTTTCTGAGCCAATCAACTGATGTATTTATATAATAAGAGGAACCTCATAAGTATACGGCTGATTTGGAGTTTTAATTTTGTAAGGGGCCAAGCTCGAAAGTAAATGAGTATGATCTGGAACTACCACAATCAAAAACTGCAGAAAAACCCACGGCGCCTTGGGGTAGAGCTACAGAACATTTACAGTAACAAGACATCCAAAAGACAATACAAGCAAAACAACCAGCTCTTTCTTGCTCGTCAAGATGATTGCAAAACTAGAAAGGGCATGCAGTGTATGCATACCAAAACAAAGACCAACACAGAACCCCCACAAACAATGGGAGGTACATAGAACAACAACATAACCACCGCCTTAGAAAGTACAATAGCTTAAGCCTTATTCGATTTTCATCAGTTGCCATTGCAATTTTCAAATGTGTTGGTGTGTTTATTCATCATGTTACAAGGCATCATAAATATACTGAACAGCAAAAGAAATGCATATTTTGCATATTTGGTATAGTGTATAAATTGAGGTTTAAAAACTGATCTAATGATATCTAAGGTATCATTGATGTATTGGACATGTGTATTATCAAATGCATCACAAATGGACGGCTCATTAGAATAATGATAATAAAGGGGCATAACTCTGGGCATAATAAAATAACTCATGATAAAGGCGACTTTCGAGATGGTGTATGCTTAAAACCACGGAACGGATTTGAATGAAAATCACTCTGCATGATAATCATGACAAACAGTCTACTTATGAAGCTTAAATTTTCCGATATTCTTTACGGTGGACTACTGTGACCCAGTTACAATATCGGACAATTAACCGGAAGTGTGTTTAATACAGGCAAGAAAGGGTCCAAACAATTGTTTTAAACGATTCTATTGGACACTAACTTACTTGACATCAATCATACTACTCCAGATTTCCTACACCCCAAGATTCCGGTGGTTTTCAATACCAATGCAAAAAATGCAAAAAATGAAGATTTTGTGATTAGCACTAGTATTTCTACGGCTGTGAATTTTAAAGTTTTATTCTGTTTTCTTATCTGTTACAGTGTGTTCTGGTGATTGCAATGAAATCGGATTCAAATCCTGTGTTTTCCAATGTACGGCGCTGTTTTGCGTTTTTGCATTAAGTAAAAAAAAAATATTTTTAACTGTGTAATGACGAATAAAATGGTGTGGAACGAATGCATGAGTACGATCAAACATGTTCATATAATTTAGGGTAAAATTTGATAAGGGTTTCTGGTATGAAATGGATATTGAAAATATGCGTTTCTTTTGCTGTCAAGTATATATTCAAACTTCATTGTGAATGTTTGTATCATTCTTTGGTTTGTTTTCCCTATGCCATTCAATAAGTATATCTATGTATTTCATGGTGGCCATCAAAACACGTTTAAACCTTAACTGAGGAGTATTTAAAGGTATTAAGGTGGCATGATAGTTGTTAACTTTAGTTCTTATGAAAATAATCAATTAAACAGAGTCTGTTTTATCAAAGGTGGTAGGTTCCTTACACTTTACTAACATACCAATAGAGAGACCCAATATAGTTGCCAGTAACACATCATCATGTACAGTTATATAATGTGGACATATATATATATATATATATATATATATATATATATATATATATATATATATATATATATATATATATATATATATATATATATATATATATATATATATATATTGTCCTTTGGAACTATTGGGTCCTGACATGACACAATATGCTGTTCATTTCTATGCCTAGGGGCATTTGATGTGTTGCTGTTTTATTGTTTTATTAAATGTATAAGTAAACTCAATTAAACCAAACAGCTTAATAAAACCAAATTAATGGGTAGGATATAATATTGCCTCTAGGCTGATGGCTGACAGCTCTCCTTTTTCTCCACGCCTGTTCAAAATGTTCACATACTCTTTATGGTATTGTACAAAATAATTTCAAACATTATATTATCTGACTAAAACATATTACTTTTATATTGTCTGGTGGAAATAAATAGGAATTTACATCTATATTATTATCTAATGACTAATAATTGTATGCTTTCGGTACCTTTATGCAGCTGTATATCACCAGTAGATTTCACGTGTTAACAATTGAGTAGAATATATGGGCCTCGATGCGAGAAACCCTGTCTTTGGGGGTTGGTGAACAACAACTGCGCAGACCAGCCAGCGCATCCACACAGCCTGATCAGCACCTTTGTTATTCGCTTATTGGGATGTATACTATCTAGACTTTGAATTTCCTATCTAGTCTCTGTATGTCTTAGCTGGCTGGTTTGAATCTCACTTTATCAGAAACCCCAAAGACAGGTTTTTCTCACGTCGTGGACCAATTATACTTAAGCATGAATCACTGGTATTGCGCCTTTTCCAAGAAAACTTTTAATATAAACAAGCTTAACTGAATAAAAGATTATGTCACGATGGTCACCTGTATTACTTGAAAAAACTTAGATGTTTATATAAAAAGTAGGTAGAGAAAATTCTGCTATATTCGTTGACTTTTGTGGGTTTTGTGAATGGTCTTTGTGCTGTGATTTGATTTGTGTCCTTTCTAGTTGTGTATCATCTTGCTGAGGAAAAGAGCGTTGTCATTTCCAAAGTGTGTACAAGTGGGGATACAACAAAGAAATTTACTTGGTTAATATCTATCAGTTTACATTACGCAATTTATATATTGTGCGGGAGAAAATACATACACTTGACCAAAAACACATGAAAAGTAAGTAATTTCTTTGTGTATTTGTCACTTTCCCATATGGTGTCTAGGGTTAGGTCCCAGGGGGGGTACTCTGATATTTCCATACATACGTAGGCTCGGTCCATTTTTTTGGGTTCAAAATTTTAAATTTCGATATTTTTTTGGGTTTTCAGAAAAATAAATATTTTTTGGGGTATGAAAATTTTGTGGATATTTTTTTTGGGTCATCACAAAATTGGACTATATTTAGAGTTCATTTCTATGCATTTTAAGGTCTTTTCTTAAGGTCAAGGTACAGAATTGGGGGTATTTTTTTAGGTTGCTAAAATTTCAAATATTTTTTTTTGGGGTGCTTGAAATTCCTGATATTTTTTTGGGGTGAAGGGCAGATGCTGGTTCCGAGCCTACGTATGCAGAAAAAATGAGAGTACCCCCCCTGGGGGTTAGGTGTGGTTTTTGATTGTATCGATATCTGGTCTTTGCCTTCTTCTTTACTTTTTTGCTGTTAAGTGTTGTTCATTTTGCAAATTATGTTGCTGTTTGATACTTCATGATAGCTTTTATATATTGATGTATTTATATTGAAGAGAATTATATACTAATCAACTCATCGTAATTTTTGAAACATCTATCAGGCCTTTAGCTAAGAGTGTGTAACAAAAATATTTTCTTATTTCTCAACTGAAACATATGTTGTGGGTACGCAAAAGAATAATCTCAATGAGATGGTTCTTGTGAGCACCCTGAAACAATGTTAAAAATTATGGGTAAGAAAATATTTACAATTGTATGCTGCAAAAAAAAAGATTATGTTAACCTGTGTCTCCTCACCTTGTGCGCATGGTTTCTCTATGTTCCATACTCCTTCATTACATTCTATGGTACTATCACTGCTTGTTGGTGTATATCCGCTAGTACAGCTGTATGAACATTTTTCTCCACTGTGAAACGTACAACCAGCCAGAAACAGAACTCTTTCAACTTGCGTGGAACAGTCTATCATCAGAAATATATAGTGTATTTTTGTTAATTTTTTATTTGTTACGCCCCAGTTAACAAATTTTCAGTCATTTTAGTTAGGGTCTTCTTTGATTGAACCAGTACTAAGCACGTGATAAAGTATCTTGCTTAAGGACACAACACAGTGACACTGCCTTTGGTGAGACTAACATTAGTAACCTTTGACCCTAGCCTAATGCTCTACCAGCTGAGCCACTGCGTTCCACATACACTAGTGTATAAATTATTTCATCAATAATATGCTATAATGTAAATAACAACATAGCATATATGGTAAAATCTTACTGTATATAGGTCTGAAACACGATTTCGAACTAATTTTAGCTTCATATAAATTATTACCTAACATAGTGCTGCTGAATTTTTAAATTCCAGCCAATATACTTGTCACAAAGAAAGCAAAAAAATGCTCGACAATGACTCCCAGTAAGAATATTTTCTCTGATTTATTTAATGAATTAAAATACACATGAGCTGGCAAAACCTCATGTCTGGTAAGATAATGAATGCCTACCAATTAACAAATGGTCAAGAAGAGTACTTCATATACCCCTGCTTGATTTAATTACTGTAAGACGTATGGAAGCAAGACTGCGCCAAAGAATTAAAAGTGTAGAGTGTGTAAACTTTCTGAGTCAAACTAGCTAGTTTTAGCCATTCAGGCCACCTCAGTGACCCTCTAATGGTTTAAAGTAAAAAGTGGAATACGTGATTCCAAAGGGCCAGAAAATAAAATCTACATTATAGTGAAGGGAAGGGCTACCTTCTACCGCCGCCATAAGTCCCTGTCACCAGCTGAAGTGAAGTAAAAATATGTTCTTAAAAGCTTATAAGATGGTAATGAATGCTGGTGTATCATTTAGCATTTAAAATAAGAATTATTATAGCTGGACAGGAGGCTATTAGCATGCATAGAGACAGTATTATTATTGGACGTTGCGTCATTAGCGTAACGTCACTTTGACGTTATATTTAACGTTAGTTATTAAGAGAAGCTAGAAATCGTAACGACGCCATTGATCGTAGGGCGTCATTGTAGCAGATGAATAAACCATTTATCGTCTAACTCATAATCGGAGTTAAGTTATTTTTGTTGCATTCCACATTCGGGAATATCACCGCAACAAAATTGGTAGCAGAGCGAGGTTATTTACATCGGAATTGACAGAAATAAGACGAGTTTATGATGGCGTAATCCAAAATCAGAGACACAATCGAATGCAGCGGCAGCGTCGCCGTTACAGAGATAGGAATCAGATTTAAAAAGGATAAAATTCGGGCAAAAGCTAACTTTACTCACACAGAATATACTGCTGTAATTAATAGATGATGATTCGTCCAGCCATTGTCAAGTTATCGAGGCTCACAAGAGGCTAGGAAGCTGTTTGGAAATAGTGTTAGATATACTCTACAACTTTTCGGACTTTCATACTAGACAAAAGGAGCATACAAAATGTGAACGCATTCTCAGTGAGATGGGACAGATAGAAGAGGACTTTTATTCGGCTTCAAAATGCGCGCAGCAATTCTTGGAATCGCGGAAAGACGACTCCGCAACCTTGTCGGCAACAGAGATGCTCACAATCGACATTGGACGTGGATTGAACATTGCAGATGAAAGTTCAGAGACTGTTTTAAAGGATCATGCGCCAACAGAACAGGCACAGGAAACATACAAGGTACAATTTTCCGATCAATTTAGAAAAATTAATGGCCCTATGCCAGTGCAAGTTAAAAATACGCAAACTTTGTATGAAAATCAGACTAATGAATCTAAAACTACGGACATCACCAATGAACAGTTGAATGAGCATGTGACTGCTACAAGTTCAGGTGAGTGTGACAATACGCGGAAAAGTACAGAGATAAATGAGCAACAGAGTAGAACTAAAATTTCAGTCATGAATGCACGTGCCTTACCATTTGAGCAAAGTGATAATTCCTATGGAAGACCATCTGTGCCGACGGCCAATTTTGAAAGTCCATCGATTGGGCAAGACCTTTGGCGACAATTGAAACGTGTTCAAATCCCTGTATTCTCTGGTGACAAGCAGTAATACCACAGCTGGAAAGCGGCTTTTCTCGCATGCATGGATAGCGCTCCCACTACTGGGGAATACAAATTGCTGCAGCTAGGACAGTACTTATCAGGCGAAGCTCTCAAGATGATCGAGAACCTAGGTCATTCTGGAGCAGCATACAAGGCCGCCAAAGAACGTTTGGAGCGGAAATTCGGAGGTATGCGGCGTCAAATATCCATTTATACAGAGGAATTGGAGAACTTTCGCCAAATTCGGGTTGGAAATGCTAAGGACTTGGAATAATTTTCTGATTTGCTGGATATAGCCATGATAAACCTTAAAGAATCAAATCAGGACCAAGAGCTTGGTAACGGTACTTTATATACAATCTTACAACGAAAATTACAACAATCTATGCTAGCGAACTACCACCGTTGGGTATATGACAACAACGTGACTCAATCCGTAGCTACTTTACGACAGTGGGTTATTCTAGAGTTTGAATTTCAAACAGTCGCCTCTGAAACTGTTCATGGTGTGACAGGCAAGATGTCAGATGCACAGACAACACCACCAAGGCAAGGACAACAAAATACAATAACTTTCTTCGGAGATAGCAGGCATAATCGCACCAAGAAGACGCAGTGCTGTCAGGCTTGTGGGGCAGATCATCAGATTTGGACATGTCAGGTATTTAAACAGAAGAGAATTTCCGATAAGTGGGACATCGCTAAACGTTGCCAACTTTGTTTCCGCTGTTTGGCGGAAGGACATCCTGGTAGAAAATGTCCAAGAAGTCGCCAGTGTGGCCAGAATGGATGCAAAGCACTGCATTATAGATTGCTGCATCAACCGTCACAAGAAACTGAGTTAAAGACGGCTGATCTGAAAAGTATCAATAGCATTGCAGTGAAAGCATCGAATGAAATATACAGTAAGCAGACCACTTCAGGCACGGAGGGGAATAAGCCTTGGCAGCAAACCACAATGACGGCGAACAACGTTACTACAACAGATTTCATAGCACTTCGCACAGTGCCCATCATACTGAAGAATGGCAATCGGTCAATCAAGGTAAATGCTCTCTTGGACGATGCCAGCACCAAGACTTACATTAACGCGGATGTCGCCGCAGAGCTTGGACTGCAAGGCAAGACAGAGAGAGTCACAAATAATGTTTTAAATGGACAAGTGGAAACATTCAAAACACGCCCTGTTGACGTGCAATTGGAAAGTCTGATTGGTGATGTAAAACTGCAGGTTACGGCATACACGGCAACAAGTCACTGGAACTATGTCAGCCTTCGATTGGACCTAATACACTCAGTGATGGGCGCACCTACAGCATATGAACTTTCCCAGAGTTGCAAAGAGAACAGTCGTTGACGTTCTTATAGGCCTAGATTGTGCAGATCTCCATTGTACACTTCAGGAAGTCAGGGGTCGACCAGGGGAGCCGATCGCTAGATTAACGCCGTTGGGTTGGACGTGTATAGGAAATCCAGGTTTAGGTGATAGAACAGCAGTGCAAACACACTTCGCCAGAACATACTTTGTGAAAGATCAAGCAGAAATAGAACAGCTGAATACAAATTTAAAACGCTTCTTGGAAATTGATGACATGTCAGTAGCTAGAACCAGCATTATCAAACAGAAACCAATCGTGCGCAAAGAGGAACAGTCTGCATTACAGAAAGTAGAATACTCTATCCAGTTTGAAAATGGTATGTACCGAGTTGGTGTTCCCTGCCGCAACAATAGCCATCAATATTATTTTTGTGGATTTTATCGATGTGTAAAGGTAAGTTAGGATGCAAAAATTAGGAATCGATACAAACAAGTACCATGCCTGCCCCAGGATACCAATGGGAAAGTGACAAACTCACAGCTAGACACCAGCAAATTACTCAAAAATGCGTAAAGCCCAAAGCGCTTTACGTTAATTTTGTGAGTGATTAGCCGGAGTGTACACATAGATATAATCCAAAAATATCGATTCCTTATAATTCCAACTTTAGAACAAAAACAGCACATTTGTAAAGGGTTGTTGACACTATTTTAAATTTTAAAGGCCACTGAAGAAATAGTGCAAAACTGCAGTCCATGTAAAAATGGGCAGCCATCAGGAAAACTATGTCAGTTTAAAGCTTTGTTTTGCAACATAAAAATAAAGAGAATGGCATTCTAATGAATCAAAAATATGAGTATGAGCTCAAAAACAACTCCATTTATTGTTTTTCTGTTGGCAAATTCCGCTTGATTGGCTTATTGAAGAGTATTTAGATTTATTCCCTACCACTAATCAACTAACAAACAACTAGAGTTTTTATACTACATCCAGATATTTGGACGATACTTTAGACATTAATAATGTTTATTTTGATAATATGATAAGTCATATATACCCTTCATACCTCTGATACCAAAGCTGCATTTTTAGACTTGCATTTGTCAATTTCTAATGAAATTGTTTTTGCCAAAATAAATGATAAACATGACGACTTTGATTTTAAAATTGTCAAGTTCCCATTTTTAGATGGTGATGTTCCTCGCTCTACATCCTATGGAGTCTATATCTTTCAACTCATTCGTTTTGCTAGAGCATCTAGCTATGTTTTGGTATCATAAACTTTGCCAAATGTGTCCAGGTTTACATCAGAATTAAGGGCAAGGTTGGTACCGTGAAACTGGTTTAAGCCCTCCATTAAAATATTTTACTGACCATTCCAAGGTGGTACTTCTTTTGTGGATCTTTTATGTCTTTTTTTTGTTTTGTTTTTTCTGATTTAGTTTGCTATGCCGATTGTGCGCGTCGTTTTATATGTGCCTTGTGGTCACCTGCAGGTAAAAGGCTGACCTCTTGGCTCTCGTTTGTCGTGTCTAACTGTAAGTTTGTCACTTTCCCATTGGTATTCTGGGTCAGGTGTGGTACTTGATTGTATCGATTCCTGATCTTTGCACCCTTACTTTAAAAAGTACTTTTTGTCTAAAATTTCCACAATCTTAAACATAAATTTAAAAGTTTGTTTTGATGACGTTGAAACGCATTGAAACCTTTTGATGTTGATGTAGACGTTGTTTTGATGACTTAGCTCTTCAACGACGTTGCTGTTTACTAGGTACCGTCACATTAGCCCTTATAATGCCAAGAAAAACGCATCTGAAAATGTCGTCTGCTGAAGTCGTCTGCAGCAAATAATTGCCTAACATTACAGGCGAATTTAAGTATACATGCAAAAAGTGTGGACCCAGAACAGAATGCCCCTATAGGAGCAGTCTAATCTTGAATCACACTGTTTGCCATTGAGGTCTCTTAACATTTTCGAGGACGAGAAAAGCAGACGACTTTTGTCGGGATTGGCGCTTTAAGAGTTATGTCGCGTTTTTTTGAAGGCAGATATCGAAGAGTCTTATGTGGGGATTTTATCAATGTATTTTAAGCCTCCCATCAGCCAATCAGAAGGCAGGAATTTGATGCAGTTTGAATTTTGATGGTAGGTTCTACATGTTTAAGTAATATGTGACAAGTGGTAGCCTAACACTAACATCAGGAATCTGCAGAGATTCCATATCAGAACATTACATTAGTACCCATCGTCACATAAAGACAGGCTGGCTTAATTATGGCTGCCTTTTACAGTCAAGCAGGCACTCACATAGCAACTGTAACACTTAAGCATAATAAAAGAAAAGATAGGTTAATGCAGGTGACAACTTTTATCTAAAAAGGTATTCAACATGCCTAAACTAATAGAAATTTGAACCAAATTCCTAAGTACATGAACAGGACAAGAGGTACACTCTACCCCTTATTGATGAATGATATATGTTTAAAACAACTATTGAAATATTAACATGGAGGTGCATTTTTCATTATAGACCAATCCATTTTAACCCAAACTCAATTCATAAACTTACAACAGCAAACTCATGCGCAGGTCCAGAAATTTCTTTTGCAGGGGGGGAGTCCTGAAAACTTTATTTTGCCATTAACATATTTCACAGAGGGTTGTACGGACCTCACTCAAGAAGCAAATGGACCTAAGGGGTGTCCTTACCAGTATTTTTATTCTCAAATTTTGATTTTCCAGGGGCTGGGGCTCGTACCACCTGTACCCCTCTGGATCAACCCATGAAACTCTTATGCTACCCCTACAACATAGTTCCACCATCCATTTCTGATAAGTCAATCTTAACATTATCAAAAACATTAATTGATGGAATCTCTATCAGCATGACTACAAACGGCGAACTTATATGATCCGTATGAAAAGTATTTTACGTTTTTTTGTGTTTCTAGATCATTGTGTATTTTAATAGTGTATTTTACAAACCTTTCACGCATGGCGTTTGTGTACTCCAGTTCCCACCATTACATATCAAAGTGTTGCTACTGATCAAAGTGTGATACCCGACAGCACACGAAAACATACATGTTTCTCCATTTTGGTACAAACACGTTGTTGCAAACTCAACTTGCTCAATGTAAGGACAATCTGGAACTATAAAATCATACAGAATATATGTATTTTGTAAATGTGTCTTGGTTGCAAACTCTTCAATGTTCAAAGCTTTTAAAGATATGGTATGTGCTAAATGTCATTGGGACAAGCAAGCTGATATTTTTGTCGATATATCAAACTACACCTGGAATGGCTCTTTCGATGGACGGGCTCATCTCAATTATTTGCACTTTCATGTTTGGCAACAGAGTTTGTGACAGTTTTGCCCCTGACATTAAGTAACTGTCAGCATTGTATCAGCTCTTTTCTCTTTAGTATAATAGTTATGTGTTGTGTTTGCAGTTGTTTATTTTGTGTTGATTTTACTATTTCATGTTACACGCGAGTTAAACAAGTTAAGAATGTTGTAACAGCAACAAAATCTGCCTTGAAATGGTCGGTAAAATAGTTTAAAGGAGGGCTTAAACCAATTTCATTGCACTAACCTCACCATTTGTTCACATATGGATCAAGACACATAGATGTTTGTTTTGCATGAAAGACCCCTAACTTATCTATGCATCATCTACTAGAACATATAAATTAAGATATAAAAAGAAGATAATGCAAAAATAAGATTCCAACAGTACATAAAACTGAATACGGGAGCAAAAAAAATCCAAAAGACAAACCCCAGGTTAACTCTTTTTATTATTTGCCACTTTTGTTGTCTTTGTGTAACTTGTGTAACATGTATGGTGTTTATCTGTTTAATATTTTGTTTACTTAGTTTCTGTTTACCCAGATATTGGAGACATTGATGGTAAATAAGTTGTTGTAAACAACGTATTTATTTGGTTATAAGATTTTTCTAGAAGGATGACTAATCATCTAGAAATTAAAAATGCATTGTCATGAAGGTTCTTGAACCTCAGAGAAAATTCCAGATTTTTCTAGAATTTTCTTTTCCATGCCAATAGAAGCTTTGAGTAGATTCTGCAATTCAGTGGAATCATCCAACAGAATGTAGAACTTTCCAGTATGTTTTATATTTAGCATATGATTTCATAGTTGTTTCCTGAGTGTTCTAGAACTTTCTTAAACAGTATATATAATAGTAAATTTTTCATAAGGGCATCTTTGAAATAGTTTCACCATTTTTAAGTCTAAACCTTTTGTGCTGGAATTCTATATTGGAATATTTAGTGTTTAACTTATTCATTCTGGACTACTTTGGATTATTCAGTTTTGGATTCATACTTAGTGTTCATTGGAATTAACTTCAAAATCTGGGGATCAGAAACTGCTGAAAGACTTGTGTTGATAAATATTCTGAGGGACAGTTTGGACATACAAGGTATTGTAAATTAGATTTTCTTTGATTTTATTTTCCATTGCTTATTGTAAATGATAATTTTGTTTTTAATAAATTTTGTTAAATTTTAAAAGTGCTGTTTGCTGACTTTCCAAATAGCAAATTTTGGTTTCCTGAATTTGTTTCTAGTTACGCCTGGCACGTAACAGAAATTGGGGGCTCGTCCGGAACTGAAATTTATCATTCACCAAATTAGTTTGAAATTTAAAAGAATCTATACTGTTTGCTGTTTAGCTAGTTGAAGCCAGCAGAAAGCAAATATGTCATTCAAACTAAGTGATTTAACTGCATCACCTTCTCAGGAGCTGTTAGACTTGGCAAAAAAAGTCTGATCTTTTGGACATTGCTGCCCATTACGGCCTACCCAATGTCAAAAAGACTATGTTAAAACATGAAATTAAAAACATTCTCATTCAGTTCTTTGTGAACGAAGAAATATTTGATTCCTCAGCCACATCTCAGATTCTGGTTACCCAGACTGATTTGGAGTTGAGGGAACTAGAAATTAAAAGGCAAGTTGAGATGGAAAAATTAAGGTTAGAACATGAGAACAGAATAAGGGTAGAAAATACAGAACGTGAAGAGAGATTGAGGAATGAGAAAGAAGAGCGAGAGGATAGAATTAGGTTGAAACATTAGAACGAGAAGATAGGTTGCTAAGAGAATAAATAGAACATGAAAAATTAAGGTTGGAAATGGAAGAACGAGAGAAGGAAAAACAAAGAGAAATGGAAAGAGAAAAAATAGAACAGCAAGAACGCATTGACATTGAAAAAGAAAAATTACACTTTGAGTTAAAAATGAAAGATCTTGAGTTAGAAGGATAATCGAAATCAAAACCTTTGCCTTTAGACTCTGGCAAATTTTTTGATGTGACAAAACACATCCGACTTGTTCCTCCATTTCAAGAAAAAGAAGTTGACAAATATTTTTTACATTTTGAGAAGGTAGCAGAAAACCTGAAATGGCCAAGAGAGCACTGGACTTACTTTTGCAGAGCGTTGTAATAGGCAAAGCTCGAGAAATTTACACCCAGCTTTCACTAGAACAAAGCTCAGATTATGACAAAATAAAAGAACTTGTTCTTAAGGCTTATGAGTTGGTCCCTGAAGCTTACAGGCAGAAATTTAGAGATTGTAGGAAAGAACCTAACCAGACTCATGTGGAATTTGCTAGAACAAAAGAACAATTATTTGATAGGTGGTGCTCTTCAAAGAAAGTGGATTCTGATTATGAAAAATAAAACAGCTCATGTTTGTTGAAGAATTCAAATGGTGTATAAATTCTGACGTCAGGGCTTTCTTAAATGAAAAAGAAGGTGAAAATTTGGATGTAGCAGCTAGACTAGCTGATGATTATTCTTTGACTCATAAAACTTCTTTTGTTAACAAGCCTTTTCCTAGGAAACCATTTAACCCTCAATTGAAATTTACACCTCAATCAAGGCCATTTTCCCCTCAGTCAAAACCATATTCCCCTCAGTCAGGTCCAAAATCCAACCCAGTAATCAATTAGATATTTCCAGTCATTCATTTACTCCAAAGCCTAGATTTTCTGCTGAAAACAAAGGTCAGAGTCCTTTATCCCAGCCAATTTGCAATTATTGTAAACAATCAGGTCATATCATTTCTGAATGTATAGCTTTGAAAAGAAAGAGAGAGAAAGAAAGACAGGAGAGTCCTAAACCCACAGGTCTCACCTCTTTAAGGTGAAAACCACAGTCTTCTATTCAGGATGAGAATCCTATTTTGGCCAAAACATCTGAGACTGATGCCGTTATGGAGAGTTATGAACCATTCTTATCAGATGGTTCCGTGTCACTTAATAGTGACTTTTCCCAGTCTAACCCTATTAAAATCTTACGAGATACAAGTGCTTCTCAATCCCTTATCTTGGCAGATACCCTGCCTTTTTCTGAGAAGGCTTCTTCTGGGACAAGTGTCCTTATCCAGGGTGTAGAGTGTGGATTTATTAATGTTCCGCTCCATAACATTTATTTGTCCTCAGACTTAGTTACTGGTCTCGTGGCTGTAGGTATTAGACGTTCTTTACCTTTTAAAGGTGTTCACTTGCTGTTAGGCAACGATTTGGCTGGAGATAAGGTTGTGGTAGACCCACTTTTGACCAACACACCCTGTGTTGATCAACCGCCTGATCCTATTACGCAGGAAATTCCTGAACTTTACCCTTCTTGTGCTGTCACTAGAGCAATGACAAAGAAAGCCAATCAATATTATGGGATGCAGGATATTAATTTAGCTGACACTTTGATAGGTCAGTCCTGTCAAGGTCACAGCTTTGTAAGGAACAACACAGTGATCCTGAGATATCACCTTAATTTAATAGAGCTTTAGATGAAAGTGAAATGTCACAAGTCCCTGTTTGCTATTATGTAAAAAATGACATTTTGATGAGAAAATGGCG
This sequence comes from Loripinus fragilis, assembly GCA_964019695.1. Classification (NCBI taxonomy): domain Eukaryota; kingdom Metazoa; phylum Mollusca; class Bivalvia; order Lucinida; family Lucinidae; genus Loripinus; species Loripinus fragilis. Next base: position 91,663,082 of record OZ026523.1, read on the forward strand.
TCCTCCTGATGTCTCAACAGATGATGAGTGGACTGTTAACACCAGATTGTGGTCCCTAGGGCTTATCGTCCTGAAATTTTAAATTTGGCTCATGAAACTTCCATGTCAGGCCATTTAGGTATAAACAAGACCAATTACAAGATTCTTAATCATTTCTTTTGGCCAGGATTAAAATCTGATGTTTCTCAGCACTGCAAATCCTGTCACACATGTCAAATGGTAGGAAAACCAATCAGACCATTCCAAAAGCTTCTTTACAGCCCATTCCTGCCTTTGACGAACCTTTTAGTAGAATCATTATTGACTGTGTAGGTCGCTTGCCCAAAACAAAGTCAGGTTGTCAACATCTTTTGACTATTATGTGTGCTTCAACACGCTTCCCTGAAGCCATTCCACTCAGAAACATCAAGACTAAGACAATTGTTAAGACACATGTGAAATTTTTCACCTTTGTGGGACTTCCAAGGTCTGTACAATCAGATCAAGGTTCAAATTTTATGTCAGGAATTTTTCAACACGTCATGCATGAACTTGGAATCGAACAATACAAGTCATCAGCTTATCATCCTGAAAGCCAGGGTGCCTTAGAAAGATTTCATCAAACTTTGAAAAACATGATCAGATCTTACTGCTTTGAAACAGAAAAAGATTGGGATGAAGGTATACATTTGCTTTTATTTGCTGTAAGAGAATCTGTACAAGAGTCTCTTGGGTTCAGCCCATTTGAACTTGTATTTGGACATACTGTGCGCGGACCCTTGAAACTTCTGAAAGAAAAACTAACTTCTCTCAGATGATGACAGTTCTTTAAACTTACTTCAGTATGTGTCTGATTTCAAAGATAGACTATCAAAGGCCTGTGAAGCTGCTTGGTTCAATCTCAAATCAGCTCAGAGGAAAATGAAATTGCGTTATGATGAAAACGCTCAGGATAGAAGTTTTGAACCTGGAGACAAGGTACTTGCTCTTTTGCCCATGCCTGGTTAGCCATTGCAAGCTAGATATTATGGTCCTTATACTATTGACAAAAAGTTGAGTGATGTTAATTACATTGTTAACACTCCTGGGAGGCGCAAACAAAAACAGTTATGTCATATCAACATGCTTAAAAAGTACATTGATAGGGATAGTTCTGTTATTTCATCAGTAAATCTAGTTAATACTGTCCCTCTTGAACAAAATCAAATGGACTCTGAAGATATGAACTTTGTGAAATCTGATCCCGCGTCGTCAAAACTCAAGAACTCTGATATCTTAAAGGATCTTGACCAGAAATTATCTCATAACTATTTTCTATTGCTTATTGTAAATGATAATTTTGTTTTTAATAAATTTTGTTATATTTTAAAAGTGCTTTTTGCTGACTTTCCAAATAGCAAATTTTGGTTTCCTGAATTTGTTTCTCTTTACGCCTGGCACGTAACACTTGAAAGAAAATCAGGGATATCTAAACTTTGGGCCTTTAGTATATGTATCTAAAAGACGATAATAAAAACAATAACGACAAAAATAATGTATAAAAAAAGAAAAAAAAACATGAATGCAGAGTTGAATGTCGATGCATTGCTATCAAATAAGAATAGAATCTAGGAACTAACATTAGGTGCTATCAACCTGTATACTTTGTAATAATTATTGCCAACAGCAAGCACTCTTATACGGCATGAAGATATGCAAGATTAACTAAATTTTCTCTGTTAGAATGTTTTGGCTGCTGTCTGTTCTAAGGCGGTGGTTCTGTTGTTGTTGACTCATTGTTTGTATGAGTTATAGGTGTGGTCCTTGTTTTGTTATGCATTACTTAGTGTCCTTTCTAGTTTTACAATCAAACGGGAGAGAGAGAGAGAGAGAGAGAGAGAGAGAGAGAGCTGGTTTCTTTCCTGGTGTCTTGTGACTGTTAGTGTTCTTTAGATCTTCCTCATACTGCCATGGGTAGGTCTGTAGTGTGTGATTGTAGTATTTCCTGATCATACTCGCTTACTGTTTACTACTTGCTGCATTTATATTGCTTATTTGCTTCTTTGATTGAAATAATTACGGTATGTTACAGCACAATTTCAGCAAACTGAGTAACTGATTGAAAAACATCTACAAAAGTCTAAAATAGTAAGTGAGTATGATCAGGAAATACCACAATCACAAACTGCAGACAACCCCATGGCACCGCTAGGAAGAGCCGCTCAACCATCACAAGACACCAGGAAGACAAATTTAGCAAAGCAATCAGCTCTCTCTTAAGATAGGCTTATTTGAGACATTACTTATTTTAGCAAGCATAATGCATTTGAGTAACGTTGGTGGAAATACTAATTGCAACACAATGGTGTTTAAATAAAAAAATGGTGAATCAACTATTTCAGCACCAGGAATGCAAATCACCATGGCTCACATAGTGATTGTCTTTAGCTCTGGCTGTCTGTTTGCTGCATCAGTTATTCAATATGCCTTTATTGCTCTTCTGTTATGATTATTTAAATAAGTAAGGAAACATTTTTGCGAACTGAAAATAATTTTATTTTTGTGTTTAAACAACTACAACTTTGAGGAAATACTTGGCAAATGAAATATATCTAACTCCTGTCCTGACTGATATCTGTTCTAAGGTAGTAATTACATTGCTTTTGTTCTTTGCTTTTTATTCCCATTGAGTATGGAAATTCATGTTTAGTCCTTGTTATTGTGGTAAAGGTTTGTGCCCTTTTTAGTTTGGGGATCATCTTGCCGGTGCTTGTTCCTCTTGGAGCCAGAGGATGGTCTGAGGTATTTGATTGTGACATTTACTGGTCGTATTGTATTATTTGTATAAATACCTGTTACAACACAAATACAACTTAACGACTGCATTGGTAGAAATGCTTGTTTCATTGCATCTGCTCTGGGAAAATACCTATTTCATCACAAGGACTCTCGACATCCCATGATCCATCATCACATGTCATAGTATCATCAGGTGCAGTTGGAGTGTAACCATGATCACAGCTGTATGTACATGTTTCACCATTGTTGTGATTGCATGCTCTACCAAACAGAACTTTATCCACCGTTTCTGGACATTTAGCAGCTGTTAGGTTTAAAACGAAATACAATTTCAGCCAAATATCTGTTTTTGCTTTTTGACTTTTTCGTGATTCCCAATGTTTTTAATTCTATCTCACATACCCATACCAGCCCATGGAAAAGATAAAAAAACGCACAGACACTAGCCACACGTCGATCCGTGACGTCATTATAATGTTAAAATAACGTCACCTTGTTGCATCTCAGCAAACTTATGATTTTCTGGAAGATTTTTTCATGTTTCTTTTCAATATGGAAAAATGTACTAAGTGGAAAGCAAGAAAAAAAATCCATTATTCGTGTGAGGATGAGATAGGAAAATCAGTCCCTCATACTAGCCTTGTGATGCTAATCAGTGATCCTTGGGACGTATTTTTCTATCCTACCATCATACTCATGACGTATTCTTATAATCTGTTTCTAACTATTTTAGCTTTAACATCCATTTTCATTAGTGATGAAGCCAAACATATGTTAGTCATTCTGATTGAAGGTGTTAAATAGGCATTTAGTCCAGAAACTGTATTAGGAGTAAATCGTACAGTTTAATAACCTAGTATTTTTGCAGGGCTTAATATTGATAATCCTTATTTTGAACAAATGGTAGGTCAGATATATCCCACTGAACTTCAGTTAAATAAGGCAAATTCTTCTGATACTGAAGCTCCGTTTTTGGACTTGAACTTGTCAATAACAAATGGCGTAGTTTCTACTAAAATTTATGATAAACGGGATGATTTTAATGTTGAAATAGTAAATTTTCCATTTCTTAATGGAGATGCTTCTCGCTCTTCTTCCTATGGTGTATATATTTCTCAGCTTATTCGTTTTGCTAGAGTGTGTTCTAGTGTTGATGACTTCAACAACAGAAACTTATTTCTAACTGCTAAATTATTAAAACAAGGTTATAGATATCATAAAATTTTAAAATGCATTTTCTAAATCCTACCACAGACACTCAGAGTTAATTTTTAAATATTACATTGGGTTAAAAACTCTTCTGCAGCAAGGCATATCAGAACCTATATTTTATTGTGATTTAGTTTATAAATTCAAACGAATTGTTGGAAAACCTAATTTTTGGGATCAATTGAAAAAGATAGTAAAACGTTAAATAAGGGTTGAATATAACTTGGATGTCATGCTGCAGTCTGCATGCCTAGTTTTAAACCCAATCAAGGTTTATAGCTATGGTTTCCTCTTTAATTGCACGACTGTGGGTCAGGCCTCAGACTCTATGATGGCTCTGACGTAAAGCTTTAATCGGTGGGTTGGTGCCTGATGCTTATCTGTAGCTGGACCCAGCGAGGCTCAACTTGAGGTTTACTTTAGCTCTGACTATTTGTGAGTCATGAGCTCTTTTCTTTGTTTCATCATGGGGTGTTAATTTGTTAAGAGTGTTTCTCCATGATGATACATTGCATTAGTTTGATGGCCTCCATGCAAGCAGAACATATCTTGTACTTCAACAACAGCAGAATCTAAGGCAAAGATTTATTACCAGTAAAATGCATTTAATCCCCCAGATGGCTTAGGCTGCTGTCTGTTCTAAGGCAGTGGCTCTGTTGTTGTTGTTGACATTTTCTTTATTGTTACCCCATTGTGGGAGTCTGTAATTGTTCTACAGCATGTTTAGTTGTACGTTACTTTGTGTCCATTATAGTATTGCAATCATCTTTATGGGGAAGAGAGAGCTGATTGCTTTGCTTTATTTGTCTTCCTGGTGTCTGGTTATGGGTGAGCGGCTCTTCCTCGCGGTGCAAAGGAGCTGTCTTTGGTTTGTGATTGTGGTATTTCCTGATCATACTCACTTACTACTTCAGATTTTTTTCAAGATTGATGGGCTTAAATGACTCATGGAGCAAATAAATGGTGGGCCATTTTCTGAAATGATGGGTTCAAGCATATCAAACTAAACACGGTTAACATTTAGGTAGTATGCTTTACCTACACACTGACACTTGTATGCATATATGTTTAATACATATTGACTGCTGATTATACAGTAAAACTAAAAAAAGAAGACCAATTATCGCTTAATGCAGGTCAAAAGTATTGCAGAATGCTCAAAGAGGACCTTCATTAAGCTACCATTTGCTATTAAAATCTTTGTTTTGTCTTTTTATGAGTAGCTGCTTAAGGCAGGTTTTACTGTATGACAGCCTACATGTACTTTCTGTTTTGTGGAGTTCGTAGACTTGTTGTAAGATGAACATTTATATTAAAGTGGGATTTTTTCACAGCTAAAAAGGATGGGTCAACTGGGCCCACTGCCTTGGAAAGCGATGGGCCATATTTTGAAATCATGGGACAATGACCCGGGCCCACCATACATCTAAAGGCCTGTATATGCAAAAGATTTGGTACAGATTTGACATAAAAGTGAGCTCCAATGATTAAATACATGGCCATTGTGCTTAAATGCATTAATCAAATGCAGAGAAAGTAGTGACATGGTCATTATAAGAGTTTATAAATAAAGTCGTGTTACAATGCGCCTATCTGCTAATAGACCTCAATGTCCTCACAGCATAGCTGAATATATGCTCGTTGGATGACAGACGACGCACGACAAGGACAGATCATAAATGCTCAAAACGTAGAAGATACTGTTATACAGCCATTCCTAATCTTTAATTAGATTGCTATATTAGACGATAAGACATGTCATTGAAACCCAAGAAGTAGAGGAAAAAAAAATACTTGAAAACAAGAATGCAACTGAAGCAGAGCTGCCCCATCTCTCTTTTATCAGTGAGATTTTGTTTTAACTAGAAGGAATATATTGCAAAACAAAACAAAGCGCAAAAACACAAATATAATGCCAACTCTGTAAAAGGTGCACCTTATCCACGCATACATCTAGCTTTTTCTCCATGCTGTAGCAAGTCCAAAAGTCAGATTTCAAAGACCAATGCAATTCAAAAATGAGCAGATGAGATTAAGGTTATGGTCTCAAAATATGGATCAATTAGAAGTATGTGGTCTGTTACAGTTTAGTTTTATTGCCACAAATAACAGCAATGGGGTTGGGTAACAAGTTCTCGGAAAATGTGTTGCTTAGTTTCTCCTCCCCCTCCAATTACATTCAGGTATAGTTTAAACTATACCTGAATGTGATTGGATATAATTACGAGACTGGTAAGTTGAGTTATGTTTCTTTAATAAATTATAAAATGCTGTGGAAGTCGCACTTGGAATAAAATAATCAGAATTTCCTAATTCTTGCAGTCAATGTAATGTTTAAAACTCTCAATTGATATGTCTGCGAGTAAGTTCTGTCGAAATCTTTGCTGCAAATAATGGTTACCCCCCATTTTACCAGCAGTTGCGATTAACTGGCGAGCAATATAAAGTGTAGAGTTTATCTAGCAATTTGAAAGAGCATAGGGTGTGCTTTATATCTAATTGTGAGTTAGACATGTGTAATCATTCTAAGAGCAAGAAAAGGAATCTTTTTCTCTGTATTACGGTCTATTGAATTATAATTAATGGTTTGTAACTTAAAAACAACTGTGATGGTACATGTAATGAGAAACAATTACCAGGCAGCAAAGCCCAGTCTGTAATGCTGCTACAGATCCGCATCTAACTGCAGATCCAGGGGTTGTGAGTTTGATCCTGACACAGTCAAATTCTTCGGTGAAGATTGATCATGAATAATTTCTACGGTCATTCTCCTACTTCCACTGATTCATTTGAGAAGGGCTGTTGTCAGTTACAATTGAAAGTATTTGCACAAATTACTGATTAACCACTTGTTCAAGCTTGCCCAGGAAAAAGTGTGGTTAGGTAGACTGACCATCCCCCATGACCACAGCTGGTGACTAGGACGTAAAACAACAAAACAATCAAACAAATGAGAAACAAAGTATTGTTGTATGTAAATAACAAAGATGTAGAGCAGTAAACAGGTAGTAGATTTACCATGCCTGTACATCAAAATAATTTGTGAGCTTCAGCGAGTGTATTATCTTACGTACAGCTGGACAAACATGGTTTAACTAGTTTATACCACCTACATCAGTGTAGACTTTGCACATCACGAGATATTTCGTGCTAAAGTTGGTATAAGTGGTAAAAGGGGGAGTTCCACCCTAAATGGAATTTACATAGGGTTCTGCCCACGCACAGAATTTTATAAAAATTTGTAGAAAGATTGTCTATTACATGTGTGTTCTATTTGCGAGATATTTACCCATACATCTATTGCAGTTGTTAAATTTAAATAATTTTAAATTTTAAAATTAAAAAAATGGACACCTTAGTTAAAAGTGGTCCTAGGTGACGAGAGTTTTGATTTTTCAACCTAATTTATTCTCAACATGATGCCTAATAATTTGTAATTATGTATGTACCATACATGCATTTCAATGTATAAAATAAACAAGTCAACATTAAATTTTGTTTGAAGGTACCCCTAAATTTAACATTTTGAAAATATTTCACCAAATTAAATTGTCAATTTTGCCTAGTTGCTGTTCTTGTCAACCTATGAAATTTATATCAAATTTGTCCACACATGTGTTTGTTATAATCCTAAAATCTCAAGAAAAAATAAAACCAATAAAATGGAGTTTTTTGAATTTCAATCTTAATGGTCAAAATTTTGCAGAATGTAAAAATCGAGATTTTATGTAAACTTCCAGCAGTATGCTCAATTTACATAGAGTTCTGTTCTGCACAGGCATAGATCTTGATGATATTATGCAAATTGACTGTTTTGCTTATAAGTATTGTGTTTTCATTGGTTGGTTACAACATTTGGTATTGTGTTGTATGTGATTATAGGGGTACCCCCAAATCAGCCCAATTCGCATTTATCCGGAATCAGAATGTCTATAAATGATAGTTATTAGAATAATCTGTGAGTTCGAGCTTATGTGTGCGGTACACACATTACCATATCTATCACATAAATTGTTTAAAAATAATGTTTCGTCAAGAATATTTACTCAAATTCAGCAGTACAAATTGTATCAACAATGTTTGGGTTTTAATTATGGTGTGTTACAGTTCTTGTCAACCTTTCACATCTATATATAATTTGACTATATGTATAAGGATAATATTCACAAGATTTAAAGCCCGGAAATATATTTTGTTTGAATGGTGAGTCAGACTTTTGTTAAATGAATAAATATTATTGAATCATCATAAATATTTATGCCCAGTTTTACAGAATTGTTTAGTATGTCAGCATTATGATTATGAGGTCATTTGAGAATCAAATTCATGATTCTATATAAACCACGATGGAAATAACAGCACAAAGACTGTTTCACCTCTTCTAATGCCAGATGTTCAGTATGTATACATTCAAAAATTCACTAAGTGTTTTTTTAATATTTGAAAATCCATTTATAATCTTAAAAAGTATCATTTTTATTTTTATCAACTCCATTTCTATTTATTGGAGCAGTTTTAAAGCTTTTGTTGGAAAATTAATGATTTTGAATGGGGGTTTATGATAAGTATTTTTGGATACGCTTTTGAAATGTTTTGGTGGATAGAATTTAATGCAGGAGAAATAACCACAATCAATACCAATTAAGATACAATGCAATTCAAATAAGATTCTGTAAACCATTCATTAAAATGTATCATTCCATAATAGAAATAAACTTAAAAATTTTCATACTTAAGAATCAGTTTCACTCACTCAGTCTCTGCATGACACTAAATGTAAAGTGCTGCAGCTCTCCTGCCTCCTAGCACTGGCTTAAATTGTATTCTACTTTCTGCTGAAACTTAAAATTCCAGAAGGAACACAATATGAAAATACAACACTTTATCAATGTAGAGGGGAAGGTTAACCCAATACAAGGAAAGCTGGTGTGAAATCCAAGTTCTCTGAAAAAAGAACCTACCAAAATAGCAAGAACATACACAATTTCTTAAACACTTGACCTGGTTTCATTTAGTTTATAAGAGTTAATGAGAAGAATGCACATAGTCCTGAACCAATTTACCCTCAATATTTGATTTGGAGGGACATAAGATAGAGGAAATTCTATGTGCAACAGGAACATAGAATGTAGATGGAGACGATACATTACCTAGCATAAATCCTAATCTGTTTGATATTTTTCAATGACTGAAAGACATTAAGAGCATAACCACCTGTTGGCTTCAGTCCAAAAATAATTTGGAAACCAGTGGAAGATCAATTCACAAATGATATCTGCTGGACATCCACCTGTATAGCTAAGTTCTAGACCAAGTGCTACTTATCAAGTGCTGCTTACAAAAATGCCAGTTTTATACTATTGAATTAGCTAAAACTTCTGACACCAAAATATTTTGGACCTAATTTGGATGAAGATACTAAATAGTGATAGTTAATGCGTTTTTAGAATAATACTGGTGGAAAAACTGCGGTTTGTAAGACCTTACTGGAATATTTTATTTTAAATCACTTAAGAATCAAAATTGATTTAACTCATATCATGCAAATTGTAACACTTTTACCGGTGTCTAAATTAAATGAAAATTTACATGCATAAAGAAGATGTATTTGACCTACTTTTCTGAAAATATTATGGGTTGACGAAAACTGGAACATGGTAAATATTAGGACAGAATCCCCTATAGACACTAACTTTAGTGTTTGATATGGGGATAATTCAAATTTTGATGGGTCAGAAAAAAAATATCTAGATGTATTCATATACATTATTGGTAGTAAGGTATACCCTAGGAAGTCTTCTTTCATATTCCATTCAAAGAATGAGCAGTCAATAATGTTAATGATTTGAGACTGATATTTAATAGGTCATATATTAGTACAAAGAGGGTGTACATCAAGGTGCCCCCCTGTGGCCTAACAGCCCTCGAGGAATGAAATAAATCCATTTTGTAGTTGTTATGACGTAGGTATTCAACATACAAAATATTATCGAAATCCATGCGTGGGCAGATTTGGAACTCCCCCTTTACATATTTAGAGTAGCAACTCCATCTGGGGATCTGGAAATTTTTGACCAGCTTTTTCTAGGCATTAATTTATTTGGCAGATGGGAGCTGCGTCTAGTTTTCTTCTCGATGGATCCTTACCACTATACAACTAAAAGTGGGTCATCATTTGCCCACCAGTCAAATGCCATTAAAATGCTGATTTGCTGGTGGGCCCATTGGCGGTATGAAAAAACACTAAAACTTAGGGTTTAAAAGCAATACTGGTGCTGATTTCCTGGAAAAAAAAACACAAGGCTACCAAGCCGGAATTCAATGATGACTCGCTTTTATTGGTATTTGGATCATGTTACCTCTCATCAACTAAAAAACTGTTGTCGAACATGGACTCCCTCTGACAAAAGTTTCTGGAATGCTTGCTGGGTGGCTTTGTGATTTCAAGGGGATAAAGATCAGTATTCCTAGGTGAAAAAATAGCTTTAAGAAATTGCAAGGGTTGGGGTATGGATCTGCGACATGTTTTTGTTTATTTTTTCAGGAAAAACAATACCATGATTTACAACTTCCACATTTTTACAATTCGAATTTATTCTGAAAACACGTAGATCAGACCTCATCACTAATCAATATGTAATTTATCTCTACATAATACAGATAAGTTATGTTGTTGGTATGTTGATATGGCTAACAAACGCATTTAATCCTATCAACGTTTCCCATCATTTGCAATAGACAGCATTTGAATAGCTGTTTGTTTAAAAATTCATTTAAACTTGATTTCTTTTTAAAAATTTTGTCAGCATGTAATTTAAAAAAGTGACAGACATTGAAAATGTCAAAAAATGTATAAATATATTACTTGAAAATGAACATGGTATCTGCTCGCTCCAACGTCCCTCAACACATGTAGTTCTACTGCTAGGTTTAGTAGCTATGTAGAACCTGTTGCATGTGTATGCACATTCTGCTCCATCAAGAAATGTACAAGAACCAATTATTTCACCATTAGGTATGGCGCTTGGACATTCTGGAACTGTAAAAGAAATGACATTTATATTTGAGTTGCAAGCATACTATATGGTATGATAAAAAGAGGATCTTACATGCCTGATCATGTTCTATTAAATATAAACAAGTCAAGGAACAGCAATAAAATACGAGGTTGTGCAAAGAGTTAAATAAATGCAATAAGACAAGAGCACAAATGTTATCACATGATATTAAAATTACATCAAAATTGCATTTTTGCGGTAAAATTGTCATGATTTTGTCATTCATTATGCAGCGTAATAATGGTTGTCATTAGGTCACGTAACCAAAAATAGTAAGTGGGTATGATCAGAAAATACCACAATCACAAACCCTAGACAACCCCATGACAGCTCGAGGAAGAGCTGCTCAACCATCACAAGACACCAGGAAGACAAATTAAGCAAAGCAGCCAGCTTTATCTTCCCCATTAAGATTATTGCAATACTAGTATGGACATTAAGTAACGTACAACAAAACATAGAACAATTACAGATTCCCACAATGGGAATAACAATAAACAACACGTCAACAACAACAGAGCCACCGCCTTAGAACAGACAGCAGCCAAAGCCACCAGGGAGCTTAAATGCAAAATGCATTTTACTGGTACCAAATCTTCACCCTAAATTCTGCTGTTGTTGAAGTACAAGAAATGTTCAGCTCCAAGGGAGGCCATCGAACTAATGCAATGTATCATCATGGAGAAACACTCTAATCAAGTTAACACACCATGATGAAACAAAGAAAAGTGCTCATGACTCACAGATAGTCATAGTTAAAGAAAACCTCAAGTTGAGCCAAGGTGGGTCCAGCTACAGATAATTATCAGGCACCAACCCACCGATTAAAGCTTTACGTCAGAGCCATCATAGAGTCTGAGGCCTGACCCACCGTCTGTATACTACTAGTGGTTAATCGATTTTATGGCATGGCGTTATATCACCAACAGACACTATGCCATGTGATAAATATTAAGCAAGACATTGGAAAGAAGAGGAAGAGAAAGCTAGTTGCTTTGCTATTATTCTTACAGATGTATTTTTATTATAAATGTGGCTCTTCCTCACAATGCTGTAGGTTGATCTGCAGTATGTGCTTTTGTATTTCCTGATCATACTCACTTACTTTTTTCAGGCATTATTTTCACTTACTTTGACAACAATTCAATGCGCTTATGTATCTTTTTCTCCTTTTATGAATGGTTTATACTTGCAACTTGCATTTTTTTGTGTTGTGTTTGACAGACTATAAACCTTTAAATATAATATACTTAAACGCAAAAGTTTAGCAACTCTAACTAAAATGCTATTTCCTTCTTTTTGAGCCAAATATTTTACTCTATGATACTGTGATTAACAAGTTCAATGATTTGCCGTCCAAACAACATGAAAATCAGACCAGTGAGACTTACAATTGCCGAATTTCAACAAGAAATGTAAGGCAACCATAATTTGAAAATTCACAGAGTTACAATACCTTACATTTTATCGAGTCACAGTGTTACACCACCTTACATTTTATTCGGAAAAAATGTTTAACCGTTATCTGTTTTCAAAAGCAAAAGGGCAGACAAATCAAAGCAGGTTATTTTATGCATTTGGAAACGTTCATTACGTCAACGTAAAGCCTTCAATATTTGACGTAATTGGCCGTTTACGCACAACTGAATAATCAATAATCGAGTTTTTAATGTCACAAGTGAAAGCCTTCAGTACATTGCATAGAAGACAGAAGTATCATGAGACATAGCGGAATAAAATGAACAATTTTGATAAATTGGTTGACATTAACAAAGAAACGCAGCGACTTTGAGCGTTGATAAACGTTAATTGTTAAAACTTAAAATGTTTTCCGTCAATTACGACATCTGGCTATCGCATAGCACCATTTGTTTTCAAATCGAGATAACAATTTTTATGCTAGACGTAAAAAAAGAAAAGCACTGACGTCATTATAACGTCAGAATGTAGAGTATGATTAAAATCGAATAATGGTAAATCATTCCACATTGTACAGGATCATAAAATACGATCTAACTTGGACCATGCTGAAGAAAACACAGATATTACAGGGTTGCGAAACTTTTGCGTTTAAGTATATATGCAATAGTTTAACATTGATCAAATGTCACTAACATATAGATTGCTTAAATCATATTTGGCAAAAGACTTTGCTGAAGGATCCGTTTTCTCAGTCATTAAGAGGTCCTAACAGCTGTCGTTGTTTCTGCATGGAGTTGGTAAAATTTCTCCCCGTGCATCAATATAGTGTTGTACCCTTTTAAGAACATATTTAATATTTTTCACATTCTGGTCCTTTGGGAATATTAGGTTCTGACAGAAAGCAGAATACCGCTTAAGCTGGTGCTAGGGGGCGTGGAATTGTTTCACTTCACATTAGATGGCTCATGAACAGACTCAATGAAACCAAGTCTGCTGTTTTCTAACATTGTAGGTTCTCTCTTTTTCTGAAGGATCCTTTTTTCCAGATTATTTAGAGATTACAACAGCTGTCATGGCTTCTGCATGGAGTTAGTAAGACTTCTCCACGTGCATTGATATAGTGTTGATATTTTTCATATTCTGGTCCTTTGGGAATATTGGGTTTGGATGGAAAGTAGCATACCACTTCAGTTGGTGCTAGGGGGCATGATAATTGTTGCACTTTCCATTAGTTCTCATAAAAAGACTCAATGAAACTGAGTCTGCTATTTTCTAATATTGTAGGTTCTCTCTCTTTCTGAAGTATCCGTTTTTCAGATTATTTGCGCCTAGTAAGCTTAATTTAAAGCCGAAAAAACTCAGTCAAAATATGGTATCTAACATCACTCAGTACCTTTGCATGCATGTTTATATTGTGACTTTTGCACATGTAATAAGTACGAACGTTTCATCAGTTGGCCAATATTACCTAGATAAAAAATATGACAAATGACAAATCATCTTAAATAAAAGTTCAAAATCTTACTTTCTCTACATGGTTCCTGTATGCTCCAAGCACCATCATGGCATTTCATTGAACTGTTGGTAGGTGTTGGTTTATATCCATTTATACAGGTGTAGGAACACATCGCATCACTGTGGTAAGAACATGCGTTGTCAAATATCACAGCTCCTACCACTGCTAGGCAATCTATAATTAAAGATTTAAACTAGTCTGTAGAACGAATCATTCAAAATGTAACAGCACTTTGGAAGATTTAAAATAAAAGGTTCAGCATTTATGTCTGTTTAAGAGTTGATGAAAATGAAAAATCTCCACATCCTCCAGCACTGACCCAAGCACCATTTTACTTTCTAGAAGATCATATTTTCCCCAAAAGAACATTTAATGAAAAAAAATTTAATTTTATACTGATGTAAGAGTAAATTATAAGTCTACCAATTGAAGCAGGCAAAGTAACAGCTCTTGCGACCTCTAATTAATATGGAAAAAACAGAGCTTAAATAAAACAAGGTCTTATAAAATCCATTTAGAGTGTGATGATGGAGTAGAAAAATCCATCCCTAGGACCACCGTTTTTGCATCACAAGGCTTTCCGAATGACAACAAACGTTGATCATGATAAACCGATTTTGGTTCCCATCCCCACACAAATAATGGACACTTTTTCTTGCTCAACATTTAAACATCGCATTTCGATGTTTAAAAAAAGCCTCAAGAAGTTCCAGAATACGTTGAGATGCGACATATCACGTCAATTTAACGTTTGAATGGCCTAATGTGGCTTTCAACATGTGGCTGTTTTGTTTATATTTTCCTTTGGTTGTAACAGAGCATGTAATATTGTAACCTACAAACGATGTAGTAAATTACAATACAGCGAGTGACAGCCTGGGTAAGATAACATAAGTGTGATAACAATTCTAAAATAGTAAGTGAGTATGATCAGGAAATACCACAATCACAAACTGTAGACAACCCTGTGGCACCGCGAGGAAGAGCCGCTCAACCATCACGAGACACCAGGAAGACAAATTAAGCAAAGCAATCAGCTCTCTCTTCCCCATCAAGATGATTGCAATACTAGAATGGACATAAAGTAACGAACAACAAAACATAGAACAATTACAGACTCCCACAATGGGAGTAACAATGAACAAAAAGTCAACAACAACAGAACCACCGCCTTAGAATGGACACCAGCCTAAGCCACCGGGGGCTTAAATGCATTTTACTGGTACCAAATCTTCGCCCTAGATTCTGCTGTTGTTGAAGTACAAGAAATGTTCAGCTCGCATGGAAGCCATCTAACTAATGCAATGTATCATCATGGCAAACACTCTAATCAAATTAACCCTCCATGATGAAACAAAGAAAAGGGCTCATGACTCACAGATAGTCAGAGCTAAAAAAAACCTCAAGTTGAGCCACGGTGGGTCCAGCTACAGATAAGCATCAGGCACCAACCCACCGATTAAAGCTTTACGTCAGAGCCATCATAGAGTCTGAGGCCTGACCCACCGTTGTGCAATTAAAGAGGAAACCATAGCTATAAACCGTGATTGGGTTTAAAACTGGGCATGCAGACTGTCACATGATATCCAAATTATATCCAACCCTTATATAACGTTTTACTATCTTTTTGAATTGATCACTAAAATTAGGTTTTCCAACAATTCGTTTGAATTTATAGACTAAATCACCATAAAATGTAGGTTCTGATATGCCTTGTTGCAGAAGAGTTTTTAACCCAATGTTGTATTTAACAATTAACTCTGAATAAACATAGGATAAAATATCAGGTACCCTTGCCAAGTGTACAGTCAAATGTTCGCTTGTAGCAAGAATAGACATGCTAATTTCCAATAAGTGAATAACAAAGGTGCTGATCAGAGTGGGCCAATGCACAGACATGTCTAAGCCTTTGTTGTTTGCAAACCACCAAAGACAGGTTTTTTCAAGTCACGGCACAAATTATAAAACACCATTATGAAGCAGTGGTTTATGGGTCCTGCTAAAGACAGGTTACAGACACAACTATGATCAAGGTTTAAGACTATGGTTGTCAAGCAGTCTGAAGCCTGTTCCACAGTAAAGCATTTACAGGGGAAACATACTCATAAGATTTGATGGATTGAATTTGTATATTTGCATACAGACTATCATATAATAAACATGTTTTAACATACCGTTGAATACATTTTGATTGTCAATGATGCTTAGTGTCCATTTTAGTAAGACATTAAGCTTGCGGATGGAGATTGTACTTGTGTTGTTCTAACTCACATGTGTCATAAATGAGTAAAACGGCTGTCTTATTTGAATCATTTATTGAATGTGACTAAACAATGATCTTTTTCTGAGCCAATCAACTGATGTACTTATATAATAAGATAAACCTCATAAGTATACGCCTGATTTGGAATTTTAGTTTTGTAAGAGGCCACGCTTAAAAGTAAATCAGTATGATCTGGAAATACCACAATCAAAAACTGCAGAAAAAACCCACGGCACCTTGAGGTAGAGCTACAGAACATTTACAGTAACAAGATATCCAAAAGACAATACAAGCAAAACAACAAGCTCTTTCTTTCTCGTCAAGATGATTGCAAAACTAGAAAGGGCATGCAGTAATGCATACCAAAACAAAGACTAACACAGAACCCCCACAAAAATGGGAGGTACGTACATAAAACAACAACAGAACCATCGCCTTAGAAAGTACAATAGCTTAAGGCTTATTCGATTTTCATCAGTTGTCATTGCAATTTTCAAATGCGTTGGTGTGTTTATTCATGTTACAAGGCATCATAAATATTTTCAAAATTTAGTGTGAATGTTTGCATCATTCTTTGGTTTGCTTTTTCTATGCCATTCAATAAGTATATCTATGTATTTCTTGGTGGCTATCAAAACACGTTTAAACCTTAACTGAGGAGTATTTAAAGGTATTAAGGTGGCATGATAGTTGTTAACTTTAGTTCTTATGAAAATAATCAATTTTATCAAAGGTGGTAGGTTATCTACTTTACCAACATATCTATAGAGAGGCCCAATAAATATAGTTGCCAGTAACACATCATCATGTACAATTATATAATGTTGACATATATATATATATATATATATATATATATATGTTTTGTCCTTTGGAACTATTGGGTCCTGACACGACACAATATGCTGTTCATTTCTAGGCCT
Organism: Loripinus fragilis; assembly: GCA_964019695.1. Taxonomy (NCBI): domain Eukaryota; kingdom Metazoa; phylum Mollusca; class Bivalvia; order Lucinida; family Lucinidae; genus Loripinus; species Loripinus fragilis. The sequence continues at coordinate 91,680,230 of OZ026523.1, forward strand.
GGGGGCATTTGATGTGTTGCTGTTTCATTGTTTTATTAAATGTATAAGTAAACTCAATTAAACCAAACTGCTCAATAAAACCAAATTGATGGGTAAGATATAATATTGCCTCTAGGCTGATGGCTGACAGCTCTCCACCTCCTCCACGCCTGTTCAAAATGTTCACATACTCTTTATGGTATTGTACGAAATAATTTCAAACATTATAATATCTGACTAAAACATATTACTTTTATATTGTCTGGTGGAAATAAATAGGAATTTACATCTATATTATTATCTAATGACTAGAATTGTATGCTTTTAGTAATTATATGCAGCTGTATATCACCAGTAGATTTCACGTGTTGACGATTGAGTAGAATATATGGGCCTCGACGCAAGAAATCCTGTCTTTGGCGGTTGGTGAACAACAACTGCGCAGACCAGCCAGCGCATCCACACAGCCTGATCAGCACCTTTGTTATTCGCTTATTGGGATGTATACTATCTAGACTTTGAATTTCCTATCTGGTATTTGTATGTCTTAGCTGGCTGGTTTGAATCTCACTTTATCAGAAACCCCAAAGACAGGTTTTCTCAAGTCGTGGACCAATTATACTTAAGCATGAATCACTGGTATTGCGCATTTTCCAAGAAAACTTTTAATATAAACAAGCTTAACTGAATAAAAGATGATGTCACGATGGTCACCTGTATTACTTGAAGAAACTTAGATGTTTATATAAAAAGTAGGTTGAGAAAATTCTGCTATATTCTTTGACTTTTGTGGGTTTTGTGAATGGTCTTTGTGCTGTGATTTGATTTGTGTCCTTTCTAGTTGTGTATCATCTCGCTGAGAAATAAAAGCGTTGTCATTTCTAAAGTGTGTACAAGTGGTGATACAACGGCGGAATTTACTTAGTTAATATTTATCAGTTTACATTACGCATTTTATATATTGTGCGGGAGAAAATACATACACTTGAACAAAAACACATGAAAAGTAAGTTATTTCCTTGTGTATTTTGTCACTTTCCCATATGGTTTCTAGGGTTAGGTGTGGTTTTTGATTGTATCGATTTCTGGTCTTTGCCTTCTCCTTTACTTTTTTGCTGTTAAGTGTTGTTCATCTTTCAAATTATGTTGCTGTTTGATACTTCATGATAGCTTTTATATATTGATGTATTTGTATAAAGGAGAATTATATACTCATCAACTCATCATAATTTTTGAAACATCTATCAGGCCTTTAGCTAAGAGTGTGTAACAAAAATTATTTTCTTATTTCTCAACTGAAATATATGTTGTGGGTACGCAAAAGAATAATCTCAATAAGATGGTTCTTGTGGGCACCCTGAAACAATGTTAAAAATTATGGGTGAGAAAATATTTACAATTGTATACTGAAAAAAAGATTATTTTAACCTGTGTCTCCTCACCTTGTGCGCATGGTTTCTCTATGTTCCATACTCCTTCATTACATTCTATGGCACTATCACTGCTTGTTGGTTCATATCCGCTAGTACAGCTGTATGAACACTTTTCTCCACTATGAAACGTACAACCAGCCAGAAACAGAACTCTTTCAACTTGCGTGGAACAGTCTATCATCAGAAATATATAGTGCATTTTTGTTAATTTTTATTTGTTACGCCCCAGTTAACAAATTTTCAGTCATTTCAGTTAGGGTCTTCTTTGATTGAACCAGTACTAAGCACGTGATAAAGTATCTTGCTCAAGGACACAACTCAGTGACACTGCCTGTGGTGAGACTCACATTAGTAACCTTTGACCCTAGCCTAACGCTCTACCAGCTGAGCCAGTGCGTTCCACATACACTAGTGTATAAATTATTTCATCAATAATATGCTATAATGTAAATAACAACGTCGCATATATGGTAAAATCTAACTGTATTTAGGTCCGAAACACGATTTCGAACTAATTTTAGCTTCATATAAATTATTACCTAACATAGTGCTTCTGAATTTTTAAATTCCAGTCAATATACTTGTCGCAAAGAAAGCGAAAAAATGCTCGAAAATGACTCCCAGTGAGAATATTTTCTCTGATTTATTTAATGAATTGGAATACACATGAGCTGGTAAAAACTCATGTCTGGCCAGATAATGAATGCCTACCAATTTACAAACGGTCAAAAAGAGCACTTCATATACCCTTGTTGGATTTAATTACTGTAAGACGTTTGGAAGCAAGACTGCGCCAAAGAATTAAAAGTGTAGAGTGTGTAAATTTTCTGAGTCAAACTAGCTAGTTTTAGCCATTCAGGCCACATCAGTGACCCGCTAATGGTTGAAAGTTAAAAATGGAATCCATGATTCCAAAGGGCCAGAAAATAAAGTCTACATTATAGTGAAGGGAAGGGCTACGTTCAAATGCCGCCATAAGTCCCTGTTACCAGCTGAAGTTAAGTAAAAATATGTTCTTATAAGCTTATAAGATGGTAATGAATGCTGGTGTATCACTTAGCATTTAAAATAGGAATTATTATAGCCATGATTATTTTTGTTGATTTTATTGATGTGTAAAAGTAAGTTAGGATGCAAAAATCAGGAATCTATACAATCAAGTACCATGCTTGCCCCAGGTTACCAATGGGAAAGTGACAAACTCACAGCTAGACACCAGCAAATTACTCAAAAATGCCTAAAGCCCAAAGCGCTTTAGGTTAAGTTTGCGAGTGATTAGCTGGAGTGTACACATAGATATAATCCAAAAATATCAATTCCTTATAATTCCAACTTTAGAAAAAAAACAGCACATTTGTAAAGGGATGTTGACACTATTTTAAATTTTAAAGGCCACGGAAGAAATAGTGCAAAACTGCAGTCCATGTAAAATTGGGCAGCCATCAGGAAAATTATGTCAGTTCAAAGCTTTGTTTTGCAACATGAAAATATAGAGAATGGCATTCTAATGAAGCGAATATATAAGTATGAGCTCAAAAACAACTCCATTTATTGTGGACTGTTTTTCTGTTGGCAAATACCGCTTGATGGGCTTATTGAAGAGTATCTAGATTTATTCCCTACCACTAATCGACTAACAAACAACTAGAGGTTTTTACACTACATCCAGATATTTGGACGATTTTCTAAACATTAATAATGTTTATTTTGATAACATGATAAGTCATATATACCCTTCAGAGCTCCATCTTAATTAAGCCAATACCTCTGATACCAAAGCTGCTTTTTTAGACTTGCATTTGTCAATTTCTAATGATATTGTTTCTACCAAAATAAATGCTAAACATGACGACTTTGATTTTGAAATTGTCAAGTTCCCATTTTTAGATGGTGATGTTCCTCGCTCTACATCCTATAGAGTCTATATCTTTCAACTCATTCGTTTTGCTAGAGCATCTAGCTATGTTACTGACTTCAACACTCACACAACAAATTATTAACTCAGAAACTTCTTAAACAATGCTTTTGGTATCATAAACTTCGCCAAATGTGTCCAGGTTCACATCAGAATTAAGGGCGAGGTTGGTGCTGTGAAACTGGTTCAAAGGGAATATTCCAGCACTATTAATATTTATCCTGATGAAAAATAAATTCCTTATTAATTACTAATTTATTTTTACCACTTTGTTTCTTCATCAGCTAAGGTGATTAAAAGCAGATCAGCCTGCGCATTGATCCATGCAGACAGCAAAGACTCTGACCATACAGTGTATATAGTGTACAGTGTATATATCCAGGCTGATCTGAGTCTCGCCTGTTTGTTCATGAATCTGCCAATTCTAGCCAGAGTCCTTGAAGCTTGGATACTTCAGCTACCCATTATGTTGCTGTGAAAACACTGATCAGACTATAATCGAACGCTGATGCGGTGCTTGATGCTCATACCATTTTACTTTAAACCTGTTTGTGTCGTCTGCTGATTAGCTTTATAAAAAAATTTGATAAGAGGTATGACATGTTGTCATGCCTCCCAGTGGCTTAGGCTGCTGTCTGTTCTAAGGCGGTGGTTCTCTTGTTGTTGACTTTTTGTTTATTGTTACTCCCATTGTGGGAGTATGTAATTGTTCTATGTTTTGTTGTACGTTACTTTATGTCCATTCTAGTATTGCAATCATCTTGATGGGGAAGAGAGAGCTGATTGCTTTGCTTAATTTGTCTTCCTGGTGTCTCGTGATGGTTGAGCGGCTCTTCCATGGGTGCCACAGGGTTGTCTGCAGTTTGTGATTGTGGTATTTCCTGATCATACTCACTTACTATTTCTGATCTGGATCCAAACTGTTTGACACCCTTTGATAAGCTTTCCAAACAGTTTAGAAATAGATCAGACCGAACATTATACACTGACTGTAATTAACCTGTTTGACCTGGTAACTGCACCTTCTGTAGTGCTGCCTGAGAAATTCTTCTTGGAGAATTAAAGTGATTAATGGTGATCTCCTGTGGCATGTGAGTGCAATTAAATTATGGGCTAATTGGAGCAGTTTCAACAAAATAAACAGTCATATGGTTTCCAGTATACTTTAAATCTATCATAAATGCATATGAAAAAAAGTCGGAATTATCACTTTAAGCCCTCCATTAAAATATATTACTGACCATTCCAAGGTAATACTTCTTTTGTGGATTTTTAATGTCTTTTTTTGTTTTGTTTTTTCTGTCTGCGTTTGATATGGCTATTGTGCGCGTCGTTTTATATGTGCTTTGTGGTCACCTGCTGGGAAAGGGCTGACCTCTTGGCTCTCGTTTGTCGTGTCTTACTGTGAGTTTGTCACTTTCCCATTGGTATTCTGGGTCAGGTGTGGTACTTGATTGTATCGATTCCTGATCTTTGCACCCTTACTTAAAAAAGAACTTTTTGTCTAAAATTTCCTCAATCTTAAACGTAAATTTAAAAAGTTTGTTTTGCTGACGTTAAAACGCATTGAAACCTTTCGTTGTTGATGTAGACGTTGTTTTGATGACTTTGCTCTTCAACGACGTTGCTGTTTACTAGGTACCGTCACATTAGCACTTAAACGCCAAGAAAAACGCATCTGAAAATGTCGTCTGCGGAAGTCGTCTGCAGCAAATAATTGCCTAAAATTACAGGCGAATTTAAGTATACAGGCCAAAAGTGTGGACCCAGAAGAGAATGCCCCTATAGGAGCAGTCTGATCTTGAATCCAACTGTTTGCCATTGAGGTCTCTTAACATTTTAGAAGACGAGAAAAGCAGACGACTTTTGTCGGGATTGGCGCTTTAAGAGTTATGTTGCGCTATTTTGAAGGCAGATATTAAAGAGTTTTATGTGGGGATTGTATCAATGTATCTTAACCCTCCCATCAGCCAATCAGAAGACAGGAATTTGATGCAGTTGGAATTTTGAGTTTAAGCTCTACATGTTTAAGTAATATGTTACAAGTGGTAGCCTAACACTAATACCAGGAATCTGCAGTGACTCTATATCAGAACATTACATTAGTACCCATCGTCACATATAGACAGGCTAGCTAAATTATGGCTGCATTTTACTGTCAAGTATGCACTCACATAGCAAATGTAACACTTAAGCATAATAAAAGAAAAGTTAGGTTAATGCAATGACAACTTATATTTAAAAAGGTATTCAACATGCCTAAACTAATAGAAATTTGAACCAAATTCCTAAGTACATAAACAGGACAAGAGGTAATTTTTACTTGCCTTGTTTCCATCTGTACAAATGTTTGGTGCCATTTTTTGTTCTACACTCTACCCCTTATTGATGAATGATATATGTTTAAAACAACTATTGAAATATATACATGGAGGTGTATTTTTCGTTATTGTCCAATCCAATTTAACCAAAACTCAATTCATAAACTTACAACAGCAAACTCATGCGCAGGTCCAGAAATTTCTTTGGCAGGGGGGGGGGGAGGGGGTCTGAAAACTTTATTTTGCCACCAACGTATTTCACAGAGGGTCGTACGGACCTCAAAAAAAAAAAACTGGACCTAAGGGATGTCCTTACCAGTATTTTTATTCTCAATTTTTAGTTTTTCCAGGGGCTAGGGCTCGTACCACCTGTCACCCTCTGGATCAACCTATGAAACTCTTATGCTAACCCTACAACATAGTTCTACCATCCATTTCTGATAAGTCAATCTTAACATTATCAAATAGATTACTTGATGGAATCTTTATCAGCAAATGACAAACGGCGAACTTATATGATCCGTATGAAAAGTATGTTACATTTTTTCTGTGTTTTTAGATCATTGTGTATTTTAATAGCGTATTTACAAACCTTTCACGCATGGCGTTTGTGTACTCCAGTTCCCACCATTACATATCAAAGTGTTGCTACTTGTCAAAGTGTGATACCCTACAGCACACAAAAACGTACATGTTTCTCCATTTTGGTACAAACACGTTGTTGCAAACTCAACTTGTTCAATGTTAGGACAATCTGGAACTATAAGATAATACAGAATATATGTATTTTGTAAATGTAACTTGGTTGCAAACTCTTCAATGTTCAAAGCTTTTAAAGATATGGTATGTGCAAAATGTCATTGGGACAAGCAAGCTGATATTTTTGTCAATATATCAATCTATACCTGGAATGGGTCTTTCGATGGACGGGCTCATCTCAAATATTGCACTTTCATGTTTGGCAACACAGTGTGTGACAGTTTTGCCCCTGACATTGAGTAACTGTCAGTATTGTGTCAGCTCTTTTCTCTTTAGTATAATAGTTATGTGTTGTGTTGGCAGTTGTTGATTTTGTGTTAATTTTACTATTTCATATTACACGCGAGTTAAACAAGTTAAGAATGTTTTAACAGCAACGAAATCTGCCTTGGAATGGTCGGTAAAATATTTTAAAGGAGGGCTTAAACCGATTTCATGGCACTAACCTCACCATAAGTTCACATATGGATCAAGACATATAGATGTTTGGTTTGCATGAAAGACCCCTAACTTATCCATGCATCATCTCCTAGAACATATAAATTAAGATATATAAAGAAGATAATGCAAAAATTAGGACCCAACAGTACATAAAACTGAATACAGGAGCAAAAGAAATCCAACAGACAAACCCCAGGTTAACTCTTTTTACTATTTGCCACTTTTGTTGTCTTTGTGTCACTTGAAAGAAGATCAGGGGTATCTAAACTTTGGGCCTTTAGTATATGTATCTAAAAGACGATAATAAAAACAATAACGTCAAAAATAATTTATAAAAAAAAGAAAAAAAACATGATTGCAGAGTTGAATATCGATGCATGGCTATCAAATAAGATTAGAATCTAGGAATTAACATTAGGTGCTATCAACTTCTATACTTTGTAATAATTATTGCTAACAGCGAGCACTCTTATAGGACATGAAGATATGCAAGATTAGCTAAATTTTCTCTGTTAGAATGTTTTGGCTGCTGTCTGTTCTAAGGCGGTGGTGCTGTTGTTGTTGACTCATTGTTTGTATGAGTTATAGGTTTGGTCCTTGTTTTGTTATGCATTACTTAGTGTCCTTTCTAGTTTTGCAATCAAACGACAGAGAGAGAGAGAGAGAGAGAGAGAGAGAGAGAGAGAGAGAGAGTGCTGGTTGCATTCCTGGTGTCTTGTGGTTGTTAGTGCTCTGTGGGTCTTCCTCATACTGCCATGGGTAGGTCTGTAGTGTGTGATTGTAGTATTTCCTGATCATACTCGCTTACTTTTTCCTACATGCTGCATTCATATTGCTTATTTGCTTCTTTGATTGAAATAATTACGGTATGTTACAGCACAATTTCAGCAAACTGAGTAACTGATTGACTACGATATGCTTATTTAAGACATTACTTATTTTAGCAAGCATAATGCTTTTGAGTAACGCTGGATGAAATACTTATTGCAACCCAATGGTGTTTAAATGAAAAAAAATGGTGAATCAACTATTTCAGCACCAGGAAAGCAAATCACCATGGCTCACATAGTGATTGTCTTTTGCTCTGGCTGTCTGTTTGCTGTATTTGTTATTCAATATGTTTTTATTGCTCTTCTGTAATGATTATTTAAATAAGTAAGAAAACATTGTTGCGAACTGAAAATAAATTTTATTTTTGTTTAAACAACTACAACCTTAAGGAAATATGTGGCAAATGAAATATATCTAACTCCTGTCCTGACTGATATCTGTTCTAAGGTAGTAATTACATTGCTTTTGTTCTTTGCTTTTTATTCCCATTGAGTATGGAAATTCATGTTTAGTCCTTGTTATTGTGGTAAAGGTTTGTGCCCTTTTTAGTTTGGGGATCATCTTGCTGGTGCTTGTTCCTCTTGGGGCCAGAGGATGGTCAGAGGTATTTGATTATGGCATTAACTGGTCATATTATATTATTTGTGAAAATACCTATTACAACACAAATACAACTGAACGCCTACATTGGTAGAAATGCTTGTTTCATTCCATCTGCTTTGGGAAAATACCTATTTCATCACATGGACTCTCGACATCCCATGATCCATCATCACATGTCATAGTATCATCAGGTGCAGTTGGAGTGTAACCATGATCACAGCTGTATGTACATGTTTCACCATTGTTGTGATTGCATGCTCTACCAAACAGAACTTTATCCACCGTTTCTGGACATTTAGCAGCTGTAAGGTATAAAATGTCAGCCAAATATCTGTTTTTGCTTTTTGACTTTTTCGTGATTCCCAAGGTTTTTAATTCTATCTCACATACCCATACCAGCCCATGGAAAAGATAAAAAACGCACAGAAACTTGATGCACTTCGATCCGTGACGTCATTATAATGTTAAAATAACGTCACCTTGTTGCATCTCAGCAAACTCATGATTTTCTGGAAAATTTTTTCATGTTTTTTTTTCAATATGGAATATGGTACTTAGTGGTGAGCAAGAAAAAAAATCTGTTATTCGTGTGAGGATGAGATAGAAAATAAGTCCCTCGCACTAGCCTTGTGATGCTAATCAGTGATCCTTGGGACGTATATTTCTATCCTACCATCATACTCATGATGTATTCTTATAATCTGTCTCTAACTATTTTAGCTTTAACATCCATTTTCATTAGTGATGAAGCCAAACATATGTGAGTCATTCTGATTGAATATGTTAAATAGGCATTTAGACCAGAAACTGTATTAGGAGAAAATTGTACAGTTTAATTACCTAGTATTTTTGCATACAATCCTTATTTTGAACAAATGGTAGGCCAGATATATCCCACTGGACTTCAGTTAAATAAGGCAAATTCATCTGATACTGAGGCTGCGTTCTTGGACTTGAACTTGTCAATAACAAATGGCGTAGTGTCTACTAAAATTTATGATAAACGGGATGATTTTAATATTGAAAAAGTAAATCTTTCATTTCTTAATGAAGATGCTTCTCGCTCTCCTTCTATAGTGTATATATTTCCCAGCTTATTCGTTTCGCGAGAGTGTGTTCTAGTGTTGATGAATTCAACAACAGAAACTTATTTCTAACTGCTAAATTATTAAAACAAGGTTATAGATATCATAAAATTCGAAAATGCATTTTCTAAATTCTACCACAGACACTAAGAGTTAATTGTTAAATACAACATTGGGTTAAAAACTCTTCTGCAGCAAGGCATATCAGAACCTATATTTATTGTGATTTAAGTTATAAATTCAAACGAATTGTTGGAAAACCTAATTTTAGTGATCAATTGAAAAAGATAGTAAAACGTTAAATAAGGGTTGGATATAACTTGGATGTCATGCGACAGTCTGCATGCCTAGTTTTAAACCCAATCACGGTTTATAGCTATGGTTTCCTCTTTAATTGCACAACGGTGGGTCAGGCCTCAGATTCTATGATGGCTCTGATGTAAAGCTTTAATCGGTGGGTTGGTGCCTGATGCTTATCTGTAGCTGGACCTGCCATGGCTCAACTTGATGTTTTCTTTGTGAGTCATTAGCACTTTTCTTTGTTTCATCATGGGGTGTTAATTTGATTGGAGTGTTTCTCCATGATGATACATTGCATTAAGTAGATGGCCTCCATGCAAGCTGAACATTTCTTGTACTACAACAACAGCAGAATCTAGGGCAAAGATTTATTACCAGTAAAATGCATTTAATACCCCAGGTGGCTTAGGCTGCTGTCTGTTCTAAGGTGGTGACTCTGTTCTTGTTAACATTTTGTTTATTGTAACTCCCATTGTCGGAGTCTGTAATTGTTCTATGTTTTGTTGTACGTTACTTTGTGTCCATTCTAGTATTGCAATCATCTTTATGGGGAAGAGAGAGCTGATAGCTTTGCTTTATTTGTCTTCCTGGTGTCTCGTGATGGGTGAGCAGCTCTTCCTCGCGGTGCCATGGAGCTGTCTGTGGTTTGTGATTGTGGTATTTCCTGATCATACTCACTTACTACTTCAGATTTTCTTCAAGATTGATGGGCAAAATTGACTCATGGAGCAAATAATGGTGGGCCATTTTCAAAAATGATGGGTCCAAGCATCACCCAGGTAAACCGTATGTCCAAATCTCGAAGGGTGTTGGCTACCGGAGGTAAACATAGGAGTTTTGGGCTGCACATGGTCTGCTTTGAGATGGTTTTATATCATAATGAACCACATTAAGGAATAAAATCAACATACAAGAGTCAGTCAAAAATAACTGAGAGTTGGTTAATATCTTTGGACTGGGTCGGCACTTTTGACTGAGACTCCATACACATATGGAATTAGCCTTCCGGCTTAATTGCATATAGAAGTTGACGTCTTGTCATCTTCAATATGCTGTTGCTAGGCAACCAAAGACAGTCTCTCAGCAATGAGCGTTCGCGCTGGCGACATTTCTGACTAAGCAGCTATGAATTTAAAATCATTTCAAATCTAAAACAGTATAATGATGGACCTTTTATCTCACTAATTATATCAAACAATATGTTAACAATGTTTTGAAGAAGTGTAATAAAAAGTAAAAACAATTAATGCAATTTCCGTTGCCTAGCAACCAAAATCAATGGAAATTCTATTTTTTACAAAAACACTGGATTTTGTTGCTATGGTAACCGTCTATTCCTAAGAATATTCAAGATATGCATTCGGATAATAAAAACAATTAATAAATAAAATGAAATGGTCATATGATATGATACTTAGTTGATAATTTTGCTCAAGAATGAACCGTTATTGGTGGGTGGGGTATATTTTGGGGTAAAATTTTCTGAAAGTCAATTTTCATTTTATTCGTAGAATAAAATTTCAACGCCTCAATTACAGTTGTTGCATTTAACAAAATATATTCATAGACTTTATTTGCAACAAATACACAAGTTAATGTAACTTAATTTTTGTCATGTGTTTCCATGGCAACGCTTCATTCCAGTGTGAACGCATGCCATTATTTCACATTCTTCTGTTGCTAAGCAACAATTATTTATACTATGCATGGTCTTATATATTGCATATTCTGACGCAGGGCAGTTCATTGTATACATGTGCCAAATTTGACTAGTGTACGTTAGCCTACGTAAGAGATATGTATCAACTCTCAGTTATTTTTGACTGACCCTCTATAAGCTGTAAGTATATAGAATGACAAGAATTCTGAAAGCAATGCATGTTTTTGAACTGAATCTGTTTGAATTTGAATCGCATTTGAATTCGGAAATGCGGTGCTTTGAACGAATATTTCGAATTCATCAGTTAATATTTATATGTATTATTTTATTTTTTTCTTGATTCATAACTACCGCTGCAATGTTTAACCTCTCTTTGGAATGTATCAGTCCAATATAATTCAAACAGACGTGTACAATACTTATTTGTTTGCAATTTTATGACGATGGTGTCATGTTTATGGATAGGGTTCCATTAGGAGGTAAGTCCTCTGAACATTTTTCTAACCATCAAAACGATAGCAACGTAAGCAATTTTCAAAATTTGAAGTTTTAATAGCAGTTTTGGACATGACACTTTTAAGCCATGCAGGAGAATGATATAGAGTGGTAGCGGCACAAGCAATTAGTGTCAAAGGTTGATATAAGTCCAGCAATGATCAAACCACTAGCCTTTTTTTCATGAAAAAATTCACATTCGCCGTTTGAAAAGTCGCCCTGAATCCTACAGACATGGATCAAAAGTATTTAACAGATTCCGAGTCATTATCACTCAATATAGAAGTCACATGTTTGCTGCTCTCGTCCCCAAGAAACTTTCAATATGAAATAAAAACGGATAAATACAACCCCTATCCATCCATGATCTCAATGTTTACCTCCGATAGCCAACACCCTCCGAAATCTAGACATGCGGTTCACCTGGGTGAGCATATCAAACTTAACACAGTTAACATTTAGGTAGTATACTTTACCTCCACACTGACACTTGTATGCGTATATGTTTAATACATATTGACTACTGATTATACAGTAAAACTAATAAAGAAGACAAATTATCGCTTAATGCAGGTCAAAAGCATTGCAGAATGGTCATTATAAGAGTTTATAAATAAAGTCGTGTTACAATGAGCCTATCTGCTTATGAACCTCAATGTCCTCACAGCGTAGCTGAATATACGCACGTTGGATGACAGACGACGCACAACAAGGACAGATCATAAATGCTCAAAACGTAGAAGATACAGTTATACAGCGATTCTTAATCATTAATTGGATTGCTATATTAGACGATAAGACATGTCATTGAAACCCAAGAAGTAAAGAAAAAAAACATACTTGAAAACAAGAATGCAACTGAAGCAGAGCTGCCTCATCTCTCTTTTATCAGTGAGATTTTGTTTTAACTAGAAGGAATATATAGCAAAACAAAACAAAGCGCAAAAACCCAAATATAATACTAACTCTGTAAAAGGTGCACCTTATCCACGCATACATCTTGCTTTTTCTCCATGCTGCAACAACATATGTTTGTAGCAAGTCCAAAAGTCAGATTTCAAATACCGATGCAATTCAAAAATGAGCAGATGATTTTAAGGTTATAGACTCAAAATATGGATCAATTAGAAGTCTGTGGTCTGTTACAGTTAAGTTTTATTGCCAAAAATAACAGCAATGGGGTTGGGTAACAAGTTCTCGGAAAATTAGTTGCTCAGTTTTCCCTCCCCAACCAGTCACATTCAGGTATAGTTTAGACTATACCTGAATGTGATTGGATATAATGACGAGACTGGTAAGTTGAGTTATGTTTCTTTAATAAATTATAAAATGCTGTGGAAGTCGCACTTGGAATAAAATAATCAGAGTTTCCTAATTCTTGCAGTCAATGTAATGTTTAGAACTCTCAATTGATATGTCTGTGAGTAAGGTCTGTCGAAATCTTTGCTGCAAATAATGGTAACCCCCCATTTTACCACCAGTTGCAATTAACTGGAGAGCAATATAAGGTGTAGAGTTTATTCAGCAATTTGAAAGAGTAATGGGGGTGCTTTATATCTTATGGTGAGTTAGACATGTGTAATCATTTAAGAGCAAGAAAAGGAATCTTTTTCTCTGTATTACAGTCTATGGAATAATAATTAATGGTTCGTAACTTAAAGACAACTGTGATGGTACATGTAATGAGAAACAATTAACGGGCAGCGAAGCCCAGTCTGTAATGCTGCTACAGATCCGCATCTAACTGCAGATCCAGGGGTTGTGAGTTTGATCCTGGCCCAGTCCAATTCTTTCTTGAAGATTGATCATGAATAATTTCTACGGTTATTCTCCTACCTCCACTGATTCATTAGAGAAGCGCTGTCGTCAGTTACAATTGAAAGTATTTGCACAAATTACTGATTAACCACTTGTTCAAGCTTGCCCAGGAAAAAGTGTGGTTAGGTGAACTGACTGTCCCCCATGACCACAGCTGTTGACTAGGACGTAAAACAACAAAATAAACAAACAAATGAGAAACAAAGTATTGTTGTTTGTTAATAACAAAGATATAGAGCAGTAAACATGTAGTAGATTTACCATGCCTGTACGTCGAGATAATTCGCAAGCTTTAGTGAGTGGATTATCTTACGTACAGCTGGACAAACATGGCTGAACTAGTTTATACCACCTACATCAGTGTAGACTTTGCACATCACGAGATATTTCGTGCTAAAGTTGGTATAAGTGGTATAATTTACATAATCAGAGTAGCAACTCTATCTGGGGATCTGGAAATTTTTGACCAGCTTTTTCTAGGCATTAATGTATTTGCCAAATGGGGGCTGCGTCTAGTTTTCTTCTCCATGGATCTTTACCAGTATACAACTAAAAGTGGGTCATCATTTGCCCACCAGTCAAATGCCGTTAAAATGCTGATTTGCTGGTGGGCCCATGAGCGGTATGAAATAACACTAAAATTTAGGGTTTAAAAGCAATACTGGTCCGGATTTCCTGGAAAAAAAACCCACAAAGCTACCAAAAAAAAGTAAGTGAGTATGATCAGGAAATACCACAATCACAAACCGCAGAAAACCCCATGGCACCGCGAGGAAGAGCCACTCAACCATCATGAGACACCAGGAAGACAAATTAAGCAAAGCAATCAGCTTTCTCTTCCCCATCAAGATGATTGCAATACTAGAATGGACATAAAATAAGGTACAACACAACATAGAACAATTACAGACTCCCACAATTGGAGTAACAATAAATAAAACGTCAACAACAACAGAACCACCGCCTTAGAACCGACAGCAGCCTAAGCCACTGGGGGGCTCAAATGCATTTTACAGGTACCAAATCTTCGCCCTAGATTCTGCTGTTGTTGAAGTACAAGAAATGTTCAACTCGCATGGAGGCCATCTAACTAATGCAATGTATCATCATGGAGAAACACTCTAATCAAATTAACACACCATGATGAAACAAACAAAAGGGCTCATGACTCACAGACAGTAAGAGCTAAAGAAAACCTCAAGTTGAGCCACGGTGGGTCCAGCTACAGATATGCATCAGGCACCAACCCACCGATTAAAGCTTTTACGTCAGAGCCGTCATAGAGTCTGAGGCCTGACCCACCGTCATGCAATTAAAGAGGAAACCTAAGCTATAAACCGTGATTGGGTTTAAAACTAGGAATGCAGACTGTTGCATGATATCCAAGTTATACCCAACCCTTATATAACGTTTAACTATCTTTTTGAATTGATCACTAAAATTAGGTTTTCCAACAATTCGTTTAAATTTATAAACTAAATCACCATAAAAATATTGGTTCTGATATGCCTTGTTGCAGAAGAGTTTTTAACCCAATGTTGTATTTAACAATTAACTCTGAGTGTCTGTGGTAGAATTTAGAAAATGCTTTTTGAATTTTATGATATCTATAACCTTGTTTTAATAATTTAGCAGTTAAAAACAAGTTTCTGTTGTTGAAGTCATCAACATTAGAGCACACTCTAGCAAAACGAATTAGCTGAGAAATATATACACCATAAGAAGGAGAGCGAGGAACATCTCCATCAAGAAATGGGAAATTTACTATTTCAAAATTTAAATCATCCCATTTATCATAAATTTTAGAAGAAACTATGCCATTTGTTATTGACAAGTTCAAGTCCAAAAACGGAGCTTCAGTATCAGAAGAATTCGCCTTATTTAACTGAAGCTCAGTAGGATATATGGCCTACCATTTGTTCAAAATAAGGATTATCAATATTAAGCAAGTCATCTAAATATCTGGAGGTTGAGTTAAAAGCTTCAATAATATTATCTTGATTATTGTCTGACAGAGATAACATAAAGTCTCTCTCATAACAAAACAAAAACAAATCTGCAACAAGAGGAGCACAATTAGTACCCATAGGAATACCTACAATTTGTCTGTATAATTTCGAGCCAAATCTTATAAATATATTGTCCAAAAGATAATGGAGCACGTCACACATTTTCTGACATGACCACAATTTATATCGTTAAGGTTGTTCAGAATTAAAAAATGCATTTTTTTCATTACAA
The DNA here is from genome assembly GCA_964019695.1 of Loripinus fragilis. Lineage (NCBI taxonomy): Eukaryota > Metazoa > Mollusca > Bivalvia > Lucinida > Lucinidae > Loripinus > Loripinus fragilis. The sequence goes on from OZ026523.1 coordinate 91,696,111, forward strand.
GCCAAATAAAGTGAGCCCTCTCTGTTAAATGTTTGTTCAATTAATTCTGCTAGTTTTTCTTTGATTAGATTATGAGGCAATGTAGTATAGAGAGTAGAGAAATCATATGTAGGCAAACCAGATGCTATAAAACCTCTAGACTTCAATTTATTAAGAATTTCACCTGAATTTTTAATAGAGCAAAATAAATTTTTACCATTTCTTTCATAAAATGTTGTGCAATATTTAATTACATGGTTTTCAATCGCAGTGAGACAAGAATTCAAAAGAATAGACAACTCAGTAGTTTTACATGCACTAGAATTAGCAATAAAACGCGACTTATAGGGCCGTTTATGAAGTTTAGGTAACCTGTATAACGTAGGAAGCTTGCTATGGTCCTCATCAACAAACAACCCAACCTTAGCTGCCATATGGCATCGATGCCAGAATTCAATGATGACGCGCTTTTAGTGGTATTTGGATCATGTTTCCTCTCATCAACTAAAAAACTGATGTCGAACATGGACTCCCTCTGACAAAAGTTTCTGGAATACTGGTTGGGTGGCTTTGTGATTTAAAGGGGATAGAGATCTGTATTCCTAGGTGAAAAAATAGCTCTGAGAAATTGCAAGGGTTGGGGTCTGGATCAGCGACATGTTTTTGTTTATTTTTTTAAGGCAAATACAAAACCTTGATTTACAACTTCCACATTTTCACAATTCGAATTTAATTCTAAAAACGCGTAGATCAGACCTCATCACTAATCAGTATGTAATTTATCTCTACATAATACAGATAAGTTATGTTGTTGGTATGTTGATATGGCTAACAAACGCTTTTAATAATATCAACGTTTCTCATAATTTGCAATAGACAGCATTTGAAAAGCTGTTTGTTTAAGAATAAATTTAAACTTGATTTCTTTGTAAAATTTTGTCAGCATGTTTTTTAAAAAAAGTGACAGACATTTAGAATGTCAAAAATGTATAAATACATTACTTGAAAATGAACATGGTGTATGCTCGCTCCAACGTCCCTCAACGCACGTAATTCTACTGCTAGGTTTAGTAGCTATGTAGAACCTGTTGCATGTGTATGCACATTCTGCTCCGTCAAGAAATGTACAAGAACCAATTATTTCACCATTAGGTATGGCGTTTGGACATTCTGGAACTGTAAAAGAAATGACATTTATATTTGAGTTGCAAGCATACTATATGGTATGATAAAAAGAGGATCTTACAAGAGTGAACATGTTTTATTAAATATAAACAAGTCTAGGAACAGCAATCAAATGCGAGATTTGCAAAGAGTTAAATAAATGCAATAAGACAAGAGCACGAATGTCACATTCACATGGCATTAAAATTACATCAAAATTGCATTTTTGTGGTGAAATTGTCATGATTTTGTCATTCATTATAAAGCGTAATATTGGTTGTCATTAGGTCACGTAACCAATAATAGTAAGTGGGTATGATCAGGAAATACCACAATCACAAACCGCAGACAACCCAAAGACACCTCGAGGAAGAGCCGCTCAACCATCACAAGACACCAGGAAGACAAATTAAACAAAGCAACCAGCTCCATCTTCCCCATTAAGATGATTGCAATACTAGAATGGACATAAAGTAACGTACAACAAAACATAGAACAGTCACAGATTCCCACAATGGGAATAACAATAAACAACCTGTCAACAACAACAGAACCACCGCCTTAGAATGGACAGCAGCCAAAGCCACCAGGGAGCTTAAATGCAAAATGCATTTTACAGGTACCAAATCTTAACCCTAAATTCTGCTGTTGTTGAAGTACAAGAAATGTTCAGCTCAAATGGAGGCCATAGAACTAATGCAATGTATCATCATGGAGAAACACTCTAATCAAATTAACACACCATGATGAAACAAAGAAAAGTGCTCATGACTCACATATAGTCAGAGTTAAAGAAAACCTCAAGTTGAACCACGGTGGGTCCAGCTACAGATAAGTATCAAGCACCAACCCACCAATTAAAGCTTTATGTCAGAGCCATCATAAAGTCTGAGGCCTGATCCACCGTCTGTATACTACTAGTGGTTAATCGATTTTATTGCATGGCGTTATATCACCCACAGACATGACGCAATGTGATAAATATAAAGCAAGATATTTGAAAGTCTTGCATTTTAACATTTTTTGCATTTACTCTTGCTGTTGATCTATTGTTTAATGCACTTTCAATTATTTGTGGGAGTTCTGTGTTTGTATTTGTTTTGTTATGCATTACTCTGTGTCCAGTCTAGTTTTGCAATCATCTTGAAGAGGAAGAGAAAGCTGGTTGCTTTGCTATTGTTCTTACAGATGTATTTTTACTTTAAATGTTCTGTGGCTCTTCCTCACCATGCTGTAGGTTGGTCTGCAGTATGTGATTGTGGTATTTCCTGATCATACTCACTTACTTTTTTGGGCATTATTTTCACTTACTTTGACAACAATTCAATGCGCTTATGTATCTTTTTCTCCTTTTATGAATGGTTAATACCTGCAACTTGCATTTTTGTGTTGTGTTTGACAGACTATAAATCTTTTAGATATAATATATGCAATAGTTTAACATTGATCAAATGTCACTAACATATAGATTGCTTAAATCATATTTGGCAAAAGACTTTGCTGAAGGATCCGTTTTCTCGATCATTAAGAGGTCCTAACAGCTGTCGTTTTTTCTGCATGGAGTTGGTAAAACTTCTACCTGTGCATTGATATAGTGTTGTACCCTTTTAAAAACATATTTGATATTTTTCATATTCTGGTCCTTTGGGAATATTAGGTTCTGACAGAAAGCAGAATACCACTTAAGCTGGTGCTAGGGGGCGTGAGAATTGTTTCACTTCACATTAGATGGCTCATGAACAGACTCAATGAAACCAAGTCTGCTGTTTTCTAATATTGTAGGTTCTCTCTTTTTCCGAAGGATCAATTTTTCTAGATTATTTAGAGATCAAAACAGCTGTCATGGCTTCTGCTTGGAGTTAGTAAGACTTCTCCCCGTGCATTGATATAGTGTTGATACTTCTGGTCCTTTGGGAATATTGGGTTTGGATGGAAAGCAGCATACCACTTAGGTTAGTGATAGGGGGCATGAGAATTGTTGCACTTTCCATTTGATCTCATGAACAGACTCAATAAAACTGAGTCTGCTGTTTTCTAATATTATAGATTCTCTCTCTTTCTAAAGTATCTGTTTTTCAGATTATTTGCGCCTAGTAAGATTAATTTAAAGCCGAAAAAACTTAGTCAAAATATGGTATCTAACATCACTCAGTACCTTTGCATGCATGTTTAAATTGTGACCTTTTGCATATGTAATAAGTATGAACGTTTCATCAGTTGGCCAATATTACCTAGATAAACAATACATGACAACTTATCTTAAATAAAAATTTAAAATCATACTTTCTCTACATGGTTCCTGTATGCTCCAAGCACCATCATGGCATTTCATTGAACTGTTGGTAGCTGTTGGTTTATATCCAGTTATACAGGTGTAGGAACACATCTCATCACTATGGTACGAACATGCGTTGTCAAATATCACAGCTCCTACCACTGCTAGGCAATCTATAATTGAAGATTTTAACTAGTCTGTAATACGAATCATTCAAAATGAGACAGCACTTTGAAAGATTTAAAATAAAAGGCTCAGCATTTAAGTCTGTTTGGTTTAAACATATTTTATTCAAATCAATTTGTACATGGTAAATACAAATTGAAACAATAAGATGATGGAGTAGATATTATACCAATGTTTTACCAATTCTAAACCCAGTATAAAATATCAGGTACCCTTGCCAAGTGTACAATTAAATGTTCGCTTGTAGCAAGAATAGACATGATAATTTCCAATAAGTAAATAGCAAAGGTGCTGATCAGAGTGCGCCAATGCACAGACATGTCTACACCTTTGTTGTTTGCAAACTACCAAAGACAGGTTTTTTCAAGTCACGGCACAAATTATAAACACCATTATGAAGCAGTGGTTTATGGGTCCTGCTAAAGACTGGTTACAGACACAACTATGATCAAGGTTTAAGACTATGTTTGTCAAGCAGTCTGAAGCCTGTTCCACAGTTAAGCGTTTACAGAGGAAACATACTCATAAGCTTTGATGGATTGAATTTGTATATTTGCATACAGACTATCATACAATAAACATATTTTAACATACCGTTGAATACATTTTGATTGTCAATGATGCTTAGTGTCCATATTAGTAAGACATTAACCTTGCGGATGGAGATTGTACTTGTTTTGTTCTAACTCACATGTGTCATAAATGAGTAAAACGGCTGTCTTATTTGAATCAGTTATTGAATGTGACTATACAATGATCTTTTTCTGAGCCAATCAACTGATGTATTTATATCATAAGAGGAACCTCATAAGTATACGCCTGATTTTGAGTTTTAATTTTGTAAGGGGCCACGCTTAAAAGTAAATAAGTATGATCTGGAAATACCACAATCAAAAACTGCAGAAAACCCCACAGCGTCTTGGGGTAGAGCTACAGAACATTTACAGTAACACGACATCTAAAAGACAATACAAGCAAAACAGCCAGTTCTTTCTTCCTCGTCAAGATGATTGCAAAACTAGAAAGGGCATGCAGTAGTGCATACCAAAACAAAGACTAACACAGAACCCCCACAAAAATGGGAGGTACATAGAACAACAACAGAACCATCGCCTTAGAAAGTACAATAGCTTAAGCCTTATTCGATTTTCATCAGTTGTCATTGCAATTTTCAAATGTGTTGATGTGTTTATTCATGTTACAAGGCATCATAAATATTTCCAAACTTCATTGTGAATGTTTGTATCATTCTTTGGTTTGTTTTTCCTATGTCATTTAATAAGTATATCTATGTATTTCATGGTGACTATCAAAACACGTTTAAACCTTAACTGAGGAGTATTTAAAGGTATTAAGGTTGCATGATAGTTGTTAAATTTAGATCTTATGAAAATAATCAATTAAACAGAGTCTGTTTAATCAAAGGTGGTAGGTTCCCTACACTTTACTAACATACCAATAGAGAGACCCAATATATATAGTTGCCAGTAACACATCATCATGTACAGTTATATAATGTTGACATATATATATATATATATATATATATATATATATATATATATATATATATATATATATATATATATATATATATATATATATATATGTTTTGTCCTATCGGGTCCTGATACAACACAATATGCTGTTCATTCTATGCCTGGGAGCATTTGATGTGTTGCTGTTTTATTGTTTTATTAAATGTATAAGTCAACTCAATTAAACCAAGCAGCTCATTACAACCACATTTATGCGTAAGATATAATATTGCCTCTAGGCTGATGGCTGACAGCTCTCCACCTCCTCCACGCCTGTTCAAAATGTTCTCATACTCTTTATGGTATTGTACGAAATAATTTCAAACATTATATTATCTGACTAAAACATATTACTTTTATATTGTCTGTGGAAATAAATAGGAATTTACATCTATATTATTATCTAATGACTAGAATTGTATGCTTTTAGTACCTTTATGCAGCTGTATATCACCAGTAGATTTCACGTGTTGACGATTGAGTAGAATATATGGGCCTCGACGCGAGAAACCCTGTCTTTGGCGGTTGGTGAACAACAACTGCGCAGACCAGCCAGCGCATCCACACAGACTGATCAGCACCTTTGTTATTTGCTTATTGGGATGTATACTATCTAGAATTTGAATTTCCTATCTAGTCTCTGTATGTCTTAGCTGGCTGGTTTGAATCTCACTTTATCAGAAACCCCAAAGACTGGTTTTCTCACGTCGTGGACCAATTATACTTAAGCATAAATCACTGGTATTGCGCCTTTTCCAAGAAAACTTTTAATATAAACAAGCTTAACTGAATAAAAGATGATGTCACGATGGTCACCTGTATTACTTGAAGAAACTTAGATGTTTATATAAAAAGTAGATTGAGAAAATTCTGCTATATTCTTTGACTTTTGTGGGTTTTGTGAATGGTCTTTGTGCTGTGATTTGATTTGTGTCCTTTCTAGTTGTGTATCATCTCGCTGAAGAAAAGAGCGTTGTCATTTCCAAAGTGTGTACAAGTGATGATACAACAAAGGAATTTACTTGGTTAATATTTATCAGTTTACATTACGCATTTTATATATTGTGCGGGAGAAAAAATCATACACATGACCAAAAACAAATGAAAAGTAAGTTATTTCCTTGTGTATTTTGTCACTTTCCCATATGGTGTCTAGGGTTAGGTGTGGTTTTTGGATAGATTTCTAGTCTTTGCCTTCTTCTTTACCTTTTTGCTGTTAAGTGGTGTTCATCTTGCAATTATGTTGCTGTTTGATACTTCATGATAGCTTTAATATATTGATGTATTTATATTGAAGAGAATTACATACTCATCAACTCATCATAAATTTTGAAACATCTATCAGGCCTTTAGCTAAGAGTGTGTAGCAAAACTGAAACATATGTTGTGGGTACGCAAAAGAATAATCTCAATGAGACGGTTCTTGTGAGCACCCTGAAACAATGTTAAAACTTATGGGTAAGAAAATATTTCAATTGTATGCTGAAAAAAAAGATTATGTTAACCTGTTTCTCCTCACCTTGTGCGCATGGTTTCTCTATGTTCCATACTCCTTCATTACATTCTATGCTTCTATCACTACTTGTTGGTTCATATCCACTAGTACAACTGTATGAACATTTTTCTCCACTGTGAAACGTACAACCACCCAGAAACAGAACTCTCTCAACTTGCGTAGAACAGTCTATCATCAGAAATATATAGTGTATTTTTGTTAATTTTTTATTTGTTACGCCCCAGTTAACAAATTTTCAGTCATTTCAGTTAGGGTCTTCTTTGATTGAACCAGTACTAAGCACGTGATTAAGTATCTTGCTCAAGGACATAACACAGTGACACTGCCTGTGGTAAGACTCACATTAGTAACCTTTGACCCTAGCCTAACGCTCTACCAGCTGAGCCACTGTGTTCCACATACACTAGTGTATAAATTATTTCATCAATAATATGCTATAATGTAAATAACAACATAGCATATATGGTAAAATCTTAACGTATTTAGGTCTGAAACACGATTTCAAACTAATTTTAGCTTCATATAAATCATTACCTAACATAGTGCTTCTAAATTTTTAAATTCCAGTCAATCTACTTGTCACAAAGAAAGCGAAAAAAAAAATGCTCGAAAATGACTCCCAGTAAGAATATTTTCTCTGATTTATTTAATGAATTAAAATACACATGAGCTGGTAAAAACTCATGTCTGGTCAGATAATAAATGCCTACCAATTTACAAACGGTCAAGAAGAGCACTTCATATACCCTTGTTTGATTTAATTACTGTAAGACGTTTGGAAGCAAGAATGCACCAAAGAACTAAAAGTGTAGAGTGTGTAAATTTTCTGAGTCAAACTAGATAGTTTTAGCCATTCAGGCCACATCAGTGACCCTCTATTGGTTTAAAGTTAAAAATGGAATCCATGATTATAAAGGGCCAGAAAATAAAATATACATTATAGTAAAGGGAAGGGCTACGTTCTACCGCCGCCATAAGTCCCTGTCACCAGCTGAAGTGAAGTAAAAATGTGTTCTTAAAAGCTTATAAGATGGTAATGAATGCTGGTGTATCACTTAGCATTTAAAATAAGAATTATTATATTTTTGTGGATTTTATCGATGTGTAAAAGTAAGTTAGGATGCAAAAATCAGAAATCCATACAATTAAGTACCACGCCTGCCCCAGGATAATAATGGGAAAGTGACAAACTCACAGCTAGACACCAGCAAATTACTCAAAAATGCCTAAAGCCCAAAGCGCTTTACGTTAAGTTTATGAATGGTTAGCTGGAGTGTACACATAGATATAATCCAAAAATATCAATTCCTTATAATTCCAACTTTAGAACAAAAACAGCACATTTGTAAAGGGTTGTTGACACTATTTCAAATTTTAAAGGCCACGGAAGAAATAGTGTAAAACTGCAGTCCATATAAAATTGGGCAGCCATCAGGAAAATTATGTCAGTTTAAATCTTTGTTTTGCAACATGAAAATAAAGAGAATGACATTCTAATGAAGCGAATATATGAGTATGAGCTCAAAAACAACTCCATTTATTGTTTTTCTGTTGGCAAATACCGCTTGATGGGCTTATTGAAGAGTATTTAAATTTATTCCCTACCACTAATCAACTAAAAAACAACTAGAGGTTTTTACACTACATCCAGATATTTGGGCGATTTTTTAAACATTAATAATGTTTATTTTGATAATATGATAAGTCATATATACCCTTCAGAGCTCCATCTTAATAAAGCCAATACCTCTAATACCAAAGCTGCTTTTTTAGACTTGCATTTGTCAATTTCTAATGATATTGTTTCTACCAAAATAAATGCTAAACATGATGACTTTGATTTTGAAATTGTCAAGTTCCCATTTTTAGATGGTGATGTTCCTCGCTCTACATCCTATGGAGTCTATATCTTTCAACTGATTCGTTTTGCTAGAGCATCTAGCTATGTTACTGACTTCAACACTCTTAACAAATTGTTAACCCAGAAACTTCTTTAACAATGCTTTTGGTATCATAAACTTCGCCAAATGTGTCCAGTTTCACATCAGAATTAAGGGCTAGGTTGGTGTCGTGAAACTGGTTTAAGCCCTCCATTAAAATATTTTACTGACCGTTCCAAGATAATACTTCTTTTGTGGATTTTTAATGTCTTTTTTTTTGCTTTTTTTCTGTCTGCGTTTGCTATGCCTATTGTGCGCGTCGTTTTAAATGTGCCTTGTGGTCAACTGTTGGGAAAGGGCTGACCTCTTGGCTCTCGTTTGTCGTGTCTAACTGTAAGTTTGTTACTTTCCCATTGGTATTCTGGCTCAGGTGTGGTACTTGATTGTATGGATTCCTGATCTTTGCAACCTTACTTTAAAAAGTATTTTTTGTCTAAAATTTCCACAATCTTAAACATAAATTTAAAAAGGTTGTTTTGATGACGTTATAACGCATTGAAACCTTTCGTTGTTGATTTAGACGTTGTTTTGATGACTTTGCTCTTCAACGACGTTGCTGTTTACTAGGTACAGTCACATTAGCCCTTAAAACGCCAAGAAAACGCATCTGAAAATGTCGTCTGCTGAAGTCGTCCCAAGCAAATATGTGCCTAACATTACAGGCGAATTTAAGTATACAAGCCAAAAGTCTGGACCCAGAACAGAATGACTTTTGTTGGGATTGGCGCTTTAAGAGTTAAGTTGCGCTAGTTTGAAGGCAGATATCAAAGAGTCTTATGTGGGGATTTTATCAATGTATCTTAAGCCTCCCATCAGCCAATCAGAAGGCAGGTATTTGATGCAGTTGGAATTGTGATGGTAGGTTTTACAGGTTTAAGCAATGTGTGGCAAGTGATAACACTAACATCAGGAATCTGCAGTGACTCCATATCAGAACATTACATTAGTACCCATCGTCACATATAGACAGGCTGGCTAAATTATGGCTGCATTTTACTGTCAAGTATGCACTCACATAGCAACTGTAACACTTAAGCATAATAAAAGAAAATATAGGTTAATGCAGTGACAACTTTTATCTAAAAATGTATTCAACATGCCTAAGCTAATAGAAATTTGAACCAAAATCCTAAGTACATGAACAGGACAAGAGGTAATTTTACTTGCCTACAGAAACCTTGTTTCCATCTGTACAAATGTTTAGTGCCATTTATTGTACTATACTCTACCCCTTATGATGAATGATATATGTTTAAAACAACTATTGAAATATATACATGGAGGTGTATTTTTCATTATAGACCAATCCATTTTAACCCAAACTCAATTCATAAACTTACAACAGCAAACTTATGAGCAGGTCCAGAAATTTCTTTGGCGTGGGGGAGGGGTCCTGAAAACTTTATTTTGCCATCAACGTATTTCACAGAGGGTCGTACGGACCTCACTCAAGAAGCAACTGGACCTAAGGGGTGTCCTTACCAGTATTTTTATTCTTATTTTTTTATTTTCCATGGACTGGGGCTCGTACCACCTGTCCCCCTCTGGATCAACCCATGAAACTCTTAAGCTAACCCTACAACATAGTTCCACTATCCATTTCTGATAAGCCAATCAAAACATCATCAAACAGATTAACTGATGGAATCTCTATCAGCATAACAACAAACGGCGAACTTAAATGATCCAAATGAAAAGTATTTTACATATTGTGTGTTTTTTTAGACCATTGTGTATTTTAATAGTGTATTTTACAAACCTTTCACGCATGGCGTTTGTGTACTCCAGTTCCCAACACTACATGTCAAAGTATTGCTACTGGTCAAAGTGTGATACCCTACAGCACACGAAAACGTACATGTTTCTCCATTTTGGTACAAACACGTTGTTGCAAACTCAACTTGTTCAATGTAAGGACAATCTGGAACTATAAAATCATACAGAATATATGTATTTTGTAAATGTAACTTGGTTGCAAACTCTTCAATGTTCAAAGCTTTTAAAGATATGGTATGTGCAAAATGTCATTGGGACAAGCAAGCTGATATTTTTGTCAATATAGCAAACTACAGCTGGAATGGGTCTTTTGATTGATGGGCTCATCTCAAATATTAGCACTTTCAGGTTTGGCAACACAGTGTGTGACAGTTTTGCCCCTGACATTAAGTAACTGTCAGCATTGTGTCAGCTCTTTTCTCTTTAGTATGATAGTTATGTGTTGTGTAGGCAGTTGTTGATTTTGTGTTGATTTTACTATTTCATGTTACACGCGAGTTAAACAAGTTAAGAATGTTTTAACAGCAACAAAATCTGCCTTGGAATAGTTGGTAAAATATTTTAAAGGAGGGCTTAAACCAATTTCATGGCACTAACCTCACCATTAGTTCACATATGGATCAAGACACATAAATGCTTGGTTTGCATGAAAGACCCCTAACTTATCCATGCATCATCTCCTAGAACATATTAATTAAGATATAAAAAGAAAATAATGCAAAAATAAGGACCCAACAGTACATAAAACTGAATACGGGAGCAAAAGAAATCCAACAGACAAACCTCAGGTTAAACTTTTTTTACTATTTGCCACTTTTGTTGTCTTTTTGTAACTTGAAAGAAGATCAGGGATATCTAAACTTTGGGCCTTTAGTATATGTATTTAAAAGACGATAATAAAAACAATAACGACAAAAATAATTTATAAAAAAAAAGAAAAAAAAAACATGATTGCAGAGTTGAATATCGATGCATGGCTATCAAATAAGATAAGAATCTAGGAATTAACATAAGGTGCTATCAACTTCTATACTTTGTAATAATTATTGCCAACAGCGAGCACTCTTATAAGGCATGAAGATATGCAAAATTAGCTAAATTTTCTCTGTTAGAATGTTTTGGCTGCTGTCTGTTCTAAGGGGGTGGTTCTGTTGTTGATGACTCATTGTTTGTATGAGTAATAGGTTTGGTCCTTGTTTTGTTATACATAACTTAGTGTCCTTTCTAGTTTTGCAATCAAACGACAGAGAGAGAGAGAGAGAGAGAGAGAGAGAGAGAGAGAGAGAGAAAGAGAGAGAGAGAGAGCTGGTTGCTTTCCTGGTGTCTTGTGACTTTTAGTGCTCTGTGGATCTTCCTCATACTGCCATGGGTAGGTCTGTAGTGTGTGATTGTAGTATTTCCTGATAATACTCGATTACGTTTTACTACTTGCTGCATTCATATTGCTTATTTGCTTCTTTGATTGAAATAATTACGGTATGTTACAGCACAATTTCAGCAAATTGAGTAACTGATTGAAACACATCTACAAATGTCTACGATAGGCTTATTTAAGACAATACTTATTTTAGCAAGCAAAATGCATTTGAGTAACGTTGGTGGAAATACTAATTGCAACCCAATGGTGTATAAATGAAAAAAATTGGTGAATCAACTATTTCAGCACCAGGAATGCAAATCACCATGGCTCACATAGTTATTGTCTTTAGCTCTGGCTGTCTGTTTGCTATATCAGTTATTCAGTATGCTTTTATTGCTCTTTTGTAATGATTATTTAAATAAGTAAGGAAACATTTTTGCGAACTGAAAATAATTTTATTTTTGTGTTTAAACAACTACAACCTTTAGCAAATATGTGGCAAATGAAATATATCTAACTCCTGCCCTGACTGATATCTGTTCTAAGGTAGTAATTACATTGCTTTTGTTCTTTGCTTTTTGTTCCCATTGAGTATGGAAATTCATGTTTAGTCCTTGTTATTGTGGTAAAGGTTTGTGCCCTTTCTAGTTTGGGGATCATCCTGCTAGTGCTTGTTCCTCTTGGGACCAGAGGATGGTCTGAGGTATTTGATTGCGGCATAAACTGATCATATTATATTATTTGTGAAAATACCTGTTACAACACAAATACAACTGAACGACTGCATTGGTAGAAATGCTTGTTTCATTGCATCTGCTTTGGGAAAATACCTATTTCATCACATGGACTCTCGACATCCCATGATCCATCATCACATGTCATAGTATCATCAGGTGCAGTTGGAGTGTAACCATGATCACATCTGTATGAACATGTTTCACCATTGTTGTGATTGCATGCTCTACCAAACAGAACTTTATCCGCCGTTTCTGGACATTTAGCAGCTGTTAGGTATAAAACGAAATATTATGTCAGCCAAATATCTGTTTTTGCTTTTTGACTTTTTCGTGATTCCCAATGTTTTTAATTCTATCTCACATACCCATACCAGCCCATTAAAAAGATAAAAAAAACGCACAGACACTAGCCACACGTCGATCCGTGACGTCATTATAATTGTAAAATAACGTCGCCTTGTTGCATCTCAGCAAACTCATGATTTTCTGGAAGACTTTTTCATGTTTCTTTTCAATATGGAATAAGGTACTTAGTGGTGAGCAAGAAAAAAATCCGTTATTTGTGTGAGGATGAGATAGAAAAAATCAGTCCCTCGCACTAGCCTTGTGATGCTAATCAGTGATCCTTGGGACGTATTTTTCTATCCTACCATCATACTCATGATGTATTCTTATAATCTGTCTCTAACTATTTTAGCTTTAACATCCGTTTTCATTAGTGATGAAGCCAAACATATGTGAGTCATTCTGATTGAACATGTTAAATAGGCATTTAGACCAGAAACTGTATTAGGAGTAAATTGTAAAGTTTAATTACCTAGTATTTTTGCAGGGCTTAATATTGATAATCCTTATTTTGAACAAATGGTAGATCAGATATATTCCACTGAACTGCAGTTAAATAAGGCGAATTCTTCTGAAACTGAAGCTTCATTTTTGGACTTTAACTTGTCAATAACAAATAGCGTAGTTTCTACTAAAATTTATGGTAAACGGGATGATTTTAAAATTGAAATAGTAAATTTTCCATTTCTTAATGGAGATGTTTCTCGCTCTCCTTCGTATGGTGTATATATTTCTCATCTTATTCGTTTTGCTAGAGTGTGTTCTAGTGTTGATGACTTCAACAACAGAAACTTATTTCTAACTGCTAAATTGTTAAAAAAAAGGTAATAGACATCATAAAATTCGAAAATGCATTTTCTAAATTCTACCACAGACACTAAGAGTTAATTGTTAAATACAACATTGGGTTACAAACTCTTCTGTAGCAAGGCATATCAGAACCTATATTTTATTGTGATTTAGTTTATAAATTCAAACGAATTGTTGGAAAACCTAATTTTAGTGATCAATTCAAGAAGATAGTAAAACGTTAAATAAAGGTTGAATATAACTTGGATGTTTGCATGCCTAGGTTTAAACCTAATCACGGTTTATAGCTATGGTTTCCTCCTTAATTGCACGACTGTGGGTCAGGCCTCAGACTCTATGACAGCTCTGATGTAAAGCTTTAATCGGTGGGTTGGTGCCTGATGCTTTTCTGTAGCTGGACCCACCGTGGCTCAACTTGAGGTTTTCTTTAGCTCTGACTATCTGTGAGTCATGAGCTCTTTTCTTTGTTTTATCATGGGGAGTTAATTTAATAAGAGTGTTTCTCCATGATAATGCATTGCATTAGTTAGATGGCCTCCATGCAAGCTGAATATTTCTTGTACTTCAACAACAGCAGAATCTAGGGCAAAGATTTATTACCAGTAAAATGCATTTAATCCCTCAGGTGGCTTAGGCTGCTGTCGGTTCTAAGGCGGTGGCTCTCTTGTTGTGTCACTTTGTTTATTGTAACTCCCATTGTGGGAGTCTGTAATTGTTCTATGTTTAGTTGTACGTTACTTTGTGTCCATTCTAGTAATGCAAACATCTTGATGGGGAAGAGAGAGCTGATTGTTTTGCTTATTTGTCTTCCTGGTGTCTTGTGATGGGTGAGCGGCTCTTCCTCACGGTGCCATGGAGCTGTTCAGGTTTGTGATTGTGGTATTTCGTGATCATACTTACCTACTACTTCAGATTTTTTTCAGGATAGATCGGCCTAAATTACTCATGGAGCAAAAAATGGTGGGCCATTTTCTGAAATGATGGGTCCAAGCATATCAAACTAAACATGGTTTACATTTAGGTAGTATACTTTACCTACACACTGACACTTGTATGCATATATGTTTAATACATATTGACTGCTGATTATACAGTAAAACTAAAAAAAGAAGACCAATTATCGCTTAATGCAGGTCAAAAGTATTGCAGAATGCACAAAGAGGACCTTCATTAAGCTACCATTTGTTATTATTGTTTTGTCTTTTTATGAGTAGCTGCTTAAGGCAGGTTTTACTGTATTGACAACCTACATGTACTTTCCGTTTTGTGGAGTTTGTAGACTCGTTGTAAGATGAATATTTATATTAAAGTGAGATTTTTTCACAGCTAAGAAGGATGGGTCAACTGGGCCCAATGCCTTGGAAAGTGATGGGTCATATTTTGAAATCATGGGACAATGACCCGGGCCCACCATACATCTAAAGGCCTGTATATGCAAAAGATTTGGTACAGATTTGACATAAAAGTGAGCTCCAATTAAATTAATGACCATTGTGCTTAAATACATAAATCAAATGCAGAGAAAGTAGTGACATGGTCATTATAAGAGTTTATAGATAAAGTCGTGTTACAATGAGCTTATCTGCTAATGAGCCTCAATGTCCTCACAGCATAGCTGAATATATGCACGTTGGATGACAGACGACGCCCGACAAGGACAGATCATAAATGCTCAAAACGTAGAAGATACAGTTATACAGCCATTCCTAATCATTTATTGGATTGCTATATTAGACAATAAGGCATGCCATTGAAACCCAAGAAGTAAAGAAAAAAAAACATACTTGAAAACAAGAATGCAACTGAAACAGAGCTGCCTCATCTCTCTTTTATCAGTGAGATTTTGTTTTAACTAGAAGGAATATATTGCAAAACGAAACAAAGCGCAAAAATTCAAATATAATGCTAACCCTAAAAGGTGCGCTTTATCCACGCATACATCTTGCTTTTTCTCCATGCTGCAGCAACATATGTTTGTAGCAAGTCCAAAAGTCAGATTTCAAAGACGGATGCAATTCAAAAATGAGCAATTAAGTTTAAGGTTATGGTCTCAAAATATGGATCAATTAGAAGTCTGTGGTCTGTTACAGTTTAGTTTTATTGCCACAAATAACAGCAATGGGGTTGGGTAGCAAGTTCTCGGAACATTAAACTATACCTGAATGTGATTGGATATAATGACGAGACTGGTAAGTTGAGTTATGTTTCTTTAATAAATCATAAAATGCTGTGGTAGTCGCACTTGGAATAAAATAATCAGAGCTTCCTAATTCTTGCAGTCAATGTAATGTTTAAAACTCTCAATTGATATGTCTGCGAGTAAGTTCTGTCGAAATCTTTGCTGCAAATAATGGTAACCCCCCATTTTCCCACCAGTTGCGATTAACTGGAGAGCAATATAAGGTGAAGAGTTTATTCAGCAACATGTGTAATCATTCTAAGAGCAAGAAAAGGAATTTTTTTCTCTGTATTACAGTCTATGGAATAATAATTTATGGTTTGTAACTTAAAGACAACTGCGATGGTACATGTAACAAGAAACAATTGCCAGGCAGCAAAGCCCAGTCTGTAATGCTGCCACAGATCCGCATCTAACTGCAGATCCAGGGGTTGTGGGTTCGATCCTGGCCCAGTCCAATTCTTTAGTGAAGATTGATCTTGAATAATTTCTACGATCATTCTTCTACCTCCACTGATTCATTTAAGAAGGGCTGTTGTCAGTTACAATTGAAAGTATTTGCACAAATTACTGATTAACCACTTGCTCAAGCTTGCCCAGGAAAAAGTGTGGTTAGATGAACTGACCATCCCCCATGACCACAGCTGTTGACTTGGACGTAAAACAACAAAACAAACAAACAAATGAGAAACAAAGTATTGTTGTATGTAAATAACAAAGATATAGAGCAGTAAACATGTAGTAGATTTACCATGCCTGTACATGGAAATAATTCGTGAGCTTTAGTGAGTGGATTATCTTGTGTACAGCTGGACAAACATGGTTGAACTAGTTTATACCACCTACATCAGTATAGACTTCGCACATCACAATATATTTCATGCTAAAGTTGGTATAAGTGGTAAAATTTACTTATTCACAGTAGCAACTCCATCTGGGGATCTGGAAATTTTTTACCAGCTTTTTCTAGGCATTAATTTATTTGGCAAATGGGAGCTGCGTCTAGTTTTCTTCTCGATGGATCCTTACCAGTAAACAACTAAAAGTGGGTCATTATTTGCTCACCAGTCAAATGCCATTAAAATGCTGATTTGCTGGTGGGCCCATGGGCGGTATGATAAAACACTAAAATTTAGGGGTTAAAAGCAATACTGGTCCGGATTTCCTGGAAAAAACACAAAGCTACCAAGCCAGAATTCAATGATGACTCACTTATAGTGGTATTTGGATCATGTTTCCTCTCATCAACTAAAAAACTGATGTCGAACATGGACTCCCTCTGAAAAAAGTTTCTGGAATGCTGGCTGGGTGGCTTTGTGATTTCAAGGGGATAGAGATCAGTATTCCTAGGTGAAAAAATAGCTTTGAGAAATTGCAAGGGTTGGGGTCTGGATCTGCGACATGTTTTTGTTTATTTTTTCAGGAAAATACAATACCTTGATTTAAAACTTCCACATTTTCACAATTCGAATTTAATTCTGAAAACACGTAGATTAGTCTGGTTCCCTCCCCTTGATATACCTATCTAGGGTCAGGTATAGGCTAATCTAGACGGTCAAAATCTTGACCGTCAACGGGAATCATGGGATACACGTGATCTAAAGGAAGTAACTCTGAACTGTGTAAAATGGCGCGTACAATCGAGCGGATGATTCATGACAGCTTTTGATACAATAAAATCAACCAAATTTGAGGCAGGAATCCAGTATCTCAGTGTGTATTTGGGTTTTTTTCCGCAAAACTTGCTTTATCGTAACTGCCCAACAGTTTGCAACCCACGTTTAACTTGAAATGTAACAGGTCATCTCATTGGTCAATCAATAAACTAATCACAGCCAATGATAGAATAGGGGATACCTGTTGTCGATTTGAGACGATAACAGGGCACCAGTTTACACGTAGATCAGACCTCATCACTAATCAATATGTAATTTATCTCTACATAATACAGATAAGTTATGTTGTTGGTATGTTGATATGGCTAAAAAACGTTTTTAATCATATCAAAGTCTCTCATAATTTGCAATAGACAGCATTTGAATAGCTGTTTGTTTAAGAATAAATTTAAACTTGATTTCTTTTTTAAAATTTTGTCAGCATGTTTTTTGAAAAAGTGACAGGCATTTAGAATGTAAAAAAAATGTATAAATATATTACTTGAAAATGAACATGGTGTCTGCTCGCTCCAACGTCCCTCGACACATGCAATTTTACTGCTAGGTTTAGTAGCTATGTAGAACCTGTTGCATGTGTATGCACATTCTGCTCCATCAAGAAATGTACAAGAACCAATTATTTCACCATTAGGTATGGCGCTTGGACATTGTGGAACTGTAAAAGAAATTACATTTATATTTGAGTTACAAGCATACTATATGGTATGATAAAAAGAGGATCTTACAAGAGTGATCATGTTCTATTAAATATAAACAAGTCAACGAACAGCAATAAAATGCGAGGTTTTGCAAAGAGTTAAATAAATGCAATAAGACAAGAGCACGAATGTTATCACATGACATTAAAATTACATCAAAATTGCATTTTTGCGGTGAAATT
The DNA here is from genome assembly GCA_964019695.1 of Loripinus fragilis. Taxonomy (NCBI): domain Eukaryota; kingdom Metazoa; phylum Mollusca; class Bivalvia; order Lucinida; family Lucinidae; genus Loripinus; species Loripinus fragilis. The sequence continues at coordinate 91,714,472 of OZ026523.1, forward strand.
GTCATGATTTTGTCATTCATTATGCAGCGTAATAATGGTTGTCATTAGGTCACGTAACCAAAAATAGTAAGTTGGTATGATCAGGAAATACCACAATCACAAACCGCAGACAACCCCATGACACTTCGAGGAAGAGCGGCTCAACCATCACAAGACACAAGGAAGACAAATTAAGCAAAGCAACCAGCTCCATCTTCCCCATTAAGATGATTGCAATACTAGAATGGACATAAAGTAACTTACAACAAAACATAGAACTATTACAGATTCCCATAATGGGAATAACAATAAACAACCCGTCAACAACAACAGAACCACCACCTTAGAACGGACAGCAGCCAAAGCCACCAGGGAGCTTAAATGCAAAATGCATTTTACTGGTACCAAATCTTCACCCTAAATTCTGCTGTTGTTGAAGTACAAGAAATGTTCAGCCCAAATGGAGGCCATCAAACTAATGCAATGTATCATCATGGAGAAACATTCTAATCAAATTAACTCACCATAATGAAACAAAGAAAAGTGCTCATGACTCATAAATAGTCAGAGTTAAAGAAAACCTTAAGTTGAGCCACGGTGGGTCCAGCTACAGATAAGTATCAGACACCAACCAACCAATTAAAGCTTTACGTCAGAGCCATCTTAGAGTCTGAGGCCTGACTCACCGTCTGTATACTACTAGTGGTTTATCGATTTTATTGCATGGCGTTATATCACCAACAAACATGACGCCATGTGATGAATATAAAGCAAGACATTGGAAAGTCTTGCATTTAAACATTTTTTGCATTTACTGTTGTTGTTGATCTATTGTTTAATGTACTTTCAATTATTTGTGGGAGTTCTATGTTTGTATTTGTATTTGACCGTTCCAAGGCGGTACTTCTTTTGTGGATCTTTTATGTTTTTGTTTTGTTTTGTGTTTGCTATGTCTTTGTGCGCGTCTGCTTATATGTGCTTTTGTGGTCACCTGCTGGGAAAGGGCTGACCTCTTGGCTCTCGTTTGTGGTGTCTGCTGTGAGTTTTTCACTTTCCCATTGGTATACTGGGTCAGGTGTGGTACTTGATTGTATCGATTCCTGATCTTTGCACCCTTACTTACTTTGTTATGCATTACTTTGTGTCCAGTCTAGTTTTGCAATCATCTTGAAGAGGAAGAGAAAGCTGGTTGCTTTGCTATTATTCTTACAGATGTATTTTTACTATAAATGTTCTGTGGCTCTTCCTCACCATGCTGTAGGTTGGTCTTCAGTATGTGATTGTGGTATTTCCTGATCATACTCACTTACTTTTTTCATGCACTATTTTCACTTACTTTGACAACAATTCAATGCGCTTATGTATCTTTTTCTCCTTTTATGAATGGTTAATACCTGCAACTTGCATTTTTGTATTGTGTTTGACAGACTATAAATCTTTTAGATATAATATATGCAATAGTTTAACATTGATCAAATGTCACTAACATATAGATTGCTTAAATCATATTTGGCAAAAAACTTTGCTGAAGGATCCGTTTTCTCGATCATTAAGAGGCCCTAACAGCTGTTGTTGTTTCTGCATGGAGTTGGTAAAACTTCTCCCCGTGCATCGATATAGTGTTGTACCCTTTAAAGAACATATTTGATATTTATCACATTCTGGTCCTTTGGGAATATTAGGTTCTGACAGAAAGCAGAATACCGCTTAAGCTGGTGCTAGGGGGCGTGAGAATTGTTTCACTTCACATTTGATGGCTCATGAACAGACTCAATGAAACCAAGTCTGCTAGTGTCTAATATTGTAGGTTCTCTCTTTTTCTGAAGGATCCGTTTTTTTCAGATTGTTTAGAGATCACAACAGCTGTCATGACTTCTGCATGGAGTTAGCAAGACTTCTACCCGTGCATTGATATAGTGTTGATATTTTTCATATTCTGGTCCTCTGGGAATATTGGGTTTGAATGGAAAGCATACCGCTTAAGGTGGTGCTAGGGGGCATGAGAATAGTTGCACTTTCTATTAGTTCTCATGAACAGACTCAATAAAACTTAGTCAGCTGTTTTCTAATATTGTAGGTTCTCTCTCTTTCTGAAGTATCCGTTTTTCAGATTATTTGCGCCTAGTAAGCTTAATTTAAAGCCGAAAAACGCAGTCAAAATATGGTATCTGACATCACTCAGTACCTTTGCATGCATGTTTATATTGTGACTTTTCGCACATGTTATAAGTACGAACGTTTCACCAGTTGGCCAATATTACCTAGATAAACAATACATGACAACTCATCTTAAATAAAAGTTCAAAATCATACTTTCTCTACATGGTTCCTGTATGCTCCAAGCACCATCATGGCATTTCATTGAACTGTTGGTAGCTGTTGGTTTATATCCATTTATACAGGTGTAGGAACACATCTCATCACTATGGTACGAACATGCGTTGTCAAATATCACAGCTCCTACCACTGCTGGGCAATCTATAATTAAACATTTTAACTAGTCTGTAAAACGGATCATTCAAAATGAGAAAGCACTTTGAAATATCTAAAATAAAAGGCTCAGCATTTAAGTCTGTTTAAGAGAGTTGATGAAAATGAAAAATCTCCACGCCCTCCAGCACTGACCCAAGCACCATTTTACTTTCTAGAAGATCATGTTTTCCCCAAAAGACATTTTAATGAAAAATATTAACCCTATACTGCTGTAAGGGTAAATTATAAGTCTACCAATTGAAGCAGGCAAAATAACAGCCCTTGCGACCTCTAATTAATATGGAAAAAACAGAGCTTAAATAAAACAAGGTCTTACAAAATACATTTAAAGTGTGATGATGGAGTAGAAAAATCCATCCCTAGGACCACCGTTTTTGCATCACAAGGCTTTCCGAATGACAACAAACGTTGATCATGATGAACCGATTTTCGTTCTCATCCTCACACAAATAATGGACACTTTTTCTTGCTCAACATTTAAACATCGCATTTCTATGTTTAAAAAAAAGCCTCAAAAAGTTCCAGAATACGTCAAGATGCAACATATCTCGTCAATTTAAAGTTTGAATGGCCTAATGTGGCATTCAACATGTGGCTGTTTTGTTTATATTTTCCTTGGGTTGTTACAGAGCATGTAATATTATAACCTACAAACGATGTAGTAAATTACAATACAGCGAGTGAAATGACCCCACGTGACAGCATGGGTAAGATAACATAAGTATGATACCAATTCTAAACCCAGGATAAAATATCAGGTACCCTTGCCAAGTGTACAATTAAATGTTCGCTTGTAGAAGAATAGGCATGATAATTTCCAATAAGTGAATAGCAAATGTGCTGATCAGAGTGCGCCAATGCACAGATACGGAACGCCTCGACTGCCTTATAATGTACACATTATATTCGTCATGTGCATGGGCCATTTTGTTATGTACAAATTTAATTCGTCATGTGCAAAATGTATTTCGTTATGCGAAAAATACATTTCGTTGTGTGCACTATGCATTTTGTTATGTGCATAATGTATTTCGTTATGTGCACAATGTATTTCGTTATGTGCACAATATATTTCGTTATGTGCATAATGCATTCATTGTGCGAAAAATACATTTCGTTGTGTGCACTATGTAGTTTGTTATGTGCGTAATGTATTTCAAAATACGTTTCAAAGCGATTCATCATTTACAATACCGTGTAAACGGGCACTTTCTACCCCTACCCCTCATTTAACGCTTTTATACTGGGCGCCGTTTAGACCAGATTTTCAGCAAATGCATTGCGAATTTAAAAAAAAATAAAGTGCTAAAAAGTAAAGGATATAAGTGCTCTTCATTTCCAAAACCTTACCCTATTCCTTCTGCGCATGCGTACGAAATACACCTAAAATTGTGACGTTTGTCATTGGAAAGATGAAACTGGTCTCTTTCAGTTTATTTTTAGATGCTTTGCCCCCCTAGACCCAAGATGCCCTTGACGTATGTTGTAAATGTTTATAGCGACATGTTGTTGTCCAAAGGGCATCTTGGGTCTAGGGGGGCAAAGCATCTAAAAATAAACTGAAAGACACCAATTTCATCTTTCCAATGACAAACGTCACAATTTTAGGTGTATTTCGTACGCATGCGCAGAAGGAATACAGTAAGGTTTTGGAAATGAAGAGCACTTATATCCTTAACATTTTAGCACTTTTATTTTTTTAAATTCGCAATGCATTTACTCAAAATCTGGTCTAAACGGCACCAAGTATAAAGGCGTTAAATGAGGGGTGGGGGTAGAAAGTGCACGTTTACACGGTATTTTAAATGGTTAATCGCTTTGAAACGTATTTTGTTGCCTACTATGCATATTTTACTGCCAAACTACACCAATTTAAAAAACATTAGGGCAATTTGAAAAGTTGGTGTTTGTAATCATGCCAACTAGGGAAAATATACGCCTTATCGCTAGAAGTTCTTTCAAACTGTTCCGAGTCTTTGCAATTTATAACTGAACGTAATCTCGTAGAAGGGGTGATGCAGGATAGATAGATAGATAGATAGATAGATAGATAGATAGATAGATAGATAGATAGATTGATCGAATAAAACGCAAGAAAGCATTTAATATAGCACGTCTTCTATAAAATACAAATTGCCTCCCTTTAATACTACACAACAGCTAACTGTATTATCATTCAGGTTTTCATTAGTGCCTATCTATTTATAAGATATAATATTCTTCTACTATTGTATCCAATGTTTATGATAATGAATAAAAGAGATTCAAGTGGAATGGCGATGTTTTTTGTTTTTTATTTTCAGTAAAGTCATCGTATTTATAATTTGTCAAGTCAAGGTGAGCTTTATAAAAAGAAAAAGAAAAAAATAGTGAACGGGTAAGGCCCCTAACATTGCTTTAACCTCGGTTGGATAGGGGAGACCGGGGCTAGTTCGGCCTCGGGTCATGTTCGGCATGTGGCTATATTTAGCATGTAAACTAAGATATGGGACTGGGAAACATATTTTGGAGATTACTTGTGGCGAGTTTTGTAGGTAGGGAAATTATTACATTTTGCTATAACATTTAACAAAGAAAATAGTGACAAAGTCTGAAAAAGTGGCCATTTTAGGTATTTTTTCTCCAAAGACCATTTTAATGTTTAGGGTAGGGTTAAAAAAATTAGGGTAGGTAGGCCAACAGGAACCACACATACATTTCATTTAAGCCTTATCTAAAGATGTGTTAAGATTCTGATTTAAATTCTATATTTTTATTACGAAAGGAGTATGTGCTTTGATATAAAACATTGTTAATTTCTTTTCCTGCATCTTAAAAGAAGCTGTCACGTGATATTTGGAAATAGTCTGTCTGTGGCAAGTTCGGCCACTTAAGTCGGGCAAGTTCGGCCCACAGCCAAACTTGCCCCACACTTACATAAACATTTGCCAGTGTATCTTATGTCACCTAGTTTGTAAAGGATGTTCATATCATAGATCCTAAATACCTCCGTGTTCATATTTAGCACAACGACTGACTGCACAATGATTACGCTTATTACATTGAAAGTTTCAGATCGCCATTTTACATTGACGTCAATAGTAAAAAAAAAAGGTTCCAAGGCACGTAATGCAGACTTTTACGTTTCTGTTTATTATATTTTTTTTTAAATTTTATTTTGTTCTACAGTACAACAAATAAAACGAGATGTCATGATTCAAAGATTAGAAAGAAAGAAGTTTTTTTTTAAAAAAAAAACTGTAAACCCATACCAGGGATACAGACTAACCTTTTTTTCGCCAAGAGCAAGTTGGGCCCCTAAAACAAAATGGTTGGGAGTATTTCGAAAATTGTACGTTTTCTAAAATGGGGCCGAACTAGCCCCGGTCTCCCCTATTATAAGAAAGGAGCAAACTAACCTAAATTAAGTAGTTGAACGGCACTAGCCAAATGTTGCTAGTTACCTATAAAGCAAATGGCGAAATGCGAGAGACCTAGATGAGGTATCGTCAGGTCTCTATAAACCAAATTTCACCTTCTTTTTATTTCACTTTGTTTCGGCTGACCGTTTCAGCAATTAGTTTTCACCATTTTTGCATTATCTGTTGGTTGCCAGCATAAACATTTTCAATATATGGTTTAAAAAGGCAACAGAAGAGAAATGCCAAAAAAAAATGACACATTAGAACCAACAGTTTTGTAGATGATCAGCTCACATATTATCCTCAGCTTCAAATATTATTTCAGCAATTTTCTTTTCATGAGATACGCTAAAATGACTAGATGTTATAATGCACTAAATTCATAACTTTCGTCTGATTAGTCTAAAGCCTCGTTTATATGCACAATTTGCACCCTGGTGCAAATTTACTCCCGGGTGCAAAATTGCACCCGGTAGTAAATTTGCACCCCCTTATGTAGCGTTCATATGTCAATAAATTGTGTTCATATGTTATTCGATTTGCTCTTTTAACATATCACACATGTTTCAGTTTTACATTAAGGAGTAATTCGATGTGTTAAGAATGTTTCGATTATTATTCAATTCAAGATACCATCGTGTGAGAAAAATGCAACTCCATTTGGTTTTATTTGCTTTATTTATTTATACAATATTTAAAGAGGATAATGCACCAGTCATTTGTATCCACGGCCCCCACCTACGGGGATAGCCGTTGGATAGCCGGGGTATGGTGCTGGACAATTACTTTTTGATTGTCCCCGTAGTGCCAGGGAAGTGTGGGGGTATAACATTTGGGCTCTTACTCTGCTTGGATTTTCTGTTGTGTAGGGTGGGGCAAAGAGCAGGGTTGTTATCATCAGCTTAACCTCACAGGGCGGGGCTTATACTAGGGCTCTGGAAAGTGAAAACCCATTATCCCCGCCCATCCCCGTAGGTGAGGGAGCAGTGGATACAAATTACTGGTGCATAAATGGCACTTATAGAAGTTGTTGCAGCAGTACTAACTAAATATATGACTATCCGGCCAAGAGAGGTGTACGAACATAGTGCTTGAGACTTATACATGTACTGATGATCCATGGCTACCGAATGTCACGGGCTCTGCGACAAACTGCGCAAATAGCTGCAACGGAATGCGCGTGTGCGTTAAGTTGTTTCAATTGAACTTCTGGTGACAGTTTGACTTAGGACTGCGCAGAGCTAGACAATTGAGAACCTCTTCGTAAAATAGCAAAATAAACGCCTTGTGAATGCGTGAAACGGGTTTTAAGTCCATGGTAAACATGTAAAAGTCTTTCATGCAAACCAAATATCTATGTGTCTTGATTCATATCTAAATTTAAGGGTGAGTTTGGCGCGCCGTTAAACCGGTTTAAGCCCTCCAGTAAAATATTTTACTGACCGTTCCAAGGCGGTACTTCTTTTGTGGATCTTTTATGTTTTTGTTCTGTCTTGTGTTTGCTATGTCTTTGTGCGCGTCTGTTTACTTGTACTTTGTGGTCACCTGCTGGGAAAGAGCTGACCTCTTGGCTCTCGTTTGTGGTGTCTATCTGTGAGTTTGTCACTTTCCCATTGGTATCCTGGGTCGGGTGTGGTACTTGATTGTATCAATTCCTGATCTTTGCACCCTTACTTACTTTGTCTTCTCTTCTAAATCTCTGTTAAGTTTCCAAAGGGAAATGGCTCAACCGAGGTTATCAATGGCTACAAGAGGTTTGGGCGCCCAAATTGGGGGGGGGGGGGGGGGGGGGTAAGATAGAGGGTAGACATATTTTAATTATTGCTATGTCTGAACATCACGTTGATTACATGAATCGTAAAGGTGGTCACTCCGTTATTATGCAGGGGGGGGGGGGGACTTTTCACCGATGTGTACAATGTACATCAGATAGCATGGATTCGTGCATGGCGCCAGGGTTCTGGCAAACTATGATTTCTATTGCTGAGGTTAGGAAGAGATATTATTCGGAAATAGAATTGTGCAAATCGAAGCCCATAGACCATAAATTCCAGTTGTTCTGCGTGGCGACCCGGCATAGCCGGTGAAGTAGTGACTACAGAGAGAAGCATGGCCTTAAATTTGATAAAAGGACTATTTATATAGTTTATTTTCATACACATGTACATGTTCATATAGAAAAGATGGGTAATTTATTAAAATTTAAGATCAAATTGTACACAAGTGATAACAAATTGCGTTCATGTGCGCAATTTGCATCCCGGTGCAAATCTGCACCCCGGTGCTAATTTGCTCCACCGAATTTGCACCACCTACAAAGGTGGAGCAAATTAGCACCCATGTGCAGATTTGCACCGGGGTGCATTTTCGCAAAGCACCGTTTACATGACCAAAATACACCCCAGGAGCAAATTTACACCCCGGGTGTATATTTGCACCGGGTGTATATTGTGCATATGAACGAGGCATAAGAGATATTCACGTTTACTTTTAGATGAGGCGTTTTTTCGACGTCAGTATACTTTGTGAGCAAATTTAAATCGAGGAAAGGAAAGAATCATATGTGTATAATTAATCCTGACATTGTACCGGAAATTAAATTTAAGCATACGGTGATTGTGAAAAGTTTCCGTCATTCGCGTTTTTTTCTGTATAGATGGTTGGATTTTTAAATTTGAAAAGTAGTTCAATTATACTATTTCTGGAAATAAGATTCCATTTCTAAGCGAGAATCTGCCCTGGGCCAAATGTGACGAAATTTAACGACGGTCAAGTAACGATGGATCAGACGAGCCTGTGCAAATGTTCAGCCTCGCCAGAGCCTTCTGTCAGCTGATAACAACTTCAACATTTTTGAGTCACGAAGGCTCAGGCAAGCCTGTAATGGACCTGATGTAAGTCTTGCCAGAGCATTCGCTACTCGCATAAATGAGAGAAAATCTACTCGCATAAATGAGAGAAAATAACGGGAACTGTGGTAGCTATCGCATTTTCAAGCAGAGTTTTTGCCAATGTACAGCCTCGCCAAACTGAAAAAATTGCATTTTAAAGCGACGAAGCCTCAGTCGAGTTAACTCGCCCGTGCTTTCGCAGCTCGCATCAAATGAGGAAAAATATGGAAGTTTGCTATGTATTGCATTTTGAAGCATCGAAGGCTCAGTGGAGTTTATGCCAATGCACAGACTCACCTGAGCCTTCGCTGCTCGCGTAAATGATAATACAAAAATCGGAAAACTGGGTACTTGGGTCATTGTAGGTACATTCGGCCAGTGCAGGTACAATCAGACACTATCGTATTTCTTGGATAACTTCAGTGCGACTTCGGTTGTCATTGCTATGTGTAACCCAGATAAAAGCCAATTAAAACAGTTATTTCATTTTCGCAGCGTTGCAAGTTCATTATCTTTGGTACATGTATTTTCATTGGCTGCAAAATTTCTACGTCAAAACAAACTTTCAGAGCTCCAAATGTTAAAAATCTCACCAGACCAAACGTAACCACCGCCCCAGATAATTTACACGTGTAAAGTCTAAATTGTGGTAATAACTTACTGCATTCTCTGCACTTGCGTTTAGCGGACATTATATTTTATGACTTTAAATGTATTTAGTGAAAAATCTCATATATTTAGTTGCAATTTGACAAACAAAATGTGTCCGACTGTACCAACCAAATAAAAACGATCTGCAGGTACAGTCGGACGGCATGATTTAGTTGCTCTAAACGAATCCGACTTGTATCAAAACAAGTTTAAACATTTATTAAAATGCTTGTCACAGGCCCTACTTTGCTTCCTTTCTCTTCTATAACATGGTCTAACTTAATGGTTGGTCTGCAGTGTGTGTTTGTGGTATTTCCTGACCATATACTCACTAACTTTTTGTAAGATGTCTGGTGTCCTTAGATTACCTTATAAAAACCAATTGTGTTTACCTACGGATTACCACAGTGTAAACTCTTTGGCACTGGAAGATTGTGATTGTAATATTTAGCTCTGAAATAGCCTATATGGGTACGCTGTGTGCCTGTTTGTTCTATGTCGGTCATGTTCGTGTGTATTCCTCTCTTGAGGCCGTAGGTTCACGGGCGTTGATACGTGATTATGGTAATAACTGGTCTTTTTTGTATGTTTGTTTCTACAAATATCCCTAGCCTCTCTCTACTCATATCTATCTGTCTACTGCTAGACATGACTGCCAAACTTACCATGATGGGTGCTTTATCTAATATACAAAAAATTATGTGAGTATGATCAGGAAGGAAATGCCACAGATCATAGACCGACCCATGACCTACGACAACGTGCAGAAGAGACAGAGAAAAAGATTGAAAGAAACACAGAATACAGAACGCAACAAAACGGATCAAACACCCTCCCGACCTCACCCCCGCACAAATCGATTGGAGCAACAATATTTATTATAAACAATGAATCAACAACAACAGAACCACCGCATTAAAACAGCCAACACCACTAGGGGTGGGTACTTAAATGCATTTTACTGGTCAATTCTTCGCCGATTAGACTGCATTTAGTTATGTACTTGTATAAAAATAATGTCTTAAAACTATCACAGAAACATATTTTGATTCAAATATACTGTTTATCGATTAATATAAACAATAAAGTACATGTAGTATATAGTAGGTGGCATTGGGTGGCGCAAGGTGATCAGTAGCACCCATCCTCCCTATCTCGCAAAGCTTAATTGCTGTCGTCCTCTGAATCGGTAACAGGAAGAGAGAAGCTGCTGAAACTATTGGTTGATCAGTATTTATGGACAAAGTTTTATATTTTGTTGAAGATTAAATGAATAACAACTGATAAAAAGACGTTTGTCTACCGATTCTACGCCCACATGCGTCACTTTTGTTGTTGTCCGATTGTACCAGCCTATATGTCCGAATGTACCAGCAATTGTCCGAATGTACCAACTGTCTGATCAAAGGCAGAGTAGCGAGGATTTATCAACGTTTTTATCATATTTTCGTGACAAAACTGTTTTAAAACGTATCTTGAATAATATAAGCATATATATGTCATTTGAAATGTAACATTGTACGACATGTCATGTACCCAGAAAGAGTTGAACACGAGAGTGTCCGAATGTACCTACATTGACCCCTTATTGCATTGTAGTTGTCTCAATCCACATTGAATAATGTTCTTTCTGGCACTTCTCACAAACACATAAGAGCATTCCTGGCCCTTAAGGACACCTACACCCCATTTTCGACAACATTTATGTAGGCTAAAATTGAAATTACCGTCAATCAACAACAATCAATGGCGATTTTGGTCCGTTATATCTTTGAAACTCTTCTTTGAAAAGGGAATGCTGAAACTGAGCTAGTCACAGTTTAGTTTTGTTATTTTGAAGTTGGACTTCTATTTAAATAAATTATTATGGCAAAGATGTAATTGCGGCTGCCGGGGCCATGGCCGGCTGCTTACATAATGTTCATGCAAAACACACATCAAATTCAGGTTTTGACCAAACCTTTATGCCATGCTCAGGCTATATTTTATTCGCTGCCGATCAACGAGTGGGGTACAAAATATCGTTGGTTGACCTACAGCACGAAGCAAACTGTCCGTGAATCTGTAGGGCTACCTATAGCGCGAGGCGAATTCGTTTGCGAATTTTATTTTCGCAAAGTCACCCACGATATTTGGTACCAATTTATCCGATTTGTGTCTTATTATTTACGCGAGCAGCGAAGGCTAAGGTGAGTCTATCAGTGTTCCCACTCAAAATTTAAATTGAGGGTTTTCATACCCACTCATTTTGAAATTTGAGGGCATGACTTTTTGAGACGACATAAAACTATTACTAGGACATGCATGAAAAGATGAATAAAGCAGAAAACAAATTTTTTTAACTGGCCAGGGTACTAAACCAGCCACCAGAGTTCTCACTAACTCCAAATTTGGATTATTTTACTCCAACTTTTTCAAAAGTGCCAATAGAAAAGTATGGTAAAAAAACCTCCAAACTTTTCTGGTAGACAACATTTTTACTCCTATTTTCGGAATTCTAGTGAGAATTCTGAGCCACTGTCATTTGATTCTGTGCAAACACTTCGTTTTACATGAGATCTAATTATAATAGAAAAATACATACAAATATGTAGGCAATTTTAAAATAATACAAGTTACAATTATGCATATCAATTTTTATATACACATTTCAGAAAGTTTAAGTCCCTATGTTGTAGAATCAACAACATCCTGATTAATTTACAAATTGATTTAACCGAATACAAAATATCCTTTACTATACCTAGTTTGGATTGAAGTCATAAGAATAAGACAACATTGTACATGAATTTCAAATACTTCAACAAGGGAGTTAATTAACTTATAATGCCCCTTGAAATTGGTTATTTTTAGCAACTGAATGGGATCCTTTTTCACACAAAATATGCGTTTTTGCAACGTGCTTTCGATTTTAACGCTGTTAATCATCAGAATTCACATTATAATGAAAGGCAAGGTGTATTAAAGCATAGTTTATGCTGTCAGAGTGTAACAATGACAAAAAACCGAATTTAGTGTCTTATTATTGGCGGGTAGGGTACCGCCGTTAAATCTTCCATGCACTGTTACAGGCATGAATATTGACACGTATGGTGATCAAAATGATGAATTCAGGCACTATCTTATGACGGTCATGAAAAACAGGTTTTATGCCCCCAAAACTGCCTGTCCTTAGTGTCCTAAGTGTTTGAGTGTTCATATCATATCCTGAGTATATCTCCTATATCATTTGAGGTAGGAATGCCAAAAATCGTTTCTTAATGCATTTAGGGTCATGGAGCATCACGTACCTTTACCACTGTCATCAGATCTAGAAAAATCGTGTCATGAGCATATATCCTATATGAGCCGTGACATGTGATTTCCAACAATGTGGCATTTTGACAAGTGTAAACTCAGACGAGCCTGTGCAGCCTCCTTTTAGGCTTAGAAACACCAAATGCTGTTCAGTTAGTAACTTAACAATCATTGAATACTCAATTAAGCGACTAGCAAAGGCTCTGATCCGACTGCGCATATGCGCAGGCTGATCTGAGGCTTTGCTGGTCGCACATACCACATTGTTAGAGATCTCATGCACTGGCTCATATTATTTGACATAGGAGTCCCAAATTTAGGTTGTGAGCACATCTTGGGGTCACGGAGGCTGTACATATACATTTAAGCGACCACTGTGACCTTGGTTTCTGGCATCAGTTTTTAAAGTTAAAAAAGTGCTGTCCAGTGTTGTCAAATGACGTTCCATAAATGAGGGTCTAGATGGGGTATAATGATTAGTGAATAATGGCCTTATTTTATAATGAATAGTGAATAATGAGCCAAAAAAAAAAATGAATAGTGATTAATGAGGGGCTAAAGAATAATGAATAATCTTATTTTTTTAATGAATTGAAGAAAAAATTAATGAATAGTGAATAATCAGATTTCTTTGCCACCTTTCCTATTTTTAATGAATAATTGGTCTTATTTTAATAAATAACCCAAAATTTTAATGAGATGAATAATGGGCTAAATTTTTAATGAATAGTGAATACCAGACCCCCCATCCAGACCCTCATAAATGTGTCACATGTTAGATACATTGCCATAACATACCATGATTGATGAATTATTTTGTAAAATAAAACATATTGCGAGAAGATGTAATGAAGACTCCGTAACTTATTGTCCGGTTACATCGCAAGTGCTTAAAGTACATTTGCACCTTAGTTTTGTGAAGCAGTTAAACATAATAACAGAAGGATTTATAAAATCAGTGGTTTTAAAAATGGAAAAAGGGGATTTATTAAGTTTATAAGCTTGTTTTCAGCGTGTGGTCAAGCGTTACATCATTAACTTATATGAATATAAAATTGCATGTTATATAACTTCAAAATTACTGAAAGTTTTCTTCTTCTTTGGGATGTAGGCAGTTTTCGTAGGCTTGACGCTGCATTAGAAATTAATCTCTGCAATACACTTTTATTTTTTGACAAAAGTTGGACACTAAGTGATTAGTAATGTAACAAACAAGACCAAACTCTGCTCTAGACCTGCGTAGCCGGTGCACATCTTCAATGTGTGAACAGTCGATAGGCAAAGTTAAAGATACAGGAATGAAATCAGATTACACCCAATCTACACAATGTAATCTACAGTAGGTGATACAAAAAATTCTAAGTTAAACACTCAAAAATATTACCTAATGTGCACGAATATACGGTGTACATGTTTATGTGTGAAGAATCATAATTCAAAGTTTGAAAATAAAGGAATGAATACTGCTTGAGTTACAGATTACACAAACAAGACACCCCCTAAGCATTTCGGATGCTAATAATGTCTAAGTTCAACAGCCCCAAAAATAAGAAAATGTTTATCAAATTTGCACAAAAAGGGGAGGCACATGTTCAATGTGTGAACAATCATAATACAAAGTTTGAAAATAAAGGCAGCGAATAAAATATAGCCTAAGCATGGCATAAAGGTTTGGTCAAAACCTGAATTTGATGTGTGTTTTGCATGAACATTATGTAAGCGGCCGGCCATGGCCCCGGCGGCCGCAATTACATCTTTGCCATAATAATTTATTAGAATAGAAGTCCAACTTCAAAATAGCAAAACTAAACTGTGACTAGCTCAGTTTCAGCATTCCCTTTTCAAAGAAGAGTTTCAAAGATATAACGGACCAAAATCGCCATTGATTGTTGTTGATTGACGGTAATTTCAATTTTAGCCTACATAAATGTTGTCGAAAATGGGATGTAGGTGTCCGTAAGGGCCAGGAATGCTCTTATGTGTTTGTGAGAAGTGCCAGAAAGAACAATATTCAATGTGGATTGAGACTACTACAATGCAATAAGTACCCTATTTTCCGATTTTTGACTTATTATTTACGCGAGCAGCGAAGGCTCAGGTGAGTCTGTGCATTGGCATAAACTCCACTGAGCCTTCGATGCTTCAAAATGCAATACATAGCAAACTTCCATATTTTTTCTCATTTGATGCGAGCTGCGAAAGCATGGGCGAGTTTGTACATTGGCATTAACTCGACTGAGGCTTCGTTGCTTTAAAATGCAATTTTTTCAGTTTGGCGAGGCTGTACATTGGCAAAAACTCTGCTTGAAAATGCGATAGCTACCACAGTTCCCGTTATTTTCTCTCATTTATGCGAGTAGATTTTCTCTCATTTATGCGAGTAGCGAATGCTCTGGCAAGACTTACATTAGGTCTATTACAGGCTTGCCTGAGCCTTCGTGACTCAAAATTGTTGAAGTTGTTATCAGCTGAAAGAAGGCTCTGGCGAGGCTGAACATTTGCACAGGCTCGTCTGATCCATCGTTACTTGACCGTCGTTAAATTTCGTCACATTTGGCCCAGGGCAGATTCTCGCTTAGAAATGGAATCTTATTTCCAGAAATAGTGTTATTGAACTACTTTTCAAATTTAAAAATCCAGCCATCTATACAGAAAAAACGCGAATGACGGAAACTTTTCACGATCACCGTATGCTTAAATTTAATTTCCGGTACAATGTCAGGATTAATTATACACATATGATTCTTTCCTTTCCTTGATTTAAATTTGCTCACAAAGTATACTGACGTCGAGAAAAACGCCTCATCTAAAAGTAAACGTGAATATCTCTTAAGCCTCGTTCATATGCACAATATGCACCCCGGTGCAAATATACACCCGGGGTGTAAATTTGCTCCTGGGGTGTATTTTGGTCATGTAAACGGTGCTTTGCGAATATGCACCCCAGTGCAAATCTGCACCCCCATGCTAATTTGCTCCACCAAATTTGCACCACCTACAAAGGTGGAGCAAATTAGCACCCGGGTGCATTGTAGTAGTCTCAATCAACATTGAATAATGTTCTTTCTGGCACTTCTCACAAACACATAAGAGCATTCCTGGCCCTTACGAACACCTACACCCCATTTTCGACAACATTTATGTAGGCTAAAATTGAAATTACCATCAATCAACAACAATCAATGGCGATTTTGGTCCGTTATGTCTTTGAAACTCTACTTTGAAAAGGGAATGCTGAACTTGAGCTAGTCACAGTTTTGTTTTGTTATTTTGAAGTTGGACTTCTATTCAAATAAATTATTATGGCAAAGATGTAATTGCGGCCGCCGGGGCCATGGCCATCTGCTTACATAATGTTCATGCAAAACACACATCAAATTCAGGTTTTGACCAAGCCTTTATGCTGTGCTCAGGCTATATTTTATTCGCTGCCGATCAACGAGTGGGGTACCAAATATCGTTGGTTGACCTACAGCACGAAGCAAACTGTCCGTGAATCTGTAGGGCTACCTATTGCGCGAGGCGAACTCGTTTGCGAATTTTATTTTCGCAAAGTCACCCACGATATTTGGTACCAATTTATCCAATTTGTGTCTTATTATTTACGCGAGCAGCGAAGGCTCAGGTGAGTCTATCAGTGTTCCCACTCAAAATTTAAATTGAGGGTTTTCATACCCACTCATTTTGAAATTTGAGGGCATGACTTTTTGAGACGACATAAAACTATTACTAGGACATGCATGAAAAGATGAATGAAGCAGAAAACAAAATTTTTTAACTGGCCAGGGTACTAAACCAGCCACCAGAGTTCTCACTAACTCCAAATTTGGATTATTTTACTCCAACTTTTTCAAAAGTGCCAATAGAAAAGTATGGTAAAAAAACTCCAAACTTTTCTGGAAGACAGCATTTTTACTCCTATTTTCGAAATTCTAGTGAGAATTCTGAGCCACTGTCATTTGATTCTGTGCAAACACTTCGTTTTACATGAGATCTAATTATAATAGAAAAATATAAAAATATGTAGGCAATTTTAAAATAATAAAAGTTACAATTATGCATATCAATTTTTATTTCCACATTTCAGAAAGTTTAAGTCCCTATGTTGTAGAATCAACAACATCCTGGGTAATTTACAAATTGATTTAACTGAATACAAAATATACTTTACTATACCTAGTTGGGATTGAAGTCATAAGAATAAGACAACATTGTACATGAATTTCAAATACTTCAACAAGGGAGTTAATTAACTTATAATGCCCCTTGAAATTGGTTATTTTTAGCAACTGAATGGGATCTTTTTTCACACAAAATATGCGTTTTTGCAACGTGGTTTCGATTTTAACGCTGTTAATCATCAGAACTCACATAATAATGAAAGGCAAGGTGTATTAAAGCATAGTTTATGCTGTCAGAGTGTAACTATGACAAAAAACCGAATTTAGTGTCTTATTATTGGCGGGTAGGGTACCGCCGTTAAATCTTCCATGCACTGTTACAGGCATGAATATTGACACGTATGGTGATCAAAATGATGAATTCAGGCACTATCTTATGATGGTAATGAAAAACAGGTTTTATGCCCCCAAAACTGCCTGTCCTTAGTGTCCTAAGTGTTTGAGTGTTCATATCATATCCTGAGTATATCTCCTATATCATTTGAGGTAGGAATGCCAAAAATCGTTTCTTAATGCATTTAGGGTCATGGAGCATCACGTACCTTTACCACTGTCATCAGATCTAGAAAAATCGTGTCATGAGCATATATCCTATAGGAGCCGTGACATGTGATTTCCAACAATGTGGCATTTTGACAAGTGTAAACTCAGACGAGCCTGTGCAGCCTCCTTTTAGGCTTAGAAACACCAAATGCTGTTCAGTCAGTAACTTAACAATCATTGAATACTCAATTAAGCGACTAGCAAAGGCTCTGATCCGACTGCGCATATGCGCAGGCTGATCTGAGGCTTTGCTGGTCGCACATACCACATTGTTAGAGATCTCATGCACTGGCTCATATTATTTGACATAGGAGTCCCAAATTTAGGTTGTGAGCACATCTTGGGGTCACGGAGGCTGTACATATACATTTAAGCGACCACTGTGACCTTGATTTCTGGCATCAGTTTTTAAAGTTAAAAAAGTGCTGTCCAGTGTTGTCAAATGACGTTCCATAAATGAGGGTCTAGATGGGGTATAAGGATTAGTGAATAATGGCCTTATTTTATAATGAATAGTGAATAATGAGCCAAAAAAAATAATGAATAGTGATTAATGAGGGGCTAAAGAATAATGAATAATCTTATTTTTTTAATGAATTGAAGAAAAAATTAATGAATAGTGAATAATCAGATTTCTTTGCCACCTTTCCTATTTTTAATGAATAATTGGTCTTATTTTAATAAATAACCCAAAATTTTAATGAGATGAATAATGGGCTAAATTTTTAATGAATAGTGAATACCAGACCCCCCATCCAGACCCTCATAAATGTGTCACATGTTAGATACATTGCCATAACATACCATGATTGATGAATTATTTTGTAAAATAAAACATATTGCGAGAAGATGTAATGAAGACTCCGTAACTTATTGTCCAGTTACATCGCAAGTGCTTAAAGTACATTTGCACCTTAGTTTTGTGAAGCAGTTAAACATAATAACAGAAGGATTTATAAAATCAGTGGTTTTAAAAATGGAAAAAGGGGATTTATTAAGTTTATAAGCTTGTTTTCAGCGTGTGGTCAAGCGTTACATCATTAACTTATATGAATATAAAATTGCATGTTATATAACTTCAAAATTAGTGAAAGTTTTCTTCTTCTTTGGGATGTAGCCAGTTTACTTAGGCTTGACGCTGCATTAGAAATTAATCTCTGCAATACACTTTTATTTTTTGACAAAAGTTGGACACTAAGTGATTAGTAATGTAACAAACAAGACCAAACTCTGCTCTAGACCTGCGTAGCCGGTGCACATCTTCAATGTGTGAACAGTCGATAGGCAAAGTTAAAGATACAGGAATGAAATCAGATTACACCCAATTTACACAATGTAATCTACAGTAGGTGATACAAAAAATTCTAAGTTAAACACTCAAAAATATTATCAAATGTGCACAAATATACGGTGTACATGTTTATGTGGGAACACTCATAATACAAACTTTGAAAATAAAGGAATGAATACTGCTTGAGTTACAGATTACACAAACAAGGCACCCCCTAAGCATTTCGGATGCTAATAATGTCTAAGTTCAACAGCCCCAAAAATAAGAAAATGTTTATCAAATTTGCACAAAAAGGGGAGGCACATGTTCAATGTGTGAACAATCATAATACAAAGTTTGAAAATTAAGGAATGAAAACTGCTTGAGTTCAACACCCGTCAAAAATGATAAAAGTATTATTAAATGTGCACTATATGGGAGGTGCATATCTTCAATGTGTGAACAATCATAATGCAAAGTTTGAATATAAAGATATGAAAACTATTGGAGTTACAGATTACACAAACTAGGCACCCCCTAATAATGTCTAATTTCAACAGCCCCAAATATAAGAAAAAGTTTATCAAAATTGCACAAAAGGGGGAGGCACATGTTCAATGTGTAAACAATCATAATACAAAGTTTGAAAATAAAGGAATGAAAACTGCTCGAGTTCAACACCCGTCAAAAACGGAAAAAGTATTATTAAATGTGCACTTAATGGGAGTTGCATATCTATAATGTGTGAACAATCATAATGCAAAGTTTGAATATGAAGATATGAATACTGTTTGAGTTACAGATTACAAAAACTAGGCACCCCCTAAGCATTTCGGATGGAAAAAATAGTTAAACACCCGTCAAAAATGAGAAAACATTATAAAACATGCACACAATAGGAGGTGCAAATCTTCAATGTGTGAACAATCATTATGCAAAGTTTGAATAAAAATATATGAATACTGTTGGAGTTACAGATTACACAAACTAGGCACCCCCTAAGCATTTCGGATGGAAAACTATCTAAGTTCAACACCCGTTAAAATGATAAAAAATTATAAAACATGAACAAAATAGGAGGTGCACATCTTCAATGTGTGAACAATCATTATGCAAAGTTTGAATATAAAGATATAAAAACTTTTAACTGTTGGAGTTACAGATTACACAAACTAGGCACCCCCTAAGCATTTCGGATGGAAAAATGTCTAAGTTGAACACCCGTCAAAAATGAGAAAAAAATATGAACTGTGCACATAATAGGAGGTGCACATCTTCAATGTGTGAACAATCATTATGCAAAGTTTGAATAAAAAGGAATAAAAGCTTTTGGATTTACAGATTTCACAAACAAGACACCCTAAAAGTGTTGCGGACAGACGAACGGACAGACAGACGAATGGTTTCTTTCTTTCTTTCTCTATATACTGCCAGACCCTCTTTCGAGTATTATCGGCAGGTGTACTTTCTACACTCCGGATTGCAGGATGAAAGCCTACAAGTAGTAACCATATCGAAATTACCTTAGGGTTCTTTAACCTGCACAAGGTGTGACTCTCCCTGCACAGGTGACATCTAGTTTAAGTTAACGTCCCGATCCGAAGGACGATGCACTTATCTAGTGTCAGCCCTGAAAATGACACTAGGGAAAGTGTGTTCGGACACCGAAATTTTCCTCGCCGCTAGCGGGGATCGAACCTGGGACCTCTAGCACCAGAGGCAAGTGCCTGACCACTGAGCTACCACTCTTTTCTTTGGGTTTGGGTCCACTGCAGGACATGCTTTCGCAAAAGCGACGCAAATAAAAAGTGTTGGACAAAAATGTGCCCATATAATCCTTGAATAAGGATTAAATAGTGAAAAATGGCACCCGACGCGGTGCACTCGCTGAAAATAAACCAGGTGACGCATGAGACTTTTAAAAAGCTGAGGTCCCCAAGCTGTTAGCAGGACATGAATAAACACACACACGCATGCACGTACGCACACACACGCACAATACTTTATTGCGTTTACGACTTTACTTGCAAAGACTTGCAGAAATTAGCTTTTGATTGATCATTAAACTATTTTGTTCTGAGCTTTATTCTATAAAGAATGTATTAGGATAGATTTGGGACGAAAGAAACTCTTTTTTTTTCATTACCCATTACATATATATATGTATGCAAGATTATGATCACAGAAAGCATTTAATATAGCACAAGTCTGGGTCAGGTGTATCGATTCCTGATCTTTGCACCCTTACTTACTTCTATAAAATACAAATTGCCTCCCTTTAATACTACACAACTTTCTGTATTCAGGTTTTCATTAGTGCTGGTGTATCTATAAGATATATGTATCCACTGTTTATGATACTGAATCAAAGAGATTCAAGCGAAATGGCTTTGTTTTTCTCAAGCATCGTATCTTATATTCAATTTATATATCTCCAACTTGTCCAGTCAAGATGAACTTTAAAAAAAGAAGACGGAAAGTAGCCGCGCAAGAAGCCGCCGTGGTGTAGGGGATAAACCTGTGTCTTGTAAACAAGGGGTCGCAGATTCGATTCCCGGCTTCTCCATAAAACCACTTTGGGTGTTCCCGTTATAAAACCAACACAAATCTTAAACCAACCGGGTGTAACTGATATATCCCCAGGAAAGCCACAAAAAAGTGTAGGTGATAAACCTGTCTTGTAAACCAGGGGTCACAGCTACTCCATAAAACCACTAGTACTTTCGGTGAGCCTTTGGGTGTTCCCGACATAAAACAAAAAACAGTTCTTAAACCAACCCGGTGTAACTGGTTTATACCCAGAGAAAAAGTTTTTTGGTTCGATTCCCGGCTTCTCCATTAAACCACTTATTGTGACCCTTATGTGTTCCCGTCATGAAACCAAAACACAAATCTTAAACCAACCTGGCGGAACTGGTTTATACCCCGCAAAGCCGCCAACAGTTTTCTTTCTGGTGTAGGGGATAAACCTATGCCTTGTAAACCAGGGGTCGCAGGTTCGATTCCCAGCTTCTCCTTAAAATCACTTTCAGTGAGCCTTTCGGTGTTCCCGGCATAAAACACACACACACACATCTTTAACCAGCCCGGCGGAACTGATTAATACCCAGGAAAGCCACAAAAAGGTGTAGGGGATAAGCCTAAGCCTTGTAAGCCAGAGGCCGCAGGTTCAATTCCAGGCTTCTCCATAAACCACTTTCGGTGAGCCTTTGGGTGTTCCCGACATAAAACCAACACACAAACACACACATCTTAAACCAACCCGGCGGAACTGGTTTATGCCCAGGTGTAACATGTATGTTGTTTATCTATTTCATATTTTGTTTACTTAGTTTCTGCTGACCCAGATATTGGAGACATTGATGGTAAATAAGTTGTTGTAAACAAAGTATTTATTTGGTTATAAGATTTTTCTAGAATGAAGACTAATCATCTAGAAGTTAAAGGAAAAGACCAGAACTTACTAGAATTTTCTTTTCCATGCAAATAGAAACTTTGAGTAGGTTCTGGAATTCAGTGGAAGTTTGTGGAATTTTCCAGAATAAATAAATATAGCATATGATATAATAATTCTTTCTTGACCGTTCTAGAACTTTCTTAAACAGTATATATAAGAGTAAATTTTTGATAAGGGCATCTTTGAAATAATTTCACCTTTTAAAAGTCTAAACCTTTTGTGCTGGAATTCTATATTGGAATACTTAGTGCTTAACTTATTCATTCTGGATTACTTTGGATTATTCAGTTTTGGATTCAGACTTCATGTGCATTTGGATTTATCTTCAAAATCTGGGGATCAGAAACTGCTGAAAGACTTGTGTTGATAAATATTCTGAGGGATAGTTTGGAAATACAAGGTATTGTAAAATAGACTTCTTTGATTGTATAACTATTTTCCATTGCTTATTGTAAATGGTAATTTTGTTTTTAATAAATTTTGTTAAATCTTAAAAGTGCTTTTTGCTGACTTTCCAAATAGCTAAATTTTGGTTTCCTGAATTCTTTTCTAGTTACGCCTGGCAAGTAACAGAAATTGGGGGCTTGTCCGGGATTGAAATTTATTCTGCACCAAATTAGTTGAAATTTAAAATTATCTTTACTGTTTGCTGTTCAACTAGCTGAAGCCAGCAGAGAGCAAATATGTCATTCAAACTTAGTGATTTTACTGCGTCACCTTCTCAGGAGCTGTTAGACTTGGCAAAAAAGTCTGATCTTTTGGACATTGCTGACCATTATGGCCTACCCAATGTCAAAAAGACTATGATTAAACATGAAATTAAGAATATTCTTATTCAGTTCTTTGTGGACGAGGAAATATTTGATTCCTCAGCCACATCTCAGATTCTGGTTACCCAGACTGATTTGCAGTTGAGAGAACTAGAAATTAAAAGGCAAGTTGAGATGGAAAAATTAAGGTTAGAACATGACGATAGAATAAGGATGGAAACATTAGAACGAGAAGATAGGTTGTTAAGAGAAAAATTAGAACATGAGAAATTAAGGTTAGAAATGGAAGAACGAGAAAAGGAAAAACAAAGAGAAATGGAAAGAGAAAGATTAGAACATGAGAAATTAAAGCTTGAAGCTGAAGAACGCATTGAATGAAAAAGAAAAATTACAACTTGAGTTAAAAATGAAAGAACTTGAGTTAGAAGGAAAATCTAAATCAAAACCTTTGCCTTTAGACTCTGGCAAATCTTTTGATGTGACAAAACACATCCGACTCGTTCCTCCATTTCAAGAAAAAGAAGTTGACAAATATTTTTTACATTTTGAGAAGGTGGCAGAAAACCTGAAATGGCCACGAGAGCACTGGACCTTGCTTTTGCAGAGCGTTGTAATAGGGAAAGCTCGAGAAATTTACACTCAGCTTTCACTAGAACAAAGCTCAGATTATGACAAAGTAAAAGAACTTATTCTTAAGGCTTATGAGTTGGTCCCTGAATCTTACAGACAGAAATTTAGAGATTGTAGAAAAGAACCTAACCAGACTCATGTTGAATATGCTAGAACAAAAGAACAATTATTTGATAGGTGGTGCTCTTCAAAGAAAGTAGGCTCTGATCATGAAAAACTAAGACAGCTCATGCTTGTTGAAGAATTCAAATGGTGCATAAATTCTGATGTCAGGGCTTTCTTAAATGAAAAAGAAGTTGAAAATTTGGATGTAGCATCTAGACTTGCTGATGATTATTCTTTGACTCATAAAACTTTTTTTGTTAACAAGCCATTTCCTAGGAAACCATTCAACCCTCAATTAAAATTTACACCTCAATCAAGACCATTTTCCCCTCAGTCAAAACCATATTCCCCTCAGTCCAAAATCCAACCCCAGTAATCCATCTGATAATTCCAGTCATTCATTTACTCCAAGACCTAGATTTTCTGGTAAAAACAAAGGTAAAGTCCATTATCCCAGCCAATTTGCAATTATTGTAAACAATGAATGTATAGCTTTGAAAAGAAAGAGAGAAAAAGAAAGACTTGAGAGTCCTAAACCCACAGGTGTCACCTCTTTAAGGCTAAAACCACAGTCTTCTATTCAAAATGAGAATCCTTTTTTGGCCAAAACATCTGAGAATGATGCCGCTATGGAGATTTATGAACCATTCTTATCAGACGGTTCCGTGTCACTAAATAGTGACTTTGCCCAGTCTACCCCTATTAAAATCTTACAAGATACTGGTGCTTCTCAATCCCTTATCTTGGCAGATACCCTGCCTTTTTCTGAGAAGACTTCTTCTGGGACAAGTGTCCTTATCCAGGGTGTAGAGTGTGGATTTATTAATGTACCGCTCCATAACATTTATTTGTCATCAGATTTAGTTACTGGTCTTGTGGCTGTAGGTATTAGACCTTCTTTACCTTTTAAAGGTGTTCACTTGCTTTTAGGCAATGATTTGGCTGGAGATAAGGTTGTGGTAGACCCACTTTTGACCAACACACCTTGTGTCCATCAACCACCTGATCCTATTGAGCAGGGAATTCCTGACCTTTACCCTTCTTGTGCCATCACTAGGGCAATGGCAAAGAAAGCCAATCTGAATCATGGGACGCAGGATATTGATTTAACTGACACTATGATCGGTCAATTCTATAAAGATGAGATTTCAAATTCTCTTTCTCCCAGCCAGTCTGACATTCAGACTGACTTTGACACTCCAAGGTCAAACACTGACCTTTCACCTTCAATTTCAAATGACCAGCTATCAAGGTCACATCTTTGTAAGGAACAACACAGTGATCCTGAGATATCACCTTTATTTGATAGAGCTTTAGATGAAAATGAAATGTCACAAGTCCCTGTTTGTTATTATGTAAAAAATGACATTTTGATGAGAAAATGGCGTCCTCCTGATGTCTCAGCAGATGATGAGTGGACTGTTAACCACCAGATTGTGGTTCCTAGGGCTTATCATCCTGAAATTTTATATTTGGCTCATGAAACTCCCATGTCAGGCCATTTAGGTGTAAATAAGACCTATCACAAGATTCTTAATCATTTCTTTTGGCCAGGATTAAAATCTGATGTTTCTCAGCACTGCAAATCCTGCCACACTTGTCAAATGGTAGGAAAACCCAATCAGACCATTCCAAAAGCTTCTTTACAGCCCATTCCTGCCTTTGATGAACCTTTTAGCAGAATCATTATTGACTGTGTAGGTCCCCTACCCAAAACAAAATCAGGTTGTCAATATCTTTTGACTATTATGTGTGCTTCAACACGCTTCCCTGAAGCAATTCCACTCAGACATATCAAGACTAAGACAATTGTTAAGGCACTTGTGAAGTTTTTCACATTTGTGGGACTTCCAAGGTCTGTACAATCTGATCAAGGTTCAAATTTTATGTCATGCATGAACTTGGTATTAAACAATACAAGTCATCTGCTTATCATCCTCAAAGCCAGAGTGCCTTAGAAAGAATTCATCAAACTTTGAAAAACATGATCAGATCTTACTGCTTTGATACAGAAAAAGATTCTGATGAAGGTATACATTTGCTTTTATTTGCTGTAAGAGAATCTGTACAAGAGTCTCTTGGGTTCAGTCCATTTGAACTGGTATTTGGGCATACTGTGCACGGACCCTTGAAACTTCTGAAAGAAAAAAATTCTCTCAGATGATGACAGTTCTTTGAACTTACTTCAGTATGTGTCTGATTTCAAAAATAGACTATCAAAAGCCTGTGAAGCTGCTCGGTCCAATCTCAAATCAGCTCAAAGCAAAATGAAAATGCATTATGATGAAAATGCTCAGGATAGAAATTTTGAACCTGGAGACAAGGTACTTGCTCTTTTGCCCATTCCTGGTAAGCCATTGCAAGCTAGATATTATGGTCCTTATACTGTTGACAAAAAGTTAAGTGGTGTTAATTACATTGTCAACACTCCTGGGAGACGCAAACAAAAACAGTTATGTCTTATCAACATGCTCAAAAAGTACATTGATAGGGATAGTTCTGTTATTTTATCAGTGAATTTAGTTAAAACTGTCCCTCTTGAACAAAATGATATGGACTCTGAAGATATGAACTTTGTGAAATCTGATCCTGTGTCGTCAAAACTCAAGAACACTGATATCTTAAAGGATCTTGACCAGAAATTGTAACATCTTAGTTCAGACAAGAGACTTGAACTGAAGCAGTTGATTCTTGAATATAAACACTTATTTCCAGATATTCCATCCAAAACTGACAAAATTTATCATGATGTTGAACTTATTGATGGTTCAAAACCTGTGAAACAACATCCATACAGAATGAACCCTGTAAAACAACAAATTCTCAGAGATGAAGTTCAATATTTGCTGGATAATGACTTTATAGAACCTAGTCAAAGTGAATGGAGTTCTCCTTGTATTCTTGTACCAAAACCTGATGGGACATTTCGCATGTGTACAGACTACCATAAAGTAAATTCTGTCACCAAAACAGACACATTTCCAATTCCTAGAATCGATGACTGCATCGATAACATTGGATAAGCCAAATATGTTACAAAATTCGATCTGCTTAAAGGATTTTGGCAAATACCTCTGACAAACAGAGCTAAGGAGATCTCAGCATTTGTTACTCCTGACGGATTGTATCAGTATAAAGTTATGCTGTTTGGAATGAAGAACTCCCCAGCAATATTTCAACGCTTGGTTAACAGCTTGATATTTAATCTGGTTGGCTGTAAAGCCTATATCGACGACGCTATCATCTTCAGTGAAGAATGGGAACAGCACTTACAAACTATTAGAAATTTCTTCGACAGACTTAGTGAAGCTACACTTACAGTTAACTTAACAAAGAGTGAATTTTGCCATGCAAATTTGACATTTTCAGGTCATACGGTTGGACAAGGTCAGGTTAAACCTGTAGAAGCTAAAGTTGAGGCTATTGCAGATTTTCCCGTACCTTCTGGCAAAAGACAACTGATGCGCTTTCTTGGTATGGCTGGGTATTACAGGAAATTCTGTAATAATTTCTCTGTCATAGCAGAGCCTTTGACAAACTTACTTGGCAAAAGGGTCAAGTTTATTTGGACTAATAATTTTCAGAAGTCTTTTGAAAAACTTAAAGCAATACTTAAAAGTGCTCCAGTTCTCTTAGCACCAAGATTTGACATAGAATTTAAGTTGGCCGTAGATGCCAGTGATGTTGGTGCGGGCAGTGTATTGTTACAAGAAGATGACAATGGTGTTGATCATCCTGTTTGTTACTATTCTAAAAAGTTTAACAAACATCAGAGAAATTACTCTACTGTAGAGAAAGAATGCTTATCTCTCATCCTTGCTCTTCAGCACTTCGTAGTTTACCTAGCCTCTTCAGTTGCACCTATTGTCATTTTCACTGATCACAATCCACTGACTTTCATTCATAAAATGAAGAACAAGAATCAGCGTTTACTCAGATGGAGTCTCATGTTGCAAGAGCACAATCTAGATATCAGACATATTAAGGGAAAAGATAATATCATCCCAGATGCGCTCTCTAGGGCTTAGTTGCCACTATACTGTTGATGAGAGTCTGTGCTATTGCTCTTTATTGATCTGATGTGATTTAACATTATTGTTTGTTATATAATTGTTCATTATTGCAAAAGAAAGCTTTACTTCATAAAACTTTCTTTTCTTTGAGGAGGGGAAGTGTAAAATGTATGTTGTTTATCTATTTCATATTTTGTTTACTTAGTTTCTGCTGACCCAGATATTGGAGACATTGATGGTAAATAAGTTGTTGTAAACAAAGTATTTATTTGGTTATAAGATTTTTCTAGAATGAAGACTAATCATCTAGAAGTTAAAGGAAAAGACCAGAACTTACTAGAATTTTCTTTTCCATGCAAATAGAAACTTTGAGTAGGTTCTGGAATTCAGTGGAAGTTTGTGGAATTTTCCAGAATAAATAAATATAGCATATGATATAATTATTCTTTCTTGACCGTTCTAGAACTTTCTTATCAGTATATATAAGAGTAAATTTTTGATAAGGGCATCTTTGAAATAATTTCAACTTTTAAAAGCCTAAACCTTTTGTGCTGGAATTCTATATTGGAATACTTAGTGCTTAACTTATTCATTCTGGATTACTTTGGATTATTCAGTTTTGGATTCAGACTTCATGTGCATTTGGATTATTTCAAAATCTGGGGATAAGAAACTGCTGAAAGACTTGTGTTGATAAATATTCTGAGGGATAGTTTGGAAATTCAAGGTATTGTAAAATAGACTTCTTTGATTGTATAACTATTTTCCATTGCTTATTGTAAATGATAATTTTGTTTTAAATAGTTTTGTTAAATTTTAAAAGTGCTTTTTGCTGACTTTCCAAATAGCTAAATTTTGGTTTCCTGAATTCTTTTCTAGTTACGCCTGGCACGTAACACCAGGAAAGGCACAAAAAGGTGTAGGGGATAAGTCTATGCCTTGTAAACCAGGGGTCGCAGGTTCGATTCCCGGCTTCTCCATAAATCCACTTTCCGTGATCATTTGGATGTTCCTGTCATAAAACCAACCCCGCGGAACTGGTCTATACCAAGGAAAGCCACAAAAAATGTCACATCTGGCGAATTAATTCGATGTTCGAAGCTATTGCACGGGCAAGTGAGCTCGGCAGCTGTCAATCAAATTTTATGTCGTTCATGAGGCTATGAACGTTTGCAAAAATCTAAAGATTCATTGAAGGCTTGGTTTGAAAATGAAAATGATGAAGGGTATCCAAGAATCGACATATTAATGGATGTCCAAAAATCATTTATGGATATCCAAAAATCGATTTATGGATATTTCAGCATGATTTTTGGATAACCTAAAAAGAATTTTGGATGTCCAAAAATTATTTTTTGGATATTCATAACTGAAATAAGGATATCCATAAATGATTTATGGATATCCATAATTGAATTATGGATATCCATAAATAAGGAATAAATACTAAAACGGCACCCCATAGATTTACTGCAGTGTTTTTATGCCCCAAAGGAACTTTAGGAGGCAAATAGTAATCGCACTGTCCGTCTATCCGGCCCGCCCCCCTTTGTGTCTGGTTCATTATATCTTAATATTCTTTGAGTTAGGATTACCAAATTTGGTGTGTGGATGCATCTTGGAATGTTGAAGTGTAGCGTACGACTATTGGGTCACAGTGACCTTGACGTTGACCTAGTTTCAAGAGTCAGCATTCAGTGTGATTCACATCTCTTATATTCTTTGAGATAGGAATTCCCAATTTGGTGTATGAATGCTTCTTGGGATGACGGAGTATCATCTACCATTTTTGGGTCACTATGACCTTGATCTCTGACCTAGTTTTTAGAATAATCGTGTCTGTAGCATATCTCATTATTTGAGACAGGAATCCCAAATTTGGTGTGTGGATGCATCTTTGGATGGCGGCGTGTGGCGTACCATTTTGGGGTCACTGTGACCTTTACTTCTGACCTAGCGTTTTGGAATAATCATGTCCGCAGCATATCTCTTATATTATTAATGGCAGGATTACCAAAATTGGTGTGTAGATGCATCTTGGGACGACAAAGTGTCGCATACCATCGTTAGGTCACTATTACATTGACCTCTGACCTAGTTTCTAGAATAGGCATTGCGTGTGGTGCTTATCTCATATATACTTTGAGTGAAGAATTCCAAATTTGGTGTATGAATGCATCTTTGGATGGCGGGATGGCATTTACAATTTTTGGGTCACTGACCTAGACCTCTGACCTATATAGTTTTTATAAAGCCCGTCCCCCCATCCCGCTTTGTGTCCGGTGCATATCTCTTATATTCTTTGAGGAAGGAATATAAAAATTCGGTGTGTGGATGCTTCTTGGGATAGCAGAGTGTGGCGTACCAATTTCGGGTCACTGACCGTGACCTCTGGCCTAGTTTTTATAATAATTGTGTCTGGAGCACATCTCATATTATTTGAGGTAGGAATCCGACATTTGGTGTGTTGATGCATCTTAGGATGACCAAGTGTCACGTACCATCTTTGGGTCACTATGGCCTTGACCTCTGACCTAGTTTCTAGAATCGGCATTGAGCATGGTGCATATTTCCTATATTCTTTGAGATAAAATTTCCAATTTGGTGTATGAATGTTTCTTGGCATGACAGAGTATCATCTACCATTTTCAGGTCACTGTCACCTTGATCTCTGACCTAGTATTTTTTTAGAATAATCGTGTCTGTAGCATATCTCTTCACTGGAGCCCAACTCCGTCACAACGATTTTCGGATTTTCACTGATAGGTCGTCGCAAAACAATTCGGAAAACGAAAGACAGAGAAAAGACGTAAGTAATTTATTTAACCGTTTTATGATTTATAAAGGTCAAACATGTGCTTTTATTATTTGAAAACTGCCAGATGTATTTACCACTTCGAGTTTCTAAGTTGTTTATCGTTTCCAAGTGAAAATAGCAACACAATCATAATCACTGCATTTGCACAGAATTGTGTCGGTTTGGACAGCGATCAGAGTTTTGGTGTCACGGACTGTTTTAGACAATGTCACAGCTTGGTTGAGATGGGTAAAATGCCAAGTAAATGCATTTTTCACTACATAAGCTTTATATTGCTCGTTAACTCATAGTTTTGAGTTTAATAACTCAATATTATGAGTAAATAAATATTATTGCATAAAAAAGCTGTTCTCATGAAATAGCGAAAGTAACGTCCTAATTAGCATAAACTAATGCATCAAACAAGGCAGGTCACATGCTGTTGATGATTTTTTTTGGTTATTTTTGGAATTTGTGGAATTTCAATTATCATGTGGTTTCCGGGCCATCACAAAAATGACGTCATCAAAAGAAACGTGCATAGAGGTGAGCATAATTTATTATTAGTCTGAAACTTCATCTACTTCCATGCAACACGTTCGCTACACCTATAGCAGTGGCTGTTCAGCATGTGAAACTCATGATTTGAAAATTTGAAAACCCTTTTCTAAGAATATATTTTTCATTAATTCTTGGTGTGGGTCTATTTTAGCAATTATATAGCAAGTGATAGCTGGTTGCTTTAGTTTAATTGTATTGTGGCTGTCTGTATTCTACGTCTCTTTCTCATGATCCACTGAGTTGGTCTGCCTTCAGTGATTGTGACGTTTCCTAATTATACTTAGTTGTTTCTGTTTTCCTTCTACAAAGTACTAGTCAAGCTGTCAGTTTAAAGGTGGACCAAACAGTGTTAATTTAATGTTGTTTTGATAAGATTACAAGGAAAACCAATATCAGGCAGTTTTTATAATGTCTTAAATAAACCATGACAGTTCCGTTTGAGTCGTTTTCAAAACCGTGACATTGTATCAACCAAACTGTGACATTACAATTTTTTTGTTTTGTTGTTTTATGTGATTATACAACGGATATGCACAAGATATTAAATATTACTGTTTTATGAATCTATAGAATCATGCTTCCAGGTTAAATTATTCTAATTTTACTAATCCTACTATGAAAACGTCTAGGAAACCTTATTGCCAATAAACACAATGATATTGTAATTGCTGAGTAAATAGCTATGAATATTATTGGTGTGCTGTCAGTTATCACTTTTAAAACGATATCGACGATAAGGGATAAAAAGAAATGACTTACCATAATTATTTCGACCTTATGCATGTTCTGGCATATTTTTGATTAAAGTCCGTGACGTTGTCTTAAAAGTTTCGTCACAGTTGTATGTGAAATTTCGTGACGGATCAGCGAAAATTCGAAAATCATTGTGACGGAGTTGGGCACCAGTGCTCTTATATTATTTGAGACAGTAATCCTAAATTTGGTGTGTGGATGCATCTTGGGATGGCGGCGTGTGGCGTACCATTTTGGGGTCACTGTGACCTTTACTTGTGACCTAGCATTTTAGAATAATCATGTCCGCAGCATATCTCTTATATTATTAATGGTAGGAATCCCAAAATAGGTGTGTAGATCATCTTGGGACGACAAAGTGTCGCATGCCATCCTTAGGTCACTGTTACCTTGACCTCTGACCTAGTTTCTAGAATAGGCATTGCGTCTGGTGCTAATCTCATATATTCTTTGAGTAAAAAATTCAAATTTGGTGTATGAATGCATCTTGGGATGGCGGGGTGGCATTTACAATTTTTGGGTCACTGACCTAGACCTCTGACCTAGTTTTTAGAAAGCCTGTCCCCCATCCCGCTTCGTGTCCTGTGAATATCTCTTATATTCTTTGAGGTAGGAATCCGAAATTTGGTGTGTGGATGCTTCTTGGGATGGCAGGGTGTCGAGTACCAATTTCGGGTCACTGACCGTGACCTCTGGCCTAGTTTTTATAATAATTGTGTCTGAAGCACATTTCATATTATTTGAGGTAGGAATCCCACATTTGGTGTGTTGATGCATCTTGGTATGACAAAGTGTCACATACAGTCCTTGGGTCACTATGGCATTTACCTCATTTCCATGACATTAACTTCTTACCCTATTTCTACGCTCATTATATCTGGAGCATATCTCCTATATTGCAAATAACTTTCTTCAAATGTGTCTTGAGCTAAGCCAGTTCCTTTGGGGGCATTAGTCACGTTACTGTGACATTTCTTGTTAATTTCAGATAACCGGTCAACAGCGGCATCATATATGGAGACTTTAGCAATGTTTCGTCCTAGCCGAACCTGCCATCCATCTACTCTCAAAAAAAAAAGCAAAGGACTCCAACATGGACGGGAACATTCTTTGTATTTTCAGATAAACAAGTAGAGAAACCTCCTACATCAACGCTAAAGGCATTGCTACAGAACGCAGGGCTGGGCCAAAAGAAAGTCCAAATGCTAGTTACGGATGATAGTGAAACAGTTAAACAAAAATTAATTGTAGAATTCCCAAAATCAAAGGAATGTGGCGGTTTTGAATTCCTACGTTGCATGCCGAATCTCCGAAATCTTAAGATACTCGAATGCAACTGGGATGCTTCATCTTTGCGGTCTGCTGTTGGGAGCCAGGCAAAAATATACGCAAGGCCCATTCAAAGAAATTTGCCTATTGAAGTTAACCACAACCAACCTACCGAGGATCTTTGCGAAAAATGCAATGGATGTTCGCAAATGATTAATATTAGATTATTAAGAGAACATCTCCAAAACTGTGTCAGTGAAACGACAGATGTAGTTCATTTAAATGATGGGACCATCAACACAACATATATTAGTAGCATTCCCAGAGATGAGCAAACACTTGAACAACCTACGACCAGCCATGTTTCCACGTATGTATTGCTGCCAGAAACCAGTGTAGAAGGACTTCAATCATTTGACTTATGCTGTCCAATCACAGATGGATACAACCGAAAGTCAAATTAGGCAACTAAACTCCGCTGCTATAATCCATCTGGAAACTGCTACAAATGAAACCGAAGTAAGTTGAATCATATAGTCAAAGCTATGTCCTTGAACTCTACGACTGTCAGATTTTTTTGGTATTTGATTGTTTACGTCCTTGTCAACACGTTTTCAGTTAAGTAGCCCTGGACGGGTCTTCCTATGTTGAGCCAATACTAAACAAGGATTTGTTTGTCTTGCTCAAAGACTCATTGCATTGATATGGCATCGACTTTTATAACTGGGAATTGAACTTGAAGAGGGAGTCTGTTTCGCTTTTCATGTAAAATCTCCCATGCATGACAGCGCAGTACCTGCCAAGGCAGCCACTGACAGGAAAGCTAGGATTGATAAGGCTTACAGAAAATGGATTTTAGTACCTCCCTGAAACAGTGAAACTTGTTTAAGCCCTCCAGTAAAATACTTTTACTGACCGTTCCAAGGCGGTACTTCTTTTGTGGATCTTTTGTGTTGTTTATGACTTGTGTTTGTCATGCTATTGCGTCTGTTCATTGCTGCCTTGTGGTCACCTGTTGCAGAAAGGGCAGACCTCTCGACTCTCGCTTGTGATGTTAAATTGTGTATTGTCATTTTCCCATGTGGTATCCAGGGTCAGGTGTGGTACATTATTATATAGATTCCTGATCTTTGCTTCCTTTCTTACTTTAATTGCCCCCTTCTCATATTCCGCGGTTGTAGGATTATGCATCTTTCATAATATCTGCTGACAATGCCTTATTGACGCAGAAAATCACAACCTAAATAATGTGTCATGTATTTTTGCGGTTGTAAATATTTTCGCACATAAAAGAGCTTCGTTGGTTAAAAATATCTGCAATTTGTGACTAGAAATGTAAAAGAACAAGATTTGACCCAGTATCTGTTGGGCTGTCTCGACCATAGCTGAACTATTGACTGAATGTTAAAACAAGTCATCTCAGATAAACAAACCAAAGCCAAATCTGAATCTGAAGCCGGGACTTGACCATCCGCTTGGTCATTTAGCCGAGCTTTTACAATCTGCTTGTCTCCGCATTGCGGGGCTTCTAGCAGGGATAGCATCAAGCATACAGTGATTTCGTTACCTGCGCATCCTGCATTTTACTCATAATTTTGTCTCTTTATTTCAGCAATTTCCAGGATACAATAGTATTGCTGACTTGACATGAAAAATAATGTTCTGGACTCATAAGCTTGCAATTGGACTCCTTGATATGGGAAACAGCGAGTTCGGGAAACCCAGGACCCATAAGCCAAAAATTGTAAATAAATCATGAGCATAAGCATCAAGTGAAGCGCCTTGATGCCTGAAGGGTTTAACTTTATAAACATATGTAGCCTAAAAGAGTTTTCATTAGGCGTTATTTTCCAAAGATTTATCACTACAACTATGTAACAAATGATGTTTAAAACAATTATGAAAATGTTATCATTTGGTAGAGATGGCATTAAATTTTTGATATGAATTTTTATAGATTGGATGAATAATTTCAATATTTTTATCATATGCTACCCTGCTATTCAACTTCAAAGCATAACAATTTAATTTATGCATTTAATTGATGGTATTGTTTCAGGAGAATGAAACCACGTCAGAATCTGGTTCAGCTACTGAAAATGTATCCACCCTTGTGAACCAGTGTGTTGATTTATGCAAAAAAGACAACATCAGCAATCCCGTCACCATTCTGCAAATACTCCAAGAAAAGCTAGTGATTGGGAGACCATTAGAAATAAACGAAAAAACAGAAGCGACAGGCATAAATGGGGAAACAAACTTCATACTTGTAGATCGGAACAGCATAGTTGAGACTGCGTTTTCAGAAATTAAGGATATCACTGACTTAAGGAAATGCCTAGAAGTGCAGTTTTATGGAGAGGTTGGTAAACTAGCTAGTAGTATCCTACACAGGGATGAGAATTATCTTCCTGGCAACAGGGTTATAAAACTTTTTTTCATGCTGAACTCAACTGAGCACGAAATTTATCCTGGTCATAAAAACTAAAATACTGAAAAGTTTTCAATGCTTAAAACAATCAGAGGTATTTATCATGCTGATAAATGTTAAAATGCCAACAATTGTTGGCACTTCATAATTAATGAGCAGGATAAATTTCGTGCTCAGCAGAGTTGAGCATGTAAAAGTTATAACCTCGGGGCCAGAACTTTTAGATTATTGTTTCTGTTTTGCTAAAACTTGCTGGAACGAAACTTTTCAGATGTTATAGGGAATAGGGGGTTGACTCTTTTAAGGTAACCTCATCAGCCATTGGTGAGCTTTTGCCCAATAACACCGATTCATTTAACCAACATTACATAATTAAGTCTGTTGAACGATGAATCCCTTATAGTGACAACAAAAATATCCACACATCTTCATACTCCCAAAAGTATTACTTTTCTGATATTTTTGAACTAAAGATAATGCTCCGAACCTAAATATATAGGAAAATATCGGAGTACCTCCCCCCACCCCCGGATAGTCACTGCCTAGGAACCCCCAAGACTGGAGGAGTGTCACTTTGTACTATTAGTATTCAACAAACAATGTGTGCATCTGCCAAGTTTTCTCACTTTAGAAAAAGAATTTCAAACACATTTAAATGTTATTCTACAGAAAACATCGAAACCCCTTTATAATATTATCATAACATACTATACAGCATGCCTGCAACACGACGTCCAGTGCTGATAGTCAGTTTTGCAACACGCGATGCAGAACAATTTTTGACCCCTCTATGAGTTTCATTGAAATTAATTGCACTTACATAGCACGGCATTTAGAAATATTAATATAATCTAAAACAAAATACACCATGAAATACTCATAATGCAGCATCAGTCATTTCAGATAACGTTTTTGGCAAATATTAATGAAAAAGTAACGGTGTTGCTTTTAAAATCGAAAGTAGATTGATGATTTTCTAAGAATACCGTGTAAATAACCGAAATCACGACAATAAACAGAAAAAAAACGGAGTAATACATCGAAAAGGCCTTTACTTATGCTTCTTGTACTACTGGTATGAAGTTGAAATTCTTAAGGTAAATACTATTAAATCACACAAAAAAAAACACTCTGAAACTTACCAGACATGCTTCACACAAGGATTTGTCCACTATACAGATCAACAGAATGGGTCACGTGTACTTTTCGCTCCCATCCAGTGAACTGTCAAAACATTTATTGAGAATCGTTAATCTTATTTTTGGTCAAGATTGGTGATCTGATCGTTCATTTCATTTTTAAATGAATTCCGGGGGCGGGGGCATTCACGGCAGATTTTGTTTGATGCTGTGCAATGCTTCTAGGGAAGCGTGGTAGCTCAGTGGTTAACGCACTTGCCTCTGGTGCTAGATGTTGTAGGTTCGATCCCCGCTAGCGATGAGGAAAATGTTGGTGTCCGAACACGCTTTCCAAAGTGTCATTTGCAGGGATAACACCAGATATGTGCGCCGTCCTTCGGATCGGGACGTTAACTGGGCGTCCCCTGTGCAGGGAAAGTCACCCATTGTGCAGGTTAAAGAACCTACGGTAGTTTAGATATGGTTACATGTAGGCTTTCATCATGCAACACGGATTGTACAGCGTACACCTGCCGATAATGCTCGTGAGGGTGCCAGGCAGTATATAGAGGAGGGTCTGGATGGGGGGGGGGGGTCTGATATTCGCTATTCATTTAAAATTTAGCTCATTATTCATCTCATTAAAAATTTGGGTTTTCATTAAGATAAGACGAATTATTCATTAAAAGTAAGAAAGGTTGCAAAGAAATCTGATTATTCACTTTTCATTATTTTTTTCTTGATTCATGAAAAAAGTAGGATTATTCATTAATTTTAAGGCCTCATTATTCACTATTCATTATTTTTTGGTCTAGTTATTCACTATTCATTATAAAAAAAGGCCAATAGCTATTCATAGCGAATGTTATACTGTTTTGGGTTTCCGACTATATAAATAAATTTTGTATTGTATTGTATTACCATTATTCACTAATCAGACTCTCATAGAGAAAGAAAGAAAAGAGAAATGGACAGTCTGCAACTATAGCTATAGTACATATATACGTATAGGCTTCGTACATCTACACTTTAGGCCTACATATTTCAGGTGGAAAACACAGATTAGGGAGCTCAGTGATAGAGTGCTTGACAGGAGACAGAGGGGCCGCGGGTTCGAGCCTCACCAGCGTCACGAGCAAGACACATTTATCCTAGCTGATTAGGTTTAACCAGGAAGACCCGCCCCTACATAACTGAAAGATTGTTGATGGGAGAATCAAATTAAACAAAATCAAAAACAAGAAAAGCAAATATTAACTTACATACGACGCTCAAATTAACAGTATACATGCCGATCAGCTGTCTGACGCGAAGTCTTCACCATCTTGTTTTTTAATGTTGTAACGTCATTGTCTATAGTGAACGTCATAGCTTACGTCATAGTATAAATGCGCGAAGCGTTATTAACTTGAAACGTAGTAATTAAAAATACTTAAGATAAAAATTAACGAAACAAATTGTAAGAATATTTGTGTTTCACTGAGGTATGAAATGTCATTTAAATTACATCAAATTTTAGCATAAGTCTTCGGTTTTCATGCAAAGATGTAATTTTCCCGACATTTCATACCTCAGTGAAACGCAGAAAAATAACTTAATTCTTAAATGAGCCTCGACGCGAGAAAACCTGTCTTAAGGGGTTTGGGAACAACAAAAGCGCAGACCAGTCTGTGCATCCGCGCAGTCTGAACAGCGCCTTTGTAATTCACTTATTTTAAAGTATCATATCTAAGCTTGCCACACTGGATTAAGTGCTTTTAAGACAATATGCAGATTGTAAGAAATATGACATATCTGGCCAAAATTAATTTTTCGAAGTAATGCAGTCTAGCATGTGGGTAGCTATGGTTACCCAATAATTTAACATCTTTTCGAAGACTTAAATTTTGTGCAATGTCAGTTTTCACACTTCTGATGCATTGCTCTAGCTCAGGATATAGTCTAAAGTTCTACTACTTCCTGCCACTTTTTCCATATTGCAATTCTCTGGATCCTCTTCTAATGTATACCATTCTAGAATCAAACATTTTTTCGTTTGTTCCCAAACAGGAAGCACGGTATCCCGTTCGGGCTCCACAACTATCTAAAGTTCCCGATTTGGAATCACAGATTTCCAGAAAAAAAGCCTGATTTTAAACCTTAATAACTTTTTTCTGGACTCTTTAAAAAATTCTGAACGGTCAAAAGTTTGGAATTTTATTCACCTTGGAGTTGTCAAAATTTGGCGAAAATCCATTAAAAACTGTGATAAGTTTTTTTCGTTTTCTGAGACCACTATAAAATCATAAAATGGAGCCCAATCGAATAGAAAGTTACAATTTATATCATAGTTGCGTAAAATCACACTTTGTCATAATTGAACCTTACCAAGTATTACCTCCCTCGTTGATTTAGAGTTACGGTTATTGCTAAGGGCAGTGATCTTAAATGCTGATTTCAGACACTTTGAGTTACAGATAAAAAAAATCTTTCAGGCAGCTGCTGACTATGGAGGTCCCAGGAGGGAGTTTTTCTCGCTAATACTACCTGAACTGAAGAAAGGATTCTTTGATCCTATAAGAGAATGGTCTAAGGACTATGAGACCATTGGGAAGATAATGGGTGAGTCTTTGACCCTTAAAGTGCTACGATGTTTTCTAAGAATAGATATGTGTGTCAGCAGCTCTTAAAATGTCTTTTTCTGCTTTTCACTAAATGATGAAATGTCGGGAAAATTACATCTTATTTGAATGAAAACCAAAGCAGCACCTACTATATCACCCCTTCAGTGTATCAAGAATGAAAAGGGGGTAAATTAATACCCTAAATGATAGACATGATGATTGGAATGCAAGTAGAGCCTGATGATTGACACATTAACATATCTG
This sequence comes from Loripinus fragilis, assembly GCA_964019695.1. Lineage (NCBI taxonomy): Eukaryota > Metazoa > Mollusca > Bivalvia > Lucinida > Lucinidae > Loripinus > Loripinus fragilis. The sequence continues at coordinate 91,753,949 of OZ026523.1, forward strand.
AAAACTGGGTTTTTAAACATTTCCTAAGATTTACACAAACACTTAACCAGCATAGCCGGAGAGAAAATCACATTTATATCATCGTTAATATTAAAGAAGCATGAACTTGTATTTACTGTATAGCTGAGTGGATAAGGTGGGCAGTTATACGCAGTGGAAACGCGGCTTGGCGTGACAGGGGCTTCAGTGTGACTTATTTATGCTTTGTTTTGTCATGCTTTCTTGTATGTTCATTGCAGCCTTGAGGTCATCTGCTTGGAAAGGACTAACCTCTTGGCTCTCTTGTGTGTGATGTTTTATTGTGTTTTGCCTCATTCCAGTGTGGTGTCCTGGGTCAGGTGTGGTACTTGATTGTATCTATTCCTGATCTATTCCTGATCTTTGCCTCATTACTTACATACATTATGTACAGACGTAACAGGCGTAACTATCAGTGCCCCTGCCATTGTTAAGGCATAAAACCCTACTAGGCCTTGTCTTGTTACTTGGTATGTTGCACCTATTAGAAATGCTCTAATTATGCATTATTATTGTCTGCTGATTTGTTTAGTTTTTTTAGATAACTTTCAGTAATTATCAGCATCAAAGTATCAATCAGTTTACATCCAGATCAGGCCTAATATGTTGTTGGACCTTATCTGGGTACAAACTTTAATGGGTTTAATAAATGATAACTATCAGTAAGGTTCTATATTGACTTTTTTAAAAAAAAAAATACTTTTGTCAACAAAGACAGAAATTTTTCCATCTAAAATCTTAATGAAACTGCTGATCAATTTAATTTCTTAGCTAATTATTTATATAAGGTGAAGGAATGCTTTCATATAACCTAACAATAGACAATCTCACGTTAGAACTCCCACCACCGTCGTATTAAAACTCAGCATAAGTTCAAGAGTATGACCTAAAGTGCAGCTTGCTGCTTCTAAAATAAATGTGAACATGTTTTTAGCACTCAGTACACTACAGAATGGTAGACTTCCTCGCTTGATGTCTGAAGACGTGTTACAAGAGGTTTTTATCAGTGACTCACCAAGACCATTTGCTCAAGATCTTAGAAAAGGACTAGACAGTTTAGGACTCATTCAGGCAAGCAAAATATATTATGTTCCAAATAGATTATGTCATTTGTAAGAGATAAATGCATTTTGTTCAAACACTTGTAACTGACAGCAACCCTTCTTGAATCAGAGTAAGAAGGAGAGAATGGCCATGCATAGAAATTATTTAGACCAAACTCACGATCTTTTGATCTGCTGTCAGACTCACTATCGACTGTGCTACGGGGTCCACAATTAAACAATAATGTGGGAAATAAAAGAAAAAGACAATATTTCTTTAATTATCTTAATAAAGCTTAGGTAAATAAGTATATAATTAAATATAAATAAAAAAAATAAAAGCTCCAAGCAAACAGAATGATAGGACATACTCCCCAGAATACGCATGAGGGGAGATGCAGGGTTAAATCTAAGTTTATTGTGATTTTGTTAATTTCCCATTTGGTATCCTGGGACAGGTGTGGTACTTGATTGTATCGATTCCCGATCATTGCTGTCTTTCTTACTTTAAAACATCGTCTGGTCAAGATTGATGTGGCGCAAGTGCTTATGAGATCTACATTGGAACAACGTTGCAACAAGCCAAACCTAAATATTGTCAATATAAATGCAGATCTAAACAATGAAGAAAATTTATCGTATTTGCGCTCCAGAACAGAAACTGACAAAATCTAGGACGATATATCTGTTACAAATAAGCAAAAGTTACAGTTAACAATCCCAACCTAGATCTTGTCTGTATGAATGTAAATTTTTAAAAAATGTTCAAATTCTGTCATTTTTTTTCAAGATATTTAGTGGAAACAAAATTCTGACATAAAACAAAGCAGGTTAATAATAAAAGGGCATAAAACAAGAAATGGAGCAGGGTGACATATTCGTTTTAAATAGGTTTTTGTGAAAAATTCTCTTCTATATAAGTTTTTTTTATTGTAGTTACATTAAGTGACACATTTATTTAAGATATAAAGGATTTTTGGCCTTAATACTTTTAGAAAAGGTAGGTTTTAACTTAATAAACAAGAAATATGCATACTTTTTGCCGTTTTTTTTTTGTTCATCTACCAGTTAATGACATGAAGCATATTCTTTTTCAATTGTTCAAAAGAAGAGGAATCGTTTTTTTTTTTTAAAAAAGCAAACAACTTTTTCAAAAGGCTTGTGAGGTCATGTTTTTTGTGTGTTAAAATATAAGTTTTGAACTATTTTAACATATCAAAACAAGATAATCTTTTGATAAATGCCCATAGGTCCTGAGCCACCTTATGCTTTTAGCTTGGGAATCTAGGTACCATTGACTGAATTTGACTCATTTATTCCTTTCCTCATTTCAGCTCACCAAGGCATTGCCCACATTCATTCATTTGTTTGCTTCACACCAGGCAACCCCACTTACATTAAAACTGATGGTAAATTTGCTGCAACCAAAGTTCAGCGAAGAGGGGTCCAATCGCAGAGTTCTGGAATCAACTGTTTACTCCAGATTTGTCAAATACATGCGGGAAGCAGCAAGTAAGTCCATTTAAAACTTTAGATAAAGCAAAAAGTCATTTTCAACTAGAGTTTTCAGATCTCTGTGCCAGTTTAGTCATAATCTGGTTCAGAAGATGGAGTGTAGACAAGCCTCTTATATAAGCTTAGTGATCATGAAAGTAAGGTCAAGATAACCCAAATCTAATCATTTCTAATACAAGGTTTATCTAAAACTGGATTGATCTAAAACTGGATTTTGGTTCAGAAGAGAGCAGACACAGATTTCAAAGAGTTATAGGACCATGGTGACCTAAAAATTAGGTAAAGGTCATAAAATATAATCAATCCTCTTTGAATGTCCCAAAGAAGCCTCTGTGCAAGAATTTTAAGACTTTAAAATCTGCCCAACTGTTCATAAGTAAGATAGCAGACAAGAAAATTATGGAGACAGCTGTAACGCCAGCCAGATCCTGACCGAAACTAATAGGTCTTACCACTCCTTAGCAGGGAGCTAATACATATAATACTATATAGATGTGAAGTTAGAATTTGTAAAAAATTATGAATACATACTCAACATTTACGTTTAACTATATTTATTTCAGTGTCACATGTCAAGGGTAACAATATTGGTCAAGTTCTCAAACTTTTGAAAGACACCCCTCAAATTTAAGAAGGTTTGGGATTTTTTATTAAGACACAAATGGCGACACTGTGTTGTGTCCCTTTTCAATCAAGAAAGACCTGTCCCAAAATTGTTGACGGAGAGACGTAAAGAATCAAATTCAAACATAAAATTCAAAAAGAAGACAAAAAAGAGACTAGACTGCAGTCAATGGTACACCATCGATATCTTTGGTACACCATAAATATATCCTTTTTTTTTACCGTTAGCCTTGACCATGAAACAAAGGTCATACAGAATGTCACCCAGTAACTTTACATCATACACACTAAGTATATACCTGCTAAGTTTGAATGTGCTATGTACCGTTTAGGAATCTATGTGCTCGACTTGAAAGCAATCGCAAACGAGTTAACTGCAAGAAGCGAACGACGAATGTGCGTGTTTGGAAAGTTTTGATTTCAGTTGTGTAGTTTCTAAACTAAACGTATACTAAATGATGACATAGCATAGCATAGAATTACACCTGTGTCCATTAAAAACTCAGACCACCCTGCATATCCGCACAGTCTGAAGGGTTTTCACGGTGTTTTCTATAGGCACAATACCCTCCGCCCAGCGAACACTGATGATCAGACAGCTTAAAGGCACAGCCTGATTTTAGACTTCTCTTGGCGCACAACTTTTCTACAGATAGGCGAAAATAGTCAAGCGTGAAATGGTATATATCTTCTAATCCATCAGTTTGAACATTTGTTTTGGGTTCTCGTGGAGACGGTTCTTTTGTGTACCCAAAGCTGATCATTTGGTTGAAAATTTAGCTGTTGTTTTGAAGTCTCAGAAAAAAGGCCTCATTGAGATGGTATTTTGAGTATAGGGCAAAATATTTTTATTACGCACTTTTATCTTAAGATGTATATACGGTTACATGAACGTAAACATAATGAACAGATTGAAAGAATACAAGCAAACAAAAAGACAAAAATAACACACAAAAACAATTTTAGTATCAGAATTAACTGATATTTTTAAAAGAATCAGTTTACTTTAATGAGACCCACCGAGGGGTCGAAATAACTGTTGATATGTTGGTGGTTGTGGGAGGGTGTGGGGGTGTGGGGTGGCAGCCAAAAAAGTATTTGGTAGGCATTTGAAATATAGCTATAATGTCTGTGAAATAAGCAAAAATGGTCTCAAAGCGCAACAGAATCGCTTCTTTAGTCATCTTTAATTACAAAATTTTCATGAGGGAGGTCCCCCATACCCCCTTACAAGACTGGAGCTAACCCCCTCTCGTGCTCTCCCCCACTCGTGCCTTCGGTACTCGGTGAACGTCGTCAGCGTTCAATGGCCATACCACTTTCAAAAAGCCGACGACGGCCCTGGTTATATAATAATGGGATATTTTACTGCCAAATGTTTTTTTTATTCACTTCAGGTGGTCGAAGAGGAACGGTTACTCTGGCAAGCCTGCTAAGATTTGTTACAGGAACTAAAGAAGAGCCAGTTTTGGAATTTTCATTAAAGCCAACTGTCCACTTCAATTATGGCCATTCATTTTTACCAACAGCAAACACTTGTATCAATAAACTCACGTTGATAATTCCCCAACAAATGGAGGACATACCAGCTGATGATGTACTATTTGGATTTTTTGATTATTCTTTTTCAAACACCTATTTTGGGTAACAATAAAATTTAGTGTTACCCAAAGAAGATGTTTGGAATAAATCATAAAGTAGAAGAGTGCCACTGCCTAGACCAGTTTACCAAACAGTTAAAAGGTGCTTAAACTTTAGATAATAATTATTATTGTTCCATATTATTGTTGTTGTTCCATTTTCTAATTTAGAAAGTATGTTTCAGAATTGATGCTACTGTGACAGCTTGAACATATCTGTAAACAAAACTGATCATGATATACTTCAGTATGCACACAGTGTCTAAATCTCAGTTTAGACATTTGACTGTCCCGGCACATGGCATTTTGCACTTTTTTGAGTGTTAAAAGTACTAATAATAAAACCCAAGACGTATTTAGGAGAAAAGTGTAGCAGATATCACCCTGGTCGGATAATATATTTATATAAAATTAATATCATCAAGTGTAGCGAAAAAATCAGTATTTTTCCTTGTGCGTAGCACGAGTGAAAATACTGATATTTTCACCGCACAAGATGAAATATATTTTTGTATTCACCTCAAAAAGTAATTTTTCTTTTTATTTTATAATCAAAGGAAATACAGAAAGCACAACCTAACCTGGTCCTTGGTCGTTTCTCGTTCGATTTGACTTTTGCATTGTGTTAATTTGGTATAACGTTGGGTGTAAACTTAGTTATCATAGTTTGCAGCTAGAAAGTGGCTTAGAATCATATTTTAACGCATGAAACATAAGAAATAAGCATTCAAAGAAATTCTCTTAAGATTGGCTTAGTGTAGGCGATACGTGCAAACTGGCGATACGCCATGCCAAACAGTGACGTCATTAAGTATGATATTGACATCACGACATGCATAGCGATATTTCTAACAAATATCCTTCACTTAAAACCTTTTGAAAGAAAAAAATCACAGTCCCCAAATTGCTAAGAAAGCCTTGTTTTGCTACAGTGAAAACATAAATTATATCAGTCACTAGTGAAAAAAATGCGATATTTTTTCACTGTAGAAAAATATCAATTTTACTCACATTTGATATGCATTGAATTCAATGTTTGTGAAAAAAAGGCTGTGACGCGAAAAAAACCTATCTTCCGGGTTTCCAGTGAAGGGAGATTCAAACCAGCCTAGGCAGCTACAAAGACTAGCTAAACAGTTGAAAGGATCATTGACGGTTTGGGCCTTATACGCCTATTTTTCTGATTCCCAGAACGCTGCTTTTGGTGTGCTTCTAGTGTGGTGCATGTAGTATCAGTGCAATATGTGGATCTAATGGCAAGAGCCAGCTAGCAAAATATTTTCAAAATTCCTACGCACTCGAGAGTTATTGAAGGTAGAAAGGGGACAGGGTATGAAAGGGGTACGTGCATTAAAGGGCTATTTTGGCCCCCATAGAGCCAAAAACTGAAAGTTGCTTTTCACCAGTTTCATCTTAGTGGTTTATTAGAAGAATAGCCCAAGTGTAAAATTCTGGCATTTATTTTACTTTCACCGGTTGCTATGGTAACCAAAATGGCCGACAAAATAGGCTTAAAATATAGAAATTGCCATTTTAGGCCAAATTTAAGGCTTTTGGAGACCGATTTTTTTAAAAATTAGATATCAGCACAAGCAAATACCAAAAAAAAACTTTTGATATATTGTGTGATGTGATAATTCTTACCAATTGCAATTTTTTTTTTGGTATTTGCTTGTTCTCTTTATTCCTCTGTTACATGTCTCAAACTTGCTCCAAAATGGTCGTTTTTCTATTTTCAGCCTATTTTCGAGGCCTTTTTTTGTTACCATAGCAACCGTAAAAGTCAAATCAATGCCAGACTTTTACACTTTGGCTTTTGTTCTAATAAGCTAATAAGAAGAAACTTGTGAAGAGCAACTTTTATTTTTTGATCTCATGGGGGGGGGGGGGGAATAGCCTCTTAATGCACGTACCCCTTTCATGAAAATAAAACGTGATTTAAAAAGTGATTTCTGCACGTTTTCATGATTTATTTGGTAGGCATGGTAATATCTATTGAACATTCCATATGCAGAGTATTAACGAATCACGATAATTGATGAAATTGTTTTAAAAACAAAATATGTTTTGTAATAAAATGTTTTTGGGGAGATAATTTAGAATCTACCTGTACATTTTTACTACATGTACCGTAAATAATACAAAACTGAAAGCTCAACAAAAGAAATAAATATTTTTGAAGGAATGAAAGTGTCCCATTTAGCATTGGAAAGTAAAACTGATTCTAACTAGATCCTTTGAATATTACTTTTGCTTTGTTTAAAGGGCATAGCATGTCGAAAAGTATTTAAAGTGTCCGAATATTTATGGTATACATATACATGTATATCCCTATATTATATGACTTTTCACTTACTGTAAAGGCGGCAACTTGAATATTTATATCTGGGAGTGGTTCGGCTATTTCATCTGCTAAGGAAGGGAAATCAGGTTCTATTTAAAATTTGGTGAAGAATAAATAAGTTACTTTGGCGGCGCAAATTTGTGCGCATTTCATGAAAATCCTAACCGTATACACACTGAACTCACATTTATTAACCCTTAAAGCGCATTATCACAAAATGCTTTTTTTTGTCGTGAAGCCTCATAGAAGAACAATGTGGACCCAGATCAGACGGCTCCTCTAGGAGCAGTCTGATCTGGGTACACAATGTTTGCCCCTATGCTTATGTTAAATAGACATTTTCAGATGCAGTTATTTTGCTGACGTTTTTTAAGGACTAAATATTGTGTTTTTCGTCAATACTCCGGTATACAGTTACTTTTGAATTAAACTACGCCTTATTTTCAATTTTTACCTATGTCTAAAATTACGCATTCATGAGGCGCCGCCTTTGCAGTAAGCGAAAGGTCAAGTAATATGTGATAATATATTGAACACTAAAGTATTTACCTGCTATAACTCTTTGCATGCAAGTGAATAATTGTGTCGTCTGCCAATAGCCTTTTGCAAACGGTTTGAACCCAGATGTAGACCAACAGAATGTCGGTCTAGATCTGGATCCAAACTGTTTGACACTCAGATGGTGGTCCTAGGTGTTGTTTGTTTTAAAAACTTAATTTTGAGAAAGTCAGCAGACGAAATAAAAACATGAACAATTCCCTAACAGATGACAACAGTCACTGACAGCATGGTTAAACATGTGCACACTGATATTTCAACGTCACCCGAGACCAAGCCATAAATGTGTCATTTGCGCCAAACAATGAATCAGGTATGGATGGTTATCCACCCTTTCTGATCAGAGTCCTAGTTGTGTGCTAACTGGACAGATAATAAGCGACGTTTTCCCCCGTGCATTCAGCTGAGAATGGGTGACCTAGTAAAATGTGCCAAATATTTTTTGGAAAACTTTGGAAAGACAGGTCTAGGCAAATAGTGCAGTGATTTATTTACAATTTTGGGCTTATGGGCCCTGGGACTCGCTGTTTCCAATATCAGTGAGTCCCAACTGCAAACTTATGAGTCCAAAACACTATTTTCAATGACAAGTCTGCAATACTATTGCATCTAGGGACTCGCCGGGACTTGCTGAAATAAAAACTTATGCGCAAAAGATGCAGGATGCGCAGGTAACAAAATCACTGATAGTGTACACTCTGATCAGAATTCTCCTGATTGCAAACCACCAAAGACAGGTTTTTTCAAGTCACGGCACAAATTATAAAACACCATTATGAAGCAATGGTGTATTGCTAAAGACTGGTTACAGGCACAACTATGATAAAGGTTTAAGACTACAGCTGCTTTCCAAATTTTCTCTAGATAGCGATTTTTGTCATAATTATTTACATACCCTGTGTACTTAAGATTTGATTTTGCAATGTATTAAAAGGTTCAAATCATTATTTATTCTATGTTTTATTAAATTAATGTATATCACTGTAACAATAAAGCATTTTATCTTGAAACTGATTTCAATGCTAGCGGAATTCTGGCATGTCATCTTACACTTAGTAACACCACAATTAGTTGTAATGGCAGCTTAGATTTTTTTTGACATAGCCAAATACATGACTTCTAGGTCATCCAAATTCAATGTGCATCAAATTTGATAGTAATTTCTAAAAGTGTCTGTCTTTTATAGTTGACATCCGACTAATGTGACGCTTAACAGTGCTACAGTCTACATCTATGGGGTCAGATCTATACTGTAAGGTGGCAACTCAAAAATATCACCACCCTGGTCTCTGGTGAATGTGTGAATATTTTGAAGAGTTGTTGCAAGGTGGGTAATCTTGTTGAATGCTTGGGGCATAGTGCATTTATATTTGAGTTTTATATCGATTTTGATATTATCCTGATATGCCTTACTAGTGATCGTTTCATTAACAAGCTTAAGTTGAGAGACCCCTTTAAAAGTTACAAGATAGTCCCCTCAACGCGACTCCAGTGGAATTTACCCATCCATCAATGTAATGTGGATAAATTTGTTTATGTTTCAGACGCCAGATGGGAATAGGTTTGCAAAAGAAATAGGTTTAAAGAGTAGATTCATTTAAAAAGATGACATTTTCTCAATTTTAATACAATTTAAAACCCTCTTGACCCATTTAACTGTTTGGCAGTACTATACTTTCCTTTTGGTCTTTTTTCTAATAATTGGGCTCTTACTATTTAGCATCAAATTTAAACACCCAAAATGCACTTAAAGTATCTTTTTAAAGTTATTATGTAAAATTATAAAATTTGTGCAAACTGCTAGTGCACATACACCAAAGTCAATCAAGTGATTCAATGTTGTTACATTCGATAGCTTCAATTGTTAAAGTATTTTCACAATGCTCTGTATACATGACTTTATAGATGAACACTACAGTTTTCTTTACTGCTCTCCCTATTATCCCATAATTCGAAATAGAGTTTTGATAAGCAACTTTGATTTGCTAAAAATATAATCATTTTTTAGAAGTTAAAACTTGATACAAGACATCTGCAAAAACAAGCCATATTTTTACTCACTATAACTACATATGTCGTGCATACAGGAGCAGTTATAAATCATATCTCAAACAAAGCACAAGTTTATTACAAACACTCAAACAAGAATAGGGTGTGTAAATAATTATGACAAAAATCGCTATCTATAAAAATTTTGGAAAGCAGCTGTATGGTTGTCAAGCAGTCTGAAGCCTGTTCCACAGTGAAGCATTTACAGGGGACAACATACTCATAAGCTTTGATGGATTGAATTTGTATATTTGCATACATACTATCATATAATAAACATGTTTTAACATACTGTTGAATACATTTTGATTGTCAATGATGCTTAGTGTCCATATTAGTAAGACATTAACCTTGCGGATGGAGATTGTACTTGTTTTGTTCTAACTCACATGTGTCATAACTGAGTAAAACGGCTGTCTTTTTTGAATCAGTTATTGAATGTGACTATACAATGATCTTTTTCTGAGCCAATCAACTGATGTATTTATATAATAAGAGAAACCTCATAAGTATACGGCTGATTTGGAGTTTTAATTTTGTAAGAGGCCAAGCTTAAAAGTAAATGAGTATGATCTGGAAATACCACAATCAAAAACTGCATAAAAAACACGGCACCTTGAGGTAGAGCTACAGAACCAAAAGACAATACAAGCAAAACATTCAGCTCTTTTTTCCTAGTCAAGATGATTGCAAAACTAGAAAGGGCATGCAGTAATGCATACCAAAACAAAGACCTACACAGAACCCCCACAAAAATGGTAGGTACATAGAACAACAACAGAACCATCACCTTAGAAAGTACAATAGCTTAAGCCTTATTCGATTTTCATCAGTTGTCATTGCAATTTTCAAATGTGTTGGTGTGTTTCTTCATGTTACAAGGCATCCTAAATATTTTCAAACTTCATTGTGAATGTTTGTATCATTCTTTGGTTTGTTTTTCCTATGCCATTCAATAAGTATATCTATGTATTTTATGGTGGCTATCAAAACACGTTTAAACCTTAAATGAGAAGTATTTAAAGGTATTAAGGTGGCATGATAGTTGTTAACTTTCGTTCTTATGAAAAAAATCAATTAAACAGAGTATGTTTTATCAAAGGTGGTAGGTTCCTTACTTTACCAACTTACCAATAAATATAGTTTCCAGTAACACATCATCATGCACAGTTATATAATGTTGACATATACATATATATATTTTGTCCTTTGGAACTATTGGGTCCTGACAAGACACAATATGCTGTTCATTTCTATGCCTGGGGGCATTTGATGTGTTGCTGTTTTATTGTTTTATTAAATGTATAAGTAAACTCAATTAAACCAAACAGCTCAATAAAACCAAATTTATGGGTAGGATATAATATTGCCTCTAGGCTGATGGCTGACAGCTCTCCACCTTCTCCATGCCTGTTCAAATATTCTCATACTCTTTATGGTATTGTACGAAATAATTTCAACATTATATTTTCTGACTAAAACATATTACTTTTATATTGTCTGGTGGAAATAAATAGGAATTTACATCTATATTATTATCTAATGACTAATAATTGTATGCTTTTAGTACCTTTATGCAGCTGTATATCACCAGTAGATTTCACGTTTTGACAATTGAGTAGAATATAGGGGCCTCGACGCGAGAAAACCTGTCTTTGGGGGTTGTTGAACAACAACTGCGCAGACCAGCCAGCGCATCCCCACAGCCTGATCAGCACCTTTGTTATTCGCTTATTGGGATATATACTATCTAGACATTGAATTTCCTATCTAGTCTCTGTATGTCTTAGCTGGCTGGTTTGAATCTCACTTTATCAGAAACCCCAAAGACAGGTTTCCTCACGCCGTGGACCAATTATACTTAAGCATGAATCACCGGTATTGCGCCTTTTCCCAGAAAACTTTGAATATAAACAAGCTTAACTGAATGAAAGATGATGTCACGATGGTCACCTGTATTACTTGAAGAAACTTAGATGTTTATATAAAAAGTAGGTTGAGAAAATTCTGCTAAATTCTTTGACTTTTGTGGGTTTTGTGAATGGTTTTTGTGCTGTGATTTGATTTGTGTCCTTTCTAGTTGTGTATCTTCTCGCTAAGCAAAAGAGCGTTGTATGGAAATGAAAATGTTTACAATTGTATGCTGAAAAAAAAATTATGTTAACCTGTGTCTCCTCACCTTGTGCGCATGGTTTCTCTATGTTCCATACTCCTTCATTACATTCTATGGTACTATCACTGCTTGTTGGTTCATATCCGCTAGTACAGCTGTATGAACATTTTTCTCCACTGTGAAACGTACAACCAGCCAGAAACAGAACTCTTTCAACTTGCGTGGAACAGTCTATCATCAGAAATATATAGTGTATTTTTGTTAATTTTTTATTTGTTACGCCCCAGTTAACAGACTTTCAGTCATTTCAGTTAGGGTCTTCTTTGATTGAACCAGTACTAAGCACGTGATAAAGTATCTTGCTTAAGGACATAACACAGTGACACTGCCTGTGGTAAGACTCACATTAGTAACCTTTGACCCTAGCCTAACGCTCTACCAGCTGAGCCACTGCGTTCCACATACACTAGTGTATAAATTATTTCATCAATAATATGCTATAATGTAAATAACAACGTCGCATATATGGTAAAATCTTACCGTATTTAGGTCCAAAACACGATTTCAAACTAATTTTAGCTTCATATAAATTATTACCTAACATAGTGCTTCTGAATTTTTAAATTCAAGTCAATATACTTGTCGCAAAGAAAGCGAAAAAATGCTCGAAAATGACTATCAGTAAGAATATTTTCTCTGATTTATTTAATGAATTAGAATACACACGAGCTGGTTAAAACTCATTTCTGGTCAGATAATGAATGCCTACCAATTTACAAATGGTCAAGAAGAGCACTTCATATACCCCTGTTTGATTTAATTACTGTAAGACGGTCGGAAGCAAGACTGCACCAAAGAACTAAAAGTGTAGAGTGTGTAAATTTTCTGAGTCAAACTAGCTAGTTTTAGCCATTCAGTCCTCATCAGTGACCCTCTAATGGTTTAAAGTTAAAAATGGAATCTATGACTTCAAAGGGCCAGAAAAAAATCTACATTTAAATGAAGGGAAGGACTACGTTCTACCGCCGCCATAAGTCCCTGTCACCAGCTGAAATGAAGTAAAAATATCTTCTTAAAAGCTGGTAAGATGGTAATGAATGCTGGTGTATCACTTAGCATTTAAAATAAGAATTATTATAGCCATGAATATTATTTTTGTGGATTTTATCGATGTGTACAAGTAAGTTAGGATGCAAAAATCAGGAATCGATACAATCAAGTACCATGCCTGCCCCAGGATACCAATGGGAAAGTGACAAACTCACAGCTAGACACCAGCAAATTACTAAAAAATGCGTAAAGCCCAAAGCACTTTACGTTAAGTTTGTGAGTGATTAGCTGGAGTGTACACATAGATATAATCAAAAAATATTAATTCCAACTTTAGAACAAAAAACAGCACATTTGTAAAGGGTTGTTGACACTATTTTAAATTTTAAAGGCCACGGAAGAAATAGTGCATAACTGCAGTCCATGTAAAATTGTGCAGCTATCAGGAAAATTATGTCAGTTCAAAGCTTTGTTTTGCAACATGAAAATAAAGAGAAGATCCATGCATCTGATTGGTCAGAATGGCATTCTAATGAAGCAAGTATATGAGTATGAGCTTAAAAATTACTCCATTTATTGTGGAATGTTTTTCTGTTGGCAAATACCGCTTGATGGGCTTATTGAAGAGTATTCAGATTTGTTCCCTACCACTAATCAATAACAAACAACTAGAGGTTTTTACACTACATCCTGATATTTGGACGATATTTTAAACATTAATAATATTTTTTTTGGATAATTTGATAAGTCATATATACCCTTCAGAGCTCCATCTTAATAAAGCCGATACCTCTGACACCAAAGCTGCTTTTCTAGACTTGCATTTGTCAATTTCTAATGATATTGTTTCTACCAAAATAAATGCTAAACATGACGACTTTGATTTTGAAATTGTCAAGTTCCCATTTTTAAATGGTGATGTTCTTCGCTTTACATCCTATGGAGTCTATATCTTTCAACTGATTCGTTTTGCTAGAGCATCTAGCTATGTTACTGACTTCAACACTCACAACAAATTGTTAACTCAGAAACTTCCTAAACAATGCTTTTGGTATCATAAACTTCGCTTAAAAAAGTCCAGGTTCACAGAATTAAGGGCTACGTTGGTGCCGTGAAACTGGTTTAAGCCCTCCATTAAAATATTTTACTGACTGTTCCAATGTGGTACTTCTTTTGTGGATCTTTTCTGTCTTTTTATTGTTTTTTTTCTGTCTGAGTTTGCTATGCTTATTGTGCGCCTCGTTTTATATGTGCCTTGTGGTCACCTGCTGGGAAAGGGTTGACCTCTTGGCTCTTGTTTGTTGTGTCTAACTGTGAGTTTGTCACTTTCCCATTGGTATTCTGGGTCGGGTGTGGTACTTGATTGTATCGATTCCTGATCTTTGCACCCTTACTTTAAAAAGTACTTTTTGTCTAAAATTTCCACAATCTTAAACATAAATTTAAAAAGTTTGTTTTGATGGCGTTAAAACGCATTGAAACCTTTCGTTGTTGATGTAGGCGTTGTTTTGATGACTTTGCTCTTCAACGACGTTACCGTCACATTAGCCCTTAAAACACCAAGAAAAATGCATCTGAAAATGTCGTCTGCTAAATTCGTCTGCAGCAAATAATTGCCTAACATTACAGGCGAATTTAAGTATACAAGCAAACAGTGTGGACCCTATAGGAGCAGTCTGATCTTGAATCACAATTGTTTGCCATTGATGTCTCATAACATTTTAGCAGATGAGAAAAGCAGACGACTTTTGTTGGGATTGGCGCTTTAAGAGTTATGTTGCGCAATTCTGAAGGTAGATATCAAAGAGTCTTATGTGGGAATTTTATCAATGTATCTTAAGCCTCCTATCAGCCAATCAGAAGGCAGGAATTTGATGCAGTTGGAATTGTGATAGTAGGTTTTACAGGTTTAAGCAATGTGTGACAAGTGATAACACTAACATCAGGAATCTGCAGAGACTCCATATCAGAACATTACATTAGTACCCATCGTCACATATAGACAGGCTGGCTAAATTATGGTTGCATTTTACAGTCAAGCAGGCATTCACATAGCAACTGTAACACTTAAGCATAATAAAAGAAAAGATAGGTTAATGCAGGCGACAACTTTTATTTAAAAAGGTATTCAACATGCCAAAACTAATAGAAATTTGAACCAAATTCCTAAGTACATGAACAGAACAAGAGGTAATTTTTACTTGCCTACAGAAACCTTGTTTCCATTTGTACAAATGTTTGATGCCATTTTTGTACTACACTCTACCCCTTATTGATGAATGATATATATTTAAAACAACTATTGAAATATATACATGGAGGTGTATTTTTCATGATTAATTAACTACTCAATATATAGCACTTATACAGCAAAATGCGTCAGTGTCATATTTGTGACGTTTCTTCTTTCATATAGTCACCTTGGACTATTTGGATTTCACCTAGGACTATACAGAAATCCATGCATCTGATTGGTCAGAAGCTCAGTCAGCTCAGTCACGTGAGAGCGCTCTTCGTGGGAGTTTATAAAAGTTGGACCAATTTTTGATTTCGGTAAGAAATGCCGAAATAGAAATACAACAACAACAACACCAACGTTTTTGAGTTGGGGACATTTTGATTTGGGACGTTTCGACTGTACACTCAGTAAATCAAGTCCGCCCTTGTTGTATGGAAAATTTTCGGACAGAACTGCCAGTAATCGTGAGGACATGATGTGAATTTTAGCAGATAATTTAAGCCGCTATGAGCTACTGACACAAGAAAAAACAGAAGCCCTCCTCGAAGAAATAGAGGGACACTCAATCCGTTCTCGAAGAAGTAGAGGGACACTCGATATTTCCAATTCCACTGCCACTAGAGGATGAAAGACCGGATGGAACTGTTTCAGACGACACTAGTAATTCGAGCGTTCACGAAAGTAAAAGATTTGTACCAGTCTCTTCAGTGATGTCAATTTGTTCTACTTATGGGCAAGACATAACTCCGAGATGAGGAAAATACAAGACATTCCACCAGTTGAACTGGACTATCACGGATGTATCTTGGTATGCAGCAAAAATGCCTAATCTGGCTAAATTACACTCCACTGGGCACAAGTGATTTTGAAGAGGTTTTTAGGGGCTTTTTGCTTCTAAATTATTTCTTTGCAAAGTCTGTCAAAAGTCCCCAATAAAGTGCAAGTATCTTTTTCAATCTACGCCGTTACAGGCTAAAAATTGCACTCTGGTACTCCTCCTTAATGGTTTCTCAAGATTTTTTATGCCTTTTCAGTTGTTTCAATGATAACTAATAAGAATTTCCTAAATCTGAATTTATTCGACGCATATTGACTGTCGATGAAAGTTAATTAATAAAAATGTCATTAATCAAGTGATTTCGTATTGGCTCAGTTACAGGTCCTTGGTCAGCTGTATTGGTCTTCGGCCTCGGACCAATACAGCTCACCTCGGACCTGTAACTGAGCCAATACGAAATCACTTGATTAATAACATAATATTATAGACCAATCCATTTTAACCAAAACTCAATTCATAAACTTAAAAACAGCAAACTCATGTGCAGGTCCAGAAATGTCTTAAGCGGGTGGGGGGGTCCTGTAAACTTTATTTTGCCACCAACATATTTCACAGAGGGTCGTACGGACCTCACTCAAGAAGCAACTGGACATAATGGGTGTCCTTACCAGTATTTTTATTCTCAATTTTTGATTTTCCAGGGACTGGGGCTCGTACCACCTGTCCCCCTCTGGATCAACCCATGAAACTCTTATGCTAACCCTACAACATATTTCAACCATCCATTTCTGATAAGTCAATCTTTACATTATCAAAAACATTAACTGATGGAATCTCAAAGCATAACAACAAACGGAGAACTTATATGATCCGTATGAAAAGTATTTTACGTTTTTTTTGTGTTTTTAGATCATTGTGTATTTTAATAGTGTATTTTACAAACCTTTCACGCATGGCGTTTGTGTACTCCAGCTCCTACCATTACATATCAAAGTGTTGCTACTGGTCAAAGTGTGATAACCTACAGCACACGAAAACGTACATGTTTCTCCATTTTGGTACAAACACGTTGTTGCAAACTCAACTTGTTCAATGTAAGGACAATCTGGAACTATAGGATCATACAGAATATATGTATTTTGTAAATGTAACTTGGTTGCAAACTCTTCAATGTTCAAAGCTTTTAGAAATATGGTATGTGCAAAATGTCATTGGGACAAGCAAGCTGATATTTTTTGTCAAATATCAAACTATACCTGGAATGGGTCTTTTGATGGACGGGCTCATCTCAAATATTTGCACTTTCATGTTTGGCAACACAGTGTGTGACAGTTTTGCCCCTGACATTAAGTAACTGTCAGCATTGTGTCAGCTCTTTTCTCTTTAGTATAATAGTTATGTGTTGTGTTGGCAGTTGTTGATTTTGTGTTGATTTTACTATTTCATATTACCCGTGAGTTAAAAAAGTTAAGAATGTTTTAACAGCAACAAAATCTGCCTTAGAATGGTCAATAAAATATTTTAAAGGAGGGCTAAAACCAATTTCATGGCACTAGTCTCACCATTAGTTCACATATGGATCAGACACATAGATGTTTGGTTTCCATGAAAGACCCCTAACTTATCCATGCATCATCTCCTAGAACATATAAATTAAGATATCAAAAGAAGATAATGCAAAAATAAGGACCCAACAGTACATAAAACTGAATATGGGAGCAAAAGAAATCCAACAAACAAACTTCAGGTTAACTCTTTTTACTATCTGCCACTTTTGTTGTATTTGTGTAACTTGAAAGAAGATCAGGGATATCTAAACTTTGGGCCTTTAGTATATATATCTAAAAGACGATAATAACAACAATAACGACAAAAATGATTTATAGAAAAAGAAAAAAACCCATGATCGCAGAGTTGAATGTCGATGCATGGCTTTCAAATAAGATTAGATTCTAGGAATTGACATTAGGTGCTATCAACTTCTATACTTTGTAATAATTATTGCCAACAGCGAGCACTCTTATAGGGCATGAAGATATGCCAGATTAGCTTAATTTTCTCTGTTAGAATGTTTTGGCTGCTGTCTGTTCTAAGGCGGTGGTTCTGTTGTTGTTGACCCATTGTTTGTATGAGTTATAGGTTTGGTCCTTGTTTTGTTTTGCATTACTTAGTGTCCTTTCTAGTTTTGCAATCAAACGACAGAGAGAGAGAGAGAGAGAGAGAGAGAGAAAGAGAGAGAGAGAGAAAGGGAGAGAGCTGGTTGCTTTCCTGGTGTCTTGTGACTGTTAGTGCTCTGTGGATCTTCCTCATACTGCCATGGGTAGGTCTGTAGTGTGTGATTGTAGTATTTTCTGATCATACTTGCTTACTTCTTACTACTTGCTGCATTCATATTGCTTATTTGCTTCTTTGATTGAAATAATTACGGTAGGTTACAGCAACATTTTAGCAAACTGAGTTGACTACGATAGGCTTATTTAAGACATTACTTATTTTAGCAAGCATAATGCATTTGAGTAACGTTGGTAGAAATACTAATTGCAACACAATGGTGTTCAAATATAAAAAAAATGGTGAATCAATTATTTCAGCACAAGAAATGCAAATCACCATGGCTCACATAGTGATTGTCTTTAGCTCTGGCTGTCTGTTTGCTGTATCAGTTATTCAATATGCTTTTATTGCTCTTCTGTAATGATTATTTAAATAAGTAAGGAAACATTTTTGCGAACTGAAAATATTTTTTTTATTTTTGTGTTTAAACAACTACAACCTTGAGGAAATATGTGGCAAATGAAATATATCTAACTCCTGTCCTGACTGATATCTGTTCTAAGGTAGTAATTACATTGCTTTTGTTCTTTGCTTTTTATTCCCATTGAGTATGGAAATTCATGTTTAGTCCTTGTTATTGTGGTAAAGGTTTGTGCCTTTTTTAGTTTGGGGATCATCTTGCTGGTGCTTGTTCCTCTTGGAGCCAGAGGATGGTCTGAGGTATTTGATTGTGACATTTACTGGTCGTCTTGTATTATTTGTATAGATACCTGTTACAACACAAATACAACTTAACGACTGCATTGGTAGAAATGCTTGTTTCATTCCATCTGCTTTGGGAAAATACCTATTTCATCACATGGACTCTCGACATCCCATGATCCATCATCACATGTCATAGTATCATCAGGTGCAGTTGGAGTGTAACCATGATCACAGCTGTATGTACATGTTTCACCATTGTTGTGACTGCATGCTCTACCAAACAGAACTTTATCCACCGTTTCTGGACATTTAGCAGCTGTAAGGTATAAAATGAAATACAATTTCAGCCAAATATCTGTTTTTGCTTTTTGACTTTTTTGCACACTAGATCGTGATTTCCAATGTTTTTCATTTAATCTCAAATAAATAAGCCCGTACCAGCCCGTGGGTAAGATAGAAAATAAACAGAGGAATGGTTGTTGCACGCTAGCCACACGTCAATATGTGACGTCATTATAATGTTAAAATAACGTCACCTTGTTGCATCTTAGTGAACTCATGATTTTCTGGAAGACTTTTTGATGTTTATGTTGAGCAAGAAAAAAAATCTGTTATTAGTGTGAGGATGAGATAGAAAAATCCGTCCCTCCCACAAGCCTTGTGATGCCAATCGGTGATCCTTGGGACGTATTTCCCTATCCTACCCTCACACTCATGATGTATTCTTATAAGCTGTCTCTGACTATTTAAGCTTTAACATCCATTTTCATTAGTGATGAAGCCAAACATATTTGAGTCTTTCTAATCAAAGATGTTAAATAGGCATTTAGACCAGAAACTGTATAAGAAGTAAATTGTACAGTTTTATTACCTAGTACGAGGGGCATTTGGAAAGTTCTTAGCATGGTCTTTTATCTCAGTAACCGATTTGCAAAACCTATCATGTTTGGTATCATTTTAAAGAACAATTTTTCTTCTACGTTATGGCACAAATTTCATGAGGATATTATAATGCAGACACGAACAATGTTATTGTGAATACATGTACTGTTTGTATACTGGAAAACGCAAACTTTCAGTGGAAAATATAACATTTTACCTTTTGAAAAGTGTGCAGAACATTTACAATAGTTCATGAAATTAAATAATTTTGCATCATTTGGTAGGCCACAATCTGGTACAGTTATTATACAAATGATGACCAGTTGGATGTTTCTAATAACTAAATACCAGAACAGCAATATCAAAGCCATCAAGAAAGCAAAGCAATGCGCTAATTTTTTCGACTAAAAATCGCATGTCACAATGCACATATCTTGAAAATATTTTACCGACAGTAGTTTAAAAATGCCATGCGTTGGTATTTTTGTCAAGCACACCGTATGCTCCTTGTATTGAAACCAAAATAAATTTTGTAAACCAGAACAAAGGGAAGATAACTCTTATAATCTTCCCATGGGGTAGAGTAAGTTTAGCGATGAGATGACGTTCTGGTTCATTTCAATTGAAAACGATGGCACACAAAAAATTAAAAATGCCTTGAGAGAAGAAATCAATCAATTTTGTGATGGTTAACGCGATACCATGAGAATTTCTTATGTCATCGACAAAATGGGAGGGGTTAAGTTACCCCACCCACTTCTTGAAAAGTATGGGTAGTGTTATTAGGAATAACTTTCTTGAATACAGAACAACACAAGCCATACTTTTTGCATTGCTCGCTACAAATAAAGCAAAAAACATACTCAATAGGCATCTTTCGTGCTCCTGTAGTGACATAATTTATAGCAAAAGTATAAAGAAAAAAAGAAAAAAGTCCCATTTTGAAAGTTTATTATTTCTCTATCAGTCAACATTTTCCGAATGTTAAGGTGGCAGTCGTGCAAGCAGTGGTCGCATAATATATTTTAATAAAAAAATAGTAGGCACCAAAACCTTAATTTGTCAAACCATGATCGCTAATAAGGTCCCCAATTTTCCTTCGTTTTTTTCCAAGTATTTTGCTTAAAATTTCCGCCAGTATATGCACCCCTACTCATTTTGAGCATGTGCTGCACGTGCACGCGGAGTCCTTTTTTGACAAAAATCAAACCATCAAGTAGCCGTTGAGTTCTAGTTTCCACAAATGTATAACTTAATAGCATTTTATCAACGCATTGTGGAGTTATGATGCCATGCTAAGAACTTTCCAAATGACCCTCGTATATATGCAAAGGCTTTGGTGCTGATGTGACATAAAGGTTAGCTCCGATGATTAAAGACACGACCATTGTGCTTAAATGCATAACTCAAATGCAGAAAAAGTAGTGACATGGTCATTAGGAGAGTTTATAAATATAGTCGTGTTACAATGAGCCTAGCTGCTAATGAACCTCAATATTACAAATGCTCAAAAAGTAGAAGATTTAATCATACAGCTTTTACTAATCATTAATTGGATTGCTATAAAATTGATGATAAAACATGTCATTGAAACCCAAAAAGTAAGATAAGTAAATGCCACTATCACAGGTTAACAAAAATCATGCCCACTTGTGGAGGAAACATTAACCCCCCCCCTCCCCCCAAAAAAACCCACATGAAAACAAGAATGCAACTGAAGCAGAGCTGCCTCTTAGTAAGTAAAGGTGCAAAGATCAGGAATCGATACTATCAAGTACCACACCTGACCCAGGATACCAATGGGAAAGTGACAAATTCACAGTTAGACACCACAAATGAGAGCCAAGAGGTCAGCCTTTCCCAGCAGGTGGCCACAAAGCTCATATAAACAGACGCGCACAAAGACATAGCAAACACAAGACAGAAAAAAACCCTGAAAGATCCATAAAAGAAGTACCGTCTTGGAACAGTCAGTAAAATATTTTACTGGAAGGCTTAAACCGGTTTAACAGCGCCAACCTCATCCTTTATCTCTCTTTTATCAGTGAGGTTTTGTTTTAACTAGAAAGCAAATATTGCAAAAAAAAACAAAAACAAATTGCAAACCTCAAATAAAAATGCCAACTCTGTAAAAGGTGCACCTTATCCACACATAAAAATATCTGCATACATCATGCTTTTTCTCCATGCTGCAGCAACATATGTTTGTAGCAAGTCCAAAAGTCAGATTTCAAAGACCGATGCAATTCAAAATGAGCAGATGAGTTTAAGGTTATGGTCTCTTAATATGGCTCAATTAGAAGTCTGTGGTCTGTTACAGTTTAGTTTTATTGCCACAAATAACAGCAACAGGGTTGACCCAGGATACCAAAGCTTTATTTGGCCTGTAATGATAAAAATGCCTTTTTTACTTCTGAACAACCTAAACGATATAAATTGTGGTCATGTCAGAAAATGTGTGATGCGCTCCATTATCTTTTGGACAATATATTTATAAGATTTGGCTCAAAATTATATAGACAAATTGTCGGTATTCCAATGGGTACTAATTGTGCTCCTCTTGTTGCAGATTTGTTATTGTTTTGTTATGAGAGAGATTTAATGTTGTCTCTGTCAGACAATAATCAATTTGATGTTATTGAAGCTTTTAACTCTACCTCCAGATATTTAGATGACTTACTTAATATTGATAACCCTTATTTTGAACAAATGGTAGGTCAGATATATCCCACTGAACTTCAGTTAAATAAGGCGAATTCTTCTGATACTGAAGCTCCGTTTTTGGACTTGAACTTGTCAATAACAAATGGCATAGTTTCTTCTAAAATTTATGATAAAAGGGATGATTTTAATTTTGAAATAGTAAATTTCCCATTTCTTGATGGAGATGTTCCTCGCTCTCCTTCCTTTGGTGTATATATTTCTCAGCTTATTCGTTTTGCTAGAGTATGTTCTAATGTTGATGACTTCAACAACAGAAACTTATTTTTAACTGCTAAATTATTAAAACAAGGTTATAGATATCATAAAATTCGAAAATCATTTTCTAAATTCTACCACAGACACTCAGAGTTAATTGTTAAATACAACCTTGGGTTAAAAACTCTTCTGCAACAAGGCATTTCAGAACCTATATTTTATGGTGATTTAGTCTATTAATTCAAACGAATTGTTGGAAAACCTAATTTTAGTGATCAATTCAAAAAGATAGTTAAACGTTATATAAGGGTTGGATATAACTTGGATATCATGCGACAATCTGCATGCCTAGTTGTAAACCCAATCACGGTTTATAGCTATGGTCTCCTCTTTAATTGCACGACGGTGGGTCGGGCCTCAGACTCTATGACGGCTCTGACGTAAAGCTTTAATCGGTGGGTTGGTGCCTGATGCTTATCTGTAGCTGGACCCTACGTGGCTCAACTTGAGGTTTTCTTTAGCTCTGACTATCTGTGAGTCATGAACCCTTTTCTTTGTTTCATCATGGCGTAGTAATTTGATTAGAGTGTTTTTCCATGATGATACATTGCATTAGTTAGATGGCCTCCATGCGAGCTAAACATTTTTTGTACTTCAACAACAGCAGAATCTAGGGCGAAGATTTGGTACCAGTAAAATGCATTTAAGCCCCCCGGTGGCTTAGGCTGCTGTCCGTTCTAAGGCGGTATCTGTTGTTGTTGACTTTCTGTTTATTGTTACTCCCATTGTGGGAGTCTGTAATTGTTCTATGTTTTGTTTGTACGTTACTTTATGTCCATTTTAGTATTGCAATCATCTTGATGGGGAAGAGAGAGCTGATTGCTTTGCTTGGTTTGTCTTCCTGGTGTCTTGTGATGGTTGAGCGGCTCTTCCTCACGGTGCCACAGGGTTGTCTGCAGTTTGTGATTGTGGTATTTCCTGATCATACTCATTTACTATTTTTGGGAAACAAGTTCTTGGAACATTAGTTGCTTAGTTTACCCTCCCCTCCAATCACATTCAGGTATAATTTAAACTATACCTGAATGTGATTCGATATAATGACGTGACTGGTAAGTTGAGTTATGTTTCTTTAATGAATTATAAAATGCTGTGGTAGTCGCGCTTGGAATAAAATAATCAGAGTTTCCTAATTCTTGCAGTCAATGTAATTTTTAAAACTCTCAATTGATATGTCTGCGAGTAAGTTCTGTCGAAATCTTTGCTACATATAATTACCCCCCATTTTACCACCAGTTGCGATTAACTGGAGAGCAATATAAGGTGTAGAGTTTATTCAGCAATTTGAAAGAGCATAGGGTGCGCTTTATACCTAGTGGTGAGTTAGACATGTTTAATCATTCTAAAAGCAAGAAAAGGAATCTTTTTCTCTGTATTACGGTCTATGGAATAATAATTAATGTCTCCCAACTTAAAGACAATTGTGATAGAACATGTAATGAGAAACAATTACCGGGCAGCGAAGCCCAGTCTGTCACGTGTCTGCTACAGATCTGCATCTAACTGCAGATCCAGGGGTCGTGAGTTTGATCCTGGCCCGGTCCAATTCTTTCGTGAAGATTGATCATGAATAATTTCCACGGTCATTCTCCTACCCTCCACTGATTCATTCAAGAAAGTCTGTTGTCAGTTACAATTGAAAGTATTTGCACAAATTACTGATTAACCACTTGTTCAAGTTTGCCCAGGAAAAAGTGTGGTTAGGTGAACTGACCGCCCCCCCCCCCATGACCACAGCTGTTGACTCCAACGTAAAATAACAAAACAAACAACACAAACAAACAAACAAACAAACTAGTATTGTAGTATGTAAATAACAAAGGTGTAGAGCAGTAAACATGTAGTTGATCGACCATGGCTTATCCGCCTGTATGTGGAGATAATTTGCGAGCTTTAGCGAGTGGATTATCTCACGTACAGCTGGACAAACATGGTTGAACTAGTTTATACCACCTACATCAGTGTAGACTTTGCACATCACGAGATATTTCATGCTTAAGTTGGTACAAGTGGTAAAAATTACATATTCAGAGAAGCAACTCCATCTGGGGATCAGGAAATTTTTGACCAGCTTTTTCTAGGCATTAGTTTATTTTGTAGATGGGAGCTGCGTCTAGTTTTCCTCTCGATGGACAACTAAAAAGAGGTCATCATTTGCCCACCAGTCAAATGCCATTAAAATGCTGATTTGCTGGTGGGCCCATTGGCGGTATGAAAAAACACTAAAATTTAGGGTTTAAAAGCAATACTGGTACGGATTCCCTGAAAAAAAAACACACCACAAAGCTACCAAGCTAGAATTCAATGAAGACTCGCTTTTAGTGGTATTTGGATCATGTTTCCTCTCATCAATTAAAAAAGACTGTTGTCGAACATGGACTCCCTCTGACAAAAGTTTCTTAAATGCTGGCTGGGTGGCTTTGTGATTTTAAGGGGATAGAGATCAGTATTCCTAGGTGAAAAATAGCTTAGAGAAATTGCAAGGGTTGGGGTCTGGATCTGCGACATGTTTTTGTTTATTTTTTTAGGAAAATATAGTCCGACCAGTTAAGAGAGACTGGGCGGTTCTTAGCAAAGACACACCCTTGGACATTTCCATGTAAAAATCGGTAAGGCAGAGTGTATTTATTCACCTGTGAAAAGCTTTACAGCTGTATACCTTTATATACCTGATGAAGTTTTGAGCCCATTGTGAGAAAAGGGCATCTCGATTTAATTTGGATAACAAGGCGACTGACTAGTCTAGATATAAGCGCTCTGAGAATGTTTCGAAATTTTTACTATTTAAGTTTAATTCTGAATAAGAAAATAAAATAACGGTCCGCAATGAAAAATTAATACCATAAATTGGTCAGCACACAAGATGATGGTTCTTATTACACTGGCGTGTGGCGAAGGCTCCGACGAGCCTGCATGTACGCCTGACCTCGCCAGGGCTTTCGCTTTTCGCATAAACAAAGTATGCAAGTTGAAGAAGACTCTGAACAACTTGTAGACATCTAGTCTCTCTGTACACGCCAGCATGAGCGATTATAAGAGGCTTTTTCGGATATGCAATCAGACCAAATTTCGTGTTTGTATGTCCTTTTCTCATGATCCAGATACTTAACCCTTGTCCCGCTTAATTCTAATTGGTGATTTATTATTGTTGTATCAGGCTTAAAAATCAAACCATTGTCGCCATACAGACATAATTTGAAGAAAGTGCAAACCTACACTCCCCCAAAACTTTCACAACATATCCATCCCGGAAAATGAAATGCAGCAGGTCCCCAGCAGCATACTAAAGATAAACGTTTACCAGGCATGCTTACGTATAAAGTTGGTCGCCCTTGTCGTCTGCGCTTCAGTTGGTTACACGAGTAAAGCGTACATAGGCTATTACACCCGATTTACTGTAGACTAGTCTTATTTGACAGTGTATGACAGCGCTCTGTCTGACACGCCCAGTCTCTATTAGCTGGACGCACTATACAATACCTTGATTTACAACTTCCACATTTTCACAACTCGAATTTAATTCTGAAAACACGTAGAGTGAGACCTCATCACTAATCAATATGTTATTTATCTCTACATAATATAGATAATTTATGCTGTTGGTATGTTGATATGGCTAACAAACGCTTTAAATCATATCAATGTTTCTCATAATTTGCAATAGACAGCATCTGAATAGCTGTTTGTTTAAGAATAAATTTAAACTTGATATCTTTTTAAATATTTTGTCAGCATGTTTTTAAAAAAAGTGACAGACATTTATAATGTCAAAAAGTGTATAAATATATTACTTGAAAATGAACATGGTGTCTGTTCGCTCCAACGTCCCTCAACACATGTAATTCTACTGCTAGGTTGAGTAGCTATGTAGAACCTGTTGCATGTGTATGCACATTCTGCTCCATCAAGAAATGTACAAGAACCAATTATTTCACCATTAGGTATGACGCTTGGACAATCTGGAACTGTAAATGAAACAACAAATGAGCCACGACATGCGATTTCCAACAATGTGGCATTTTGACAGGCGTAGACTCAGACGAGCCTTTGTTGCCTCCTTTTAAACTTAGAAACCCCAAATGGTGTTCAGTCAGTAGCTTTTATCTAAAATACTCAAGCGACTAGCAAAGGCTCTGAATAGACTGCGCATATGCGCAGGCTGATCTGAGGCTTTGCTGGTTGCACATACGATATTGTTGGAAATCTCATGCGCTGGCTCATTTATAATTGAGATGCAAGCATATTTTATGGTATGATAAATATAGGATCTTACACGAGTGCTCATGTTCTATCAAATTTATAAATCAAGTCGAGGAACAGCAAAAATGCGAGGTTTGTTGAGCATTTTATCGCGTTTTCGCAAAGAGTGAAATTAAAACAGTAAGACAAGAGCATAAATGTTATCACATGACATTAAAATTACTTAAAAATTGCATAGTTGTGGTGAAAGTGTCATGATTTTGTCATTCATTATGCAGCGTTATAATGATTGTCACGTAACCAAATCTGTATACTACTAGTTGTTAATCGATTTTATTGCATAGCGTTATATCACCCGCAGACACGACGCCATGTGATAAATATAAAGCAAGACATTGGAAAGTCTTGCATTATAACATTTTTTTGCATTTACTGTTGTTGTTGATCTATTGTTTAACGTACTTTCAATTATTTGTGGCAGTTCAGTGTTTGTATTTATATTGTTATGCATAACTTTGTGGCCAGTGAAGTTTTGCAATCATCTTGAAGAAGAAGAGAAAGCTGGTTGCTTTGCTATTATTGTCTTACAGATGTATTTTTACTATAAATGTTCTATGGCTCTTCCTCACCATGCCGTAGGTTGGTCTGCAATATGTGATTGAAGTTTTTCCTGATCATAATCACTTACTTTATTTAGGCAGTATTTTCACTTACATTGACAACTATTCAATGCGCTTATGTATCTCTTTCTCCTTTTATGAATGGTTATTACCTGCAACTTGCATTTTTTGTGTTGTGTTTGACAGACTATAAATTTTTTAGATATACTATATAAAATGTCACTAGCATATAGATTGCTTAAATCATATTTGGCAAAAGACTTTGCTGAAGGATCCATTTTCCCGATTATTAAGAGGTCGCAACTGATGTCGTTGTTTCTGTAAGGAGTTGGTAAAACTTCTCCCCGTGCATTGATATAGTGTTGATATTTTTCATATTATGGTCCCTTGGGAATATTAGTTTCTGACAGAAAACAGAATACCGCTTAAGGTGGTGCTAGGGGCGTGATAATTGTTGCACTTTCCATTAGTTCTCATGAACAGACTCAATAAAAAGGAGTCTGCTGTTTTCAAATATTGTAGGTACTCTCTTTTTCTGAAGGATCCGTTTTTCCAGATTATTTAGAGATCACAACAGCTGTCATGGCTTCTGCATGGAGTTGGTAAAACTTCTCCCCGTGCATTGATATAGTGTTGATATTTTTCATATTCTTGTCCTTTGGGAATATTGGGTTTGGATGGAAAGCAGCATATCGCTTAAGCTGGTGCTAGGGGCATGATAATGTTACACCTTCCATTAGTTCATATGAACAGACTCAATAAAACCGAGTCTGCTGTTTTCTAATATTGTAGGTTCTCTCCATTTCTGAAGTATCCGTTTTTCCAGATTATTTGCTCCTAGTATGTTTAAATTAAAGCAGAAAAAAACTCAGTCAAAATATGGTATCTAACATCACTCAGTATCTTTGCATGCATGTTTATATTGTGACTTTTCGCACATGTAATAATCATGTTCGTTTCATCAGTTAACCAATATTACCTATATAAACAATACATGACAACTCATCTTAAACCAAATCAAAGTTTAAATCTTACTTTCTCTACATGGTTCCTGTATGCTCCAAGCACCATCATGGCATTTCATTGAATTGTTGGTAGCTGTTGGTTTATATCCAGCTATACAGGTGTAGGAACACATCTCATCACTATGGTACGAACATGCGTTGTCAAATATCACAGCTCCTACCATTGCTGGGCAATCTATAATTAAAGATTTTAATAAGTCAGTAAAACGAATCATTCAGAATAAGACCGCATCCTCAAAAGCTTTAAAATAACAGGTTTAGCATTTAAGTCTGTTTAAGAGAGTTGATGAAATGTGAAAAAAATCTCCACGCCCTCCAGAGCTGGCCTAAGCAACATTGTACTTTCTTGAAGACCGTTTTTACACCAAAAGACAATTTAATGAAAAATATTAACTTTATACGGGTGTAAGAGTAAATTATAAGTCTACCAATTGAAAGAAGGGAAGTAGCAGCTCTTGCAATCTCTAATTGATAAGGAAAATCAGAGCTTAAAGAGATAAAGAGAACCCTCAATAAAACAAGGTCTTATAAAATCCATTGTTAGTGTGATGGTAAAGTAATAAAATCCATCCCAAGGACCACCGTTTTTGCATCACAATGCTTTCTGAATTACAACAAACGTTGACCATGATAAACCGATTTTTGTTCCCATCCTTACACAAATAATGGACACTTTTTCTTGCTCAACATTAAAATATTGCATTTCTATGATTAAAAAAAAGCCTCAAAAAGTTCCAGAATACGTTGAGATGCGACATATCACGTCCATTTAAAGTGACAATGACCTAATGTGTCTGTCAACATGTGGCCTTTTTATTTATATTTTCCTTGGGTTGTTAGAGAGCATATAATATCATAATCTACAAACGATGTAGTAAATTACAATACAGCAAGTGAAATGGCCCCACGTGACATCCTGGGTAAGATAACATAAGTGTGATACCAATTCTAAACCAAGAATAAAATATCAGGTACCCTTGCCGAGTGTACAATTAAATGTGTGCTCGTAGCAAGAATAGACATGATAATTTCCAATAAGAGAATAACAAAGATGTTGACTAGACTGCGCCAATGGGCAGGCATGTCTGCGCCTTTGTTGTTTGCAAACCACCAAAGACAAGTTTTTTCACATCGCGGCCCAAATTATAAAACACCATTATATGAAGCTATGGTATATGGGTCCTGCTTAAGACTGGTTACAGGCACAACTATGATAAAGGATTTAGACCATGGTTGTCAAACAGTCTGAAGCCTGTTCTACAGTTAAGCATGTACAGGGGACAACATTCTTATAAGCTTTGATTGATTGAATTTGTATATTTGCATACAGACTATCATATAATAAACATGTTTTAACATACAGTTGAATACATTTTGATTGTAAATGATGCTTAGTGTCCGTTTTAGTATGACATTAACCTTGCGGAGGGAGATAAAGTTGGATTTGACTTGTTTTGTTCCAACTCATATGTGTCACCAATGAGTAAAACAGTTGAATCAGTTATTGTATGTGACTATACAATGATTCTTTTTCTGTCCCAGTCAACTGATGTATTTATATAATAAGAGGAACTCATAAGTATATGGCTGATTTGGAGTTTTAGACTTGTAAGAGTCCACATTTAAAAGTATATGAGATTGATCTGGAAGTACCACAATCAAAACCTGCAGACAAACCAACGGCACCTTGAGGAAGAGCTACAGAACATTTACAGTAACAAGACATCCAAAAGATAATATAAGCAAAACAACCAGCTCTTTCTTTCTCGTCTAGATGATTGTAAACCTAGAAAGGGCATTAAGAAATGCATACCAAAACAAAGACCAACACAGAACCCCCACAAACAATGGGAGGTACATAGAACAACAAGAGAGCCATCGCCCTAGAAAGTACAGCAGCTTAAGCCTTATTCGATTTTCATCAGTTGTCATTGCAATTTTCAAATGTGGTGGTGTGTTTATTCATGTTACAAGGCATTATAAATATTTTCAAACTTCATTGTGAATGTTTGTATCATTCCTTGGTTTGCTTTTCCTATGCCATTCAATAAGTATATCTATGTATTTCATGGTGGCTATCAAAACACGTTTAAATCTTAACTGATGATTGTTTAAAGGTATTAAGGTGGCATGATAAGTGTTCACTTTAGTTCTTATGAAATAAATCAATTAAACAGAGTCTGTTTTATCAAAGGTGGTAGGCTCCCTACTTTACCAACATACCAATAGAGAGACCCAATAGATATAGTTGCCAGTAACACACCATTCTGTACAGTTATATAATGTTGACATATATACACCTAAGGAATCTTCTAACGCATACACTTTTATTTTTGCATTTTCTAAAAAACTTGAATTTTGAATTTAAAAATATTTTGGAATACATTAGAGCAATGTTTTCCGGTAATATATTGTTATTTTCAAAGACAACTGACACAGAACTATTAAAATATGGAAGTTTGAGTTAAAAATTTCAAAAAACGAAAGTCGCAAATTAACCATTTTTCAAACTAATCAATGCAGAAAACAGAATAGTATTTTTTTCATTGTATTCCATGTTTATGAGATACGATTCTGAATTATTTTCAAACGTAAGTCAGTTTGCATTCTATTATTCATCAAATAAATTAATCATTCAATTTCTATCTTCTTTCACTATAAAATTGTACAGACAATACGTAGATAATTCCAGATAATTCCTGACAATCGCATCGCATATGTGCTTGATTGGGTTTCAATTAGAGTAGCAAGACGACCTCTGTAAAACATTTATCCTGCTAGCTTACAGCAGAGCAGTGCGATGGTGCTAACAGTAGGGATTTTTGAAATTGAACTAAGCAAATCACATGAAAATAGTAAATGAGTATGACTAGGAAACGTCACAATCACACACTGTAGACCAACCCACAGCACCGCGAGGAACAGACAAAGAACACTAAATGTCTAATGACATTAAAATACAATTAAAGTAAAGCAACCAGCTATCTTTCTTCCCCAGCGAGATAATTGCAAAACTAGAAACTAAGTAGTGCACAACAAAACAAGGACCAACCAAAACCCCCCGCCTTCCACAAAACAATGGAGGGAACAATAAACAATGAATCAAAAACAGAACCACTGCCTAAGAATGCTCAGCCGAAGACACTGGGGGCTTAAAGTAATTTTACTGAAGAATATTCACCATAGACTCTGCTGTTGTCAAATAAGAAAAAAATGTTGAGCTCGCGTGGAGGCTTCTTTACTTATCCAATGTATCACTACCGGGAAACAATCAAATATATAAGCATACTGCCAGGAAACAAAGAAAATGGTGCTCAGCGCAGTGACAGTCGTAGCTGAAGAAAACCCCCATAGTGGGCCAAGCTAAATACATATATCAGACGCTCGCTGAGACCCACCGATGCAAGTGACATGCCATAGTCGTCATAGCAGAATATAGAAGGCTATATTCGACAGTTGGTTTGATGGTTGAATGTTAAAAATGCCGTAGTCAACTTTCACGATACAGTTGTCAAATGTGCTTCTATGCTCAAGTAGATAATAATTAATAAATATATGTATATATATATATATATACCAGCATGTGATAGCCAACGGTGTTCTGGGATAGTACATGGGCAGTGGGGACCAAGCTGCAACGCCTCGAATGCTGCGTCGCATCGAGGTCCTCACTGTGCCACTGCCTATAATACCTCACGTGACTTACTATAGTAATAACAACACGTAGTAAACTTGACCCAATTTAAACCGTGGCCATTCATCCACAACACTGCATAGCTCCACGTGGGAATCGTGGAGACCTAGTTTATCCCGCTGGGTAAAGACATGGATTTAAATGTGGTTCGAGTGATTTGGATTAAATTTAAGCGTAAGAATTTTACTTTTTTCTGCCCATATACTATGAACAGCAACGGTGTTGATCGGAATGCGAACAAACGCAAGCCGACCACCACCCTTGCTCTTCATGCACAGAATTGTCATTGCATGTCATGATGGTTTTGGGCTGAAGTCTGACCCATCATGAATTTCGTGCATTTTTGTATTGGTCAGCATAACAAATGGAATTAAGTAAACCTCACTGAAACAAAGATTTGAGCCAAAATTCCATATTTTGTGATCTTTGATTTGGACCCTTTCAAATTAAATAAGCTGTACTTTGCATAATACCTAAGGAATTGTTCTGAAATTTTCACAAATGATGTGAATAATATTGAAATTATGTTTAACAACAGAATATTGAAATTGTTAAACATATTAAACTTTTGTAGTAAATTGTTTACTGTAAGCGTTGGAAGATTCTTTAAGTATTCTTTGACTTTTCACTTACTGTAAAGGCGGCGCCTCATGAATGTGTAATTAGGACTGGACAACCTTAGACATAGGAAAAAGCTGAAACTGAGGCGTGGTTTTATTCAAAAGTAACTGTATCATCTTGCGCCAAACACATTATTTAGTCCTTAAAACGCCAGTGAAAAAAACTGCATCTGAAAATGTCTATTTAACATAAGCATAGAGGCAAACATTATGGACCCAGGCAAGACTGCTCCTACAGGACTCAGTCTGATCTGGGTCCACACTGTTTGTCTATGAGTCTTCAAATATTTAAGTGGACGACAAAAACATACATTTTGTGATAATGCGCTTTAAGCTTTCATAAATATGAGTTCGGTGTGTATATGGTTAGGATTTCATGAAATGCACGCACGTTTGCGGCCCTAAAAAAGCTAATTAACTCTTTACCAAATTATAGATTTAACCAGATTTCCCTTCCTTAGCAGATGAAATAGCTGACACATGCCCAGATATGAATATTAAAGTTGCCGCCTTTACAGTAAGCGAAAAGTCTATTAATATATATGCTTTGTCTTTTGGAACTATTGTGTCCTGACACAACTCTATGCTGTTCATTTCTATGCTTGGGGGTATATGATGTGTTGCTGTTTTATTGTTTTATTAAATGTATAAGTATTCTCAATTAAACCAAACAGCTCAATAAAACCAAATTAATGGGCTGGATATGATATTGGCTCTAGGCTGATGGCTGACAGCTCTCCACCTCCTTCACACCTGTTCAAAATGTTCTCATACTCTTTATGGTATTGTACGAAACGATTTCAAACATTATATTGTCTGACTTAAACATATTACTTTTATATTGTCTGGTGGAAATAAATAGGAATTTACATCTATATTATTATCTAATGACTCAAAATTGTATGCTTTTAGTACCTTTATGCAGCTGTATATTACCAGTAGATAACCACGTGTTGACAATTGAGTAGAATATATGAGAAACCCTGTCTTTGGGGGTTGGCGAACAACAATCGCGCAGACCAGCCAGCGCATCCACACAGTCTGATCAGCGCCTTTGTTATTCGCTTATTGGGATGTATACTATCTAGACTTTGAATTTCCTATCTAGTCTCTGTATGTCTTAGCTGGCTGGTTTGAATCTCACTTTGTCGGAAACCCCAAAGACAGGTTTTCTCACGTCATGGCCCAATTATACTTAAGCATGAATCACTGGTATTATTGCGCCTTTTCCAACAAAACTTTTAATATAAACAAGCTAAAATGAATAAAAGATTATGTCACAATTGTCACCTGTATTACTTGAAGAAACTTAGATGTTTATATAAAAAAAGTAAGTTGAGAAAATTATGCTATATTCTTTGATTTTTGTGGGTTTTGTGAATGGTCTCTGTGCTGTGATTTGATTTGTGTCCTTTCTAGTTGTGTATCATCTCGCTGAGTGAAAGAGCTTTGTCATTTCCAAAGTGTGTACAAGTGGTGATACAACAAAGAAATTTACTTGATTTATATATATCAGTTTACATTATGCATTTTGTATATTGTGCAGGAGAAAATACATACACCTGACCAAAATACATGAAAAGTAAGTTATTTCCTTGTGTATTGTGTCACTTTCCTATATGGTGTCTAGGGTTAGGTGTGGTTTGTGATTGTATCGATTTCTGATCTTTGCCTTCTTCTTTACTTTTTTGCTATTATGTATTTTCATCTTTCAAATTATGTTGCTTTTTGATACTTTATGATAGCTTCATATATTGATGTATTTATATTGAAGAGGATGATATACTTATCACCTCATCATAATATTTGAAACAGCTATCAGACCTTTAGCTAAGAGTGTGTTACAAAAATGATTTTCTTATTTCTCAATGAAACATATGTTGTGGGTACGCAAAAGAATCATCTAAATGAGACGATTCTTTTGAGGACGTCTAACCAATGTTAAAAATTATGGGTAAAAAAATATTTTTAATTGTATGCTGGAAAAAAAGAATATCTAAACCTGTGTCTCCTCACCTTGTGCGCATGTTTTTTCTATGTTCCATACTCCTTCATTACATTCTATGGTATTATCACTGCTAGTTGGCTCATATCCGCTTGTACAGCTGTATGAGCATTTTTCTCCACTGTGAAACGTACAACCAGCCAGAAACAGAACCCTTCCTACTTCCATGGAACAGTCTACCATTAAATAAATAGTGTATTTTTGTTAACTTTTTATTTGTTACGCCCAAGTCAACAAATTTTTAGTCATTTCAGTTAGGGCCTTCTTTGAATGAACCAGTACTAAGCAGGTGATAAAGTGACTTGCTCAAAGACATAACACAGTGGCACTGCCTGCGGTGAGACTCACATTAGCAACATTTGACCCTAGCCTAACGCTCTTCCCGCTTAGTCACTGCGTTCCATATACACTAGTGTATAATTTATTTCATCTATATATGCTGTTATGTAAATAGCAACTTCACATATATGGTAAAATCTTACCGTTTTTACGTCCAAAACACGATTTCAAATTAATTTTAGCTTCGTATAAAATTATTATCTAACATAGTGCTCCTGAATTATTTAATCCAAGCCAATAAACTTGTTGCAAAAAAGTGTGAAAATGCTCGAAAATGACTCCCAGTAAGGATATTTCTCTAATTTATTTAATGAATTCAAAAAAAAATTATCTCTCGTCAGATAATGAATGCCTACCAATGTAAAAATAATCAAGAAGAGACTTCATATACCCGCATTTGATTTAATTACTGTAAGACGTTTGGAAGCAAAGATTGCACCAAAGAACTAAAAATGTGTAGAGTGTGTAAATTTTTTGAGTCAAACTAGCTAGCTTTAGCCATTCAGGCCTCATTAGTGACCCTCTAATGGTTTTAAAGTTAATAAATGGAATCCACAGTTCCAAAGGACCAGAAAATAAAATCTACACTATAGTGAAGGGAAGGGCGACGTTCTACTGCCGCCATAAGTCCCTGTTACAAACTGAAGTGAAGTAAAAATATGTTCTTAAAAGCTTAT
Organism: Loripinus fragilis; assembly: GCA_964019695.1. Taxonomy (NCBI): domain Eukaryota; kingdom Metazoa; phylum Mollusca; class Bivalvia; order Lucinida; family Lucinidae; genus Loripinus; species Loripinus fragilis. Next base: position 91,789,940 of record OZ026523.1, read on the forward strand.
AAGATGGTGATGAATGCTGGTGTACCACTTAGCATTTAAAATAAGACTTGTTATAGCCATGAATATTTTTTTTGTGGATTTTATCGATGTGTAAAAGTAAGTAAGGGTGCAAAGATCAGAAATCGATGCAACCAAGTACCACGCCTGACCCAGGATATTAATGGGAAAGTAACAAACTCACAGTTAGACAAATTTACTCAAAACTGCGTTGAGCCCAAAGCGCTTTACGTTAAGTTTGTGAGTAAGTAGCTCGAGTGTTCACATAGATATAATCCAAAAAATATAAATTTCTTATAATTCCAACTTTAGAACAAAAACAGCACATTTGTAAAGGGTTGTTGACACTATTTCAAATGTTAAAGCCCACAGAAGAAATAGATCAAAACTGCAGTCCATGTATAAATGGGGCAGCCATCAGGAAAATTCTGTCAGTTCAAAGCTTTATTTGTAACATAAAATAAAAAGAATGACATTCTAATGAAGCGAATATGTCAGTATGAGCTAAAAAACAACTCCATTTATTGTGGAATGTTTTCTGTTGGATGGGTTTACTGAAGAGCATTTAGATTTATTCCCTACCACTTATCAACTAACAAATAACTAGAGGCATGATGCATTGATAAGTTAGGGGTCTTTCATGCAAACCAAACATCTATGTGTCTTGATCCACATCTGAACTAAGGGTAAGGTTGGTGCACCGTTAAACTGGTTTAAGCCCTCCAGGGATATACTTTTACTGACCGTTCCAAGGCGGTGCTTCTTTTGTGGATCATTTATATTACTTCTGTCTTGTTATGTTATGATTTCATGTACGTCTGTTTGTTGATGCCTTGTGGTCATGGGCTGGGAAAGTGCTGACCTCTTGGCTCTCGTTTGTGATGTCTAATTGTGACGTTGTCACTTTCCCATTGGTATCCTGGGTCAGGTGTGGTGCTTGATTGTATCAATTCATGATCTTTGCCCTCTTTCTATCTTTTAAAAAGTACATTTTGCCTAAAATTTCACAATAAAAAAAAATTGAATAGTTTGCTTTGATGTCGTGAAAATGCATTGAAAGCATTCGTTGTTTATGTAGACGTTGCTCTGATGACTTTGTTTTTAAATGACGTTGCTGTTTGCTAGTTACCATCACATTAGGGTAATGTCGGGTAGCTTTGGACATCAGGTAAATTAAGACAGTGACCTTGTTTGTTTCATATTTTAATTATTTGAATAAAAATAAATTAAATAAGTAAATAGTAAAAATCCTGATGAGACGGCTCATAAGTAGCAATCTCATCTGGATTTCCACTGTTTGCAAATGTGTGTCCAAATTTACCTGATGTCTGAAGTTACCTGACTTTACCCTAGGTTGCACTATTTTGAAGGCAGATATCAAAGAGTCTTATGTTGAGATTTTATCAATGTATAACAAGCCTCCCATCAGCCAATCAGAAGGCAGAAATTTGATGCAGTTGGAATTTGGACGGTATGTTCTACATGTTTTGGTAATATGTGACAAGTGGTAGCCTAACACTAACATCAGGAATCTACGGTGACTCCATATCAGAACATTACATTAGTGCACATCGTCACATATAGACAGGCTTGCTAAATTATGGCTGCATTTTACAGTCAAGCATGCAATCACATAGTAACTGTAACAATTAAACAAAATAAAAGAAAAGTTAGGTAAATGAAGTGACAACATTTATTTAAAATGGTATTCAAAATACCTGAACTACTTGAAATTTGAACCAAATTCCTAAGTACATAAACAAGACAAGACGTAATTTTTTCACTTGCCTACATAAACATTGTTTCCACCTGTACAAATGTTTGGTGCCATTTTTGTGCTACACTGTTTCCCTTCTTGATGAACAATATATGCTTAAAACAACTATTGAAATATATACATGGAGATGTATTTTTCATCATAGACCAGTCCATTTTAACCAATACTCAATTCATAAACTTAGCAACAGCAAACTCATGCGCAGGTCCAGAAATTTCTTCGGCGAGGGAGGGGGGTGGTCCTGAAAACTTCATTTTGCCATCAACGTATTTCACAGAGGGTCGTACAGACCTCACTCAAAAAGCATTTGGTCCTTACCAGTATTTCTATTCTCAATTTTTGATTTCCCAGGGGCTGGGGCTCGTACCACCTGTCCCCCTCTGGATCAACCCATGAAACTCTTATGCAAGCCCTACAACATAGTTCCACTTTCCATTTCTGATAACTCAATCTTAACATTATCAAAAAGATTACTTGATGGAATCTCTATCAGCATAACTTATATGATCCGTATGAAAAGTATTTTACTTTTTTGTGTTTTTAGATCATTGTGTATTTTAATAGTGTATTTAACAAACCTTTCATGCATGGCGTTTGTGTACTCCAGTTCCCACCACTACATGTCAAAGTATTGCTACTGGTCAAAGTGCTATACCCTACAGCACACGAAAACGTACATGTTTCTCCATTTTGGTAAGAACACGTTGTTGCAAACTCAACTTGTTCAATGTAAGGACAATCTGGAACTATGAAATCAGATACAGAATATATGTATTTTGTAAATGTAACTTGTTTGCAAACTCTTCAATGTTCAAAACTTTTAGAAATATGGTATGTGCAAAATGTCATTGGGACAAGCAAGCTGATATTTTTGTCAATATATCTAACTACACCTGGAATGGGTTTTTCGATGGACCGGCTCATCTCAAATAGTTGCACTTTCATGTATGGTAACACAGTGTGTGACAGTTTTGCCCCTGACATTGAGTAACTGTTAGTATTGTGTCAGCTCTTTATTTTAGCATAATATTTATTTGTTGTGTTGGCAGTTGTTGAATTTGTGTTTATTTTACTATTTCATGTTACATGCGAGTTAAACAAGTTACGAATGTTTTAACAGCAACAAAATCTGTAAAATATATATAAGCCCCCACCCACCAAGCTGATGGCTCCAGTTGTTGTACCTTCCAAGGTGGTGATATTGTTTTATTAGTTTTTTAGCTTCCATTGTTTTGTGGGGCGGTGTTTGTGTGGTTTGTTGTGTGGAGTTGTTCTTGGTGTAGCTTCAAGCTTTACAATCATATCTGAAAAATGAGATATGGTTCCTTTTGTTAAAGTGTTTTGCTGTTTTGTGCGTGTTTGTGTTCCATATTGCTTCCTCGTCTATGGGTTGGTCTGTGGTATGTGATTATTGTGTTTCCTGGTCAAACTCACTTGCGTTTTGAGCATAATGGTATTTAAAATGTTTATTTCCTCAGTATTTAAAAACGTATGTTTCATCTATTTCAAACATTTCTGATATGAAACATATGGCAGCTCTTGGTTGTAATTTCTCTGAAACCCTATACTGCCTAGAGAGTGTTGGCTATGACAATCAGACACTCATATTATATCACAGCTGCTTTGTCTTGAACTGAATACTTTGTAGACATAGTTAAAAGACAGTTACTATTGTCAAAGCTCAATCACAATATAGGTAGATAATTTCAAATGCTTACTTTTGGCACATGGTGTCTCTGGAATCCAAAATGTATCAACACATTTCATAGAACTATCATCTGTGGTTGGCTGATAACCATCATTACACACATAACTGCATGTTTCTTCATTTTGATAAGTACATGGTTGAACGAACATGGTGTTATTAATACTCACTGGACAGTCTGGAACTGAATACACAGAGCTAATTAAAGAGCATAATAAATAAAATACCGCAGGAATAGTGTTTTCATTCATAATTTTATGTTGATAAATTAAGAAAGGAGTAAGTCATGCATGTAGGGGCAGGACTGCAATAATGTTTTGCCCCATATTTGCACAGAAATCCGCTGTCGTTCAAAATATATTATTTTATCTAAGATGGATGATTCTGTGCATTATCAAAGAAGTAATGCAGATAAACAATCAACTCATATTTAGTTATTAACTTGAAGTATATTTAAGCTCCTTGGTGGCTTCTGTTGCTATGTTTTCTGAAGCAGTGATTATACTGTTGTTGGATTATTGTTTGCTGTTGGTTCCATTGTTTGTAGTGGTTTTGTGTTCAGTCTCTTTTCAGTAATGTAGCTCTCAAGTCTCCTTTCGCGTTTTGTAATCGAATTGCTAAGGAAGATACATTGCGTTTTTTGCTTTAGTGTGATGGTTTTGTTCTATGCGCCGGTCCAGAAAGTGCCTTGAACAATCATTTATATTGCATTAGCTTTCCTATAGGTCTGTAGTTTGTGATTGTGGATTTCCTGATCATATTCACTTAATTATTGGTATACATAACTACCATATAAGCTCCAAAACTGTTTAATTGTGACTAATTATTTCACGCATTGAAGTGTTTGACATCATCGTCACTTTAACTAGGAAACTACACATCAGTGGCACATGAAATAATTTGAAACACAGGGTTATTTCAGAAAGTGAGTTATTCCAATATAATCAATGCTGACAGTGCAGAGTTCATTTACAGTCAGGGATGGAGAGCTGTGTTGTGTCAGATAATAGGATAAAAATATGAATGGTACAAAATATAAGGCAACCGTTGGGCGCCCAGATAAACCTCTTTTTGTCCCTTTTTTTTAACTTTTGTCATCGTTTCATAGAGAAAATGAGTAATCCTCTTTCTAACCTTACTTACAGAATAATGTATTTTCTCACATTTTCACTATTCATATTATGAATAATATTTACGATACTATTTTCTATCATTTGGGCCAAATTAAACAAAGTAATTTGGGAGGGACCACATATTTGCAATAAGTGTCTACTTTATTTTGCTAAAACTTGCGTATCTGGCGAGGCCTAATAAAATTGTTTTAAACACAATGCTGTGTGAAAGGACTTACCTTTCTCACAAGGTTCTGGATTGTTCCAGTGCCCATCAATACATGTCAAAGTATTACTAGTAGTAGAAGGTTGATATCCACTGGTACATGTATATGAACATGTTTCCCAGTTTTGATACAGACAAGAAGTGTCAAACCTAACTTTATCAACTTCTGTAGAACAGTCTGGAACTAAATAAAAATGTTGATAGTGAATTGCAAGGAAGTCTCCAGAAACCTTTCACATTATGCTCTATGATTCTTTATGTCCCATCAACAATCTTTCAGTTAAACAGGGAGGGTTCTTCCTGGGTTGAACCAGTACTAAGCTAGGATAAATGTGTCTTGCTCAAGGACCACAACACAGTGACGCCAGTGAGGCTTAAACCTGTAGCCCCTCAGTCTCGAGTCAAGCACTCTACCACTGAGCCACTGCGCTCCCTAAAGTAACTATTCAGAAGTGCATTTATTAAAAGTGTAATGCCATGATGCATAGAAAGTATACGATGAATAAACAGTGCATCAAGGACTACTTCATGACAGTAAACTATCATTTGTTTTTACCTGTTTAACATTTTTATCACATGGTGTAGCAAATTTAGCAAAGGGATAGCAAATTTAAAGAAATTAAGAACAGCTTTTATCAAAACTATGGACATCCTTACATAGACTAAAATTTGAAATATACTTGTAGCTATGCCACAGCTTATATTAAGAGGAAATAGAAAAAGCAGAATGTGTGAAAAACCTGAGGAGGAATTTCATTTTATCATCAAATGCCTATTATTCAAAGATATCCGAAAATAATTTATTAAGCCTTATTTTATTTGTTAGAAAAGCATGTTTAAAGGATCATTGACACTTGCTATGGGTAAATGCCTATGGTTTTCAGTAAAAATAAAAGTTTGTCAATCGTCTTTTTATTCACATTGATGCTATCCTGACCTGAGTACTTTATGGCTGTGAAATCTGTTTTCGATATTAAATGCTTCAAAGATGTAAAATTTTGGGTAGAACAATTAGTTTTACATTCAGATATATAGAAATCCGAAAACATTTTTTAAAATATCACTCCCCCCCCCACCCCCCGTGTGCCAGCAAAAGCTTTTGAATGTATATGTGTTACCATATTTTACACATTGTATGGACGTGGCTTGCTGGCACAAGGGGGGGAAAGATGTTCAGCAGCCCAAAAACCCAGGGCCAAAGCCCATAAAATGCTTTTTCTACCAAATAAGAAATTAATGACAGTAATGAAGTCTTCTAGAACCAACCTCCTAAATTGCTTTGTATTCTGTGCTAGTTTAGTATAAATTACTTAAAGATTAAAAGTAGAATTAGCAAGGTTTTATGCATTTTTTCATAAGAAAAATCTCACTGTTATTAAATGACACATTATTTTGCAAACGTCCTGTACTTATCTATTTACATGCTAGGGAATTGTTCGTGTTTTTATTTCCGTCTACTGACTTTCTTCAAATTAAGTTTTAAAAAAACAAAACACCCAGGACCACCATCAGAGTGTCAAACAGTTTGGATCCAGATCAAGACCGACATTCTGTTGGTCTTCATCTGGATTCAAACTGTTTGCAAAAGGCTAATGGCAGACGACAAAATTATCCACTGGCATGCAAAGAGTTATAGCAGGTAAATACTTTAGTGTTCAATATATTGTCTCATATTGGGATATACATGCATATGTATACCATAAATATTCGGACACTTTAAATACATTTAACATGCTATGCCCTTTAGACAAAGCAAAAGTAATATTCAAGGGATCTAGTTAGAATCAGTTTTACTTTCCAATGCTAAATGGGACACTTTTATTCCCTCAAAAATACTTATTTCTGTTGTTGAGCTTTCAGTTTTGTATTATTTACGGTACATGTAGTCAAAAATGTACAGGTAACTTCTAAATTATCTCCCTAAAATCATTTTATTACAAAACATATTTTGTTTTTAAAACAATTTCATCAATTATCGTTATTCATTAAACTCTGCATATGGTATGTTCAATAGATATCACCATGCCTACCAAATAAACCAAGAAAACGTGCAGAAATCACTTTTTAAAGCACTTTTTATTTTCATGAAATTTCAGACCCCCTCCCCTATCTACCCACCGTAACTCTCGAGTGCGTAGGAATTTTGAAAATATTTTGCTAGCTGGCTCTTGCCATCAGACTCACCTATTGCACTGATACTACATGCACCACACTAGAAGCTCAAAAGCAGCATTCTGGGAATCAGAAAAAAGGCGTATAAGGCCCAACCCGTCAATGATCCTTTGTACAATTATTAGAGGCAAAATTCTTTCGCATTGGAATGCTTAAAAGTAGTAATCAAACCGTATATTTTACGTTAAGACATAAAGGACAAGTTGTCTCATGTACAGTGGAGTCTGAGTGTTGTCACTTGAGACGTTTACATGTTTGAGATTAAATAGTTGAGAATGGAAATGTGAAAGTTATGAAGATCCATCATGGTAAGTATGATATACTGGCACTGGGTTGTTGGTATATATGTTCTATGATCTGTGATTTCAGCATTTCCTGGGTCATACTCACCATTTTCATCTATTTCAATACTTTATTTTATTTATTTTATTTGTTGTGTATTTCAGTAATTGGCTGTTTTGTATCATGACATCAAGAAAAATCTGAGTTACATTTCAGTAGCAATCATTATTTTTGAATTCAGTTAGCCATCAGTATATTTTACATTACTCACGGCGATCAAGTATAAGTATAGGTGAGTAAGGTATATGAAGTAAAAATATGCATTATTACTGAAAGAAACCAATCTTTAGTTCTAAAAGATCAATAAAATGACTTATTTCTCATCATAATGCATTTGGTGAGTGTAACTAATTAGTATTTTTTCCCCATAATCTTTTTATATGAAAATATCAGTCAATAAATTAGACTGTGCTTGCTAAAGATAGTAGTTAGATTTTAAAAGTGGTACATTAACTCATATAAGCTTAGCGTCTTTTTGGTGGGACATAGATAAACAGGTAGACCCAGATCAGATGCCACGCACATGGTCTTAACTGTTTGCTTACATAATGTTCTATTAAGATTTGATTGTTTCTCCATGATGCTATATTCCAAAAGTTAGCAAGCTTCCATGCGAGCTTAACATGTTTGTGCTTCAACAACAGCAGAATCTAGGGCGAAGATTAAATGCATTTAAGACCCCAGTGGCTTAGGCTGCTGTCCATTTGAAGGTGGTGGCTTTGTCGTTGTTGATTCCTTACTGAGTGTTACTCCCATTTTGGGAGTCTGTAATTATTCTATATTTTGTTATGCGCTACGTTATGTCCATTCTAGTTTTGTAATCATCTTGATGGGGAAGAGAGATCTAATTGCTTTGCTTAGTTTGTCTTCTTGGTGTCAAGTGATTGCTTTGTGGCTCTTCCTCGCAGTGCCTATTGTTTGTCTGCGGTTTGTGATTGTGGTATTTCATGATCATACTCAACAAAAAATACCACCAAACGCCCCATAAATTGTGAATGGGCTTGTCCTACTGATAAAGTTAAGCAAGTCAATTTGACTTAAATTATTAAACTAAACATTATCGTCCTGTCCATTTATCATTAGTTCAAAAAAATAAGGATGGTCAGTATTGAGATGTTATCAATATACCTGGCTGTAGGGTTGATTTGCAGCAGGAATCAACTCACAAATCAAATGTGTGGGTTACGTTCATCAATAAGTTTGAGCAGAGAATGCTTTTATAACTAGGCATGCATATCTTTCAGCATTCGAAAAGCTAGATAGCTTGTTTCTAGAAATACATTTGACAGCTTTTAATATAATCACCTTTATCAACATAGTATCAGGCTTGTGTTTCGAAGGAAAGCCAAGTTCAGCACAAGTACTGCTGCATGTTGTTGGCTAGTTGAAAGGAATACCTCTTTAAACGCATGCTCTTATACACAGTAGCACACGGACTAAGATTAATAAAATGAGAATACCTATCTCAGCACAGGGACTATTGACGTTCCAAGATCCATCATCACATGTCATAGTTTTGTCAGGAACTGTTGGAGAGTAACCATGTACACAACTGTATGTGCAAGTTTCACCATTGCTATGATTGCATTCTGTATCGAATCTAACTTGATCTACTGCATCTGTACATTTCGCAGCTGTATAGAATAAAACAAATAAAGTATTAGAAAATAAACCCTACATGTGGTAACATAAGAATTTAGAGAAAAAAACAGTTTCAGAGTCACCTAACAAATATGAAGATATACTTTATTATATAAGTGTTTGGTCCATTAATACACCACAGAGACACCCATTTAGTGGCTTAAATTGTAATGCATAGAGTTAATCTGTCTTAAGCGGCCACTCAAAAATAGACAAAACAAAGGTTGTAAAGACAGTTGATAGCTTAGTGCAGGTCAAATGTATTGCAGAATGCTCCACCAGAGCATTCCGCAATACCCTTGACCTGCATTAAGTGATTATTGGTTTTGACATATTTTACTTCAGACAGGTTTTACTGTACATGAAAATATTCAAATTTATTAAACAAAGTAAGCTTGACAGTCAATGAATGTAAAACTACCAAGGCCATGTATTTATTGTTGTTGATTTTCTTATTTTGTATTACTCTGCCTTTTATGGGCGCATTTCAAGTATCCATTGTTTTATGTTATGTAATTTGCAAATAAATTTGAGTTGAGTTGAGTTGTTTAAATAGTATTCTATAGCTGTCATTGTGTATCTGTGTTCTGTGTCTCTTCTTCAATGTTACCTGTGTTAGCCTGTGGTATGTCATTGTGGCATTTCCTGTCCATACTAACTTGTTTTAGCCATGAATAAGAAAGTAAGTACGACCAGGAAACGCCACAACTGCAGACTAAGTCATGGCACCAGGAGAAAGACACACAAAACACCAAAAGTCACATGACATCAAACGGAAATTAAAGAAAAGCAACCAACTCACTCTCACTCCCTCTTCGTCTCTCTTCCCTAGTGAGATGATTGCAAATTTGAAATCAGAAATGACACTCAGTACTGCACAACAAAACAAGGACTAAACACCAAACCCAATTACAGCTAAAAATGTGTCCAGGGGACACGGGTGTCCATACTGTTGCAAAAACAGCATATTCCAATAAACAAAGCCATACATGGCATTTTTTATGAGCAAAGGGTAATAACAAACACAGATAGACAAATGAAAGCTATATAATACAAATTAATCAGAGTATATTAGATTCATGGCCTTGATAGTTTTACTTTCATTGTCTGTTGTCTATCGTAAGGTGGTGATTTTATTGTTGCTTCTCCATTGTTTGCCATTGTTCTCATTTTTGTGCAGGGAGTTTGTATTTGGTCATGGTTTGGTAATATTGTTATTTGTATCATTTTATCTCACTGAGTGAAACAGAGCTGTAATTTACTTTAACCCTTTCCCTCATGAATATTTATGCCAGGCTCTACCCACTATGAATAATTATATAAATATTTTTTCATGTTTGTTCATAGACCAAGGACATAACTTGTCAGGTCTACTTGTGTAGGATTAGATATATATTATTTACATAACCAAACAGGGTAGAGCCTGATCAGGCAGCTCTTACAAGAGCTGTCTGATCTGGGTATGCTCTATTTGCAAAAAAAAGTTAAAAGGTGTCTCTATGAGGTAAACGGTAAACTGCGTTTTTGCTTTTATCTGAATGTTCTTGTTTGTTTGAGTTCTAATGTATTTCCCTCATGTTGCCATTTTTGTGGTCTGTGATTGTGGCATTTTAGGTCACGCTTTCTTTTTTCTTTTCGAAGTATTGCCTCTTTGCAAACTCTCGGATATGCTCTTGCGTTTATGAACAACAAGCATTACAAATGGAAAGTGAAAGCAAATGTTAAAATGTAAGGAGTTTTGCTAACTGCTAAAACTTTGACTGGAACTCTAAGTGCTGAAAATCACGTTAATCTTACTTGAAAATACACAAGGCGTCTGTTCATCCCAAATCCCTTCAATGCACGTGACTCTGTTGTTAGATGTAGTAGCTATATAGAATCTGTCACAGTCATATGCACACTCTGCTCTTTGTAGAAACGTACAAGTACCCGCTATCTCACCATTTGGTATGTTTTCTCGACATAATGGAACTATCAAATAAAGGACATTTGTTATTTGAAGTAATGGCATGTTCAAGTGACTATGTTTTATCTCCAGCAATTTACAAATGGGACACCAACAACAAGTAGACCTACATGTGATCAGATATGTAGCGCTGGGTCTAGGTCTGCGTTGTTTCCTATTGTAAACTATTCAACTAAAGGTTTTTGATAAATGCCAGCCAGCATGGCCCCATAATGAAATATGACCATTCCAACATGACAGAGAATTTAAGAAATGAAAGACTTAACCCTTTGAATACTGCAAACCCCTAAACTGGTACTTTGACAAACAGTGAAGACCCATGTGGGAATTGGCTAGCCTCTTGGCTCTCTTGTGTGTGATGTTTGCTTGTGTTTTTGTCATTTTCCCATGTGGTGTCCTGGGTTAGGTGTGGTGCTTGATTGTGTTGATTCCTGATTTTTGCCCTCAACTTACTTTTATTAAACGTATCGGAACAACATTATAAGATAGAAGGGGACTTTATGATGTCTCTCTCTGATGATGATAAGCAGGCTGATGTAATTGATGCGTTTAACACTACATCTAGATATTTGGACGATATTTGAAACATTAATAATGTTTATTTTGACAATATGGTCTTTGGAGCTCCAGCTTAATAAAGCCAATACCTCTGATACCGAAGCCCCACTATGATTTGATATCTAAATTCCAAGTTGGACTTTATTGCAAATTCTAGTTCTTGTACAACAACAGAACTTTCTAAATTGTTAACCTCGTGTCTTACAGCTGTTAAAAAACATGTTATCAAATATTGTGAAAAGGTATATGAGAGATCTGGTAAAAACCTATTTTGGTCGATTAAAAATTCAGGTGAAATTTTAGATAAACTTAAAGCTAGAGATTTCAATGCGACCAGTTTGTCTACTTATGATTTTTCTACTCTTTACACTACTTTACCTCATAATTTAATTAAGGATAAACTTATTGATCTTATTGAAAGTACCTTCCAGAGAGAAGGCTCTCCTTACCTTGCATGTAGTGACAGAAATGCATGTTTTACTTCAGAAAAACCTAAAAAATATCATGCATGGTCGTGTCAAAATGTATGCGATGCGCTGACCTTTTTGTTGGACAACATTTTTATTCGATTTGGCACCAAGCTCTATAGACAAGTTGTTGGGATTCCTATGGGCACTAATTGTGCTCCCCTGGTTGCAGATTTATTCCTGTTTTGTTATGAAAGGGACTTTATGATGTCTCTTTCTGATGACAAGCAGGCTGATGTTATTGATGCGTTTAACACTACTTCCAGATATTTGGACGATATTTTAAATATTAATAATGTTTATTTTGACAATATGGTTAGTCAAATATACCCTTCAGAGCTCCAACTTAATAAAGCCAATGCCTCTGATACCGAAGCCGCATTTTTAGACTTGCATTTGTCAATTTCTAATGATATTGTTTCTACCAAAATTTATGACAAACGTGACGACTTTGATTTTGAAATTGTCAATTTCCCATTTTTAGATGGTGATGTTCCTCGTTCTACATCCTATGGAGTCTATATCTCTCAACTCATTCGTTTTGCTAGAGCATCTAGCTATGTTGCTGACTTCAACACTCGCAATAAATGGTTAACTCAGAAACTTCTTAAACAAGGCTATCGGTATCATAAACATCGCAAAACATTTTCAAAATTTTATAGACGATACTATGATTTGATTTCTAAATTCCAAGTTGGACTTAAATCTCTCTTGCGCCAAGGACTTTCGGAACCTGATTTCTATGGTGACTTGGTGTATAAGTTGAAGAAGATTGTTGGCTCTAATAATTTTTCAGCGCAGTTCATTAAAATAATTTCCCATTATAAAAAGATTGGCTATAACATTAATGTATTGCAACAGACTGCATGCTTGGTAGTCAACCCAATCACGGTTGGCAACTTTGCTTTCCTCTTTAATTGCACGCCGGTGGGTCGGACTTCAGACTCTATGATGTTTCCGACTTAAAGACTTATCTATTGATGAGATGGTAGGGGCCTGATGCTTTGGCTGTTTGTCGGGCCCACCGGGGTTTACCTGTTGGATTTCTTTTGCTCCGGTATTCAGTTTAATTTACTGTTGAGTCCTTATCCTTGCTTTATCTCCTTGTCATATCTTGATTTATATGTTTTAGGAGATGATGCATTGATAAGTTAGGGGTCTTTCATGCAAACCAAATACCTATGTGTCTTGATCCACATCTGAATTAAGGGTGAGGTTGGCGCCGTTAAACCGGTTTAAGCCCTCCAGTAAAATATTTTACTGACCGTTCCAAGGCGGTACTTCTTTTGTGGATCTTTTATGTTTTTGTTCTGTCTTGTGTTTGCTATGTTTTGTGCGCGTCTGTTTATATGTGCTTTGTGGTCACCTGCTGGGAAAGGGCTGACCTCTTGGCTCTCGTTTGTGGTGTCTTCTGTGAGTTTGTCACTTTCCCATTGGTATCCTGGGTCAGGTGTGGTACTTGATTGTATCGATTCCTGATCTTTGCACCATTACTTACTTTTTTTTTAAATCTCTCTTGCGCCAAGGACTTTTGGAACCTTATTTCTATTGTGACTTGATGGATAAATTGTAGAAGATTGTTGGCTATAATAATTTTTCAGCGCAGTTCATTAAAATAATTTCCCATCATAAAAAGATTGGCTATAACATTAATGTATTGCAATTTCATGCAAACCAAATACCTACGTGTTTTGATCCACATCTGAATTTAGGTTAAGGTTGGCACTGTTAAACCGGTTTAAGCCCTCCAGTAAAATATTTTACCGACCGTTCCAAGGCGGTACTTCTTTTGTGGATCTTTTTTTCTGTCTTCTGTTTGCTATGCCTTTGTACGCGTCTGTTTGAATGTGATGTGTGGTCACCTGCTGGGGAAGGGCTGACCGCTTGGCTCTCCTTTGTGGTGTTTAACTGTGAGTTTGTCACTTTCCCATTGGTATCCTGGGTCAGATGTGGTACTTGATTGTATCGATTCCTGATCTTTGCACCCTTACTTACTTTTCCAAATATTAAATAACTTCCTGAGCAATTTCATAATTCAGCACAACTGGTAGAAAATATTAATCATATGACACTAAACTTACTATGAAGCTACAATGTTTGAGAGGCAAGCAGTAAAAGTGAAGTTCTTACAGATGCTTACTTGATTTTCATATCTAATACACTAGTGTAAAGCTGTTTTAATACATAGAGGATATTTACTTTTTTGAGGTGAATACCAAATATATTTCATCAAGTGTGTTGAAAACATCAGAATTTTCATGAGTGCGCAGCACGAATGAAAATTTCGATGTTTTCAACTCACGAGATGAAATATATTTGGTATTTACTCAAAAAAGTAAATTTTCTTTTTATTTTATACTTTTTTTAGAAAATTTACAGTTAAGCAATTTGTTAACCATGCCTCAAGCCGAATCACAAGGATGTAAACGAAGTCAAAGGAGTATTTGTGACAGAATACCTGGATCAATCTACATGATCTATTGTCATCAGTACTTACAGATAATAAGAAATTTATTCAGCGTCAAAGTGAGAACCAGTGACGTCATAAGCGACGCCATTATTTGTTGATGACGTAGCGTAGCATAGGTTACATGCATTGCCTCACTCACTGAAACTGGAGGTGTTGAAAATTCAAAATCGAAAAATTTCAGCAAAGCTGAATTATTTTGGTACCAAAATGTTCCTCATGTTCTAACTAAGAAAATGACTACCCACCCTTGATGTTTTTGTTCACAAATAAGAAAGTGATAGGCGTTTGAACTTTCGAAGTGAGCTGCATTAAGTGAATAGAAAAGTCAAAGGTGATCCGAAAAACGCTACAGTGAAAATATAGGCTGATATCAAACACTAGTGAGCGATATCATACATTTTACCAGTGATTGATATCACTTTTATTTGTTTTTGATATGCATTGATTTCACTGCTAAGTATAAAATAAATGACGGTATTACCCTTATAAACGCGATAACGCGACGACACTATAAGTTGCTTAAAGCCTATGTGGAAAAGACAGAGTTAACTTTGAATTGTGATACACGAAAAAGGAAAAAATAGCCTAAACCTCATAAAATTTAAACTTGTCTGATTGCTTATTTAGATGACTCTGCCAATGAATGATTGACAATTCTGTTAAAATTACGGTATTTTTTTCTTGTAAATTATATTTTGACATGGTATTGTTTTAGAGCTGCTTAGGGTTTGATGTGTGATCTGTGATTGTGACATTTGCTGGCCATATTTATCGTTCTTCAGTTGAAATCTTTGTCTATACTATATACTGGTATTAATCACTAAAAGATGAAAAGCTCTATTAGTCCTATTCTTTTAAAGAAGCTGATTCGAAATTAAATTTCCATATATCCTCAAATAGACTTTTCTCTCATTTTTGTTTGACTTACTATCATAACACGTTTTCCCATCTGTCCGAAGGCCGACACCACTTTGACAAGCACATGTGTGACCATTTTGCGTTGGTAAACACAGGGTACTGCAATCACCAAGACCATCGTTGAGCAAGCAATCAAAGTTCTCTGAAATCAGATTATACAAGAGTAATAATAAAAATTGAGCTGTGGCATGAGATTTCTAACAATTCGGTATGTGCGACCAGCAAAGGCTCAGACTAGCCTGCGCATGCGCACAGTCTGATCAGAGCATTTGCTAGTCGCTTGAGTATTCTATGATTCTTAAGCTACTGACTGAACACCATTTGGAGTTTCTAAGCTTTAAAGGAGGCTGCAGAGGCTTGTCCGAGTCTACACATGCCAAAATGCCACAATGTTGGAAATCTCATGCACAGGCTCAAATATGTCAGCCATATTCTGTTGGTAACGAAAACTTTAACGTATTTATGCACATAACTAGGAGAAAGCTTCCAACCTCATGTCGTTTAGATAAATGCCCAATCCTAGGGGATGCACACTTGTGTTTCATGTTACTTAACTTTGTGCTTAATCACTTGTGTAGGCCAGTACATTGATGCATCATTGTTGTGCGTTTATACCTATTAATAAATACATGATCTGATGCTTTGCAGATAAACTTGTCACTGAATATGATGGACTATTCTATCCCATCCTCACACAAATAACGGATTCTTTTTCTTGCTCAACATTAAATTTGAAAAAACATGTAAAAGGCTTCCAGAAGTTCCTCAACATAATGTGGCATGGTGACATCAATTTAACATTACAGTGACGACACGGATCGACGTGCGGCTATTCAATTTTTATCTTTCCCTAGTGTTGGTACAGGGTATGTGCGATAGAAATTTTCTCATATGGGTAAACAACAGCTGAAATCTCGATCTGATGCGCGAGAATTAGGTTTCACTTTCTCTGTCAGATGATTGACAAACTAGAAAAGGACACATAGAACTACTTTACAAAACCAGGAATAACACAAACACTAATACATTGACAGTGAATGTCCAGCATTGACCTTAAAACTAAGGTCAAGGTCATTCAATATATTTATCTATTCGCCATTTTGCTTGTTGTTATATAAAAATAAATTTGATTGAAATCCATGGAACAAAACCTAAGTGAGTATGATCAGGATACGCACCAATCACACACTGCAGACAAATCCGCGGCACCGTGAGGAAGGGCAACAGAACACTAACAGTCACAAGACACCAGGAAGACAATTAAAGTGAAGCAACTAGTACTCTCTTTCCCATCAAGATGATTGCAAACTAGAAAAGACACTAAGTATCGCAAAAACAAAGACAGAACACATAACCCCCATGAACAACGGGAACAAAATAAACAATTTATCAACAACAACATACCTGATCTACTGGGTAGTTTAAATGCATTTTATTGGTACTGACTCTTCGCCCTAGATTCTGTCGTTGTTAAAACACAAAAAATGTTTAGCTCGCATGGAGATTTCGTAACTTATTATATGTATTATCACAGAGAAACAATCTAATGACATTAACACACTATGATGAAACAAAAAGGGCTCACAACTCACAGATAGTCAGAGCTAACGCATACTTCAAGTTGAGCAACAGAGGGCCATGCTAAAGATAAACATCAAGCACCACTGGAGCCTTTTTTAAGATATATTTGCAAAGTAACGCTGACGCCAAGCCAATTACTGACATCATGGTCAAGGAGATCAGGATCAACCCAACTACTCTTAAATGCAATGATGGGCTAAAATACAAGGTAATGCCATAGAAATGGACAACAAGCCAACATTTGACATTCAGAGGAAGAGAAATATTCACGCAGGTAAACCAACAAAGTGATTGATATTTACCTGGTCCCAAACCTTGGGTACTGATCTGCATCCAAACCTTTTGACACTCTGATAGCATTCTGGAAAGATTGGTTCGAAAGAGTTTACTGTGGATGGACAATGACTATGGACTCTGTGATGGACCAATGTTTACAATCGGACGCTCATCAAAGTCACAGCCTTGGTGCTGATTAGTTTGTCAAATAAATAACGAGACAGGAAAGAAACGCCTACCTTGCAGTGTTCTATATGTCAAATAGCACGTATACAAAAGCTGCATCATTCTTATTGAATAAGATCTATTCCTGGACATTGTAACCTTCAGACAGACATTTCTAACTGTCTCGGTGACATAATTTCTTGTCCGCAAATAGATTTAACTTTGCCTGCTGGAGCTAATAACCTTTGCATACAATTTTAACAGATCAGTTTGTCCGGAAAGTGATACTAAAAGATTGCAGGCTTGCAACAGTTTGAACCCAGATCAGACATGATCAAACGGTCTGATTGGTGATGTTCCTAAAAAAGTCTTGATATTAAATTGTAAATGATAAAGATGACAAAAATATGAAAACTTATCCAGCATACAAAGAGTTATAATAAGCTCATGTCAAATCACGTTGGTGTCAAAAAATTTTTTTATCTGGAGTTTGAAAATACCGCTTTGATCTTTACCCTTAGAACGTCAATCATAACAAATTGCATTGTACACTCTTGAATTTCAGGGAGATAATAGACCTTGATATTGCATATGAATCATCTACCAACAGACTGCTCACATGAAATATCATTCCTTATTTAATTTCTAAGACAGCAAAAAGCTTCAAAAATATTGTCTGTTTTTGTGGACAGGCAAATAGGGTCGTAAGAAATGTTAGATTACTGCCATTGTCTTTCTATACAGACCCAGGAAAGAAGCATTTTAAATGGATACCAAGCGGACGTAAGTTTTTTTTTGTTGTTTTAATATGTTTTTGTTAAAACTGTGCACTATGCTACCCAACACTGAGCCTAGTAATTGTCATCTATGACACGCCAAAAGTAGCTATTTTCAGAGCACTGACACGTTACCTACACAGTGACCTTTCTCTTTACAAACGAGTAGGCGTTGCGGTCGAAAATTTAAATCCGATCAGGATCGACCATGTGACTTTGTGATGGGCTGCTGACAATCGTTGTGCTCGTGCTCCTGAATCGGTTTGTCCATGGTCGTGTTCCAACGGCAGTAGTTTGAAAAAAGTCAGCAGACAACAACAAAAGCATGACGAAATATCCAGCATGCAATGAAGTAAAATTAAGGAGAGGCACATAACAAAATCGCACTGTAGCACCTGCGTCTTCTTACATATATGTAAAGCCACTTAATTGGCCTAGCGTCTTAAATTTTAGCCTTCTTATTTGAGCAGGTGCGTCTTAGCCTTCACTGTTCTCATATTTAATAAGCAACAAAATCCATGGGGTAATGTAGACTAGTACAAACCTGGTTGTGCTTCAGCAGATGATATGTAAACCGATATAGAGTCTAGTCGTCCAAACTCAGCATTAGTTGCCAGTCTTGTTACAATGCTTGGTGAATCCTTCCTCATTTTTGTAATATATCTAAAGAGAAAAAACACAAAATGTATGTAGTATCTAAAAATCTATTATATACCTGTATTTATAAAATCATCACCTTGGAATAGATATTTAAGCTTTTGTTGAGATGCTCAAATAGATTATTTTCCCCATCAAACATATGTTTTTGTGTCACAGGGACACGTTTCTTTTACGCACACAAAACATGTTTTTAGATAGTTATTGAAATAGTTCATAAAATTCCATATTCTCTGAATCCATTGTATCCAAAATTAAATTCAAATTAGCAAGTATTTCTAACAATGGGAATATGTTACTGTACTTAAATTTACTCCATTTAAAGATATAGGAGGGGCATTTGGAAAGTTCTTAGCATGGTCTTTTATCTCAATAACCGATCTACAAAACCTATCATGTTTGGTATCATTTTAAAGAGCCATCTTTTTTCTATGTTATGGCACAAATTTCATGAGGATATTATAATGCAGACACGAACAATTTTATAGTGAATACATGTACTGTTTGTATCCTGGAAAAGGTAAAATTTCAGCGGAAAATATAACATTTTACCTTTTGAAAAGTGTGCAGAACATTAACAATAGTTCATGAAATTAGATAATTTTGCCACATTTTGTAGGCCACAATCTAGTAATGTTATTATACAATTGATGGCCGAGTTGGATGTTTCTAATAACTAAATACCGGAACAGCAATACCAAAGCCATCTAGAAAGCAAAGCAATGCGCTAATTTTTTCGACTAAAAATTGCATGTCACAATGCACATATTTTGAAAATATTTTACTGACAGTAGTTTAAAAATGCCATGCGTTGGTATTTTTGTCAAGCACACTTTATGCTCTTTGTATTGAAACCAAAATAGATTTTGTAAACCAGAACAAAGGAAAGATAACTTATAATCTTCCCATGGGGTAGAGTAAGTTTAGCGATGAGTTGACGTTCTGGTTCATTTCAATTGAAAACGGTGGCAAACAAAAAATAAAAATACATTGAGAGTAGAAATCAATCAATTTTGTAATGGTTAATGCGATACCATGAGAATTTATTAAGCCATCGACAAAATGTGAGGGGTTAAGTTACCCCACCCATTTCTTAAAAAGTATGGGTAGTGTTATTAGGAATAACTTTCTCGAATACAGAACAACACAAGCCACACTTTTTGCGTGATGAAGTGATTTATATGCATTGTTCGCTACAAATAAAGCAAAAAACATACTCAATAGGCATCTTTCGTGGTCCTGTAGTGACATAATTTATAGTAAGAGTATAAAGAAAAAATGAAAAAAAGTCCAAATTTTGAAAGTTTATCATTTCTCTATTAGTCAATATTTTCTGAATGTAAAGGTGGTAGTCGTGCAAGCAGTGATCGCATAATATATTTTAATAAAAAAAATAGTTGGCACCAAATCGTTTATTTGTCAAATCATGATCGCTAATAAGGTCCCCAATTTTCCTTCGTTTTTTTCCAAGTATTATGCTTAAAATTTCCGCCAGTATATAAATCCCTACTCATTTTGAGCATGTGCTGCACGTGCACGCCGAGTCCTTTTTTGACAAAAATTAAACTATCAAGTAGCCGTTGAATTCTAGTTTCCAAAAATGTATAACTTAATAGCATTTTATCAACGCATTGTGGAGTTATGATGCCATGCTAAGAACTTTCCAAATGACCCTCGTACAATGCGATTATATTAATTGGCGTTTAGTTCACTGCAACGTCACGCCCCAACTGGTTTCTATCTTCGTTAACTTTGCGAGAGCCCGAACCAGTGTCGGATAAGCTGTATAATACCTCTTCTCAGTCTTGCAAAAGTTAAACACATATTTATCAATAAGAAGCAGGTAACAAATGTGTTGGTCAGTGCTTAACAAGAGACCTGTTCTGCACTGTATATAATGTCTAAAGGTTGACACTTTAAAAGGATTATTAAAGGGTGATGCGATTTCGAAATTGAAATTTTACTACAATATAAATATGAACAAAATTGCCTTTTTCGTCATTTCTTTTACGTTTCTACACGAACACATTGAATACCCAGATACTCTTTACCAAAACGTTCAAGAATGAGCTGACATCATATATAAAATATAAACTTACAAAAGTGAGCCGCGACATGCGATTTCCAACAATGTGGTATTTTGACAAGTGTAGACTCAGACGAGCCTATACAGCCACCTTGTAAGCTTAGAAACTCCGAATGGTGTTAAGTCAATGGCTTAAAAGTCATAGAATATTCGAGCAACTAGCAAAGGCTCTGATCAAACTTTGCGTAAGTGCAGGCTGATCTGAGAATTACAATGCACTTTTTAACGAATTTATGTTAATAACATATCAATACATCGGAGATAAAAACATGGGCAACTGCAACTTTGCAGCTACCTGCTGGAACTAGATGCTTTACTTTAGCCTGGCCTCGAGGTTATGAAACTTTTTGTATGCTCAACCCAAATGAGCATAAAATTCATCCTGCAAATAAATGTTTAAATGTCAAGAATTGTTGGCATTTGAAAAAATGAGAGGTTAAAAGCATGGAAAACCTATCTTTTTCAGCGTTTCAGTTTCAGTTGGACTTTTATGCTCAGTTGAGTTGAGCATGAAAAAATAACCTCTGAGCCTGGGCTTTCATATAATGCCATACTTTGTGTATGTTGGCAGCGTAGGTTTTGACGATACAGTTTAGATGCACATGTTCATATGGGTCGCCAATGCTACATACATCAAAATATTTTGTTATATGACTCCTATAAAAGACCTCCTCTGACTCGCTGAAACTGGCTTTCACTGGTTGTCACAGATCTTGATGTCTACCGATGATAAGCTAGATTTAGCCCAGGACAGGTCGACATCAGGATTTGTCAGTGCGTCAGACAGATAAAAACAGACTATACTAGATTTAGCACAGGACAGGTAAGCATTACTTTAGTTTCACTGTTGACTGAAAGATAAAATAGATATTAGAAATATAGCAAGGTTTCTTATGTATATTTGACAGGACAAATGTTTTAAATTAAGAATTTGTTCATTTTATGAGCACGTTAATTTAAAAAATGCAATTCTTATGCACATCTCATTAGAGTTTTAGAAACTTAAAAAAAAAGCAATTGTTGAAATAATCTTCTTTTCAGTGCACTAGGAACATCTGACTTGTGTGAATTATAAAAAAATGAAATGATTTTAAATAAAACTAGAAAAAGAGAGACAGTGCCTTATAAATAAACAATTGGTGCATTCTTTTTCAGTTAACACCAAGATTAGTCAACCCTAAAAAGTGATGTTTACCTCGGCTGTCCCTCTCTTGAACATTGCTGTTCTCGAGTTGACAATATACAATTATTGACTTCAATGAGGTAGACATAAGGATTTATCTATCAGAAAACGTG
Organism: Loripinus fragilis; assembly: GCA_964019695.1. Lineage (NCBI taxonomy): Eukaryota > Metazoa > Mollusca > Bivalvia > Lucinida > Lucinidae > Loripinus > Loripinus fragilis. Next base: position 91,812,128 of record OZ026523.1, read on the forward strand.
ATAATTTACCAAGGCCGCTAGGCCGAGGTGAATATCACTTTTAAGGGTAGATAAATCCTTCTGTCTACCAAAATTACAGTCAATAACTGTTTTGTTATATGATTTTTTCATTTAAGAATGAAAATTTTGCTACTTTCACTTTTGTTGCTAAAGACATGTTCAACCTTCAATCTAAGACATCTAAGGACTTTCTCAAAAGTTTTAGCAACTGTTTTTAAAATGTTTTAATCTAGTACTTTGCATCTTTAAATGTATATTAATTCTCTTAATGGTGAATATAAAATGTTATCATAAAATTGTTTTTACAGTTTGTTTATTCAAACAAAGATAGATAAGCAAACAAAACAAAACAAAACTGTTGTAAAAATTCATGAAAGTCTTAAAGGACCTCTGACGATGGTAATGGGAATCACAGTGTATCGCTGCCTATAATTTTGATAAAAATTAAAGTCATTCAAATGCTTCCATCTTTATATATAAGCTCACTGTTGGCCACTATTTTATGATTTTGCATTTGATTTCCTATTTCCATAATTGAAGGCTTTATTTTGGGGCTAAAATGGTCACTTTTTGGATTATACATATAGGAAATAGAAAAATATTTTTTAAACATTATCCCCCCTCCCGAGTCCCAACTAATCCTTTTGCACGGAAGTGTAATCTCATATTTTACATAATATATGTGAAAAGCTAGTTGGGACTCGGGAGGGGGGGAATGATATCCCACAGCCTAAAATGTGACGTCTTGGTGAGCCCGAACATTAGCATTTGGATTTTTGGTGTGCTCTCTTGAAAATATTTTTTCTAGTATGATGAATAATTAGTACAAGTAAGCTTCCTTTTCACAACCCATTAGTCATGAAATTTTACAAAGTTTTAGCATATTTTTCTTTGGATTATGAAAATTGTCCTTTTACTAAATTCAGTGGGTAGATTATTTTGCACATATACTGCATCTATCCAATACACATAAACTGCATGGCCACTGCAGAGGTGTACTTTACGCATGAATGAATGGTTATAGTACATTGCTGCATAATATTGCACCAGGTAAATACATTGTCATCAAGATTGAATATACACTACAGTTGCACTTCAAAATATTTCTTGACAAATCAGATAGAAAAAATAACAACACAAATAATCATTAAAAAAGCTCATGATTATGGACTTTAAAATACTTTCACTGTGATTTGTAATTGAGTATTGATGATATAATACGCTTACACGTGAACTTAATTAATTTCTAAATGATTTTGTGAAGTCTAATTTTACAACCCCTATCCCCTTCGGTAGCGTCTCCTGTTTTGTCATAGGGATCTGCCTGTCTAATTATAACCTTAATTCATTCCTAATACATTAAGCCTCCTATTCAAAAGGATACCAGTGATATCTTATGCATAGGGAAGTTTTGAGAAGCATCTGAAAAATAGGCAGATACCCTATCAAAGTGTCAGAGGTCCAAATTTACCTGTTGGGAGGTGAAACAGCAAATCATGTCAATTTCATGCAGCATATGCTAGTTTTACACTCATCATGCTATATTTAGCTCTCTAGAGGGTAATATTGCAGAAGTGTCAAAAATATTAACTTCTGGAAACTAATTCGAGATGACAAATCCTGATGTTTACCTCAAAAGAATGCATCAACAATGCGCTAGGTTAATTACAACATTATTTCTCTTTTTTGACTGAAGAAGGCGGAATGAGTACACTTGTATTTATCTAGTTTGTTCACATAAATGCGTTTTAAACAGTCTTTTATTTTGGGGTCCTTTGGGATCATGGGTTTCATTGTGGAACTTTGAAACTATAAGAGGGTCACTGATGAAGCCTAAATGGCAGAAACTAGCTAGTCTGGCCCAGGAAATATGCTCACTCTAATTTCAGTTCTTTGGTGCAGTCTTTGCTTCCAAAGGATACACTTTTTAGAACATATTTGATATACATTTGAAAATACTTACGGTCTATTCCATGCAGTGTAGTAAATGTATTGGCCAGAAAGCTCTATGTCCATCAAATGAGCGCCAATATCTGTGGTTATCACAGTGCATTGTCCAAAGTAGCTACATCTTTGTATAGTATTGAGCGATCCATCAGATATGTACAGCTGCTTTTCTATAACAATGAACCAGAATTAATCAAATGACGTCAAGTCTGAGTATGATATAACACCATGAATTAAAATCGATAATCACAAGTGGTTTTCAGATTTTGGTAACGTTATGAAATCACTTCTATAACAACGTCACATATATTTGACAAAAAATGACGTTTTCCAAACAAACCAGTGCGATTACAAAATAATAAAGTCATTTATAAGATAAATAGATCTTACATTCGTGCATGTGTATTATCAAATTTTTAAACTCATTGCGAAAAACGTGATAACATGTTTTGCAAGCCTCACATTTATCGCTTTTCCTCAACTCGATTAATTAATTAAATAAAACTGAGCAATTATGTAAATTCCTCTATGTAAGTCAGAAAAAAACAAGTCTGCTTTCTTATCTCTGGGTAAACAGGGTCTTCATTGATAGCCAATGCAAAATTCACAGATCAATAAATACATATTTAAATTTTAAAACACAATCACGTTTGAGAGATTAAATCTTATTTGACCAAATACTGTTGATTCACGATATCTTGGCTCAAAGAAACCGTTAGTTGGATTTTCTCATTACAACTATATAGGGAGACTTCTTCTTCATGTTCTTAAATGATATACGTATCGGGTATTAAACAACATATGAGATGCTTTTTTAATCCAACCTGAGTGGTGTAGAGGATAGTGTGGTGGGCTCCCATTCATATTTGGTTTCATCTTGGGCCGGTATTGTGTTCAAGCCCTGGAATTTTATGTTTTTTTTTTCTATTTTGTTTTTGTTATGGCATTGGTATCTCAAACTCATCAATAATTTACATGCTAAAATATGCTTTCATTCACACTTCTTTGCTACACAGACTTCTCTTGACTGTAGAAAATATCTGATAGGACGGCTATTTTATGGCAAGCTAGACGAATTGCTGCCACGGAGCCTTTATAGGATCTGTGTTGCTGTACATGTTATAAAAGTACGCAAAGAAGAGGCAATGGATGATGCAACATTATTACAGTACAGACAGAGAGAGAGAGAGAGAGAGAGAGAGAGAGCAAGCTGACCAACATATAAACCAGAATGTCATCGCGCATCACAGCTGAGGTCCTTACGTCTTGGAAGCTTGGAAGCTGTGGAACTTGATAACTTTGACATGCGTGGTATAATTATGCAAAATGGCAACCCTAAAAACACACACAACACGACACAAACCACATATAGAAATATTTCACTTTGGGTGTCAAACCACTATCTTCTTGTTACTCTTCTTGTTACGTTTAAAATTCTCATGTGATATCAACCGTTTTGTTATAATTATACTGTTAGTATGCAGCGAATCCAATATTACCTTATTTTCACTAGTTCAGTCCAAAGTTAACGGTATCATTGAGCCAATATATCGTGAATGATTAGTAGTTGCTAATATCATCAATACAGGTTTATTCTGTCATAATAATATGATGAATATTTTAGCTTTAAACTGTTTCTCAGGCTATGTTCAGTGAACACAGCATTGTTGCTAATACCGTTATTCACAATGCAAGACAGAATAGAATAAAGCTGAAGTGTTGAATGGAGTAGTTTTAAATTTTATATATTCGAAGAGATCCGCAAATTATCTGATCTATGGCTGTTGGACACTGTTGTTCTAGTCAGCTATGTGAATGAGTCTTATCAATATATACATATTTGCAGGTTGAAATTGAGTATCTAGTATGCATCCAATATAGCTGCATTTTTCTATTTATCACATGCTATGTGTTTAATATTGTACTGAGGACAACTTTCCAAATAGGCTTAGAGACTTGAGCCACTAACACTAACTAGCTACTACAGGCCATTTTTTTTTTGTTTTAGAATACATAAGTGTTATATATCATTGGGAAGGTATTGATGAGACAATTACAAATATGCATTTTTTTTCAAATCGGACAATGGGTTAAAGAGTTATTGCCCTTTGAAATTTGAACCGAAACAATATTTTCTGCCGGCATTTTGGGACAGTGGCTTGTCACTATTTTTTTTTAATTTTTTGGTAAAAACATAAGTGTTATATATCATTGGAAAGGATTTGATGAGACAATTACAAAAATGTAATTCTTTTTCAAATCGGACAATGGGTTGAAGAGTTATTGCCCTTTGAAATTTGAATGGAAACAATATTTTCTGCCGGCATTTTGGGACAGTGGCTTGTCACTATTTTATTTTCCAAATTTTAAGGAAAACATAAGTGATATGTATATTATTTGAAAGGTCTTAATGAGACATTTACAAATATGCATTTTTTTTTCAAATCTGGCAATGGGTTAAAGAGTTACTGCCCTTTGAAATTTGAACCGAAACAATATTTGCTGCCGGCATTTTGGGACAGTGGCTTGTCACTATTTTTTTTCAAATTTTTTGTAAAAAACTTAAGTGTTATATATCATTGGAAAGGTCTTGATGAGACAATTACAAATATGCATTTGTTTTCCAATCTGACAATGTGTTAAAGAGTTATTGCCCTTTGAAATTTCATCATTTGAAATAAATTTATATTTTCTGTTGACATTTTGGAACAGTGTCTTGTCTCTCTTTTCGTGCCAATTTTCGAAAAAGAAAAAAAGGGTTATGTCCCTTTGGGAATTTCTTGATAGGACAATTACAATTATATATATCTTAAATATAAATCTGACAATTGTTTAAAGAGTCATGGCCCTTTAGAATTTGTAATTAAACAATATTTTCTGTGTGGTGTCCTGTGTGAGGTGTGGTATTTGATTGTATCCATTCCTGATCTTTCCCTTCTTCCTTACAGCTAGTTCTGTAATAATGTACCTCCCTTCTACTCGGATTGAAGACCCTGCTTTTTAAACCATCGGTTTACCGTAGTTAAAAGTGGCAAAACGTTTATATTCTAATTCTAAAGATGCAGAAAAAAGACGATCAATCATAAAAACAACACGTCATTTCCATGATTTTTTTCGAAAACAAAAGACGACAAAAGTTCGCGATTATGCTACATATGTGTTATACCATATGGCATGTCTATCACCTGACTATAAATACGCTAAGCCGCTAGCATGACCAAAAACATCTGAGTTTGCAATTGTTGGGTTCTGTCGTTTCCAAAGCCCCACTTCATCAGTTTGTTCAGTTCAGAGATCTGTGATAGAATAGGTAATTTAAGGTATCTCACCTTCATGTGTCATGCTATAATGATAGCCTCACCAGCCTGGTAGTCTTTTACAAGTTCAACTGCATAAAGTGCTTCATCTTCTTCGTATTTTATGTTAAACCATGCAGGAAATCCCGGCACCTGTAATTGTAAACAGAGAAGAATATTAGACAGTATAAATGCTAAGTTTAATTGCATTATTTGTTCATAAACAATATTATATTTTTTACTATTTTTAAAAGCAGATTGAAACAAGATATATGCTATATATTGAAAACAGTGTTGATCTAGATCAGCAGGCTTCTGAAGAAGCAAGCTGATAAGGATCAACACTGTTTTCCACACAACATGTTAGTTAAAAATTACTGTGTATGAATACTGAGTTGCATAAACTTTCTTTAATTTTGCCCCAGTAGAAGTTAATAGAAATTTAAAACCTCCATCCTTAATGAACTGGAACCAAGTTGGACAAGTTTGGCATGGTATTTCCACAACCCTGTTTAACATACAAATCCTTAAAGCGCCAGCCCAAAAAAACGCTTTTGAAAAATATGTCTGCTTTAGTTGTCTGCTGCATATATTTGCTATTATTATTCTCTAATATAAGTTAAAGTATAGAGGTAAACAGTGTGGACCCCAGATCAGCCTGTTCCCCAGGAGCAGTTTGATCTGGTTCCACACTGTTGGACGAAAGCATTTCTAAAACATATTTCAGCAGATGACAAAAGCAGACCACTTTTGTTGTGTTTGACACTTTGGTATTGTTTGATATCTCCAATTTATGGTTTCGAGGGCAGGATTTTGTTCTGATCTTTGCTAACATTTTAGGAATGCAATGTTTCATACTGGTAAGTCTGCAAAGCGTATGTGCAAAATATATTTTCAAAGGTGAAAGTCAAAATTTTCAGGAAACTTTCAGAATATTAATCTTAAACATGCTTCTTGCCTACAAAACATGAACATTTTTGAGTTTAACTTCCAAATGGCTTCATGTAAATAGCAACTTAGTCAGAGAAGCTATTGTAATCTGCTAAATTCAGTATTTTGAGGCTGCCTTTCTATGAATGATATCAAAATCCTGAATTCAGGAATATTCCTGAAACTTTTAACCATGTATTATCTAAAAACCAAGCATTTTCACTGAATTATATATACCTGTGAAATTACATTGCCTGTATACCATTCAGGCTTGCCATCTTTCACCCATGTATGCTTAATTTTTTTTCCAACTAATAAATGATGTTCAGGTGTATCAGGTGTAGGGAGATTAAATGCATCATTTACTAGGAATAAAACATTTGTTTTCAGTTCATCTATAGAATGGGGGACTCTTTTTCCATTAACTACTTTACTAAATGAGTAAACATCTTTGTTTTCACACTTTTGTTTGAAAACATTTTTTCTGAATCTCAATTGAGTTTTCAATGCCTCTTCTTTTTCTTTATTGCTTGGTAATTGTCCTAATTCAAGGCTAACTTGAGCACTTGATTGCCACAGGCCATAAAACATCATATCAGTTGTTTCTTTTTCCATTTTTTCAATTCTTTTCCTCTCTAAATTCTCTTTCTTTAAAATCTCTTCCCTTTGTTTCTCAATTCTCTTTAATTTTATGATTTCTTCTCTTTGCTTAAATTTCTTTCTTTCATTTTCAACTTCGCCCCTACTCTGCTGAATGACCTTCAGAGCATCATCCTTCCCCTCTAACCACTCCTGTGTCTTATTCAATGAAAAAACTATGTGCGATTCCAGTGCCAGCGTTGTTAAATTTGGCTTTGCCGTCAGAATGTGGTCAGCATATGCAAACACTCTTTCTGGGTACTTGTTATGCTTATCTACACTAGCTGTTTGGACTTCATCAACAGTTTCTAAGGTTCCTCCCGGGAGATGAGCACCATATTGGTGTCTAACAAGTTTAGCCAGAGCAGGTAGAATTATACACAGTATAACAATCACATGATGATCAAAATCAGATGGCTCTGTCAAACTGTAATATACTTTGTCTTTCTTTATGGGCACATCCTCAAATAGGATCAAGTTTCCCTGCATGAAATTTTCTATATTTTGTGTACTATCTTCAAGATATGTTAAGAGCTTAACATATCTTGCATTCATCATTGAAATGGAGATGTCTTTGTTTTCAATAGTATTCCAGAGGGGAGTGGTGATGAATTTAGAAATAAGGCCTAGTGCCTTACAGCCTGCCACAAAAAATGGTTTATTTAGATCAAACATTACAGACTGTAACAGTCCATTTAAAGCTGGTGCACTTTCTAGATATCCTTTCATTTGTGTTCTCAAAAAGTAAACTTGTCCGGCATTTGTGAATAATATATTAAATCTGTTTCCTTTCAGAGGCTGCAATGGCAGCCCATGCATCTCATTATCTTTCAGGAACTGTGAAATAAAAGTCACAAAATTTGAATGGCATCCATTTTTCTGGTCACCACGCTTTGCAAACGCTTTGCATGCTGTCAATACAAGCCTCACTGTGCCAGACTGACCAGCTTTTTTGAATGAAGGATTATGGATTGGAACCTGTTCATTAAAGTGACCCTTTTCCACTTCGAGCAATGACTTACTTGAAACATCTGCCATATGAACCAGAGTATGCAGCCCACAAAAGAAATTGTTCATTTTAGATACTGCTGCCTTTTCATTTTCTTCCATTTGTTCAAAATTTTCAATCACCTGTGGTAAAAGTTCATTCCTGTAATTTGCCAGAAGTTCATTAAACTTTGTCTCTGTTGATGCACGGTCGCTCATTGTATTTTTAATATTGGTAAGCAGTCTTTGACCAGGTGACTCGCCTTCATTACACACACTGTCAATGTCTGACAATATATCTTTAAATGTATCTAAAGTGTCATGACTTGATTTTGTTGCCATATCCCTTAATCCAAGGAGCAAATAATCGCCATCAGAATTTCTCGTAGCAAACGCACCCCATTTAAAACCATATTTGCTTGCCTCATCTGTATGCAAAGTTGTATTAGTATTTTCAACAGCCTGCTCAATTATTTGCTTTTTAGCAATGACACCCCTTTCAATTGACCAGTTTTGTACTGTACTTACAGCTGGAAGTCTGTTAGGCTTTTTATTCACAAGTTTCAACACACTTTCTATGACTGGGGAAATATTTTGATATGCCACATGATTATCCAACAGTGAGTATATGCACATGTGTAGTCTTAAATCATATTTTTTGGTTTTCTCATCATAGACTTCACAATTTTCAGTTTTGTTTAATTGCTCAATTACAATTCTTAAATTTTCATTTTGTTCTTTTAGATCATCAATCAACTCATTTTTAGCCTTCTTATCATTTTCCAAAGCTTCCACTTTATTTAAGATTTGGTTCAAGTCATTTTGAGTATACACAAAATCTGTTTCTTCCACTTTCCTATATTTTTCACGCCAATAATTTTCTCGGTTCGATGTCCTTTTTAATTGTTTCTTGTGATTTTCAACAGTTTCTTCAATTTTTTCTAAACTTTCATTTAAATCATCCTTTTCTTCTATTACATTATCTAGTTGTTCTTGCAGTACATTTTTATCTTGTTTAATATCCAACAATTCCTTTGCTAACTTTAATGACACACTTTCAAATGTTTGTGCTTTTAATTTCTGACTATCACAGCTCAAAAATGTCCTTGACGAACTTGGTGTTGGGCTAAATATCAGAGAAGATAGTCAAAATATTCCAAAATTTTAATTTTTTAATGAAAACTAATGAAACTAATACACATTATCTGCTGGTTTGACCTTCCCAGTCTGAAATTAATAGTTATTGGCAATGGTTTGGAAATAGCAAAAACTGAAACTTGGCCCGGGACAAGTAAAAGGCCAAATTGTACTTGACCTAAGATGATTTTACTTGTCCCAACTGACAGATAATGCATAAATAGTTTAGGTTAGCCTCTACTGTAATTAAATAATAAATTAGAATGCATTTGATGGCGATCCATCGCAAATTCCCACGCTCTCGAAGAAATCTAATGGTATTTGACCTTTTCATCCAACCCCAAGGTCACCAGTTTGACCTTAGGGTAAAATTTTTCAGTATATCCTGGTCTACTGATCATCCCCTTTAATTTGATATGCCACATGACCATGTTCAGAAAATTTAATTTTTGACCCCCCCCCCCCCCCACCCCAAATCCCCAGGTGACAGAATGAAAACCCTGTCTTATATCTTTCATTTGTGTGAGAAAACACACACAAAGTTTGTTTAAAAATATTTGAAATTGACTTTGTACTTGAAAATTGATGATATTTGCATGCCCCATTCATTTGAGCAACTCACACACCAAATTTGGTTGGATTTCGTCTAATGGTTAAGGAGGGGATAGCGTGATGGACGGACGGATAAACAGACGCAATTGCTATATCCCAATCATTTTTTTAAAAAGGCATGGGGATAATAAGTATTTAAAAACAGTATGCAGTTAGATATATTCTCAACTTGAAACAGTGTATGTCCATATCAGCTGGCTTCCTGTGAAACCAGCTGATCAGGATCCACATAGATTTAAAATTTTAAATGCAACAATGGAATATTTTGACTACCTTGCTTCTTCTGTAGGTTCACATGTCTCAGGAAACTCGTACGGCTTCTTTAAGAAACATTCTAAGTTCTCCTTGCCCTTCGCACGAGATTTACTTTTGTTGAGTTGTTGGTACTTTTTGTACAGTCTATCTAATTGTTTTAGAATTGTTTCTGATGTTGATTTTGTCTGATGTTGTCCTTGCAAGAATGTACTTGTGTCTGAAATACTGGTCTCTTTTATCTTATCAATAATGGTCTGATTAGTTATGGCTGCCATGGCTGAAACTAATTAAATATGCATTTAATACTTACTATGAGTGTCGAATCAGCTGTCTGGCACGGCCCTTACAAAACAAAATCAAACTGAAATCAAATGAAATGATAAAACTAAATATACAGAAACAAAGGATATAAAATGAAACTAAAGCAAAATTACAAAAGAAAATAATAGAAAACTATTCAAGCTTTTCAGTGATTTGGCTTTTCATCCATCAAAGGATCAAAGGATATAGCTATCAGCCCTTTATGCCCTTTGAAATAATTATGCTTAAAAAATAAGTAGGCATATATATGATCAGGTCAAGACTGTGTCAAATGCATAAATGGTTGCTCCCTTTGCTGTCTGTTATTTCCCTAAAATGAAATTTAATGGGGAACCCTTGTTCATCCCATAGCTACCGCCCCTTTGAGCGATTTAGATAATATATAATAGGTATATATCTCAGGTTAAGACAGTAGGTGGCATGCAAAAAGATTGCTTTAATTTGTTTCCACTCCTGATGGTACCGACTAATATATAAAGTAAAACAATATTGTATCAATGTCGATGCTATGTGTTCACATCAGATCAACATTGGTACAACATCGTTTTAACTGCAGGGGACAAAAATATTTTCAATATTGCACCTGACCTGCAGGACCAGTGACTAACAATTTTCACTTGTCCTGCAAACACATACACTTGTCCTTTAAAAGCGCATGCAATAAAGAACACAAAGGAGTAATATGACTTCCTCGAGTAATTCTTCCCAAAGCACTCGTCCTGAAGGACTAGTACTTTGGGAAGAATTACTCGTCCTTTCTAGATTTCACTCATAATTACAGGACTTTAGTTAAGAGTGTGTAACGAAAATTTAATTTCCTGATTTTTCAACCAAAACATATGTTGTGGGTACTCAAAAGAACCACCTCAATGAGACCGTTCTTTTGAGCACCCAAAACATATGTTAAAATTGATGGGTTAGAAAATATTTACATTTTTACTCTGAAAATTTTTGTTTATCTAAACCTGTGTAATTACGAGTGGAATTTTTGTCCCCTGAGCTGTAACATTTTGATTCTACTGAATGAATTTAAATTGAAAAAGTGTCAACACTGTCAACAGAATGGTCACTTGATTCGACACCCCAGTTTCCATCGCTCATAAATTCTGAGGCCATGGTCTTTATGGAAACTGGTGGTGACAAATCAGATGGACATGTGCCCTCTGTTGGCAGTGTGCACGTGGGCGGAATTATATCACTGTCAGTGCTTCCATCAAAAGAATAAACAATATCTACAGGATCTTGGGCCTGCTGAAAATCAAAACTTGGAGGGCTTGAAGTTGGACTTGGAGTTTGACAGTGAGAGTGATTGGAGTTGCTGGCTAATGTTGTATCAACTGATATTTCTGAGGGCAAAGATGTAACACAACGAAAAAGCAAACCAAGGCTAGCATTATGAAAAATAATTCTATTGGTGCTAGAAAAGAAATCATAATCAGAGGGATTTAAACTATAAAAATGATCAAAATTAAAATCAGGATTAATAAGAGAACCAAAAGTACGCAAATAAAATTGTAAACTATCAGGTGTAATAAGTACCCGTGCCATTATAAATACTCTAGAAAGCCTGAAACATGAAATGGATTCATTAAAATGCATAATCGCTACCTTTTGGATTCAAATACAATCTAAATCGATCTTAATTCCCGTTAGATAAGCCAAAATCAAACGATGGCAATGTTGTTTTATCCTACTTTCACTTTCGAATTTACATTTCCGGTAGTGATCAAAATCACTTCCGGTTTAAACTTCTTCAAGATCGGGAAACACCTTGCTATTTAAAAAGATGCGCATAAATATGCGCAGCCATCGCCGCTCGTTTTCAGAGTTTAAATGAACAGAAAAATGATTTAAAAAACGAAACATGAAAAAAAAATCATGCCAGCAAGTATGGAAATGCATAAAATATTGATTTTCCCAACACCCGATAGTTCTGAAGCTCAAAAAAGAAAGTTGGAGGAAGTTTAAAAACCAAATTTCTTGTGCAGCAGACGCGCAATGGACTTGCCCTGTTGTTTATGACGTCACACTTACCCAGAATTCCTCGTAATAACGTTCAGGGGAGATTTCAGTCAGGTGCCTCTTGTTGACAAAATGGCCGTCACCAACCCGGAAATGAAACAAAATCGCGAACTTTTGCCGTTTTTTTTTCAATAAAAAATCACGAAAATGCCGTTTTTTTGAAGGATTCATAATTTTCAATCCTTTTTCTGCATCTTTGAATAAGAATATAAATGTTTTGCCACTTTTAACTATATGTAAACCGATCGTTAAAAAAGCAGGGTTTTCAATGCGAGTAGAAGGGGGGCTAAATTATTACCGGACTCGCTGTAGAAGCTACACTAACGAGCAAAATGCAGTTTAAATGTTCTATTTTTTTCAAACGAATTTATTGTGGTCCGTTTTCATATGGTTACTGGAGTTTCTCTACCTGTATAATCGATAGCTATTCCATTTGGCCACTTGATAGTATTTGTGTCTGTAATTATTTCAGCAACAGAAGTTCCATCCATATTTGCCCTCTTTACAGACGGTGTTGTACCATGATCAGTCCAAAACATCAGCCTAATAATGGAGAAATATGTTGTTTCAGTGTAATTCAACAGTTCACCTGACACACATGATACATTGCCTAGATAAGTGAGTATTATCAATTGGTTTAACTCCTTTTCTGCTAATCGCTTCTAAATATTGTCAGCTGTATCGTCTGCAAATCCATGTTGAAAATGTCTCTGTAGCAAACAGTGTGGACACAGTTCAGTCTGATCAGTGTCCACACTGTTTGTCTGTATGCAAAAAGGTATCCTTGACGCAAACAATTAGATGCAGCAGACGACTTTAGCACATAAACTGTTCAGATGCATTTGTCTTTGTAGCAGGCGATAAGTTAAGCAATGGCCAGCGAGTTAGGCTGTGAATAAAAAGCAACACTCCTATTTTCACATTGTAACTTTTATAGCTAACTCATTTACTCTTATATAACTTTTCTCTAACCAAACATCACCAAGAAAAAACTTTCTTAAATTAGGAATGAAAAAAGTAAGTGATTATGATCAGGAAATACCACAATCAGACACTGCAGACAAACCCATGGCGCCGTGAAGAAGAGTCTCAAAACACTAACAGGCATATAGAAATCAGGCAATCAGCTCTCTTTTCCTTGTCAAGGTGACTGTAAAACTAGAAAGGACACTAAGCAGAGCATAAAAACTAGGACCCAACACAGAGCCCCATCCCCACAATCCAAGCTTGGTTAAAAAGAAAAATGTTAGTTCTTTCTTAATAATTGATTTTCTCTATACTTATATCTGTCTTTTCATATGACGTCGCGTCTGGGATAAAATAATGCCATGCATTAAAAATCGATAAACCACTATAGGGTTCACACATGTTTTTTCATGCATTAGCATTTGCCGGGTCCCGAGGATGCTGTTTGAGCATGAGGCCAATTTGTCGAGTGTTCAACATCATCTGAGGGATCCGGCAAGTGTTAATGCAATGAAACAAACATGTGTGATCGTTATTCTTGCATATTTTACCTTATTCCAGCCCCATTTGCACCGAAAACGCTGCTAAAGCATTAAATTGTCCATTTTCTTTCACTAGATTTCTCTAAACAAAATGGCGTCAGTTGTGTACTTTGGAATGTTATAACATTGGCACAACGTCATAGCCGTATGCAACGGTTTTCGCGAACAAAAACTTCGATGAAATGATCTGTCTGGTCGGCAATGCTTTCCGCATATATCCTCATGCAAATAATTCAGGGCTCATTTGAAGTATTTTCAAGTTCAGACCCATGTTCAAACAGCACGAGAATCTCCTGATTTGAACATGGATTTTCGTTCATTTGACAACGGGTGTAAACAGCTATACAAATAGACATCTATGCAAGAATAGCGGTTTACATATTTATGGGAAACGTTATGAAATAAATAACGATTTTAACGTCACGCAAATGGCAAAATCCTAACGTTTTTGCGTGCCAAAAATATGATCTCATAATATAATTTTAATGTCATATGATAAATAGAATCTTACATTCATTCTCCTTCATTATTAAATTATTACACTCGTTGCAAAAAAGCGACAAAATGCTCGCATTTCATCGCTTTTCCCCAATACGTTTAATAAAATAAATAAAACATGAGCCCTAATGTAAGATCCTCTATTTATCAATCAAGTTTGATTGTGGATGGATTACCACTAATGACTAACGAAATACACAATTAAAATGGCATGTATAATTACAGATACTTCTTATCTGAATAGACATCTTATTCTGGTAGTTTTAAGATTGCTATCTGATCTTAGTTGGCGATTCTCTTGTTGTAAGTTCTCTGTTTGTTGTTGCTTTAATTGTGAATGGTGTTTTGGAGAATGGTACACGCTTAGTGATATATGTTTTGTGTACTTTATAGTTTTGCAATTATCTTGCCAGGGAAGAGATTGCTTCACTTTAATTTAGTTCGTGCTTTTGTGTATGGCTCTTTCTCTGTCTTTGTAATTTATTTTCATTATGATGGCTTGTGTTGGTCTGGGATTTGTGACCGAGCATTTCTAGATCATATACACATTTTTAGGTATGTCCTGTCCTTAGAGACATAAAAGTAAATATTATTGAATCAGTTAGACTGAAGAGGGGAACAAGATAGCCATACATCGCTCACGGGAAACTGACAGCAAATTAGCTGTTAAAAGTAATATCTTACTCAAGTTATGTAACAAGTATAGCAATGATATATGTTTTATATAATAGATACATGTATATGAACAAGAATTGATCAGTCAAACTTTATAGACTGTTTTAAGTGTACTATGTGTTGTGGCCAAACACAAACGATAAAAATTTGTGTTTTTATGCTAGAACCCATACATGTCACATGTGTTTTAACCAATGAGTCATGAAATGCAGCTTTCGGTATATAGAAAGAAATTAAAGTATGTAATTATAGTAATACACGTTTATAGCTGTGCATCATTTAAAACTTGATTATAAACAACTTGATTATAAATAACGTATGTATGGCATTTGTGTTTGGTCTATGTTTTGTGGTGTGACACTCGGTTCTTGGTATACTTGTTCTGTGTCTCCTCCTCACGGTACATACTCATATAAAAGCACAGATAGTACGTAACAGGTTGTTTACACTATATGACCTTTTAATTTTAATGTGGTTAATGTGTGCACATTGTTTGCAAGAAACAGTTTAGATCCTGACTAGCTGGATCACCAGAAGCCAGCTGATCTCTATATACACTGATTCTTTTTTTTAAAAAAAGGTGAAGAATTCTGGAATTAATACAAATCAACAGTGCTGTTATGTAGTCAAATATGGTAATATGTTATTTTAAACATTTACAACGATTAAAAATAAAAGCTGACAGAACAAATATCAAGCAGATTCGTACAAATGAAAAAGTGAAAACTAGTACAAAACTGTTTAGTTACCCTTCTCTAGGATCCAAGACAATATCTCGGGGAATATATCCACCATCTACAAGAACTTTGTTGTCTCCTCGTGGTGAGATTACAGAAACTCCAACAGACCCTCCTATTGCACTTGCCCTTGTGTAATACAGGTTTCCAGATGTAGAATCAACAACTAGTCTGTCTGCATAGGTACCGGATACAGCTAATAAACAGATAAAATATAAAGTGAGACCTACTACATACTCCATATCAGATTGTTGTGCGTTACTTTATGTCCATTCTTGTTTTGCAATCATCTTGATGGTTGCTTTGCTTAGTTTGTCTTCCTAGTGTCTCGTGATTGTTGTGTGGCTCTTCCTCGCAGTGACATGGGTTTGTCTGCAGTTCGTTTTGTAATTGTGGTTTTTCCTGATCATACTCACTATCTTTCGTAAGTCATTTGTGTTAACATATCTGTAACGCAAAAGGTATAGAATCATCTATTTTGTGATGTTGTTTTTGGTGTCCTTTTTAGTTTTAGCAATCATATTGGCAAGGAACAGAAAGCTGGTAGATTTAGTTTAAATGTGTTTTCTCTGGTATCTCTTCATGGTCGTGGGTAAGTCTGTAGTCTCTGATTGTGCCATTAACTGGCCATACTAACTTACTTTTCCTTTAAACGGTTACACGCATACTATTATCAGAGTAGACAAAATAAACTAAAAGGAGGTACGTAATGTCTGAAGTACTAGTCTATGCAAAAGAAATATTTGTATGTTATTTTCTGCTTTATAATTGTGTGGTCTCAGCTATATGCTGTTATTGGCCATTTAACATTTGAAAAGTATCTTGCTATGGCAACAAATGCGCCATGCATTAACACACAGGGCTAAAGTCTAGCGTCCTTTTAGTGGGACATAGGCTAATAGTGCAACTCAAGTGCCCCAGAACGTGGTATCTAATAAGGGTCTCCACTGTTTGCATACTGGTCTATTTAAGAAAGTTGTATTGAAATTTAAGAAAAAATGAAGAATACCAACAAATTACCCTTCAGACGAAATGGACTGATCCAATTAGTAAGAGAGGAAAATTTTATTAGGTGGTCCGTAATTGTTCTATGTTTTGTTGTACATTACTTTATGTCCATTCTCGTTTTGCAATCATCTTGATGGGGAAGAAAGAGCTGGTTGCTTTGCTGAAGTTTGTTTTCCTGGTGTCTTGTGATGGTTGTGTGGCTCTTCCTTGTGGTGAAATGGGTTTGTCTACGGTTTGTAATTGTGGTATTTCCTGATCATGCTCACTTACTATTTTTAAATGGGTGAAATAATTTCTATGCATCTCTATACAACGTGTAATTTTATATCTTCCTCTTAGTACTATAGGTAGGCCATAGGATTAGATAAACAATTTTTCAGCCTAAAGTTGTAAATATGTTCTTACCTATAATTTTAGCATATATTTTGGGTGCTCAAAAGAACCGTCTCATCGAGATGGTTCTTTTGAGTACCCACAACAAATGTTTTGGTTGAGAATAAAACAATCATTTTACTGGTAGGCACTCTTAACTAAATGCCTGCTAGGCTGAGATATGTGATTTGTAGTGTTTCCTTTCGTTTGTATCAAAATATTTCTTTCAGCATGAGAAAAACAGGCAATGTTGCATGCCATTAGCATAGGCTATGAACAACCTGAGAACACACGTAGTCTGATCGGAGCATGTAGATTCAATAACTGGAAAATAGCTTAACTTGCTACATGCAAAGTATAAATAATTTAGCTAGCACCTGAAGTGCCGTGGACTGGACTGATCATTACCTAGCCACAGGGACAGATTTAGTTACAGAGAGGTACTTATATGCCTAGTCATGAGAAGATTTGAACAACAAAGGCGCATATTTACCTGTTTACTCTTACTGTAGTTGTAAAGAAAATAATATGTTGAACCCCAATACTTGCAAAACTACGACCTTTTAAGAATCTGCTCGATTTGTCAAATTGTGTCTTAACTCTTCATAAACTCCAAAGACTTTTCTTAAGCACATTCATAAAATCAATAAACCACTAGTGGTTTATATATCTAATGGCTCATCTTGAAGTTTTCTTTAGCTCTGACTATCTGTGAATCGTTAGCCCTTTTCTTTGTTTCATCATAGTGTGTTAATTTGATTAGATTGTTTCTGGTGATGCATTGTGATGATGCATTTCATAAGGTAGGAAGCCTACCTGCGGGCGAAACAATTAGCGTTTTAACAACAACAACATCTAGGGCGATGATTTGGCGCCAGTAAAATGCATTTAAGTTGCCCCTTGGCTTAGGCTGCTGTCCATTCTAACGTGGTGATTCTGTTGTTCATGATTCTCTGTTAAATTTTCCTCCCATTGTTTGTGGGGGTTCTGTGTTTGGGTCTTGATTTGTTATCTGTTACTTAGTGTCCTTTGTAGTTTTGCAATCCACTTAACGAGGAAGAGAAAGTGGATTGTTTATTTTAATTGTCTTCCTGCTGTCTTGTGATTATTAGTATTCTGTGACTCTTCTTCATGTTGCCTTGGGCTGGTGTACGGTGTGTGATTGTGTTTTTTCCTTATCATACTCACCTTTTATATATTTAGTAATGTTTGATGCCTATAAAAAAGGTTTCATACATAATGACAAAATCTAAACGTTTTCACACCAAAAATGCACATTTAAAGTAGTTTAAATAGAATCTAACATTCCTTTATAATTGAACCTATTAATCCATTATTAGGCTTTGATTGTTGGTTGTTGCATTATATTGCCATGTTTAACTGTCTTTTTGATGTCTATTAATAAACTTTTGGAATGATTGGAAACATTCGATAACAGAAAATCACTGACATAATTGCATTGTAAAGAAGGCTTGTTGCTTTTCCTACTAGATTGACCCTTTGTTTACTGGAAATCTTTAAACTGGCACTTTGACAAACAGTGCAAAGCTGCATATTGCTGCATTTAATCAGGGTTTATACGATTTGTTTAGGTAAAACAGTTCATAGAAACAGAAAGGCATAATTATTTGAAAATGGCAACCTGTAATATATATAATAGACAATCCTATCCTTACTGCGTTTATCTACATGGGCAAATCTATTGGAGGAAAATGGCGGTAAACATGGTGTAGGCGCGTTGACATCGGTGTGGACAATTTTGGACATATTCTTGTCCTAGCTTGAAATTTCTTCAATTTACAATGAATGTGATATAATTTATAGGTGAAGACTCGAATGAGACACCGCCAATGCGTAGGTTTCATCTGAGTCTTCCCTCCTTCAAAGAAGGAATTTTATAAACAAGGTAGCCCTTGGAAAATAATTATACTGAAATGTTCATTGATGTTATAAAGAGAAAATTACTATTTTGGCGCGACACGGGTCGACTGAATGTATGAAATATGATTATGAACCGCCAATGCGGCATCTCGGTTTATCCGTGTCTCGCACTATCTATCTATCTATCTATCTATCTATCTATCTATCTATCTATCTATCTATCTATTTATCTATATATCTATCTATCTGTCTGTCTGTCTGTCTGTCTGTCTAACCATTCGTCAATTTACTTTATACATGTATATATTTACCCAAAATAATTTACTCATTTCTCAGCCAAAGCATACAATGTATGTTATGGGTGCTCAAAAGAACCATCTCAATGAGACGGTTCTTTTGAGCACCCAAAACACATATTCAAACAAATGGATTAGCAAATATTTACAACTTTAAGCTCATTTTTTTTTATCTAAACCTATGGTACCCTCATCATATGCTTTTGATCAGATATTAGTACAAAATAGCGAAAAAGGCGATTGGATCTAAGTCAAGTTATCAGACTGTTTTATTTCAGTTCTTTTTTCTATTATTCTCGAATCTCATCCTGGTCTGACAGGTATATATAATAATGTAAAACTATTTATCACTCCATGAATAAAAAAAAATCATAGCTATATAATCACTATATGACATATATTGGATACTATTACCGAGATTGTTCACAACGATACTGAGCCCTATGTGTACATAACCATATGACAATGCTAGATTTATGTAAATCTGTTTTTGTGTTCTTAGAAATGCTTTATATTTTGATTATCTATTCTTATATGTTTATATTTTCATTTGACTGCTATATACCCCTGCATAAGAATCCTATACTATGCATAATTTGGTCATGCGCAATGTATGAAATAAACTGCTGTGGAAAAGACCTGATGCTTGCATGCATGTTTGCTATTGAGATTGTCTTATATCAGCATGGGTAATGGTCTAGAGCAGTGGCGTGCAAGCATTGGTCTTTTCAACAGTAAATGTATTATCAAACAAAGAGTCAGGGTAAATGTTTCTATGGCTTTCATTTTTACTTACATGATGTTTTTCCTAAAATGGGTTGTCAGTAGTACTTTCAAATTGTTATCTTTTGTTTTTAACGAAATGGTGTGCAACTTATATTTTAAGATAGTGCTTATTTTTCTACTTCTGAAATCTGGAGACATAGAGATGAACCCAGGACCTAATAACATTAATAACTCTCTTTCCATTTTACACAGTAACATTAGAAGTATACGTAATAAATTTGACTATTTAACTGAAAACTTTTTAGATTTTGACATTTTGTGTTTCAGTGAATCTCATCTTGATGCTAACATAACTACAGAATCTCTGATTATGTCTAGCAAATATGATATTCCCTACAGAAAAGATAGAACAAATCATGGTGGCGGTTTATTAATGTATTTGTCCTGTGAGCTTGCACATACACGAATTATAGGTTTGGAGACATTCTGGAATGAGTCACTATGGGTAGAAATTAAGGTAAATAGAGATATATATCTTATCGGTTTGTTTTATAGTCCACGGACAGCAGATGCAATTTTCTTTGATTCTCTTAACAAAAATATAGAAAAGGCTTTAGATATTACTAATAATATAATAATTCTGGGAGATATGAATGAAGATTTACTTAATCCCAATATGCACAATTTGAAAGATGTTTTGCTTTTAAACTCTCTTCACAATATTATTTCGGAACCAACACGCCAACTTGCTTTGTTAGACCCTATAATAGTTCATGAAGACATGTCAACTCTGAGCCAAGGGATTATTCAAGTGCCAAATGAAATAAGTGACCACTGTGCTACTTATGTACATATACCATTTGAATACCCACTACATGATACTTTTACCAGAAATGTATGGATATATAAAGATGCAAATTATGAATTGTTCAATAAAAAAATATCTGGTTTTGATTGGTCATGTCTTCATCAAGGTACTGTCAATGAAGCAAGTTCATTGTTTACAAATATTTTTATTGAATTTGCTAAATTGTGCATACCTAGTAAAACTATTGTAGTTCGAGAAGACGACAAACCATAATATGACTCTGAAATAAGGAGGAATTCAAGGAAAAGAGACAGACTAAAGAAAACTGCATTAAAAACTGGTAATCAAAATGATTGGAAAAAATACAAATATTACAGAAATAAGGTAAACAATCAAAAAAAAACATGCTAAGGAATATTTTTATAATAATTTAGATATAATTGTTTCAAGTTTTCAGAATAATGATAAACGCAAATTTTGGAAAGTAATTCGTCACTTTGTCAAAAATAATAATTCTACTTCTTCAATTCCTCCTTTATGTTCAGCACTTCCATCTGGTGACAACCAATGGCATTTTAATGATCAGGACAAAGCTAATTGTTTGAATGACTATTTTGCCTCTATCTCAACTGTCAATGACGAAAATACCCAGTTACCTCCTTTTACTAAACTTACAGATAACTCTCTATCTCAAATAATTTGCACTGAACAAGAAATAGAAAAAAACAATTGAAGTTCTCAACCCTAACAAAGCAAGTGGTGATGATGGTATAAGCCATAAAATGCTCAGGGCTGTCTCCAAATCCGTTTCAAAACCCTTATGTATTTTAATGAATAGATCTTTTGAAGAGGGAATATTCCCTGATATTTGGAAAATTGCCAATGTTATTCCCATATTTAAAAAGGGAGATAAATCTCAGCCATCTAACTACCGTCCAGTTGCATTATTGAGCTGTATTGGTAAACTGCAAGAAAGGATTGCTTTTAAAAATATGTATAACTTTCTACTTGACAACAATCTTCTATACAAGTATCAATCTGGCTTCTTACCTCATCACTCAACAGTTTTTCAGTTAATTGATATCTTTCATAATATATGCCAGGCCTTTGATAATAATATGTTTTCTTGCATTGTGTTCTGTGATGAGTCAAAGGCATTTGATAGAGTCTGGCATAAGGGTCTTTTATTTAAGCTACGGCAAAATGGCATTGAAGGGAAACTTTTAGAATGGTTAAACAGTTATTTAAGTCAAAGAAAGCAGAAAGTTGGTCTAAAGTCTTGCTTTTCATGTTTAAAGTCTATCTTTGCGGGGGTGCCGCAGGGGTCTGTTCTTGGACCTCTTTTATTTTTGGTATACATAAATGATATAGCTGAACATCTTCTTAGTTTGACAAGGCTGTTTGCAGATGATAGCTCACTTTTCTATTCTGCAGCACACATTGATGACATAGCTGGTATAATTAACCATGATATGCAGTTGTTGTCAAACTGGGCTAGACAGTGGCTAGTAACATTTAATCCCCTGAAAACTGAAGCTGTTTTATTTACTCTTAAAAAGATTAATATCTTACCACAACTTGTTTTTGATAATATTCCAATTAATTTCGTAGATAGCCACAAACATCTTGGTGTTACTTTCAGTAGTACAGGGCTGTGGCATTCTCATATAGAAAATATTGTCCTATCAGCAACTAAAATTTTGGGAATAATGCGTAAGCTAAAATACTCCATTAGTAGAAACGCTCTCAACCAAATGTATTGTCCTTTCTTTTACCAGTTGTAGAATATGCCTCAGTTGTATGGGATGGATGCTCTGAACAGGACTCACAAACTTTACAAAAAATCCAAAATGAAGCCGCCCGCCTTGTTACAGGTTTAACTAGATCTGTGTCATTAGAAAACTTGTTCAAAGAATGTGGATGGACAACTTTGTCAAAAAGAAGGCAACAACATAAACTATTTTTCATGTATAAGGTAAATAATGGCATTGTACCTTCATATATACAAGATTTAATTCCTCCTTTAGTTAGTGAAATTTCAAATTACCCTCTGAGAAATAATAGAAATATATCGGTACCCTTTAATAGAACTAGTATCTCACAAAAATCATGTATTCCTTCTTCCATTAGACTTTGGAACTCCCTTGAAGATGACTTAAAAAATCTATAAACATTACAAACCTTTAAAAAACATATTACTTCAAGTTTGAATAACTCATGTGTTCCTTCTCACTTTACTATAGGAAATAGATATATTTCTATATTGCGTGCACGACTTCGAAATAATTGCAGTAACCTTAATAATGACCTTTTTAGAAATCATCTCCGTGATAATCCTTTATGTGATTTGTGTGGCATGATAGAGGACGCCATCAACTACTTCTTTCATTGTAGAAAGTTTACACTGGAACGGCAGGTTTTAAATGACACAGTTAGAGTTTTCCAACCATGAAGTATTGATATGATTCTATGTGGTAATTTTAATTTGAATATGGAAAACAATATAGTCCTGTTCAGAGCTGTCCACAGATATATACATGCTACTAAGCGTTTTAAAACCAGTTGACTCTTTTTTTTGAAGTTTTCTTTGAAACATATTTTGTATATTGATAAGTATACTTATGACCAATTTGTTCTATTCCCAAGTTGAAGGGGTTTCATGGCAGTCGTACTATTATTTGTTTGTTTTTTTGTTTTGATTTTTGTATGTTTTTCTTTCAATTATCCAATATTAATTACTTACTTATTTATTAATCTACTATTCTGATGTTCGATTTTTTCTTATTTCATATATATTAATCTTCATTTATTTATTTCCTTATTTATTTATTTATTTATTTTATTTATTTATTTTTTTTATTTATTTACTTATTTATTTATTTATTATTTATTGATTATATCTTTTATATTTATTTGCTTATTTATTTATTTATTTATTTATTTATTTACTTATTATCCTGATATAGTCTTGTTTATGTTACTATCTGTTTTGCTTTGTTTACAACTTGTTATGTTAACATATGCGTTTGTATATATAGCCATGTTTATAAGCTATTGTGTATATATAGAATGTAGGGGAAGGGTCGAAACTAATGTTGTGAGAACTTGTGACCCAACCCCATTGCTGTAAATATTTTGGCAATAAAATATGTTTAAACTATCTATTGGAATACAATGGGTTAAGTGTAATATGTTTTTACCTTCGTTGATAATAATTCTATGGTTTGAACCATTTAAGAAGGCACTGTGGATCATTTTATCCTTTGTATCAGCCCATATCACTGTTTTCTCAACTGGATTATACACCACAGCATTAGGATTCCCTCCACTTTCTATATCAAAGGCTCTTGTTTCATCACTAACAAGTGAAACGAAATAAATCTTGTTATGAGTCCAGTCTGTTACTATTAGAAAATTATCTTCAAATGGCTCTGAAATGTTTAATACAAAATTTAATAAGATAATTTGGTTTAAACATATTTTATTTCCCTTATTCATATTCAAATTGACATGCAAGAGATATATACATACAATAACAATCTATTGGTTTTGAAAGAAAGCTTAGAGCTTAAATATTTTCTATCCCAATGTGAAATTAATTAACATTGGCAGGTCATTAGCTAATTACGATAAATGTAAGCTATTATTTTTTTCTAAGAAATTTGCCAAACGGTTTTTAGCAGGCTTACAAATTCCTTGTACAATTGTTGGTTGATAAATAGCTAGTTACTGGGCTGTGAGTTAAACAGTAAATGCTAACAATAGAAATATGCATACTGAGCATTGAAAATAAAAAGAGAAAAAAAATGTATCTTAAATTTAAAAGATGAATCATGCTTCCGTCATATCAAACATTATCAGACCAATCCGTTAAAAGAAGTGAGACGAATGGCAGTAGGGTTAACATGATTTACTATATACAAAGAAATGAGATACAGGAAAATATTTATTAAATATAATGCATATTTTAAAAAGCTGTAATTCACAGCCGTGAAAATATAAGCTAAATTTCATGGTAGAAATTGGATGTCCTCTGCTTTTTCCATTGACTTCCTTGAGCCCACTTCAGAATTGTAAACGCCTATAACTTTATATTAGTGTAAAAACACTAAGTGTGGGTATTCATTTTCTTAGTTAGATTGCAAGGGAAAATTTTGTAATTAAATTCACTTTTTCTACTCCTGCTTCTATGGTTTCAGTTTCGGTTGACATTGCACATTATGCAGCGTCATCATAAATATGGCGTAATTTGTGAACGTGTATGACGTAATTCTGTGCAAAAATCTGCTTAAAATTGTATATAATTCAAAGAAAATTCAAAAGGGTCTATTTTGGTCCACTCAGAGTCAAAAGCTGAAAATTGCTTTTCACCAATTTGTTTTGATTGGTTTATTAGTAGAATCACTGAAGTGTAAAATTTCGGCACTTATTTAAATTTTAACGTTGCTATGGTAACAAAAATGGCCAAAAAATAGGCTTAAAATAGAGAAATTGCCATTTTGGACCAAATTTAAGGCTTTTTGAGACCAATTTTTTAAGAAATAGATATTCGCACAGCTAAATACCAAAAAAAAAAAAGTTATTTTAATATGTTGTGTGTTGTGGTAATTCTCATATTCTGTTAAAATATATGTTTGGTATTTGCTTGTGCTCTATGTTAAGTTCTCTGTCAATCCTCTCAATTTTGCTTCAAAATGGTCATTTTCCTATTTTCTGCCTATTTTGGCAGCCATTTTTGTTATCATAGCAACGGTAAAGGTAAAAGAAATTTGAGGATTTTACACTCTGGTTATTGTTCTAATAAACTTATATGAACAAATTGGTGAAAAACATTTGTTTATATTTAAGCCTCTTGGAGGGGGGGGGGCAAAAAGCCCTTATGCACGTAGAAAATTCTCTTTATCTTAATCAAGTAAGGAAGGACCTTGAAATGACAAAATCATATACCACAGACGAACCCCCATCACTAAGAAGAAATCAAATTTATTTCTTAGTAACCAGCTTATTCATCATCAGCAGCCAGTAAATTGAAGGTCAAACTAGATAGAGAACTAAGCTCAAGTCATACAGTTAACATTACACCAATGCCAATTACAGTAAACCTGTAAGATATGCATTGTTATGCAATAAATCGTCATTTCAAAACCTTTCATTTATCACAAACAGCAGGTTCATACTGTATCACCCAAAATTTACCAAATGTGTTTCATGCAGAAAAGGCATTCTGATATTGTTATTATGTACACATGTGTCTGTTACAGTGATGGTGCCATCTAATAGTTACATACAAATGTATTTGCTGCAGTGATGGGTCTCTTCTTTGATTATTCTGTACAATTTGTGTGTTGCAGTTAGAGCCGTTACATATGTTTAATCTGTACAAATGTGCTTGTTGCATTGATTGTAGTCTCAGGTTTAACAACGTTATGTTTGAAGTTTGCTATCAGGGATGCATAAAACCTATTGTCTACCAAGAAACTTAAACCTTGTCTAGCTGAATCTTGATTAATTCTTTTTAAAAATAATGTAGATTTATATCTGCTGGCTTCTAAAAATATATACAGGTCCATTAAAAAAGTTATTTCAATACGCAATATTTCAAAAGTGTTTTCACATTTTTATACATAAATGGTTTATGTTTTACCATACATGTAATTTATTATCATTCTGTTTTGTTTCTATAAATCACATCAATGTATAATCAAACAACATTCGTACGTATATATAAACATTAAATACATTCAAATGAAAACACAACATCATACTTAAATTCATTCCAATGAAAACACAACAACATGCCTGAACGCCTTCATCATAAAGTCAGTAATTCGTTGCACCTCCCTTGTCTGCAATTATCCTTGGCATTGAATTGTAACGTTCTTCAAGGACGTTCAGTGCTACACTATACCACGCTTTACATACTTGCTTCCACGTTTCTCCTTTTTTACACGATATTTGGTTACAATGTACCAATCTCTTTTTCCTTATATTCCAAACGTTCTCTACTAAATCCACTTCTGGCGAATTCCCTGGACATTTCAGAAAGGGTATTCTGTTACACTCTAGGACTGTTCTAGCTCTTTAAGAGTTATGGCTTGGCACATGAGCATACATAAAACTATATCCAATCTGAGGGAACACAACACATTCACATGGGTCTGTATTTCACAGACATAACAATTGACACCATTGTCGTGATTGGCGCAAATAGAATTAGAAATATCATGTTAATTGTACTCAGACTAGTATTAAATCACCAGTAAGTCTGGGGAGACATTATCAGCAGAGGCCTGTCTCTTCTGAGAAAAATAAATGGTAACAGTGATAGTGCAAAATACCAGAGTGATATTATCCATTATATTGAAATGACATGTAAATGCGCTGTGTTCCTACAGAAGGGATACATCTTTATACATGATCCCACGCCATACTATAGCTCTAAAAGTACTAGAACCCAATCACGGTTGGCAACTTTGCTTTCCTCTTTAATTGCACGCTGGTGGGTCGGACCTCAGACTCTATGATGGTTCCGACTTAAAGACTTATCTATTGATGAGATGGTAGGGGCCTGATGCTTTGGCTGTTTGTCGGGCCCACCGGGGTTTACCTGTTGGATTTCTTTTGCTCCGGTATTCAGTTTAATTTACTGTTGAGTCCTTATCCTTGCTTTATCTCCTTGTTATATCTTGATTTATATGTTTTGGGAGATGATGCATTGATAAGTTAGGGGTCTTTCATGCAAACCAAATATCTATATGTCTTGATCCACATCTGAATTAAGGGTGAGGTTGGCGCCGTTAAACCGGTTTAAGCCCTCCAGTAAAATATTTTACTGACCGTTCCAAGGCGGTACTTCTTTTGTGGATCTTTTATGTTTTTGTTCTGTCTTGTGTTTGCTATGTTTTGTGCATGTCTGTTTATATGTGCTTTGTGGTCACCTGCTGGGAAAGGGCTGACCTCTTGGCTCTCGTTTGTGGTGTCTACTGTGAGTTTGTCACTTTCCCATTGGTATCCTGGGTCAGGTGTGGTACTTGATTGTATCGATTCCTGATCTTTGCACCATTACTTACTTTTACCTAGAATGATAAAAAATAGTGACCTGGAATGGCCAGGGAATTTGCCAGACATGAATCTAATAGACAGCGTTTGGAATATAATAAAAAAGAGATTGGTAACTGTATGCCATGTAAAAAAAGAAGAGTTGTGGAAGCGAGTATGAGAAGCGTGGTATAGTGGAGCA
This sequence comes from Loripinus fragilis, assembly GCA_964019695.1. NCBI lineage: Eukaryota > Metazoa > Mollusca > Bivalvia > Lucinida > Lucinidae > Loripinus > Loripinus fragilis. The sequence continues at coordinate 91,840,023 of OZ026523.1, forward strand.
CAAAACGTCCTAAAAGAATTTTACAATTCAATGCCAAGGAGATGTGCAGATCTTATTAAAACGAAGGGTGGTGCAACGTTATACTGACAATATGATGTAGGTGTGCACTGCTGTTGAGTTTTCATTGACGTGTATTAAAGTGTGTTGTTGTGTTTTTCATTGGAATGTATTTCATATTTATATACAAATGTTTTCTGATTATACGTTGATATGATTTATAGAAACAAAATGACATGATAATTAAATTACGTGTATGTTAAAAGATAGACCATTAATGTATAATAAATTTGTGAAAAAAACTTTTGAAATATTGTGTTGTGAATAAATTTTTGAAATGGACCTGTATGAATAAGGACCTACACTATTTTCCATTCTAATAAAACTTCCTGCTCACAACGGGAGTATGACATATTAACAGGATAAACATGCAGAAGTTTATAGTCCCTAAATATTTAAAATTACAAGAGTTATTTGGTATTGAGCCTGTAAAGCCATAATTTCTTTAAGACTACACATGATAAAACAAGGCTTTCATGCACTTTTGTTGTCTACATACTATCAGAACATGTTTAGTAGTACTTACCAGAAGAGCATGTTTGACCATTCGAGTCTTTTGTAAAACCATATTCGCATTCACACTGCCTGTGTCTTCCGACAGATATACAAATATGTTCACAGCCTCCGTTATCTGTTTCACAAGGACCTAATAATTAACAGACAGAAAGGATCATGGTTACATGTCATTGGTAAATGTCTATGGTTTTCAGTAAAAATAAAAGTTTGTCAATCATCCATTTTTGCTCAGTAATGATACATACAACTTGAGTGCTTTATGAAAGTGAAATACATTGTTCATATTAAATACTTCAAGGATGTAAAATTTTGGGTAGAACAATCAATCTTGTGATGGTTATGAGGCTCCTCCTCGCGGTGCCAAGGGTTTGTCTGTGGTTGGTGATTGTGGTATTTCTTGATCATACTCACTTACTATCTATTTACATTAAAATATATAGAAATCATAAAACATTCTATAAAATATCACCCCCCCCCCCCCTGGTGTGCTAGCAAAAGTTTTTTGCCTGTATATGCATTACCATATTTTACACATTGCTTGAAAGTTGCGTGCTAGCTCAATGGGTGAATGATATTCTGCAGCCCCAAAACTCAGGGCCAAAGCCCATACGATCACACATTCTTTTTCAAGCATTCTATACTTATCTCTTTGCATGCTGGGTATTTGTACATGCTTTTATTGTTGTCTGTTGACTTTTTTCAAAATAAACTTTAAGAAAAAATGCCCAGTAACTCTATAAGAGTGTCTAACAGTTTGGATCCAGATCAGGACCAAAATTGGTCCTGATCTAGGTTTTAACTGTTTGCAAAGTTCACTAAAGTGTAGATTTTATTTTCTTGTCCTTTTGGATCATGGGTTTCATTGTGGAATTTTGAAACTGTTAGAGGGTCGAGGATGACGCCTAAATGCTAGCTAGTCTGGCCCCGGAAATATGCACACTCTAGTTTCAGTTCTTTTGTGCAGTCTTTGCTTCCAAAGGATACCCTTTTAAGAATATATTTATATGCAGACGACAAAAATTCTCTGCTGGCATGCAAAGAGGTATCCTATCTACATTACAGGGTAAATCTTGCTGTTCAAGGTATTATGTCATACCTTGATTATATATGAGCGCCGATCTGACAAAAGGGTCCTTTGGGCATTTTAGTAGTTTTTGTGTAATCAAAATTTCAAAAACGTCTAAATTTTCAAGATTTTGCATGTTCTTACAATAGACTCTAATTGCTTCTTACATGTAATACAATCAAAGGCGCAAACAGTTCTGATAAAATTAAGTGATACTTATAATGTATGTTGCCATGGCAACAGCTGTGTATATGGACTACACACTTACTTGAAAACAGGGTACCTCATTTCAAATGCTTTTGTAAACACGGGATGTTCGTATGTGGGCTATTTGTGCAGTCTATGGAACTGCATACACATCAAATTTACAGAAACAAGAAGCATTCTTGAAATTTTGCTCCTAGCATCTTTGTATTAGCGTCATATGTTAACACAATGGCGTTGACGTCAGAACGTCATTAGCAACGTTAAATGACGCCATGTTTAAAAGGCATCATATATACGAGTTCAAACGCTCATATCTTTGTTATTTGTAAAAATAATCTCTTCAAATTTTCTGTAATTGTTCACAAAAGCTAGGTTTTTCTTTACTTGAAAATATCTCTCTTTTGCTTTTATTGCCAGAAGCTCCCTTTTGTCAGATCATGGCTCATATATATATATATATATATATATATATATATATATATATATATATATATATATATATATATATATAGTTGCATACTTTAAATGCATTTTGACATGCTATGCGTTTCAAACAAACAAACGTATTATTAAAGGGATTTATTTTGAATCAGTTATATTTTCCAGCGCTAAATAGTGCATTTAGATTAATTCAAAAGTATTTGTTTCAGTTTTTTCTGTTATATACGGTATATGTAGACAAAATAATGTTCAGGTTGCATGTAAAGTATCTCTCCAATATCTTCAATACAAAACATATTTTGTGTTTAAAACAATTGTTATCAAAAGCGTAACTTGTAGATACTATGCATCAATATGTTATATGCAATCAATAGTGACATGCCTACAGAAAATGAAGAAAAAGAGCAAAAAAGATCAATTTTCGTTATCAGTAAATTTCCACCCCACCCCATGCAACCAGCCATATCTTTCCAGAGCGTGGGAATTTCAATTTTTCATAGCAGACTCTTGACCTTGGATTTCGTTATTGCAATGAAACTACATGCATTACACCAGAAGCTCCAAAACGCTGTTCTGTTGGTCAGAAAAATAGCCAATGTGAAACAAATATTGATTAACATAGGCTGGCACAGCGTCAATGACTAATCAACTTTGATGCAAAAATAGTAAATGAGTATGATCAGGAAATACCACAATCACAAACTGCAGACAACCCCGTGGCACCGCGAGGAAGAGCCGCTCAACCATCAAGAGACACCAGGAAGACAAATTAAGCAAAGCAATCAGCTCTCTCTTCCCCATCAAGATGATTGCAATACTAGAATGGACATAAAGTAACGTACAACAAAACATAGAACAATTAAAGACTCCCACAATGGGAGTAACAATAAACAAAAAGTCAACAACAACAGATACCGCCTTAGAACGGACAGCAGCCTAAGCCACCGGGGGGCTTAAATGCATTTTACTGGTACCAAATCTTCGCCCTAGATTCTGCTGTTGTTGAAGTACAAGAAATGTTCAGCTCGCGTGGAGGCCATCTAACTAATGCAATGTATCATCATGGAAAAACACTCTAATCAAATTACTACACCATGATGAAACAAAGAAAAAGGCTCATGACTCACAGATAGTCAGAGCTAAAGAAAACCTCAAGTTGAGCCACGGTGGGTCCAGCTACAGATAAGCATCAGGCACCAACCCACCGATTAAAGCTTTACGTCAGAGCCGTCATAGAGTCTGAGGCCTGACCCACCGTCGTGCAATTAAAGAGGAAACCATAGCTATAAACCGTGATTGGATTTAAAACTAGGCATGCAGATTGTCGCATGACATCCAAGTTATATCCAACCCTTATATAACGTTTAACTATCTTTTTGAATTGATCACAAAAATTAGGATTTCCAACAATTCGTTTGAATTTATAGACTAAATCACCATTAAATATAGGTTCTGATATGCCCTGTTGCAGAAGAGTTTTTAACCCAATGTTGTATTTAACAATTAACTCTGAGTGTCTGTGGTAGAAATCAGAAAATGCTTTTCGAATTTTATGATATCTATAACCTTGCAAGCCTTGTCTGAAAACAAAATCATTTCCACCTCAATTCTACATTCTTGGTATCATATTTTAACAGGCAAATACAATAAACTATAATTAAAGCTATACTAAGCAATTAAAAAATCCTGATATTGAACATACATTTTAATATAATGGCCGTAGATTTATTTTCGCAATCTGCTTGGTGTTAAACAGTTATAACATGTTTACCAAGATTTAAAATATGTACATACTTTCTCATATTTAGCAAGCATCTGAATTCGAAAGTCATACAGGATAATTCTCTGTCGAACTTGATTAAAGGGGAATACAAAGGGGCGAGTTGTATTTGCTTTAAGACATTGTTTTCATTTAAAAAGATGGAAAACTCTTTAAATCATACGTTATCACTTCAAATTGATTAATAACTTTGCCTTGTTTGCTGTCTTATAAAATAGTTGTGTATAGATAGTTTACCAGGCTACCCATCTAGTTGAAAACTGCATCTGTAGCGTTTTTCTTTAATGTGTACACGGTACTCAAAGGCTTGAAAATCGCAAAGTACACAGCTAAATAAAGAATGCATTGTTCGTGTGAGGTTGGGATAGAACATCCATAACTCCTGATCACCTCTTTGATTTGGGAAAGCCTCATACTGAATGATTAGCCTGAAGTAAAGCTTTAATCTATTGGTTGGTGCCTGCAGCTTGTATTTGGTGGGGTGCAGCGTGGTTCAACTTGAGGTTAAATAGCTGTGAGTCGTGAGCCTTTTTATTTGTTTCAACATAGTATGTTAATTTGATCATATTGATTCTCGGTAATAATCAGTAGGGAAGCCATGTGAGCTAAACAAATATCTGTTTGAACAAAAGCACAATTTATGACAAAGAATTCAGGCAGTAAAATGCATTTAAGTAACCAATTTTAGTTATTTGATATTCACTGACCATTGGTCAATCATGATTTATTGAATTTGTCAATACTCTCCAAACATCAAAATATCAAGTAATATTAGGAAATAATTAGAACTTAAACAAATTTATTTGCCAGAAGCTGATTAATACATGAAAAACAGATTTTCAGAAAATACAAAATGGGGTTCAACACTTTTTTTGAAACACAAGTGAATATCTCTATAAAATGCTAATATGACAGATCAGAGCTCATGATGCCATGATGAACTTTTATGTGAGTAGATCTACTGGCTACTATGCGCCTATGTTCGTATCGTCAAAAATTTAAGCCCTCATGTATTTAACTGAAAGATCTAAGGTGGTGCTGCTTGTATGGATCTTTTTTTGTTATTTGTGTTTCCTTTTTTGTCTTTGTTATACTATCATGTCTGTTCCTCGCAGCCTTATGATCATCTGCTGGGAAAGGGCTGACCTCTTGACTCTCTTGTGTGAGATATTTTTTGTGTGTTTATCGCTTTCCCTTATGGTGTCCTGGGTCAGGTATGGCACTTGATTGTATCGATTCCCTATCTTTGTCTACTTTCTTTTTTGTAAAAGTACAGTAATTAGAAAGAATTCCAAAGCATTTGCCTATATTTCTTGCACACGACGCCATATGTTTTGTTTGAATATGACGTTTTAGAAGACGTTCAAGGAGTTGGGAGGCCTCCATGCGAGCTAAACAATTTACGTGTTTTAACAACAGCAGAATCTGGGGCAATTATTAGGCCAGTAAAATTAATTTGAGCTTTAGCTGTTGTATATTGTAAGGCAGCTTTTTTTTGCTATTGATTCATTTTTAATGAAATATGTGGTTGTTTTTTGGTTTTGTGTATGATCCTTGTAATTTCTGCAGTATTTAGTGACCTTTCTCTTAATACGCTGGATTAGCCTATGGCCTGTGATTGTGGCATTTCCTGACCATGCCCATATACTTTTTAATTTCGTATATCTCTTTATTTTTGCTGATGCCACTGTTGTTGAGGAATTATCTTATGAAAGCACTGACTATTGAATTTTTCACATTGTTTTATAATATTTGTTTATATTTCTAACAAAGGGTATTAAAATTTGCACAAATTAAACTGTTTCTTACTAGCGTTATAACGAATTATATTTGGCATTTGACCATCATTGTTCAGTGCAATATTAGTAAGCCTCTAAAGTTACTCATTAATATAGCATAGATATGTCAGTAACAAGAAGAAGTACAGCCAGATGACTTGTTATCTGATCTGGTAAGGGCACTGACCAGACTGCTCTGATGCGCAGGCTGATCTGCGTCTTTGCTGTTTGCATGCAAAGAAGTTTGTTTTTCTCACGACGATGCTCAAGAAGTATCAGTGAAATAATTCATTTGGAGTAAATAAGTTAATTTATGATGCATGCATTTGAAGGTTACCTTTCTGCCAAGGCTGAACCCGCTCATCGAGTATCATGATTGACTTTATTGCACCAACATTTGGAAATGTGTCTGCTATAATATTTTCAGAAGGTTTTCTAATACTAACTGAGCGAACCGTTGTTGATGTTGTCGACGTGTCTTCTGTCCATATCAGATAGTCCTAAGTATGAAAATATAGAGTGTGCATGAGTATTATTGCATTATTTAATTTATCTAAACGAGTTGGGGAGTAACAATAAAGCAAAGACACAAAAATCATCACGTTTTAATAAACAGTTACTGTAATCAAACCACTTGTGGACTTAAATCTAGTTTAGAGGCCAAATCTTCTCCTTCTACAAATCTACAAAGTAAGGAGAAGACAATGATCAGGAATCGATACAATCAAGTACCATACCTGACGAAGGACACCACAAGGGAAAGTGAAAAAACACAAAACATCATATACAAGAATGCCAAGAGGTTAGCCCTTTCCAAGCAGGTGATCACAAGGCTGCAATAAACAGACAAGACAGCATGACTAACACAAGAAATATAAAAAAAGGAAGATAAAAGAAGCACTGCCATGGAGCGGTCAGTAAAAATGTTTTACTGGAGGTCTTAAACATAGTTTCATTAAACCAACCTCATCCTTATAATGATGTGGATTAAACCAAACAGATGTTTGATTCGCATGAAAGATCCCTAACTTATTGATGAATCAATAACTAATCTCCTAGTAAATACAAATTGAGATATAAAAAAGGAGATAAAACAAAGATAAGGACTCAACAGTATATACAACTGAATACCGGAGTAAAAGAAATCCAACAGTTAAAACCCCATTGATCCGACTACAGCCACAAGTATATTCTAATATTGCCTGTGACATGGAGGTTTCAAAACATTCTAACCTATTATAAAACTGTGGATGTAAAGAATAGTAGAAATCTACATTGATAAAAATTGAAATGAGAGTTTTCAAAAGTGAAAATCAAAATGTTTCTGGCATCTAGTTTTCCTAAATGTGAGTTCTCTACTCTCAATCTATTGTAGTAAGATACACCTAATTCGAACAAAATAATTTCTTGGTTTTCTTAGAAATATGCACTTATTAATCTTCAGGACCATATATTTAATTGTTTTGGTTGTAACGTATATATTTAAATTTTACGTACTACACTTCACACTTATTGTGCTTCTTTTATCTTTTTGTTATGAGAGAGACACTATGTTCTCCATATTACAAATCTACAAACACATATGTAGCTGACTTACTTAATATTGTCAATCATTACTTAAAACAAACGGTAAATAAAATAATTCTTATTTAGGGATCTTTCATAAAAACCAAATATCTATCTGTCTTGATTCACATCAGAATAAAGCAGGGTTGGCACAGTCATACATGTTTAAGCCCTTCAGTAATTGTCTTACTGACCTTTCCAAGGTGGTGCTTCTTGTGGATCCTTTTTGATATTTGCGTTCTATGTAATGCTGTCTTGTCTGTTCCTTGCATCCTTGTGGTCACCTGCTGGGAAAGGGCTGACCTCTTGACTTTCTTGTATGTGTTGTTTTCTTGTGCTTTTGTTAGTTTCGCATGTGGTGTCCTGGGTCAGGTGTGGTACTTGATTGTATCGATTCCTGATCTTTGCCTTCTTCCTACTTTGTCAGCAGGAAATAAGGCATCGAGAAATGCGGACATAGAACAGGATGCCATGTTAAAATCTATCAGATTTATTAATAGTATGAACAAACAACATAATTTTCTCATAAAATATAATTAATATCTGCAGGAAGAACATATTCAGTGTCCATTGAAATACGTACATATTTGTCTCTTAAAGCTCAAACCAATAAATGAGCCCCAGCATGTGATTTCCAACACTGTGATATTTTGACAAGTGTAGACTCATACTAGCCTGTGTAGCCTCCCTTTAAGCTAAGAGACTCCAAAAGATGTTCGGTCAGCGGCCTAAGAGTCATAAAATGTTCAAGCGACCAGCAAAGGTTCTGATCAGACTGCGCATACGCGCATGCTGGCCTGAGCATTAGCTGGACGCACATACCACATTGTTGGAAATCTCATATTGCGGCTCAAATAGATTTACCAGTAGATATTTAAGTGTGAAACATATTTTCTATGACGACGAAAGGTTTTAAGTGTCACCATGTTAAGAAGTAAACAACACTTTTCTTTTTACACCTAAAATTAAGTGAACGCTCTCTATAAAATTGTTTGATTAATTTAATGCGTTTGTCTTTAACAAAATGAGTTAAAACTAATAGATATATTGCAGATGAACGTAAAAAGCCTACCATATAAATTGAGAGAAGATTAGGTGATGTCGACTGTACAGGGATAGTCTGTATGTCTGATCCATTTATTGTTGATGACTTGATATACCCATTATCAACCCAATATATCCTACAACATAATAATAAAAACACTTGATGTTAAACATTTTGACTATACAAATTTCCTGATATTTGAGGTCAAGAATACAAAACTTTGGTCCTATAGATATAGTTTAATAAACGCTAATATTCCCAATTATAGACACCACAGATCAAATTTTGTATTATGCAAGAATTGTTGGTCAGGGATGTTATCAAAGATATTTTTTTCGTTGAAAGGAATTTTCGCAAAGAATATTGAAAATAGTAATTGAGTATGATCAGGAAATACCACAAACACAAACCGCAGACACTTTTTTTCACACAAAGTTGCTTCTGCACATATTTCACACATACAATGCCGAAGGTGGGTAACTATCATGATCAGATGAAGAAGACAACTACATACATGTTTAAGCTCATGTACCAAGGCGGTACTTCTTTTGTGGATCCTATTCTGTTTTTGTAATCCTTGCAGCCTTGTGGTCACCTGCTGGGAAAGGGCTGACCTCTTGGCTCTTTTGTCTGTGATGTTTTTGTCACTTTCTCATATGTTGTCCAGTGTCAGGTGTGGTATTTGATTGTATCAATTCCTGATCTATATCTTCTTCTTTACTTCAGCAGTACCAGGCCAAGAGTAAAAGCAGTACCTGTTTGTATGGGAATCAAATTCCAATGACTTTGGATCAGTTAGGCCTTCAACAATTGTGAGTCTTTCATCTCCATTAAGGTCAGATATTTCAATTCTTTTGCTATATATAGTACCAGATATCCACATCATTTTCCTGAAAATATAAATGAGCCATGACATATGATTTCCAACAATGTGACATTTTGACTAGTGTAGACTCATACGAGCCTGTGCAGCCCCCTTTTAAGCTTAGGAACTCCAAATTGTGTTCAGTCAGTAGCTTAACAGTCATAGAATATTCAAACGACTAGCAAAGGCTTTAAGCCCTCCAGTAAAACATTTTACTGACCGTTCCAAGGGGAGCTTCTTTTGACGATTTTTATATTGTTGTTCTGTCTTATGTTTGCAATGTCTGTGTGCGCGTCTGTTTATATGTGCTTTGTGGTCACCTGCTGGGAAAGGGCTGACCTCTTGGCTCTCGTTTGTGGTGTCTAACTGTGAGTTTGTAACTTTCCCATTGGTATCCTGGGTCAGGTGTGGTACTTGATTGTATCGACTCCTGTTCTTTGCACCCTTGCATACTCTGATCAGATTGCGCGTATGCACAGGCTAATCTGAGGCTTTGCTGGTTGCACATACCTCATTGTTGGAAATCTCATGTCGCAGCTCGAATTTATTAATTTTTTTTTTAAAAGGTCAAGGTATCTTTGTAACTTCAATATCTTAGCGAAGTCAATGAATTGTCAGAAAAATAGAACTTTGGTTGGGCCACCAAATTATAGCTTGAAAATTAGCATGCTTCCCTTTGAAGTGTTTATCTGACCCAAAAGCACATGCCGTTTAATTTAGTATAATAGTGTAAGGATTGTCAGGATGGTAGGTCAGACCTAAACACACTGACGACCTGACCTAAAATCTTTCATCAGAGGGTTTGTGTCTGTAGCCTGTTATTCAGAATGGTAATCACTTGTCAGGAATAGATTCTGAAATGCAATAATATGTGATAAAACTGTTCACATAGGCAAGTGTTAACTAACAATAATTCCAACTCAATGTTTTATCGTTTTTTCGGCAATTTTGATTGGTCCATTGGCAAAATTAAATCGTTTTTACACTTCGATAAAAACCCATGCGTATGAATATTTGATATCTGTCTTGATTTAACAGTGCTAATGATAACCAACTGTACATAAAACTTCGAAAACAGTTATTGTTGTGTCTGAGATAAAACATTTACCAGTTTAAATATAGCTAAGCATGTTGAAAGCTCATTTAAAAACTCTTACACTGTATGGTGGTGCATTTCAAAAGCAACAGGGGGGACTCTAAGAAATGATCTGGATGATGAGGTTATATGACGTCATTTAACAACAGTCACGTCATTAAGGAGAATCGTCATCAAATCAATGTCAATAGAAAGGCTACATCAACAACGAAATGTTTCAACGCAGTTTGATGGCATCAAAACGAACTTTTTAAATTGACGCTTAGGTCTTACTAATGTGGGGATTTTAGGCAGGGACCTCTGAAGATAAGTGCTTTTTAAAACCTGTCGATCCATGGTAGGGCCTAAATCTAAATGTCCTTCAATGAGCCCAGCAAGCTTTTTTAGCTCATACTCACATTTTTAGTCGCTCCAAATAGAAAGCTATTTTAATCCTTATTTAGCAAAAAAAAGTTTCGAACTGACAGAACTTTCAAGATGGCTGCACCATCTTTCATGGACAGCAGTTACAAAGTATTTTCCTTCAGTGGGCTTTAAAATTTGAAATATTGTCAACAACCCTTTACAAATGTGCTGTACTGTTCCAAAGTTTAACTTATAAGGAATGAATTGTTATTTTTGTGGATTTTATCAATGAGTAAACTCCGGCGACTCACTCACAAACTTAACATAAAGCCCTTTGGGCTTTACTCAGTTCGTGAGTGAGTCGCCGGAGTTTACACATCGATAAAATTCACAAAAATAAAATTCATAGCTATAGTAAATGTCACTCACATATCACAGACAAATTTTGACACTAACAGGAAAGTATACTATAGCACGAGGAAACATATAAAAACACAAACACACATAAGTATATGTAAGTTAGACAAAATATCCCACGTTTTATTCGTCAACTAGCTAATTGCCATGTCAGAAAGGACACAGAAATATACATTACAAAATGAAGGTTGAGGTTGGCGCCGTGAAACCGGTTTAAGCCTTACAGTAAAATATTTAGGCGGTGCTTCTTTTGTGGATCTTTTATGTTTTTTCTGTCTTGTGTTTGTTATGCCTTTGTGTGCGTCTGTTTATTTGTGCCTTGTGGTCACCTGCTGGGAAAGGGCTGACCTCTTGGCCCTCGTTTGTGGTGTATAATTGTGAGTTTGTCACTTTCCCATTGGTATCCTTGATCAGGTGTGATACTTAATTGTATCGATTCCTGATCTTTGCATCCTTACTTACTTTAACACGAAAAATTACACACATTGTAAACATAACAACATAATCAGCATGGGAACACAGTGGCTCAGTGGTAGAATGCTTGACTCGAGACCGAGGCCCGCGGGTTTGAGCCTCACCAGCGTCACTGTGCTGTGTCCTTGAGCAAGAACATTAATCCTAGCTTAATTCTGGTTCAACTAAGGAAGACCCGTCCCTTTATAACTGAAAGATTATTGATGGGATGTAAAGAATCAAATCAAACAAAGAAACATAATCAGCGCATAGAAATCGATAACAATAGAGTTGTTATTATTCTGCCAGCCAAGAGTAGAAGTGACGTCATGTTTTGTTTACAAAGTTATGGGACTTACCTTTCATGACAGGATAAATACACAATTGATCTATAGAATTGCGGTAGCTCAAGTGATAACGAGGAGGTTTACTAAACCACAAAGAACATTTTTTAGGTTCGAATCTCACTGGCTGCTATTTTTTATTCATTTTTTTTTTAATTTTTTTTTTGGGGGGGGGGAGGAGGGGATGGAGGTCTTATTTTATTATTCTCTTCATGTCTTATTTATTTTTCTTTTTATTTCTTTTTATTATTATTTTTTGTTTTTTATCCCTTTAACATGTATAAGGTACATATATAAAAACTTCCGTAACAACACAAGCTACTGTAAATTATGAAATACACGCGAATGTGAGCGTTAAAAGACATATTTGCGACGTCAAAATTTATGACTAGGGCAAGTAAACAACAGAGTGATTTCGCCATTTCGCGATAATTTTATTTTCACGAAATTTTGCATGTGAGGAGTTTCGCGAAAATAAAACTTCGTGAAAACTTCCGAATTTACAGTAAGCTGAAATAATGCCGCCTGTTCCTTTTGGGCCTAGTAAAAATATGAAGAAAAAAACAACAACCTCTAAATAGGTTCGATCCTGGTACGCCTGCGCCCAACACCGTAGATATAACCACTACACTACAGTATCTTCTAACGTGAAGATCACAAGTTAATATTCTATGGGTAGCATTGTACTATATACTCGGCAATTGTAAACAAAATATCACGAGACTGTCACTCTTCGTTGGCACTATAGTAGATATATTACTGTTCAATTATTTACCAAATATTCTGTTGTTTTTAAAACACGTAAATTGTTCAACTCACACAGCTTCTTCACAACATATTAATGTTTCATCTTGGAAAAACAATCTATTCAAGCGTAATTACTATGAGGAAACATATGAAACATCTTAAACCCACAGACAGCCTGAGATGAAAAGGAAAACTAGTTAGGCCACGACTAAATATATTTAGTCCCCCACTCCCCCTGGCTTCAGCTGTGGTCCGTTTGAAGGCAGTGATCCTGTTGTTGTTGTTTATTTGCTGTTGCCTCTATTGCAGAAAAATCCGTCCTGAGCATAACTGATTGGCATCAGGAGGCTTGCCGAGTGATGACAAACGGTGATCACGAGGCACGGATTTTTCGATCCCACCCCTACAAGAATAAATGACTCTTTTTTATAGCTCACCACTAAGTACCGTATTTTATATTGGAAAAACATGAAAAAAGGCTTCCAGAAAATCCTGAACTCGCTGAGATGCGAGATGGTGACGTCAGTTTATCCCACAGGCTGGTACCGGTATGTGAGATAGAATATCTCACATGGGTAAAAACAACAGAAATCCCGATCAAGTAGGTGAGAAAGTTCAGTTTGTGTTTTATATAAGCCTATCGTTCTTTTTGTGGGACATAGTAAAAGAGTGCAGAACCAGATCAGACGCCGCAGAACGCGGCGTCTGATCAGGATCTCGACTGTTAGCTTACAGAATGTTCTATTAAATTTTGAATAGGAATGACAATTAACCCCCAACAACCTGGCTTAAATGGGTTAAGTTGGTTTGTGATATGCAATTGTGTCATTTCCCGGTCATAATCATTTGCATTTGAACCAGCTGAAGACAATACTCAGTCATCAACCCATGGGTGAATATTTAAGGACAAGTAGTATTAAGTTTAAAGTAAGAAAGATGGCAAAGATCAGGAATCAATACAATCAAGTACCACGCCTGACCCAGGATACCACATGAGAAAGTGACAAAATCACAATAAGACATCACAAACAAGAGCCAAAGAGTGTAAACGCAGGTATCTAGTTTGACTGGACAGATTTCGTGTCGTTGTTCTGTACCTTTGTATGCTTCCATACCTTGTATTTGCAGGTATTGAAGGCTCTAGAAAAATTGTGCTGAACAACAGGCTTTTTCTGAGCTGCCATTGTTTGTGAACGTAAATAGTTTTTTTATATGATTAACATTATTTACTTTTCTAAAGGTAAAACTCTAAATCCAGTAGGATTATCTATGTTCATGTTGAATGTGAACTCACTACCGCCAGTTTGTGCTACTACACTAACAGTACCATCCGAAGTCGTCCAGTAGACAGTCTTGTCAAGCCAATCCAAAGATAGACCTAAGGAAGTAAACAACAGTCATTTAAGTAAACACAGTGACAATCCCATCGAAATAAAATTAAGTAAGGGTACAAAGATCAGGAATCGATACAATCAAGTACCACACCTGACCCAGGATACGAATGGGAAAGTCTTGCCCGATTCTTCACTGCACTTGAGGGGAAGTTAACGCCATTTTTGTGCATTTTTCAAGCTGCAGTTTATATGCTGACTGGAAACACGTAGACAGGAATACAGATTAACCATTAAAGCGTCTTGACTTTGTCAGATGAATAAGCTTCAACACTTTTCTTGCTTTTCATGTAAAATATGGTTTGATACTTAAGTTTTATGTCCTAAGTCGGCGAAGGCATAATGATTTTCAATGTGGGCTTAGATGAAAAGGAAATATTTACAGGGGGGGGGGGATAAATACAATTATAATTACATGTATCTCTATTTCCAGGTACCTCTATAATTTTTGAATTCCTGTTCTATGATGATTTTTTTGGATTGTATACTCAATGGCCCCCTATTTATCATCAGCTGCAGTCCCCGTTGGGATGTTTAATTACACGCATTAACTGTGCATTACCATAAATTGCGTCACACTTCCAACTAGGATATTTTTTTAATCAAACCGCGCAATTTCAGTTGAAAGGGCAAACAATGAAACTGGAAAAATCCCTACTAGATCATTACAATTTTAATAAGGCTTCATTTGAAAAACATTCACACAACTGTAAAAATGAAAATCAGAAAAAGCAATTTTAAACAATGCTGCCTAAGCAGTCTATAAGGAACTAATTGTATACTTACTACAGCAAATAACGTATTTCATCATTTAGTGTGTGGGAGTGATACAACCCCATATATTAAAATCGATAAACCACTAGTTGTAATGTCTTAAAAATGACATCCATATCAACTGCGCATATGTCAAAATCTGGACGTTTTCACGCAAAAAATACGCCAATTTCAAAGTAATTTTAGTGTCATTTGATAAATAAAATTTACTATTCGTGTGCTTTTATTATTGAATTTATAAAACTTGTTGCGAAAAACGATACAATGCTGAGGATACAATGCTTAGCAAGCCTGACACTTTATCACTTGTCCTAAGCTCATTTAATTACTGCAATAAAACATGCACACTTATGTAAGATTCTCTATTTGTACCATTGTTCAGAGCCAACTTAAGAAATTCAGCACTTAAAGTGTAAATTGTCATCATACAAAAAGAAACACACCTGTTATTTGAATATGAAATTTACATTTGAATATGAAAGGTGAGAATTATATAGGTTGTTGTAAGTGCTGTATTGTTACTGTTGCTTTAGGGCTTAAAGGCGTGCATTATCTGCCATATACACTACTTCAGTCTGCATATACATACTTCACTCACATGTATTGTATTAGTTGGTTTTGCGAAAAAGATTGTAATATGTTTAATGCCAATTAACTTTGTAATGTATGATAAAATGTTAATGAAATGCCATTGTTTAATTTTAAGGGTAGTAAAGTGATATCAATTTCTTCGAATTTACCTCACTTTCTGGAGCTACGACGAAATTGGTACATCCACCATACTTTTCTTTTAAACCCGTACCCTTTTGAATTATTTTGCATAAGCTGTAATACTTCTTGTTTAACAGTATCGCAGTCAATACGTGATAAATCACCATAGAATAAACTACTGTAAATTCGGAAATTCTCGCGATAAATTCAGGATCTTACACAAGTGCTCATGTTTTATTGAATTTATTAAAGGAGTTGGGGAAAATTATGCAACGAGTTTAATAAAAATACGAACGTTAGATTCTATTTATCATATGACATTAAGATTACTTTGAAGTCTCATTAAAAGCGTTGTAATTTTATCATTATGTACACAACATTGTTATATGTATAGACGTTATAACGTTTTCAGAACATCTGTAAACCACTAGCGGTTTATCGATTTATTGCATGGCGTTATTTCTCTCCCAGACTTGACTGCAGTTTGTGATTGTGGTATTTCCTGATCATACTCAATTACTTTTTTTGACGTCATGTGATAATTTTGTTTTCGAAAGTAGAGGTAAAAGGTATATTTGTGAAGTTAAAAATTCGCGACTAGGGCCCGATTTACCTACATTAGTAGACGAAATAGCAAAGATGCTGATTTTACAAGTTATGCTGATTTGTTTATGACACAAACTTCTTTTACCAAAGCTGTAACCGTCCTTGCGTTTTATGATTTAGTTCCACAATACAACTCTACCCATTTGTTAGAAACGGTTCTCATATACTAGAAGTATAGCCTATATCAACTGTTTATGTCAAATGATAACCAAACACATTTTGATAGCATCAAGGGCCGTGACTATGTTGAAAGTTATTGTTTGTCTACATTGACCTGAGACATATGAATATTCAATGACCTTTCTTCCAATCTTCGGGAATCTTCGTAAAATGTGTGCTTCAGATTGTGCCACAATTACTTTTATGAATGAAAATAAAAAAAAACAACAATTCCTCGATAGCCTAGTGGATAAGAAGAGACTGTCCTTTGCACTCAAAAGATATTGGTTCGAGTCCAGTAGCGCATCATCTTTTTCTTCTTTCTTTTAATGTGCTCATCTATATTCTGATTTTGTGTAGACATGGATATATTTATTTGAATCTGGTTTACGTTTATTCAACAAATACACACGCAGAAACGTGAATAATTTCAATAAACAGAAATGTAATAACTCTTTGCACGCTGGATGATTTTAATTCTATTGTTGTCATCTGCTGACTTTTTTTCAAAATTAACTTTTTCAAAGCGTCTTTCAGGAACACTATCAGAGTATCAAACGGTCTGTATCCAGATCAGGACCGACGTTCTGTCGGTACTGATCTGGGAACAAACTGTCTGCGAAATTTATCAGCAGACAACAAAAGTCACCGCTGACAAGAAAAGAGTGAGGAAAATATAAAAGCGACTAATACAAATGAAAGATATAAAACTCACCACGAGATGGTGTAAATACAAGAGCAATCTGAAACACAAAAAAGGATGCAATTTGATAATTATATAAAAAAAGGCTTTTCAAAGGCGTGATCTATAATTTGCAACCTACCCACTAGGTTATCAGTCCATTTGCATTATTTCATCGACATTATCTTCATATTCCTATTAAAAGCATGACCGAGGTCGGAGTACTCCACGAAAACGCACGAATATCACGAAGATTGTGGTAAAATTAATCAGTCTCAAGTCAACTTGGGCAAACTATAACAGAGTTGTCAATCTACAAACGCAAAGCACTCATCTCTGATACATGTACCCTTACCCCAACATTAAAGGAAATCTGTCGGTCACGGACAGAAAGACGGGCAGATACATAGACAAACACTCTAATAATAAAATACCCTGTCACTTGCGTATGGCAGAGTATAAAACGGCCTATTATTTAGTAATGCTATGACTGAATCATAGTAACGTATATCATGAGAATGAGAATGTAATTTACTTGTTATTGTAGACGTAGAGGACACCACGTGGTCTACAATCGGGTTCAGCATATCAATATTGAAAGAATGAATCTCTAAGTCGTTAGTGGTAAAAAAAACTATTCTGTCAGCGACATCCATCGTTAGAAATCTTAGACCAGTATATCCTGCAGCTGAAATATTAATCGTCTTTAGTGGATAGGCTGAGAGTACGGCGGTGACGCTTCGTATGTCAGCTTGATAGATGGCAGCACCATCGGTAAACACTAGAGATCTGTGGAACGTGGACGTGACAACTGGAATAACAAGATTAAAGGAGCCGGTCATCAGCAAAAGGTACAAGTAAGTATGTACGTCCATCAAAGACTCAGATCAGTCTGTGCATCCCCTCAGCCAATGTAGCCAAGGGATCAATATTTCTTCAGGCGGAAAACTAAGACTGTGATCAGACTGTGTGTATGGACAGAATGATTTGAATCTTTGCTGTACGCACATGCTAACACGGCCTGCCGTGGCTCAACAAAAGGCTTTCTTTATGGCCGACTATCTGTGAGTCGTGAGCCATTTTCTTTGTTTGACACGAAGGGTTAAATTTCTGTGAATATAAAGACATCAAATAATAGTTTGATTGAGCAAATAATTTGATTATACGAATAAACATATCAAATTAGCAAGTGAACCATTTTTCTTTGAAAATTAAAACCGTAAAAACTTTGTTAAGTGGCCAATGATGACAACCTCATTGTTTGACTTTCCAATTGTAGCATTGATGTATATTCTTCATGTTACATAATATGCAACTATGCACCATGGTGACATGTTTGCAGTTGTGCCAAAATCTCGAAAAATCAAGGTCAAGCATGGTGTTTCTGGTCCTGTATGGTTCTTGGTTGTATTAATGCCTGATCTTTGCCTTCCTCTTTACTAATATGATTACCTTCACACGTCAGACCATCATCTCTCAATTTAAAACCTTCCTTGCAAAGACAGCTCGCTTTACCATCTTCGTTGACGCACAGATCCGAGCAATTAGAAGTGGCACAGAAATCTATATTGAAGAAGATAAAAAAAAATCATGCAGTCGACAGGTCTGGATCTAACTGTTTGATTATGTTAAGTTCGTGTTAATACTCTCCCTTGTGAAACACCATAAAGTAACGTCGTGTGACGTCATAACACATTAAACCTTACCATGAAGACATCTTAGGGGGGACTTGGTATGTGTGAGCAATATAGAGTCACAATAAAGTGCTAACCTTAATGCTAGTGCATGTGTACGAGGGTCGTCCAATGAATAGCTGGAATTTCCTCATAATGTAAGAGTGTGTACCATTTAAGCATCATAAATGCAACCATACAGTGAGATAACTTGTTACGCATGCAACGATATATCCAAAATGTTTGAAGAAAAGTGGTGTCGCTTGTTGCTTAGCAACGAAAACATGGTATTAAAGCTAACCTGGTGGGATGTCTTAAAATGGTTGCCATGGCTACTGGTATATGCAGATCAATTAAAAAAATCCATTTTCTAAACTACTACATAAGGTAACTATTCTGTACAACCCAACGACTTCTTTTGAAAATGTCAAATTGACAGGTACGTTTAGCGTGAAAAAGCGACAAAAATGCAAACTTTTGGCATCAGAAATGGGGTTAGGGGTCATGAACTGGCCCTTAAATTATCGCCCGTTTGTTTTGAATTACCCTTAAATTAATAAATATATTCTATATCTTTAAAAAAGCACTTATCAAATGTGCCCCTTGTTGCATAGCAACAGAAGAATATACAATATACAAATAGTCCAATTTCCACAATCGCCTGATTGCTAGGCAAACTTGACTAACTTATATATGTAATTGACCATATTATATATGTAACATTTAAAACAATTAAACTAGAACAAAGTAAATGACAAACCATGTACATACACATGATAATAGCAAAATGGCAGCCTACGTTTCTTTAGCATGATCTTTTTGTATGAGGAAAATGCAGCCAGGCCAGCTTTGATATCATATTTTCGTTGTTTAGCAACAAGCAACCTCACTTTCCATCAAATATTTGGATATTTTGTTGCATGCCTAACAAGTTATGCCACCTAATTGTTACATCTGTGATGTTAAAATGGTACGAATTCTTACGTTATAAGGATATTCCCGCTATTTATTGGATGACCCTCGTATATTAACAAATGGTAGCAGAGTGTAACAGAAATCCTCAGAGTTGGTAAAGACAATGCTTTTTAAAGTGGGCATAATAGTTGGTGGAATTACACGACTATGTGGGACTCAGTAAATGGCGATAACAAACCCAGAGGAATCTTATAGTTGTAAAGTAGCTACTTGTAGAAGTAAACCTGACAGAGTTAGACGAAGTGAATATCAGAGACAAAAATTAGGCAGCAAGATTACGTTAATCAACCAGCCAGGTTTACGTTATATAAGGGTTGGATATAACTTGGATTTCATGCGACAGTCTGCATGCCGAGTTTTAAACCCAATCACGGTTTATAGCTATGGTTCCCTCTTTAATTGCACGACGGTGGGTCAGGCCTCAGACCCTATGACGGCTCTGACTTAAAGCTTTAATCGGTGGGTTGGTGCCTGATGCTTATCTGTAGCTGGACCCACCGTGGCTCAACTTGAGGTTTTCTTTAGCTCTGACTATCTGTGAGTCATGAGCCCTTTTTTTGTTTCATCATGGTGTGTTAATTTGATAAGAGTGTTTCTCCATGATGATACATTGTATTAATTAGATGGCCTCCATGCGAGCTGAACATTTCTTGTACTTCAACAACAGCAGAATCTAGGGCGAAGATTTGGTACCAGTAAAATGCATTTAAGCCCCCCGGTGGCTTAGGCTGCTGTCCGTTCTAAGGTGGTGGTTCTGTTATTGTTGGCTTTTTGTTTGTTGTTACTCCCATTGTGGGAGTTTGTAATTGTTCTATGTTTTGTTGCACGTTACTTTATGTCCATTCTAGCATTGCAATCATCTTGATGAGGAAGAGAGAGCTGATTCCTTTGCTTAATTTGTCTTCCTGGTGTCTCATGATGGTTGAGCGGCTCTTCCTCGCAATGCTACAGGGTTGTCTGCAGTTTGTGATTGTGGTATTTCCTGATCATACTCACTTACTTTTTTTTAGTTTCTATATATTAAGAACTGTACGTCAAGCAAGAGCTGCTGGCATGGCGTGAAATGACTGAAGTTTATAGGAAAAAGTAGGGTGATGTTCCTGCTTTGACCTTACCCAATGAAGAGCTATTTAGGACCATAAAACGTTTTTAATTAACATGAAAAACACATGAAAAGGAACTTTTGATGGCTGGATTAGTGAAACAGCCTTACGGTGAGAGTGAATTGAATTTACATGGAGGCATTTGTACAAAAATTGTTTGTCAAAAGTGTCGCTTATGGCTTATGGAAAAGACTGTATGAGCAAATGGAAAGTTGCTAAGATGAATTGCAAAAATAAAACACTTTCTAAAGGATTGAGAAAATTTCAATCAGAAGAAGCCAACTTACCATCTAAAGTTGCAGAATTTAATGCTAAGATGTTAAGTTTAAAGACAGAAATAAGAAAACTGAAAGCTGAAATTATCGCTGAAAAAGATAGAAAGCAGGTGGAAGAAACTAGATCTGTTTCATCTATGGTAGAGGAGTTTCAAAAAAGATTTTACAAATTGGAGAACGACAAATAGCTTGCTGAAGATGAGGAAAATAGTATGATATTCATCAGAAAGAAGTGATTATAAGAGACCTACAAAAGGAATATGAGTTGAATAGCAAAATGGGAACACAGGTTTTAGAGAGTGCATCAACTTTATAATGCAGCGCTTCTTACATCTTGGTATACTCAAAATTATCTTCGTCCCTATAATGATTCAGAAATTAATCATATAAGGCATGTTATTGAAATTCAATATGTGAACAAAGGGAATCACTATTTGACCCCTACCTCCATTTCTGATGCCACACGTTTCCATTTTGTGTCAAATGTTAACACCATTGGTCAAAAATGAAAGAGGAGTTCGAGTTTCAAGCCTAAAAAATAGTAGGTGAGTATGATCAGGAAATACCACAATCACAAACCGCAGACAACCCCATGGCACCGTGAGGAAGAGTCGCCTAAGACAGATTTAAGTATATAATGTGACGTTGACATTTAACTCCAATGTTATATCGGTGATCTGAATAGATAGCCTTTTGTTACAGTATATTCACCCAATAGGCAATCATTGTGCATGAGCATTAGTCCAGGCGCTGATTTCTGTAGAGGCCTTAGTTTTTGACTTGGCACAACTTACCTGCCAGAAAAGGTTTGACTGCAGAAATGCAATCCTTAGGTCTTCTGCAATACTCCTAGGTATGTCGTACAGTCAAATTGTGGTAGCAGTTTTGCTGTATGGCTTCATCCTTGAGCGTACCTTACGCTAAATGAGGCTTAGGTAAATTGAGAGGAAAACACGCCTCATGTTCACCCATTGCTTCCTATTCAGCGTATTTCGCTTTAAATTGATAATTTTCATGTATACAATGGCATATGACAGTAAAGCATTATACATATTTTGTATATATGGCCTATAAGACGCGAAAATGTCCAACGGAAGGGGTGATTTTCCCAATCCCTTGAATATAATGTATCCAAATTAAAAAAAATTAAATCTTCCCCATTTTTAATTTATCAAGTAAAATTGCATGTTTATAATCATATTTAAACATTATTCTTATAGTATGTGTGTCATGTTTTACATTTGTTACAAATCAAAGAAAGAACATACCACCTGAAATGACAATTCAGGAATGCGTGTATTACACAATTTTCAGTAAACATTCTCTGCTGCAATATATTGTATCTGTGACCTATTCTAATTCTTATATATGGACATGACGATACCCTTAAAATAATTAAATGAAATGCTGCAAACAGTCAGTATACGTTATTACCATTATTTCACATGATATTACAGTTATATACATTACTTACTTTCAAATGTATTACTATTTATTGCAGTAATATCATTAGACTATGGGCTATGAAACGACCTCCACAAAATGAGGTTTGTAGATTGAAATTTTCTAAATCAAAATTATATTAGCCACATAATGAAGTGTGTGAGCTTTACAGCGGATAAGGCGTTACCCTGCAATAGCCAAATTCACTACGTTAACCTAAAATAATAGGAATTCCTATAATGTTAATATCCAATTATTTCTCATTCTTAAGTATCAATATTATATTTTAATTAAAAGAAAATGACTAGCAATATGGCACATTTTATTACAGTTATATATGTTACCTTCTGCTAAATACAATATTTAATGCAATGAATGCACTGTATCACCCATTGTGTGTAAGCCACCAAAATACATGCAATAATAGCTTGTCAGCTATTGACTACAATAACTATATTGATAACTATGATCGATGGAAAAACTAACACTTAATTTCTAAAATTACCTTTTTTATTTACAATATTGGTTGAAATCGAGAAATGAAACATTAAAACAGACGTTAATCCTTGCCATAGGAAAAACCGTTTCAATCGTAACGGTTTTTGTCCCACATATTACAAACGCCATGCCTATTTTACGGTTCAAACGGCTCTATACCCAATAGTTATCCAGTTTAATGAAGAAACTACACAATTGATGCGAGTAACATACGCAAAAAAAAGTATTAACCCATCTTAGCCTAGCTTTCTTTATGTGGGACATAGAAAAAAATAGTACAGACCAAGATCAGACGCCACAGACCGCAATATCTGATCATGCTCTCTACTGTTTGCTTACAGGTTGTTCTATTTGAATTTGAATAAGAATGAATAACAACACCCAACAACCCTGGAGACGAAAATGGACTGTTCTATTTGATAAAACTGGGAAGTTTCATTCGACTCAAAAGTGTTAAGGAGATGATGACATTAACCATACGCTTAGTCTGGTTCTGCAATGTTTTAGGACATTGAACCAGGACAGTTTTTTCCAAGGTTCTTTTGGTCATAAATTTTAGAGGTCAGCGCTTATCACTAAGAAACACTCTCTTGCATTGTAAAGATTATATTGTAGCTGTTGCAGAATGAAGTTATTGGAAATGTTGTTTTGCATTATTTCTAGTTTCTAGGAATTAGACTTGAAGCCCTCCAGTAAAATATTTTACTGACCGTTCTAAGGCGGTACTTCTTTTGTGGATCTTTTATGTTTTTGTTCTGTCTTGTGTTTGCTATGTCTTTGTGCGCGTCTGTTTATATGTGCTTTGTGGTCACCTGCTGGGAAAGGGCTGACCTCTTGGCTCTCGTTTGTGGTGTCTACTGTGAGTTTGTCACTTTCCCATTGGTATCCTGGGTCAGGTGTGGTACTTGATTGTATCGATTCCTGATCTTTGCACCCTTACTTACTTTAATCCAAACGTGAAATTTGTTCATATAAAATCATAACGATATTCAGCATGTCAAATGATGACATAATCATTGATGAATGGCATCCCATTAAGCCTTTGTATTTTTCAAATCAAACTAAATTGATAATAAATAGTAACGTAAATAAATAATCAAATTAGTAAGCACAATTGATTTTTGTTCAGCAATGGTGGCTCATGCGAGCCTGTAAAAATATGTCATTAGACACATCAGAGCATTTGCAGATGAAGACAAACGCTAGCTCTACTTCATCAGCATGGGGGTTAAACGGTGCATTTGCGCATGTGCGGTAAGTACCAAAATTGCATATGGTGGTTCAAACCTTCAATTGAGCATGTATAAATTACATAAAAATTGGCAATTGTTTTTTTTTTATCTAATTGTAACGAAATTCATACTTGTTCTACTGTCAAATACCATATCGAAGATAAGATATTCAAAATCTTGTATATAATATCAAATAACATTTACAGCAATAAATGCACTGCTTTATCAACCTATAAGATTTATATTTACCTTTAAAAGTAATAGAAGTATGGTTTCTTTTGAAAGGAAACATTGCAAATATGACATGCATATACACTTTCATGCATATTTTCTAGGCATAGCATTTAAGTCTTTCATTGATGACAAAGACTTTACTGCACAAAGTGTTTGTAAGAACAATTGACTCTTTGTATGTCTCTTTAAATTACTACGCTCAACATGTTTTGTGCTTTTATATAAATTCCTACTTAAGTGTAATGCATTCGGTTTCTATCTGAAGAAGCAAGATATTTAAAAAAACTGTGTTGATTTTGATTTTATATCACTTATTCATTCTTATGTTTATATACATATAACGCTCTGTTATCAAGAATTCTGTTTACAAGACTCCTATAATAATTTGGCCTGTACATTCAGTAAAGTTAAAATTAGCATCATTTACATAAGCACTGATTGCAATAAGTAAGTAAGATCTCATGACTGTATGTTTGAAACGTTTTATTTTTACATCCACTATCTTAAAGGACATTTTAAAATATATTTTACATTACCTACTTCAGTGTCACAATATCTTAACTCTTGCCTGATCATGTCGTATGTGTTTAAAGTAGTTTCTTATGCAGCAATTAACCTGTGTTCCTTGGATATGTTCATATCATATGAGATCATGTTGTCATCCATTATAACTGTTTTTACCCATTTTCAGGAAAATGTTTCTTCTATATAAAAACCCTCTCCTTATAAAGAGATATTAGTTTAGCAAATGTTCAAAGGTACTAACTGTGTTATCATCTGCACATGTACATAAATGTTAGTAACAATTTGATTTTTAGACATTCTCTTTAAAAAATAACTGATTACAGACATGTATAATGCATAGCATCTATTGTAATATATATACATTTTATCCTACCAACTCTTAGGTAATTGATTCTGTCTGGAAAGTAAGCGAAGAAAAATAGTATAGTACCATCTCTCGAAACATTTAGTTATTTGTATTTTTTCTATGGGACATTAACCTAGGTATTATACAAGGAGCTACCCTATATTATGTTACTGACTTTGTTTGTATAATATGTAAAATAGTAAAATGGGTACATAAAATATTTTCAAATGACTGGTTAGACTTCATTCAATAAAACTTAGTTGTGTTTTTTCTTCTGTGATAAATAGTACAAAATTCTACATCCTTAATATTTCAGCTTTTCAGGGCCCAATCGTATACTGTCGTTGATAACATTTTGGACAAACATAGGAACTTATGATATTTGATATGGTTATATATGTTGCGTTGATAAATTTGACTGAAATGGAATGTATTCTTCTACTAATAACACTAGAGAGCTATCTGTTTCTTTGTTTATGAGATTTTAGAATTTTGTACTTTAGACAAATAAAAATGATATTTTGTGGAGATGTAAACTTCAAAAAATTGCTTTATTGCAAATGTAAATGCTTATAGATATAGTAATGAAACTGATAATTAAATTAGAGCAAACTTCTGTCTTGTTATAAATTTAAAATAAAACAGGTTTGAAATTAAATAAAATACCATATGACATATTATATAAGGAATTTAGCAATATATATAGGAAGTCTTAAAGTTTGTAATGTACGTTACATATTGTCATATAAGCTTCAAAATATGAAACTTTGCACCCAAAACGCATTTAAGTATAGCTTTTTAATATCGTGTATCGAGAGAATGCTCAATTATGGTTTATAAAGTTAGCAGGTGGTATTACATGGTAACTTGCAAGTGAAATAGTTTTAACCATATTCACCATATTATTTGGGGTAATCATATTCAACAGCTTATAATTCTTAAAGTAATTATGATAGAAACAATATGTAAGCAGTTTTGAAACAGTCAGGTAATTATCTATTCCAAACATGGCATGTAAAACCTATATACCCATTTTAGAGCTTATCAAATTAAACTTTGACCAAAATTGATGGATTTTATAAGGTGTAATTAAAGCTATAACGTATACCACATTTATAACCTTAAAAGTTGTGCTTCTGGATAAAAACAATTTATTTTCATAATTATTTAGGTCCTTATCGAGGTTTTGGCAATAAAAGACGACTGTATGCATCATCTGGATACAACCTGGATACCATTTCTTATTCAAATATCACAATTTGTTTTTTATAGTAAAATGGGGTAGGTGTACAAAACGGCTCCTCCTGAAAAACTGCTACCACAATTTGTCTGTACGACGTGCCTAGAAATGTTGTCGAAGGGTAGTTCTAACTTTTTCTGAAGTCAAACCTTTTCCGGCTAGACAATTGTGCCAATCAATTTTCAAAAATTTAACTCCTTGACTACATCCTCGGTCAAAAAATGAAGGAGGAGTATGCGTTAAGAGCAAAACCGACTGACGAACGGATGGGGCGGATTACATACTGGATATAATATTAACTTAAGTTGACTGTTGTAATGTGTCTTTAATCAGATATCAGATTTTGTTGACTTGAAATTTAAAATGAATTTTTTTTACCGATAATGCAAATTTACAGAATGTATCTTTAATGTTCATGTTTTATTAAAATTGTTAAATCAAGTTTGGGAAAAGAGATAAAGTGTGAGGATTGCAGATCATTTTATTGCTTTTTCGCAACGAGTTGAATAAATTCAATAATACAGGAGCAAAACGTTATATTATATTAATCATATGCCATTAAAATGAATTTGAAATCACATTTATGGTGTGAAAGTAAGTAAGGGTGCAAAGATCAGGATTCGATACAATCTAGTACCACACCTGACCAAGGATACCAATGGGAAAGTGACAAACTCACAGTAGACACCACAAACGAGAGCCAAGAGGTCAGCCCTTTCCCAGCAGGTGACCACAAAGCACATATAAACAGACGCGCACAAAGACATAGCAAACACAAGACAGAACAAAAACATAAAAGATCCACAAAAGAAGTACCGCCTTAGAACGGTCAGTAAAATATATTACTGGAGGGCTTAAACCGGTTTAACGGCGCCAACCTCACCCTAAATTCAGATGTGGATCAAAGCCTTATTATTTTGTCATTATGTACGCACTTCATAACGTTACTAAATATGTATTATAATTAATTATATACCTTCAATTTCTGGCTGCACTTCAGCATGGTACATACATATTCCCCAGATAACTTCATTCGTTCTTTTATAAGGATCCGCCACTAGTTCACCATTTGACTTGTTTATAAACTGTACTGCTTCAACCGCTGTGTCCACAACACTTAGAACATCCTGTAAAACAATTTATATACTTTCTTATAGTTTCTACAATATACTATAATAATGGCTAACATCACTCAACAGAGAACTGACACACCGCTAAGCCTGAATGAAATGGGTCTCGTCGTAAGAAAGCATGTCCTCACGGTTTACGACAAAGTGAGATTCAAACCAGATGCCCAGGCTGGTCTGTGTATTTGTTGTTTGCAGGCCTCTGAAGATAGGTTTTCTCGCGTCGAGGCCGAAATAGTCTATCAATCTAGAAATAAATTGACACCCCACTAACCACTGAGCCGACTCTCTGACGCAGTTGTCAGAGATTGATAATGCGAAATCTACTTTATTTAGACAGAGTGCCTGGCTCATAACACTCCCCCTCTTCAATGGAGTCATCATTTATGATGACGGAAAGCCTTTTTAGGCGAACAAATGTCCCTCCTTGGACAAGCCCCGATCTTACGACATGATAGCTGTAACATTTTAAAGCACAGCTGAAAAATTTCCTGTGCCTTCGCTGGGAATCAATCCCGGGTCGCCCTGGTATAAAACCAATGCACTAACCACTGAGCCAAACAGTCGACTCTCTGATGCAGTTGTCAGAGATTGATTATATACTAGAAGCTATGCGAAATCTACTTTATGTAGATATATAGGTGAGAGTCCCTGGTCCATAACAAAAATAAGCCGTCATAGTTGTTCTATGTGAAAAATAAAAACACATTATCAAACTGGCACCCTGGCTTTGCGACCAGAAAAAAAACTTAGCTTGCTACGCTATGATAATGAATTGTTCCATGTATTTATTACACTTTTCAGATAACGAATCAAAAGGAGCCGAACAGACTGTGCAGATGTGACTGATGGTCTGCAATATTGTGGAATCAAATCAAATCAAATCAAATCAAATAAATTTTATTGGTATAAAGTCCAGTCACAGGACTGCCACCAGTCACATGTATACAGTTACACAAGAACAATCACAGACATAATACAAGTACAAATCTTGTCATCGATGAGACTATGAAATATGAAAAATATGGAAATTAATGTGTGTGTTTAATAGAACAGACTATTAAAATTGGCAATTCTCAACAACGAGACCGTTCCAGGTTTCATGTAGAGCACTCAGCCACGCTTTAAATATGCGTACCTGAGTGCTCCGCTGAACCTTTCTTTCACAAAATAAAACGGTGTCATCATAAAAAAGTGTCAATAACAACTAAACGTAATGAATATGATCAAGAAATACCACAATCACACAATGCATACCAACCCACGGCATCGTGAAAAAGAGCCAGACAGCACTAACAAGAAGACAATTAAAATAAATCAACATGCGCTCTCTTCCCCCATCAAGTTGATTGCAAACTAGAAAGGGAACCAAGTACTGATAACAAAACAAAGATCAAGCACAGAACCCCCACAAACATGGAAGCAACAATAAACAATGAATCACCAACAACAGAACCGTCACCTTAGAACGGATAGTTGACTAAGTCACGGTGAAGGGAGGGGAGGGGGCTTAAATGCATTTTACTGGTACTAAATATTCGCCCGAAATTCTGTTTTTGTGGAAACAGAATTGTTTATTTCGCATGGATACGTCCTAACTTATGCAATGTATCATCACAGAGAAACACGCTTATCAAATTAATACACTATGATGGCGTTTCGCTAGCGGGCCGATGATAGCCTGTCATTGAATGCTGGCTTGGTAGCTTTATGGTTTTCTAGGGAATGCTGACCAGTATTGCTAAGAAACCCTACTTTTTTGTGATTTTCAATCGGGGGGGGGGGGGGGGGGGGGGGGGTCCGGACCCCCTGTCCCCCTCTGGATCCGCGCATGTACTATAGGATAAAGAACTAGGGCACAAAGTAGGACACAGTTAACATTCATCCAGTCTTGATTCGGTTGCGTCTATTCAAAGTTCAATATTGAATGGTAAGGAGCACAATCAGAATGAGAAACGGACAGGAATGTATTAAAACGTATACGGATGAATGGATTTTTTTTACTATTCTAAGACTGTTCGGAAAGGATTCTAATGGTAATTATTATTATATAATTATTATTATACCAAATTTATATAGCACCTTTATCATATGTGCATACGTTCAAAAGTGCTTTACACAAAATACATTAAAACATACACAGATACATTAAAACACACACAAATGCAAATAAAATAGACAATTCGAACTACAAATTGAACAGTTAAACAGTAAACTAGTTTACCGCTGTTTGGTTTAAAATTATTAATGTATTATGTTCCGATAAACTAAACTATTTAAATATTAAAAACAAACTTATATAGTAAAATCCACTTACGATCTTTGTAAACTGCGCAAGTTAAACAGTTTACCAATGTAACTAATTACTGTAAAACATTTAAAATAATGCCACTCTGTTTATATAAAGTTCAGTTATACTCTAAAATAATCAGTCTTCACTTTCCGTACGTTTGTATGAAAAAGTGTGTCTTAAGTGACTGCTTGTAAGCACAGAGTGTGCTACAGACCCGAACCCCAGGTGGGAGAGCGTTCCATAGTTTTGGAGCAATTATAGAAAAACTGCGATCACCATACAACACAGTACGGCTTCTTGGTACCTCAAGAATAAGAGGGTTATTTTGTGATCTTAAGTCTCTTCGTGGCCTATACACTTGGAGTAACTCTTTAATGTAGACTGGGGATTGTTCATGCAGTGCTTTGTATGTGTGAGTAAGAATTTTATACTGGATCCTATATTGTACAGGTAGCCAATGAAGTTCTTTCAGTATAGGGGTTATGTGGCAGTAACGAGATGTTTTGGTTACAACACGCGCGGCTGTGTTTTGAACATTTTGTAATTTATTTAGAGTTGTCTTCGGTACACCACTCAACAATGCATTACAATAGTCTAATCTTGATGTTACAAGAGAATTAACTAGGGATTTTGTTGCATCCATTGTTAAATATTTTCTGATATGACCAATTTGCCGTATTTGTCCAAAGCAAGATTTACAGACGGAATTCACATGCCGCTCCATGTCCATCCTGGAATCAAGCCATGCACCAAGATTCCTGACGCATGATGAAGGCTTAATGTCTGAGTCACCAACAGTCACAGAGATGTCATGCACCAAGCCTGCATTACGTTCAGATGTGAACACGATAACTTCTGTTTTGTCTGCAATTTGTTTTAGCATGTTGCCATGCATCCAGGCAAGAATGTCCTTAAGACATGCTTCAACACGACGGATTGCCTCAGCACGTGTAACTTGATCCGTTGGCTTGAAAGATAGATACAACTGTGAATCATCAGCATAAAAATGATATTCAAGTCCATGCTTTTTACAGATAGCACCGACTGGTGTTGTGTATATGGTGTAGAATTTTGGTCCTAGCACAGATCCTTGTGGCACGCTGAAGGTCATTTTTACAGGTTCTGACAATTTTCCATCTATTGTGACAGTTTGATAGCGACCACTAAGATATGAAGACATCCACTCCAGTGGTTTTCCTGCTATTCCGAACATATGTTCAAGACGATGTAACAGGGTCCTGTGATCAATAGTATCAAATGCTGCCGAGAGATCCAGCATCACCAGTACAGTGACATTATTTTGATCCAGAGATTGGAGAATGTCATTTTGAACTTTCAGCAGTGCTGTTTCAGTAGAATGAAACTTTCTGTATGCCGACTGGTGTTCTTCGTGCAGGTTATTTGATGTCAAATGTTCTTCTATGCGAGCGCTGACCACCTTCTCAAGAACCTTTGATACAAAGGGCAAGTTTGATACAGGTCTATAATTTTTAAAAGTATTTTCGTCCAGACCTGATTTTTTTAACAGAGGTCTTATAAGTGAACTTTTGAATGATGCTGGTACACATCCAGTTTCCAAAGAAAAATTAATGATCTTTGTCAGCAAAGGAAGAAGCTCATGTAAACACAATTTCAACAGCCATGTTGGTACGGGATCTAGTTCACAAGATTTATCAGGAGAATTTTTAACAATTTTCTGTATTTCATCTTCTGAAGCTGGGGTGAACTTCACTAGACAGTTGTCCACAGACTGTTTGTCTGTATCAAAACTAAAAGTATCCACACCAGGTCCCACATGTGAAGCTATATCATTTCTTATACCTCGTATTTTATCTATAAAGAAGTCACTGAAATCTTGAGCCAGTTCATTTGGTGATTTTCCGGAAGGTAAAATAGTTTCACTGGAGCCTTGCAACAGATGTTTTGTTACTTTATGTAAGCTTTTCTGATCTTTGCCACACGATGATACCTTATCTGAGTAGTAGTCAATTTTAGCTTGCTTCAACATTTTGTTCACATTTGCGCACTGACTTCTATAAATTTGATGGTCAACAGTGAGTTTCGATTTGCGCCATTTACGTTCCAATTTACGTCTCAAATGTTTGGCATCATGAAGGTTTTGTGTATACCATACACACGAAGGTCTTAAAGTGATTGTTTTGGTACAGATTGGAGCATGTTTATCAACTAGGGCTGATAATTCATTTGTATATGCACTGACAAGCTCTTCCAGATTTGTGGAGTTCAGACTGTTGCTTATAACCGACGATGTTACTATGTCTTGTTTGAATGATTCAATGTTGATAGCGCGAAGTTTCCTATAAGAAACTGTTTTCCTTATGGGATAAGGTTTAGCTGCGTGTACATTAAAAATCACTGCAAAATGATCACGTGTGACTTTTCCAGATTTGTCAATAAGACCCGGATCAGTAACATCTAGATGGGATACTATTTTGTCAGTTTCCCTTGTTATCACAACATCCAAAGTGTGTCCACGAACATGGGTGGGCTCTTTCACATGTTGCAGCATGCCACAAGACTGTAACACACCATTAAATTTAATAGTATCTCGATTTGATGGAATGTCAAGATGAAAATTTAAGTCGCCAGTAATGATGATATTTTTATCTATTGTTGCATATTTTGCTAAAAATTGTGGCCATTCTTGTTCAAGAAATACATTTGTTTTTAAACCATTTTCTTGTGTAGGAGGTGGTCTATATACTACAGCAATACGCAGTGAAAAGTCATTGACTACAACATTGCAGTCCATATGCAGTCCAGCATGGTGTTAGTGTACCACCATTTCACGTTTTTTTTATTATGCTACGTAGCAAGTATGTGAGTTTATCACTGGAGCTTTAACCTTTGCCCGTATATCACTTTTATAGCCTCAAAAACGAAAGATCAAATTGTTATTTCGTAGTACTTTGATATCGCTATAGTTAAAAGCATTTAAGTACAGGGTTTAAAGACTAAGTTACTACATAATGACCTGGAAGGAGGAAAATTATAAGGAAAGTGTCATGAATAAAATATACTGTACCAAATATGAACTTAAACACATATTTTCTTATATACAGTGAGGGCTTAGAACTTTCTCTTTTGACAT
Source organism: Loripinus fragilis (assembly GCA_964019695.1). Classification (NCBI taxonomy): domain Eukaryota; kingdom Metazoa; phylum Mollusca; class Bivalvia; order Lucinida; family Lucinidae; genus Loripinus; species Loripinus fragilis. The sequence continues at coordinate 91,873,145 of OZ026523.1, forward strand.
GCATTTTGCCAAACAGACATTTGCGGTATGTTATTCATAGTAATGGGTTGTTGCTCTAAATTGCCAAACTCATTTTAAGTTGTTGAACATGAACTTTACAATAGAAAATCGCATAGAACCATATAAAACCATATGAACATTATAAAGTATGTAGAAACTAATCACGGTCTACACACCGTTTGTTCGTGAACTATGTATGGAAGACGAGATTCAGATGTGTTGAATACATTAAATCATATAGCAGCATGGCTCCTTTTATATTTTCTATACTATATTTTGAACCATGCATGGAATCGATTTTTACCAGTAGAGTTGATTAGCTAGTTGAGCAATTGAGGTAGCAAAATCAGTTCATATAATTGCTAGATTCCATGATCTCCAACAGACCAAACGGGATTGTCCAACCCTATAGAACGTCAACTAAGCCCAATGTGTGGTTTATCATTCTCATATAGGTCCAGTTGCTTTATATAAAATATTCTTGCATAATTTATTATATTTTCCAAAATATGTATAGGTTAAGCCCGCATCGTCCCAATTAGGCCATGCTTTGACAGAATGAAAGAAATTATGTTAGAGGGTTGCGTAAGACCAATTATTACCTTGTGATTGTTTTCACATTGGGCCGATATTTTTTAGAAATAAAACATTATCGGAAATGTGAATTGGACGCTACTATTGGACCTACAAGACCAACCCACAGCACCGTGAGGAAGAGACAAAGAACACTAAATGTCTAATGACATTAATATACAATTAATGTAAAGCAACCAGCTATCATTCTTCCTCAGCGAGATAATTGCAAAACTAGAAACTAAGTAGTGCACAACAAAACAAAGACCAACCATAACCCCCGCTTTCCACAAAACAATGGAGGCAACAATAAACATTGAATCAAAAACAGAACCACCGCCTAAGAATGCTCAGCTGAAGACACTGGGGGCTTAAGTTAATTTTACTGCCGAACATTTGGCAAAGACTCTGCTGTTGTCAAACAAGAAAAAAATGTTGAGCTCGCGTGGAGGCTTCTTTACTTATCCAATGTATTACCACGGGGAAACAATCAAATAAATCATCATACTGCCAGGAAACAAAGAAAATGGTCCGCAACTCAGTGACAGTCATAGCTGAGGAAAACCCCCATAGTGGGCCCAGCTAAAGACATATATCAGGTGCTCACTCAGACCCACCGATGGAAGTGACATGCCATAGTCGTCATAGAGTCTGAAGTCTGACCGATCATGAATTTCGTGCATTTTTGTATTGTTCAGCATAACAAATGGAATTAAAATAACCTCACTGAAACACAGACTTGAGCCTAAATTCCATATTTTGTGATCTTTGATTTAGACCCTTTCAAATTAAATACGCTGTATTTTGCATAATACCTAAGGTATTGTTCTGAAATTTTCACAAATGGTGTGAATAATACTGAAATTGTGTTTAACAACATAATATTGAAATTGTTAAACATAATTAAACTTTTGTAGTAAATTGTTTACTGTATGCGTTGGAAGATTCCTTTAGTATACAGTTCTATCCATGGATTTACATAACAAAAACAATGATTACAAAGATAATGATTGCTTCTACCTAAATGAATATATAGAAGATTTGCATAGACTGGAGAAAAAAATATTGCACTCGGGACATCAAATTTTGGATGGTATGAAATGCGAATGTCACATTTAATTCATTCGACTGGCACTGTTCATCTTCTGTGGGCTCATTTGTCTGATAAAAGAAATAAAATGAAAAGCAATTGCAGGATATATGCATATCATGTAGCCCTAACATCAAAATGTCGCACTCGGGACAAACTTGGGTGCCGTAATAAACCCTTCCGTAAAATTATATTTAGGTGGTTCCAAGGAAATAAGACCTGTGTTTATCTGTCCTAACATATTAAACTTCAAAACAGATTTGTAAACCTTAGAAGATGGTGATTAGTTGGCATGCAATAAGCTCAAAAAGCTTTACCCTCCAGAATTTCAGTGAATTTTTATTCACTAGGGTGATCACTTTTGATTTGGGATATCAGAATGCGAGAATGCATGAAAGAGTCCAAAGCATTGTAGAATAAATGGAGATATATGATAAAATATGACTAGACTGTTGAATTGTTGTTGCTGTTTGTAATGCATTCAAATTTAACAATTGAAAAAATGATGTGAAGTGAAATGTCACACTAAAAATGTCACACTCGGGACATTTTTCGCTTCATTTTTAATCATATCTTGGCTTCCGCTCTACCGATTTCGATAAAATTTTGATGTTTTTTTTTGTCAAATGGCAGCTCATAATTTAAACATTGCAAATTGCTGGCTAGTCCAAATTGAATGCTATTCAGTAAATGTTTGGAGATGTAAAATGTTGCATTTTTTTGAAAACCGCCCCTAAGCCAATTAAATCTTGCCTGGTCATATTACTTTCCTGTGTGCGCGCATGCGCACGCGCACGCGTGTATGTGTGTGTGTATGTCCTGGTACTGTGTTACAATAACAGCAGAATCTAGAGTGAAAGTGTTTAGCTGATAAAATAAATGTTATCCTAAAGGCTTGGTTGTTGCTCGTTCTGATGCAGAGATTCTGTGTTTGCTAGTTCATTAATATAGGTTGATATTATTGTGTGTGAAGCTTTTCAGTTTGGTACTGGTATAAGTCGTGTCTATTTAAAGAAGAGAGAGAAAGAGAGAGAGAGAGCTGTTTTTTTTTCATTTGTAATCTCAGTGTTCCAACGTCTCTTTCCCGTGGCACTATGGTTTGACAGGGTTTTTTACGACTGTTCAAGGTCATTTAGTTGATAACACATAAAAAAAAATGAGAATAAGTTAAACTTGACTCAGTATTGGAGAGGTAATTGTACAACCCATTCTTGTTCAACTTTTGGACCTACACAAATTTCGACTTCGTCACGTAAGCAGTTGTAAGCTAGAGCATTTTTTCGCTTCAAGTTTACCCACATTACGATCACGTGATAAAATGCAAATTCTCCGGGATATCATCAGCGTTTCGTATCAGAAATCGTGAAAATAGACTTTTTAAATTTTTCCTTAATATGGCTTTTGCATATGCATAGATAGTGCCTTCATGGGTCGATCAACTCCTACCAAAGCTTCTGATGGAGGAATTCGATACTTTGCCTAAGCAATTTGACGCATTGAACATATGCATGAAGGAGTTTGGTTCAAAAAACTAATTTTTAACAAAATAACAGCTATGAGAACTTAGACAAATTTTCTCTAATATCGCCTTTTTATATGCATAGATAGTGCCTTCATGGGCCGATCAACTCCTACCACAGCTTTTGATAATATGCCTATACAATGTAGACACATTGAACATATGCATGAATGAGTTTGGTTTAAATAAAAAACTTTTTGACAAATTGACAGCTATGAGAACTTAGAAACTTTTTTTCCAATTTGGGCTTTTTTATATGCATATTTAATGCCTTCATGGGTCGATCAACTTCTACCAAAGCTTTTGATGGAGCAATTTGATACTTTGCCTTTACAATGTATATAGATTGAACATATGCATGAAGGAGTTTGGTTCAAAAAATATTTTTGACAAAACTGCAGCTATGATAACTTAGACAATTCTCATTCTCCTTAATATCGCTTTTGTATATGCATAGATAGTGCCTTCATGGGCCGATCCAACTCCTACCACAGCTTTTGATGGAGCCATTTGATAATATGCCTATACAATGTAGACCGTTGAACATATACGTGAAGGAGTTTGGTTTAAGAAAACAAGAATTGTCACAAACATGTGACGAATGCCCAAAGGAATTGGTCTAACATAAGACACATTTGAGGAAAGTTAGCTGTAATATAGGAGATATGCTCCAGACAAGAAAAACCTAGAAATGAGGCCAGAAGTCAATGTCAAGGTCAAAGTGACCCAAAAGGTATGCAACACTCTGCCATCCCAAGAGGAATCAACACCCCAAATTTGGGATTCCTAATTCAAATAATATAGTAGATTTGCACCAGACTCAATACAGTTTCTAAAAACCAGGTCAGAGGTCGAGTTCAAAGTCACAGTGACCCAATTATGGTACACGGCACTTCGTCATCCCAAGATGCATCCACATACCAAATTTGAGATTCCTACCTCAAATAATATAAAAGATATGGTCCAGACTCAATTATTCTAAAAACTAGGTTAGATCAAGGTCACAGTGACCCGAAAATGGTAAACAGTACTCTGCCATCCCAAGATGCATCCACACACCAAATTGGGAATTCATACCTCAAAGAATATAGGAGATATGCTCCTGACATAATAATTCTTAAAACTAGGTCAAGGTCACAGTGACCCAAAAATGGTACGTGACTCTTTGTCATCCCAAGGTGCATTTACACACCAAATTTGAAATTCATATCTCTAAGAATATAGGAGATATGCACCAGACTCAATGCAGTTTCTAGAAACTACCTCAGAGGTCAAGTTCAAGGTCACAGTGACCCAATTATGGTACGCAACACTTCGTTATCACAAGATGCATTCACATACCAAATTTGAGATTCCTACCTCAAATAATATAAGAGATATGCTCTGGGCACGATTATTCTAAAAGCTAGGTTAAAGGTCAAGGTCACAGTGACCCAAAAATGGTATGCAACACTCCGCCATCCCAAGATGTATCCACACACCAAATTGGAATTCCTACCTCAAAGAATATAGGAGATAGGCACCGGCCGCAATAATTCTTAAAACTAGGTCAGAGGTCAAGGTTACAGTGACCCGAAAATGATATGTGACACTCTGTCATCCCAAGATACATTTACACACCAAATCTGGAATTCCTATCTCTAAGAATATAAGAGATATGCACAAGAATCATTGCAGTTTCTAGAAACTATTTCAGAGGTCAAGTTCAAGGTCACAGTGACCCAATTATGGCACGGGACACTTAGTGATCCCAAGATGTTTCCACACACCAAATTTGAGATTTTTGCCTCAAATAATATAAGAGATATGCTCCGGACAAGATTATTCCAAAAACTAGGTCAGAGGTCAATATCAAGGTCACAGTGACTCGAAAATGGTACGCGACACTCCACAATCCCAAGATGTATCCACATATCAAATTTGGAATTCCTACCTCAAAGAATGTAGGAGATAGGCTCCGGTAACAATAATTCTTAAAACTAGGTCAGAGATCAAGGTCATAGTGATCTGAAAATGGTATGTGACACTCTGTCATCCTAAGATGCATTTACCAAACTTGGAATTCCTATCTAAAAGAATATAGGAGATATGCTCTGGACACGATTATTCTAAAAACTAGGTCAGAGGTCAAGGTCAAGGTCACAGTGACCCGAAAATGGTACCTGACACTCCGCCATCCCAAGATGTATCCACATACCAAATTTGGAATCCCTACCTCAAATAATCTAGGAGATATGCACCGGACAAGAAGAGGGACGGACGGACGAACAGATGGACGGATGGACAGTGCAATCACTTAATGCCTCCCAAAGTTCCTTTGGGGGCATAAAAACTTTTTTGACAAATTGACAGCTATGAGAACTTAGAAATTTAGACATTTTTTCCCAAATTGGGCTTTTTTATATGCATATAAAGTGCCTTCATGGCCCGATCAACTCCTACCACAGCTTTTGATGGAGCGGTTTGATACTTTGCCTATACAATGCAGACACTTTGAACATATGCATGCATGTGTTTGGTTCAACAACAAAAAAATGACAAAATTACAGCTATGAGAACTTTGACAATTTTCCCATAATATCGCTTTTATACATGCATTGATAGTGCAATAGGGCTGATCAACTCTTACCACAGCTTTTGATTCAGCAATTTCATACTTTGTCTTCATGAACATATGCATGAAGGAGTTTGGTTAAAGGTCAATGAATTTTGACAAAATGACAGCGATGAGAACAAAGATATTATTCCCTAATATGGCTTATGTATATGCTAAGATAGTTCCTTCATGGACCGATCAACTCTTACCACAGATTTTGATAGAACAATTGGATACTTTGCCTTCACAATATAGACACATTGAACATATGCATGAAAGAGTTTGGTTCCAAAATGTTTTTTGACAAAATGACGACTATGAAAACTTAGATTTTTTTATGATATACGATTTGATATATAGAACTTTCAGGTGTAACTTTTTTTGTATTTGATCTTAACAAATGTTCCAGATTGAAAGCTTAAAGATTATTTGCACAGATTCTACTGAAATCTTCTTTTCAAAACTAAGGTCAGTTGGTTTAAACTATCACTTGCCAAAAACTAAGTTTTTCACTGACCCTTACTGTGTGGGGGTATCTCATAAGCATTTCTTACTGACTTGTTTTATTAGTTTTAAAAACAAATTTCAATTAGTGTTTCTCGTGATTTTATTTCATGTAATGGGATGGTCGGCATCACATTACGCAAAGAGGATCTCAGATGAGTGCTCATGTTTTATTGAATTCATCAAAAGAGTTGGTGAAAAGCGATAAAATGCGAGGCTTGCCTTGCATTATTTTGCTTTTTTGCAACGAGATTAATAAATGCTTTAATACATGAGCACGATCAAGATGTTGCCATCTTTTAAGTATACGAAAATAAGTTTTTTAACTAATGCAAGATTGCAGACCATTCCAAGGTGGTACTTCTTTTGGTTCTATCTTTTATGTTTTTGTTCTGTTTTTTGTTTGTTATGTTTTTGTGTATGTCTGTTTGTTTATGCCTTGTGGTCACATGCTGGGAAAGGGCTGACCTCTTAGTTCTCGTTTGTGGTGTATAACTGTGAGTTTGTCACTTTCCCATTGGTATCCTGGATCAGGTGTGGTATTTGATTGTATCGATTCCTGATCTTTGCACCCTTACTTACTTTTGTATAAGGATGCACACTGAAAGTGTATCTGCTTGTTAACTTCTTTAAAATGGATTTAGATCCTTTTCAGACCAAAGGGATTTTCCGTTTGATATAGTTAAGTATGTCTGTACTGAGGTTCACATGTTAAGACTTCAAATCAATAATTGTATTTCTTTGTCTTAATTAGCAAACAGTGTAGAAACAGATGAAAGGCTTGATCTTCACTGTTTGCCAAAGTACCATGTATTTAAACCAATTACGGTTTATAGTTATGGTTTCCTCTTTAATTGCACGACTGTGGGTCAGGCCTCAGACTCTATGACGGCGCTGACATAAAGCTTTATTTGGTGGATTGGTGCCTGATGCTTATCTGTAGCTAGACCCACCATGGCTCAACTTGAGGTTTTCCTTAGCTCTGACTATCTGTGAGTCATGAGCACTTTTCTTTGTTTCATCATGGTGTGTTAATTTGATAAGAGCGTTTCTCCATGATGATACATTGTATTAGTTAGAAGGCCTCCATGCGAGCTGAACATTTCTTGAACTTCAACAACAGCAGAATCTAAGGCGAAGATTTGGTACCAGCAAAATGCATTTAAAGCCCCCCGGTGGCTTAGGCTACTGTCCGTTCTACGGCGGTGGTTCTGTTGTTGTAAACTTTTTGTTTATTGTTACTCCCATTGTGGGAGTCTGTAATTGTTCTATGTTTTGTTGTACGTTACTTTATGTCCATTCTAGTATTGCAATCATCTTGATGGGGAAGAGAGTGCTTGTTGCTTTGCTTAATTTGTCTTCCTGGTGTCTTGTGATGGTTGAGTGGCTCTTCCTCGCGGTGCCATGGGGTTGTCTGCGGATGGGGGATCTTGGGAGCCCAGCAAGAAAGCTTTTAAAAAATCACCTTAAAGGAAAAACCTTCATTTCGTTTGATTTTTTTTAAAAAATCTTAGGCTTCTGGGGGAAGCACCCCAGACCCCCCTTGAAAAATCGAAATGTATTTACTTTCGTGCTTACAATCTAATCTGGATTGGTATTGGTGACTGATATGGGGAGTAATTTTTACTAATGTGGAGTATTATCTATTTAGGTTGATAATAACGTATTTTGGAACACTCAGAATGTGTCAGATGGCACTACTTTCATAAAATATATTTGCGAGGGAGCATGCCCCAGACACCTCTCTAAATCTAAATCTAAATTTATTTACTTTCGTACTAACAAGCTAATCTGGATTGGTATTGGTGTCTGATAAACTATTGCACGAATCTAAATCCACACAATTACAGGGCTATCTACGCGCCTGCTATGTAATATTTGATTTAAAAAGGAGAAGCCTCCATTTTTTTTACATATCTATGGCTCGGGGGGGGGGGGGGGGGGGGGGGCTTTTGCCACCCAGACCCCCCTTGTACAATGTGAATGTATTTATTTTTTGTACTAACGTGCGCATCTGGATTGATCTGGGATGAAAATATGGCACAAAATTTGGGTTGTTGATTTATTATCCTAAAAATTGTTGATTTTTAGGTTGATAATAACATACTTTTGAACACTCAGAATGCAACAGATTGCACCATTTTTTCTTCATTTTTTCCAAGCGGGAGCATGCCCCCGGACCCCCCTAGCACAAGTGTGATTCAACATCACAACAGGGTTAACTACGCGCCTGGTATATCATTCAACAGCCACCAGTTTTTTTTTGCCACACCAGAATTTGGCGAAAATCACATCATCTTTCTAGTGGTGCAAAAGACTCAATACCACTAAAATACATAAATACAGACATACGGGTGCAAAACATATATAATTATGACTAAAAAAATATATGCCATCATAATGAAAAAAATGGTCAAAGTCAAAAAACCCGCGGGGTTAAAACCCTGCGCGGGGTTTTTCCCCCACATTTTCAAATGGGGTTTTTTCAAAAAAATAAATATCAAAATAAGTTCAAGAAATAAGTTTGTTTGGTTGTAATTATTTCAGAAAATGATTGGTAAGGCTTAATTCCAACCTTTAATTTCCCCCGCGGGGTTTTTCTCCCATTTCAGATAAAAAGGTTTGTTTTTAATTGTATTGCTTTACAAAATAATATAGAAGCTGAATTGAAGTTTTTCTCATCATTTGAAGCCTTTCAAGCAAAATAAAAAAAAACCCGCGGGGGAAAATCCCCGCGGGATTTTTCCCCCACAAAATGAAATGGGAGAAAAACCCTGCGGGATTTTCACCAAAGAGTGATTATCAGTTTTATTAATGATTGAGATCAGTTATACATTTAGAGCTCATATTATTTAAGTTTTTACAGTAATTAAAGGCCATAAAACAATTCTCTCGATGACCCCTCCCCCCAAACCTTGTCCGCCCCCCCCCCTCGTCTGCCATGCACTGCATCAGCGGTGATCACTACCAAGTTTGCACCACCGAACGGCCCAAAAAATATTGTTCAGGTAGCACTGATATTATTTGTTTAGCACGATTCATTACATCCCAGTCAACCATTTATCAGTCATGTTAGGATGCGTCTTATGGGTTGAAACAGTTCTAACAGCAGATAAAAGCACTAATATTAATAACGGCCATTGCAGTACCTGTCATACATAACTGCAATCTTATAAACTGGTTAATATGTAGTACATTGACAGACAGTGCAGACCAGGATCAGATGCAGCAGAATGTAGCATCTGATCACGGTCTTCATTGATTGTTTAGGAATCATAGAATGGGTTGGGCATCAAGAAATTTGGGTCTTTTCTACAACCCTGTGTGTATCCTATAGAAAGATCCTGGTCTAAAGCAGACCAATTTCAAAGATCTTAATTGATGTACCAATTCTGGCTTCGCAATGTCTTTCATGCATCCAAGGGTCCATGACGTGGGTCGCGCCTATAGCAATGCACCAAACTCCTGGGGAGTGTACAGGAAGATAGAGTACGGATTGGGTAGTTAAAAAAACTAAGATCAGATTGATTACTAAATCTGCATGACATTCTATTTTCTACTAGTTACAAGGGTATAGTGAGATTTACAAGAATAGTATTACTGGAATGTGTTCACTTTGACAACTAGCTGATGAAAGGTAAATTGATTTTGCCTTGTCAATTAGTTTTTAGCTACTTTCATTTTGCCTACAAGCTGACAAGTTCCCCACCCCCTGGCCCTGCCTCTGTAGACAGAAAATAACCAGTGATTAACTGTGATTTGCAAATAAATTTGTGTTGAGTTGAGTGAAAGAGTCGACTACTTGCGAGACAATACAGTCAAAGGGCTGTTAATAACAATAACAGCTTACATAAACTTTTGCACTGTCACATTTTTAAACAACAATTTTTAAGCCGGTACAGACAAACCATTGGCAGAACAGATAGAACGGGCCCACTGGGGACCGAGCCTGTTGTGTTAAAGTCAATTGTGACAGTACAATGTATCCATGTAGATGTATATGTACAGTCAATAGTACTGGTAGGCCAATTTATCGAGTTCATAGATCATTGGTCATTTTCAGTGAACTGATTAATTGATCGGTAGTTTTTCAATAATCGATTACTCAGTATAGACATTCTGCTTCATTGGCCTTCAATTGTTAGCTTGGTGTATTTATTTAATATGACCCTTTTCTGCATTTTCAGTTTCTGGTATGAACAGCATATGGTTCAAATAATGTACATAGGTTTAGATAAACAAAAGTTTTGAGTGTAAAATTGTAAATATATACTAATCCATCAGTTTGAACATATGTTTTGGGTGCTCAAAAGAACCGTCTTATTGAGATGGTTCTTTTGAGTACCCACAGCATATGTTTTGGTTGAGAAAATTAATTTTTTGGTACACACTCTGAACACCTATTATGTCTGGTCAATCAACTTGACCCCGTAAGGCATCTTAGACATACCTGGCATGATGTGTACCATATATAATATGTATTTTATTTTAATCGATTAATGATTGATCATTGGTCACTTGTTATTTTCAATGATCGATTATAAAAATCCAGCCGATTCCTACCACTAGTCGATAGAACCTCACAACCAGAAGAAATGATGCTGCATTCTTGGGACCGCCGTGACGTCACAGCCTTAGCGGCACATATAAACAAATGTACCGAGGTGAATTGGACAGTGAATTTTAGCATTACGGGTAACAGGAAAATGATGAAAAACGTGCTGCATTCATTCAAATTCTCTGATTTTTTCACCAGTCTGCGCTTAATTCGAAGGAAAAACATTGTCTTTTGTCCCACCACGATTAATTTAATTATAATTTCAACGATTATTCACAAATTATTGAAAAACTTGGATGTGGGTGGGGTGAACGGTAATCGGTTTGCGATCATTTAGATGTGATCTCTAATGTCTTAGGAGCTTTAACAACAGTAGAACACTCAATGCCTTTGGTACATTATGCAGCCTGTCATAAAAGCTATCCTTTTCGAGAAAAGTTCCCAGCTATTGTTATAAGGAATTCGAGCATAATCTCAAGATTTGTATCAATAGGCCTACATGTGGGGATCCAGGAATTTTAGTCAGGTGGGGCGTCCAGGTTTATCTGTCATAAAAAGATAAAAAATCTTAGACAACGTTTTTCTTTGGGTTTTTTATGCCCCAAAAGGAACTTTGTTAGGCATATAGTAATTGCACAGTCCATCCGTGTGTCCGTCCGTCCATCCCGCTTCGTGTCCTGTGCATATCTCCTAGATTCTTTGAGGTAGGGATTCCAAATTTGGTATGTGGATACATCTTGGGATGGCGGAGTGTTGCATACCATTTTCGGGTCCTCTGACCTAGTTTTTAGAATAATCGTGTCCAGAGCATATCTCTTATATTATTTTAGGTAGGAATTTCAAATTTGGTGTGTGGGTGCATCTTGGGATGACAAAGTGTTGCGTACCATAATTGGGTCACTTGGACCTTGAACTTGACCTCTGACCTAGTTTCTAGAAGCTGCATTGAGTCTGGTGTATATCTCCTATATTCTTTTAGATAGGATTTCCAAATTTGGTGTGTAAATACATCTTAGGATGACAGAGTGTCTCATACCATTTTCAGGTCACTATGACCTTGACCTCTGACCTAGTTTTAAAAATTATTATGTCCTGAGCCTAGTTTTAAAAATTGTTATGTCCTGAGCCTATCTCCTACATTCTTTGAGGTAGGAATTCCAAATTTGGTATGTGGATACATCTTGGGATTGTGGAGTGTCGCATACTATTTTCGGGTCACTGTGACCTTGATCTTGACCTCTGACCTAGTTTTTTGAATAATCGTGTCTGGTGCATATCTCCTATATTCTTAGAGATAGGAATTCCAGATTTGGTGTGTAAATGTATCTTGGGATGACAGAGTGTCACATATCATTTTCTGGTCACTGTGACCTTGACCTCTGACCTAGTTTTAAGAATTATTGCGGCGGGAGCCTAAATCCTAGGATGTGGATGCATCTTGGGATGGCGGATATTGTTTACCATTTTCGGGTCACTGTAACCTTGACCTCTGACCTAGTTTTAAGAATTATTGCGGCCGGTGCCTATCTCCTATATTCTTTGAGGTAGGAATTCCAATTTGGTATGTGGATGCATCTTGAGATGACGAAGTGGCGTGTACCATAATTGGGTCACTGTGACTTTGAACTTGACCTCTGACCTAGTTTTTAGAAACTGCATTGAGTCTGGTGCATATCTCCTATATTATTTGATGTAGGAATCCCAAATTTGGGGTGATGATTCCTCTTGGGGTGGCAGAGTGGTACATACCATTTTGGGTCACTTTGACCTTGACATTGACTTCTGGCCTCATTTCTAGGTTTTTCCTGTCTGGAGCATATCTCCTATATTACAGCTTACTTTCCTCAAATGTGTCTTATGCTAGACCAATTCCTTTGGGGGCATTCGTCACGTGTTTGTGACATTTCATGTTTAGTCCTCAACTTATTTTACAGAAGTCCAATGGTTTATTTTAAAGAAAATTGTAATTTTCCAAGGTTCCAGAGGGGGTCTATCATTTTTTCCAAGGGGAGGCAGGGGCGTAGCTTGGCTTCAATGAATGTGTAGGCCTAATGGTAGGGGGGTCCGGGGGCATGCTCCCCCAGAAAAAATTTCGGTCCAAGACTTCCAAATATGGATTTTGCGATTATTTCGCACTTATAAATGCGTTCATGCGATTGTTAGAAATTACAGGTAGTTATCACCATCATCGCCCATATGGCCTAATATGCTTATCAAGTTTGATCAACTTACGGTGCTGAAATGCAAAAACAAAATCATCGACCTGGGAGTCAGGGACAGGTATCATACTCTTTTAACCATTAAATGGCCAATCACTACAAAAGTAGTCCGCTTTATCATCTGCTGAATTGTTTTACAAGCGTCCTCGACAAACAGTGAGAGATCCAGATCTGGGTCTACACTGTTTGCCTCAATACTGACATTAGTCAATAATATTAGCAAATATATGCAACAGAGGACTTAGGCAGACGCGTCTTTCATTTGCAGTTTTTGGCTGGTGCTTTAAGGGTTAGAAGGCTTATAGGAGCCTACATGGTTATATAGCAAGAAGACATGTGACATTATAATGATCATCCCAAATAAAAGATACAATGTACTGTACATGTATGTTGAAAAACAAGCGACATCAAGTTTCAATATCTAAATGCAGGTAGCAACAAAACTATTAATCACAAGCCAACTTAGAAAAAAAACTAATTTTCTGCATTAAATTTGTCTGACGCAAACATGTTTATCACCCTGTCAACATCAAGTGTCTGTAGATCATCGCTACGAAGGACAGCCTGGCAGACATCATTGTTGAGCGCAAGTAGTTTTTAATTCTTTTCATGCTACCTTTGGCATGTTGCGGACGTCGGTGGCATGGTCAAAAGGACTCCAATTATGGTGAAAATGCAATAATACAGGTTGCAAAGCTTCGTGAGATGGTTCATTTCCTATTGGGTAGGCTAGCTACATCACGGGACAGCTCGTCCTGGAACGCAAACAACCGTTCTTCTACAGTGGGTAATGGGTGACGTCTGATATCAGGATAATTTGGAATATCTTTCTGATTTACTCACCCCCTACCCCCTCCCCCCTCCATTTTATTGCATTTTTGGCGTTTATATTTTTTTTACTTTCTGAAAAAGTGTAGGCCGCGGCCTACATGGCCTAAAGGAAGCTACGCCACTGGGAGGGGTCCAACTTTTTACAGGGGGGGGAGGAGGGACAATCGCTTATTCCCTATACCCATATCAGCAGTGTTTCCGCGAGAGTGCGTTTCTTGCGTTTTTTGACGATTTATATTTTGTCATTTAAAAGTTTCTCTAAAGTAACCCTTCGCCCGGAATATAAATTCGACAAATTTGCCTTGATTGACTTCTGTTTGGCCAGGCGACACATCCGATTCTCGGAATTCTAGTGTTTTTTTCCTTATCTTATTGTTTCAAGCTGTATATACCATACATGTACAAATTAATTTGAATAAAATATAATATTTGATCCAATTGAAACCGCTGATGGGTGATTTAAAAAAACAATGCATCCGAAGTGTGACATTGGGGGTCAAATTTCAAAATTGGTCTATCATTATCTTTTTTACATCCTCTTAACCAGGGAACATCAAAATTTCAGAAACAAATACTGGTTTAAGAATAAAATTTAGGACAATGCTTTAAATTTAATACTTTAATCATTTTTTCCTTATTTTTTTACAATTCTATAAGCTACACTTAGCTTGATTATAAACAACACAGGTATGCAGAATTGTAAAATATTCTTTCATGAACTGATGAAGTAGTTATGTATACTCATTTTCAAAGTAAAATTTAATCTTTCGCTCAAAATTTGCACTTGTAATAAAATTTTATGTGAAAATACACCCCTGGATTTTCACTGTGTAGAGAAAAAAGTTTTTCTAATTAAAATAATAAGCATGATTTTTGTTAAAAATAGTAAATGAGTATGATCAGGAAATACCACAATCACAAACTACAGACAACCCCGTGGCACCGTGAGGAAGAGCCGCTCAACCATCACGAGACACCAGGAAGACAAATTAAGCAAAGCAATCAGCTCTCTCTTCCCCATCAAGATGATTGCAATACTTAAATGGACATAAAGTAACGTACAACAAAACATAGAACAATTACAGACTCCCACAATGGGAGTAACAATAAACAGAAAGTCAACAACAACAGAACCACCGCCTTAGAACGGACAGTAGCCTAAGCCACCGGGGGGCTTAAATGCATTTTACTGGTACCAAATCTTCGCCCTAGATTCTGCTGTTGTTGAAGTACAAAAAATGTTCAGCTCGCATGGAGGTCATCTAACAAATGCAATGTATCATCATGGAAAAACACTCTAATCAAATTACTACACCATGATGAAACAAAGAAAAGGGCTCATGACCTAAATTGTTTTTAGATAACAAGTAGGGTATATGAAAAACATAGAACAAATTTCATTTGAATATATAGGATATAAAACATATTAAACACAGTAACATGTTGGTAATGGAATGTGTTACACTTGTGACAAAATCAGAAGAGGGAGTTTCTCCTTTGAATTTTTGATCTATTATAGATTTTATATAGGATGAAGTGAATTGGCTTCATGGAAATTGATTAAAATGTATCAAAACATAAATCAATTCCCTTTTTTTAGCACAAAACTTTAAAAAATGAACTATTCAGATTTGTTTATTAAGCATAGTAAGTAGTTATACAATGTTAATGATCAGAAAACAGTTGACAGCACTCATTGTGGGATAAATTATCAATTGAATGATTTGAATGATACAATTTTTGCAATTCTAAAGAATCTGTAACAAATTTAAGGCTTAAATAGAAAGAAATAATTGTGTTACACTTGTGACAAGCAAACAAAGGAACTGATTATGACCCTTTTGTCTTTTCTTATCACTTATACTTTATGTAACCTACTATAGTATGTACAACTTAGCATCTTTTTTGGTTTTCTTCAATAAATTCCTGTAAATATTTTTTGAATTGTGAAAAAATACCTTTCCCTCCTTGTGAGTGCATAATTTTATCCTTTTTGTTTACACCATTTTGTGTTTTCTTTGTATCGAAAGAGTGAATAACTACCCTAAATACCAAAATATATCAAATTAATTGTTGAATAGATCATCCTTTGACCAAACACAGGAAAAAGTGAGAGGAATTCAATCCATAATATATGTTACACATGTGACACAAATCACATTTTAAAGTCTACCTGTCCAAATCAAGTTATAGTCTGGTTTAAGATTGTCTGATTTCTTCAGTGTTGAATTTAGCATGATTCCTATCCCAGAATGTAGCTCAAGGATGGCCAGCTTCATAATGAAACTAGTATATGGGCTTGAGGAAGTATCATTCCTGCTGGACCGTAACTAGTATTGACTACACATTTGGTGAAGTTGTTGACTTTTTGCTGTGTTTAAATTATATTTATGCATTCAAGAATTATTAAAAAGACCAAATAAGTAATATTTCATTTAAGATTTGCCATGTATATGCATTTATCACATATTCCAAATATGTGTTACACTTGTGACATCAGTTAAAATCATGCCACAAAGTCAGCAGCTTAAGGATTTCACCACAATTCCTCATAATGTTTTTTGGGGGCTCCCTTGACCAGAAAAACAGCAAAAAAGCTATGAAATGCAAAACAAATTGAAATGCTGATGGTTGAAACCTTAAATGTTACACTTGTGACATATCTGGGTGGTTTTATTCAGTACTGGCTACATAAAATCATACCTGTTGTTTTATAGGCAAGTTGGTTCCTTTAGAAAGCTTAAAGACTGCTAGTCATTAAAACAGCATTCCTTTTGAATAAAACTTTGTATATTTTATGCGGCAATTCACTTTACTCCAATCATATGAAATTCTGTATGATAAAAATTTGAAAGGGTGTGTTTATAAAAGGTTACAAATTTCCGATTTATCTGGTTTAAAAAAGATGAAAAGATTGTTTTCCTACAGCTTTTATGCTATATTTCAACTGCAATTCACCATTTGACTATACATGAATAGTGTTTAATACAATTTACAGTTGAATTGAAGGTAAGGGAAAAAATGTTACAAAAAGGTGTTACCCTTGTGACAATTTGGATCACATTTTTCCATGTAATTTTTAAACGGAACATTCTAAAGCAATGAAACTTGGCATGATGCAAGAAAAACATTAATTACATATCTTAAAATTAATTTTAACAATAAATCTGCTTTAGATAGTCTATAAACATTGATTATAGAAATTGATTCATTATTTTTGAAATCACCCTGATCCATTTAAGATTTTCATAGCTGGATATTTGGCCTAATAATACTTTTCCATTGTTCAATCTTGGAAATCTGGGTGATATTCATTTGATTTCACGTGATAATATAACTCAATATTTCCCCATCCACATACAATGTAATAGATGGCCCACTCTAGCTTTTCAGCAAGGGGTCAAAGGCTTTAGATTGAACACTGTTTTCCCTGACCTAATATAGGGCCATGTATATTTTCAGTCAGACTGAAAAACAGTAAGGATTTTGCTCGGATAGCTCCACAGACACCAGCTGATCTTAATTGACAGTACATGTATTTGAAAAAAAGGATAAATCCAGACTCAGCAGAACTTGGTTTATATTTAAATGTTCTTCAGAGCATCAACATGCAACAGCTGCCATCCAGCAGTCCAAGTCATTCCAGAAATGCAGGATTAGTATGGCTATCAGTAGCCAGGAGACTGTAGAGGCTTCTATGATGAACACATACTTCACTGACAAGAGGGACACCGCAGGCAGTTTGGTCCCTCAGCTGAACATGCTGAATGGTGATAAATGAGGTAAGATTTTGACCTTAGTATGAACAGTAAATATTTTTGCGCTGATGAGTTTACTGCAATACATTGAGAGACTGACCCAGAATCTAGGTAGCTGTACAATTATCTAAATAAGTAAAACAGATGTGTTTAACACAAATCCCCCACCCACATTCTTCCAGAGCACTGCAAGTCACCGATTGTTATGTACTAAGTACTACTAGTCAATTGTATAGGCTCAAGGTGAGCTATTGTGATCATAGGATGTCCGTCGTCCGTCAACAATTTCCTTTAAATAATGTCTCCTTCTGTACCACTTTGTGGTATTTCACCAAACTACACAGAAATCCTGCTTCAAAGCACTTGATGAGCTATTGTGATCGTTGGAAGTCCGTCGTCGTCTGGTCAACATTTGCATCAAAGGACATTTCCTAAACTACTAGCTGGATTTTGGCCGAACTTGGCAGGAATGATCTTTATATAGCCCTCTTTGATAATTGTTCAAATGATTTTGGTCAACACAGGCTAAAAATAGATTTTCAAGATGAAAAATTTAAAAATGTTCTTGTCTGAAACCACAAGCCATATAGATTTGATATTTGGTATGTGCATCATCTAAGTGACCTCTACCAAGCTTGTTCAAATTATGCCCATTATGCCCATGGGTCATAAATGGGCCTGTCCCTGGGGTTACATGTGATACATAGGCTTATATAGGGAAAACATAAAAAAATCTTCTTGTCTAAAACCACAAGGCATAGAGCTTTGATATTTGGTATGTAGCATCACCAAGACTAGTGGACCTCTACCAAGTTTGTTCAAATTATGATCCAGGTCCACCAAGTTTGTTCAAATTATGACCCTGGGGCCAAAAATGGTCCTGTCCCAAGGGGCCACATGCTTTACACAGGCTTATGGAAAACATGAAAAAATCTTCTTGTATGAAACCACAAATCATAGAGCCTTGATATTTGATATGAAGTATAACCTAGTAGACCTCTACCAACTTTGTTCAAGTTATACTCCTGGGGCCAAAAATGTTCCCGCCTCAGTGGTCACATGATTTACAATTTTACATAGGCTTTAATAAGGAAAACTTGAAAAAATCTTCTTGTCTGAAACTACAAGGCTTAGAGCCTTGATATTTGGTATGTAGCATCACCTCACATTATGTCATAGGCTTATAAATATAAAATCAATTTTTTCAGAATATCGTCATATTGCATATTAAATTTAAGGGAATGAAGCAAACAATAACATGCTAGCTAATATTGTGTGCCAACACACACCCTTGACCCCTGGGGTGTAGTCAAAAGATCATTTTTTTTTTCTTTTCTGAAATTACACACTGGGAAGGCGCAACAAGAATACAACCGAGGAACTGTGATTGATATTTACATTTTACAGCCGCCGTTTTGGGTAAGTTTAATATTTTATTTTTTTCATTGGAATGCTCAGGTTTCAGTAAAAGTAAGCATGATATCAGTTTAAGGTAAGATCAAAGAAATGTGCTTGGTGTTATATTTGTCCAAAAAATGTGTGAGAGTTGGCTGAAAAATAACATTTTATTTCTGATCATTACTTATTTCAACTTAAATTATAAAACTGAAAAAATATTTATATTTTTTCGCATTCATTGTCGTATTTCTATCTTTCAGAGACAGAAGGGTAAAATTAAATTATTGGTGGATATCCTGTGTGTATTCAATAATTTCTATCTGATAAGTGAAAAGCGCAGCATCTGTTTGAAAGGATGATGGTAATGATACTAAGGCAATCGAAAACTTCATTAATGGCAATCGGTTATCGATAGCAATCAATGTTTTTGGCAATCAATGAGCAATTTTTTGTTTGCTTTTGTGCGATATATATATATCCGAGCTTTATAAGTATGTTTTCTGTTTTATATTGATCCATAAACTCAAATCGGACCTGGAAGGCTCAGGATCAAACCCTATGTCACATGCCTACTGTGTGGCCCGACAGATCAGTGGTAAACATACACCCGCATTCTGAGAGGGTCCTGGGTTCAAGTTCGGGACGGGTCATGGGGGGGTGTGTGTAGATGACACATGTGAAGAAAAAGCATATGACCAGATGGGGACTCGAACCCGGGACCTATCACAGACCGTGCAAATACTCTGACCACTTAGCTAACGGGCCACACGATGAGCCTGCCAGTTCTACAATATATACGGCAGGGTAGTTGTACTCCTTCCAAGGTCTGTTTGGACATCACCAGACACATTGAAAAAAAGGTTTTCTTGTGACGGAGCTCATATGAAAGAAAGCTAAGAACCCATTGTCTGCGATCGGCCGACTGTAAGTTCATTTTACTTGTTTATCAGAAACAACACCTGCATAAAACAAATCACGATTCATTTGAGAATAGATAGGCGAAACCAATTTTATTAAAATACTGCTATAAATTATAAAAAAAAAACCCAGATAAACTGACTTATTTATAACAGCGGCTGTACATGCATGTATTGATCTCAGTTCCTCAATTGTGTTCAGCGTTCGATGTTGCCACCTACCCGGTGTGAATTAGTTGTGTTGCATATCAAATTAAAGGGAATGAAACAGGGTAGATAATCCTTATGTCTACCGAAGTTGAAGTCAATAACTTTTTTGTTGTATGGCGTTTCAACTAAGAATGAAACTTTTTCTACTTTTTGTTTTGTTGTTTAAGTTATGTTCAACCTTCAGCCTAAGGTATTTCTCATAAGTTTTATCAACTGTTATTAAAATATTTAAACATAGTATTTTGCATGTTGAAAAGGATACTAATTCTCTGAGTGTGGAACTTAAAATTTAATTAATATAAAACTTTTTTCATACTTTTTGTTTTTTCAAAACAAAGATAAATTAACAAACAAGATAATACAAAACTGTTTTCAAAAAGATCATGAAAGTCTTTAATTTACCTGTTGGGATGTGAAACAGCAAATCATGTCAATTTCATGCAGCACATGTTAGTTTTATATTAATCATGCTATTTTTAGCTCTACAGATGGTGATATAAGTGTCAAAATATTAACTTCTGGAAACTAGTTTGAGCTGGTTTTCATGCAATATTAACTTGTAGGCCAGTTTAGACCGGTTTTCAGGTAGACATGGAGATTTATGAAGACAAATTGAGTCAATCAGGAGGGTCCGATGATTAACCGAAATCAGCAGAAATCACCAAGAAATCACCAGATAAAAATAAGAAAAAACTACCATTTTATTGTTAGTTTAATGTCATATTATAATAAGAATTAGTATAATAAGCTTATTTCTACTTTGATTTTAAAAAGAAATGAAAAAAATGTTATGATTTCACTTTCAAATTCAGTGCACAGTGAATTCACTGAAATCACCAGATAAAAATAGGAAATCACAATTTTATTATTAATTTAATGCCATAATAGGATAGTAAGTAAGTAAGTAAGTAAGTAAGTAAAGTCTTTATTTAAAGAGGGTGACAACATTTAGTAGTACAACTAATCTTCCATGAGGCCCTCAAAATAAATAATATTTACACACATAAAAAAAAAAAAAAAAAACCTACACAAACTATCAAATTAAATTGTTATACCCTGTACTGCTGAGCAAATATAGCTAAATTTTGGCAAGACCGTAAACTGAATGCAAAACTGTGGATCCTGATCAGCTGATCAGTTTCCACACTGTTAATGTTTCCAAAGACAGGATATATCCAGGTTCAGCAGGACAAGGGTTAATTTGATATTTACACAAGTGCATTTATTATAATATAGTAACCCTATTTATCTTTACAAGCATCCGTTTCTATTTTACTCTGCTTGCTGGAAATTTTTTGATATTTTTGTCATCTGCTGTCTTTTTTTAAATTAATTTACTATATAGTTCTCAGAGAGTCAAACAGTTTGGATTTAGATCTGGCCCAATATTTTGTTGGTCCTGATTTGGTTCCAAAACTGTTTGCAAAGGTTATCAGCAGACAACAATTGCAGGCAGAGTAACTTCAGCAGTGTTTATTTAACCAACTTGCAGGGTACCACTTATTTGAATGCCTTTGCAAGCAATGTAGAAAACAATATACATCCTGATCAGCTGGCTTCAGGACCAGGAATTTGTCATCTGCTGTCTTTTCTAAATTAATTTACTATATAGATTACCATATAGATCACCATCAGAGAGTCAAACAGTTTGGATCCAGATCAGGTCTGACATTTTGTCGGCCCTGATCTGGCTTAAACTGTTTGCAAAGGTTATCAGCAGACAACAATTGCAGGCAAAGAGTAACTTTAGCAGTGTATATCTAACCAACTTGCAGGGTACAGTAAGCGCAATGTTTACCGCCGTCGCCCTGGGCCCTGTTATCTGTCAAACTAACGGTACCGGAACAAACATTGAAGGCATTATACCACTTATTTGTATGCATTTACAAGCAGAGTAGAAAACAATATACATCCTGATCAGCTGACTTCAGGACCAGGCAAATGTTTAGGTATTTTGTCATCTGCTGTCTTTTCTAAATGAATTTACTATATAGTTCCTTAATGATCACCATCAGAGAGTCATACAGTTTGGACCCAGATCAGGTCTGACATTTTGTCGGTCCTGATCTGGCTCTAAAACTGTTTGCAAAGGTTATCAGCAGACAACAATTGCAGGCAAAGAGTAACTTTAGCAGTGTATATCTAACCAACTTGCACTGTACAGTAAGCGCAATGTTTACCGCCGTCGCCCTGGGCCCTGTTATCTGTCAAACTAACGGTACCGGAACAAACATTGAAGGCATTATACCACTTATTTGTATGCATTTACAAGCAGAGTAGAAAACAATATACATCCTGATCAGCTGACTTCAGGACCAGGCAAATGTTTAGGTATTTTGTCATCTGCTGTCTTTTCTAAATGAATTTACTATATAGTTCCTTCATGATCACCATCAGAGAGTCATACAGTTTGGACCCAGATCAGGTCTGACATTTTGTCGGTCCTGATCTGGTTCTCAAACTGTTTGCAAAGGTTATCAGCAGACAACAATTTCAGTCAAAGAGTAACATCAAAAAAAAAAAAAAAAAAAAAGAAAAAAAAAAAAAAAAAAAAAAAAAAAGAGTAACATCAGCAGTGAATACCTAACCAACTTGCAGGGTTCCACTTAATAGTATGCATAAACAAGCAGAGTAGAAAACAATATGCGTCCTGATCAGCTGGATAACAATTTGAATAATAAGCTTATTCCACTATGATTAAAATATGAAAAAAAAGTACATTTCAATTTCCAATTCAAGGTATGCCGAAATCACCAGAAAAAAAGGAAATATCCATTTTAACGTTAATTTTATGCCTTTATATGATATAAATGATAGTAGAATAATTGATAAGTTTACAAAAGGCTTATATTTTAATGTGCCAGCAAATAAATATTTCAATAAAAAATATAGCAACACATTATAGCAATTTGAAAGTGATTTTTTTTATCAACATATTTTTAAAAACAGACTAGAAATAAGTATATTATACTTATTCTTATCAAATTATAGCATTAAGTAAACAAAAAAAGGTGATTTCTTACTTTTATCTCGTGATTTCGGTGATTTTCTGGTGATTTCGGTGATTTCTGTTGATTTCGGTTAATCATGGCATCGAATCAGGAGATGGGATTCTCTCCAGTTATATAACAATATGTCATATTGGTTTGTGCAATAATTTTTTCAGGGTGAACAGCATCTCACAGATAAGATAGTTTGGTCTCAGAGAAAGTCCAGTTCTAAGGAGTCCATTGACCACAGTCACCAACTTACAGCAATATCTGATGTGATTCAAGGGAATTATACCTCTTTCATTTTAATGTTTGATAAGAGTACAGATTTGTTACTCACTGAGCCAAATTTTAACTACTCAGTATGGTCTCAGCAAGAGTTGAACATATAACATCTTTCTTGGTCATTAGGACTCTATTCCAATATTGAATCCCTAACCCATGATTTCTGGATGTGATAAATAAGGAACAAGTTCTGCTGGACAAAATGATTGGCTTGTCGAATGATTGCCAGTGATGGGCAGCTTCAATGTCAGCAGGAAATCAGGAGTGGTACAAGACACTTTAACCTGAGACTGATTGGTACTGGTTCAACACAGAAGACCAATCCCGACATGACTGAATCAAAGCACTGAGAGTACTGATGGAAACGATGTCTTGTGGTTTTAGTTCTTGTAGGCTAAGCAGAGTGCATTTTTGTAGATGATATTTTAGGAATATTTGAATTTGTATATTGTATATTTTCCTGACCAATGATGAAGGAAAAGTTTGATATGATTTCCATTTTTAGTTTTTAGTTTTAGCATAACAGAATTTTGAAGGGGCATGCGACAAAATATCAATCTTATCATTTCAAACATGGGCTGGTATGTCTTTAAACCCTATTTCATTTTTAAGCTCTGGTGGCCATTTTGTTATGTGGGATCAAAAATAGTAAGTGAGTATGATCAGGAAATACCACAATCACAAACCGCAGACAACCCCGTGGTACCGGGAGGAAGAGCTGCTCAACCATCGCAAGACACCAGGAAGACAAATTAAGCAAAGCAACCAGCTCTCTCTCTCTTCCCCACCAAGATGATTATAATACTAGAATGGACATAAAGTAACGTACAACAAAACATAGAACAATTACAGACTCCCACAATGGGAGTAACAATAAACAAAAAGTCAACAACAACAGAACCACCGCCTTAGAACGGACAGCAGCCTAAGCCACCGGGGGGCTTAAATGCATTTTACTGGTACCAAACCTTTTGCCCATATTTAGCAGAGGGCATTATGCCGAATACATCGCTGAAATTATTTTAAGAGTTTGGATTACTGGTTAAGAAGTTTAGATATCTTTTTAGATTTTCCATCCGGTTCATTGTTGCCCTATTTTGAGGGTAATGCGATGAATTATTGCAAGCAGGAAACAATGGTTAAGGAAAGGTGGTTTATAGCCATTTCCTTTTGCCTAGCTCTTGATAACATTTTGTTCAGTGGAGCAACCCGTTAACATTTTGCTAACATAGACTAAAGTTTTAAGGGTCGATTTTGATGAAACTTATAGGATATCAGAGTACTTGATACTTATTGTGTACCAAATATTATCAAATCTGACCAGTAGTTCTGAGATTATTTTAAGAGTTTGGATTACTGGTTAAGAAGTTTAGATATCTTTTTAGATTTTCCGTTCGGTTCATTGTTGATTGTTGCGCCAGTATTCAGTTTTATTTACTGTTGAGTCCTTATCTTTGCTTTATCTCCTTGTTATATCTTGATTTATATGTTTTAGGAGATGATGCATTGATAAGTTAGGGGTCTTTCATGCAAACCAAATATCTATGTGTCTTGATCCACATCCGAATTAAGGGTGAGGTTGGCGCCGTTAAACCGGTTTAAGCCCTCCAGTAAAATATTTTACTGACCGTTCCAAGGTGGTATATCTTTTGTGGATCTTTTGTTTTTTGTTCTGTCTTGTGTTTGCTATGTCTTTGTGTGCATCTGTTTATATGTGCTTTGCGGTCACCTGCTGGGAAAGGACTGACCTCTTGGCTCTCGTTTGTGGTGTCTTACTGTGAGTTTGTCACTCTCCCATTGGTATCCTGGGTCAGGTGTGGTACTTGATTGTATTGATTCCTGATCTTTGCACCCTTACTTTTATTCCAATTGTGCTTCTTGTTACCAAAGAGTTATTTAATTTCTGGCTATGACATTATTTTTTGACATGATTTGTTTGTTTGATTTGATTCTTTACGTCCCATCAACAATATTTCAGTTAAACAGGGACAGGTCTTCCTTGGTTGAACCAGCACTAAGCTAGGATAAATGCGTCTTGCTCAAGGACCACGACGCAGTGACGCCGGTGAATCTTGAACCCTCAGTCTCGAGTCAAGCACTCTACCACTGAGCCTCTGCGCTTCCTTTTTGACATGATATATTCCACTGAATAACAGTAACATCAAATGAAAAAATAATGTTATGGCCACAGGTTGCATAATTTTGATACAAAGAAGTTATGTTAATAACAATGTAAATTTTCTTTGAAATAAACCAGCTTTGGAGGTGTTAATTTCACAATAGAGTTCATATGATGAGAGAATCTTCCATTTGTGCCCATTTCAAATCATTTTTTTTAAACTAACCTAAGGCTGAGGCTGAGCCTGTCTAAACTGATTGACTTAAGCTTTAAGTATTTGGTCAACATTATTCAGTCTAGTCAGACTCCTCCCACAGAGGAAGGCAAAGAAAAGAATATATTTCCTGGCCCCCATCCCTCAACAAAGTTTGATAAGTAAATTTAATCCTGCCAACAATAAAGGAACCATCTCTCAGAAACCTTCAGCAGAAAATAAAATGCCCCACTCTACCACCTTGTTATGAAATGATAACTTGTGTAAGACCCTCTATAAAATACATAGAACAAATCAGAACGAATGGAATAAGAGACCCTATTTCTGCTTGTTAAAGTACCATCAGCACATCAAAGAACAAACATAAGAGTCCCTGTCAAGGCTAGTCACCAAGTCATTTTCTATTTCATCCTTGCTGGGAATCTATCTTAATATATTATCCCAAGGAATCCTAGTTAGTTGGATTTTATAATACGGTAAATCTTGTATTAGTTCGTACACTCGAATAGTTCGTTAAATGTCATGTATTAGTTCGTACACTAGTCATTTTTATATGCAATTCTATTAGTTCGTACACAACGTTTTTTTTTTGCTTGCGGCGCTCTCGCCGCAAGCATTTCTGTCGGAATAGTGATACCCTCTACCTGGTTTGTCTATTTGTAAAACATTACTGTTAGCATAACGGTCGTGTTTAGTGCAACGACAAGACAACTCACCGACAGCAAGTTAAAACAGGGTTCATACGGAAATGGGAAAACAGAAGTCCAGGACTTTTCCAGGACTAATCCAGGACTTTTCATTTTTCAAGGACTCAATTTCTTCCCAATTTTGTATAACACAACGTTTAAAAGTGCATTTTTTTCAGGCAGAAGCGGCGAAATGAAAAGGCGCACTCGATTTCTTTGATTCTGACATCGGTGATAAAAACTGGGACTACTGCACAAATTGAATAAAATAGAATACGAGTTGCAACTCGCTCTTTGACGTGAATCTAGCGATTTTCATTCATTTTTTTTTTTTTGCGATTTTCATACAGTTTTCTTGCGCATCCCATAAATCTGAAAGGACTAGTTGTATTTTATATTTTTCAAAGACTAATTCATATTTTCAAGGATGATTTTACACAATTCCAGGACAATTCCAGGACAAAAGGCACTTTTTTCCAGGACCAAGGTCAAATTTTTCCAGGTCTGTGCGAACCCTGTAAGAGCATGTCTCATATTATATGCCATATTAACCCAAAATCCAATTTGTGGATATATGTAGTGATCATGGAATGTCGCTCACTGTTTTCATCCACTGTGACCTTGATCTCAGGAGTCAGTTCTTGAAAAAATGCACCCACAGCAGATCGATTTATGGTAGCATTCCATATTTGGTATGTAGATAAATCTTGGACCCTGGCGAGTCACCAAATGTTTCCAGGTCACTGTGACTTTGACCTCTGGTATTAGTTCTAGCAAGGTCGAGCTCAGAGCATATCTGTATATAATTTGAGGTAGGAATCCTAAATTTGATGTGAGGATATATTTTGGGATCATGGCATGTCGCATACTCTTCTGGGTCAATTTGACATGTAGCTTGTACATAAGCATGTATAAAAACACTCCAGCTTTTGTTTTATAACTTTAATAATCATGCCACGATTGTCCAAACATGAACAATCTGGCGCAATTGGAATGATATTGGCCGACTTCGAATTGAACTAAAGTTCCTACTAAAGATCTTATGTAATAGATGAGTGAGTACGTTTACACCCGAATGGCTTCAGTTGCTCCCTTTTAGTTAGTTATCAAGTAAACAAAGTGAATAACCCTGTATGCCCCACCTCAATTCTTCATCGTAGACAAAAATGGGGTGCATAAACTGCACAGACTACTCTAATTAACAACTACGAATAAGAGGGACTGCAAATAGAACACATCAAGGATTTATTTTGTAAAATAAAACATTTGGAGGCTATTGATAGATTTGAACCCATCTTGCTAGATAGGTCTAGAGGAGGGAACCAGATAAACTACTAGAGTAACGGTGCTCTGACCCACCGTTGATCTTTAGTAGGTTCATGACGTCACTGTAGTAGCGACTATCATTGTTCGAATTGAACTTTAGTTACTATTGTAGGAACTAAACTTCGATTCGAAGTGGGCCATTATAATTGCCATCAGTAAACTATATAGGATAGCTACCAGTCTAATAAAAGTGGTCATTAATACATGTAAAATATTGTAATAATATTTCTTTCATTTCCAAATTGTTATGTTCATTACTCTATAAATGTAATTGTCTTAAGTGGAGTTGTATGATTATCAGAACTTAGCACCAGCCTATAGACTAGCAACAAATTAGGAATATGTTTGTATGGGAAAAATGAAATGACTATTTGAAAAGTTCTAGGCCTTTGGGAAAGGCGATCAACTATACAGCCCCTCGGCTACAGGTACAGTTAAATATCGACGCAGGTCTGGTTAACCAAAAATGACGACCTGACGTTAAGAGGGCAACTTACGTCGAGTGTATCAAAGATGGTGGCATCGACGATATCCGTTCTGGCTGGCTATCGTCAGTTCCAGACAAATAATAGGGCTTCAAGAGTAATTTGTATCCAGGTTTTTAATAAAAGTATTTTGATACAATTACTTTAAATCACGTCTGAATCCTAGATAAATTTCAATTTGCAACTTTTGAATCTAAGGGTATTGCTACTCGATAGACTGTTGTCCTAACATTATTTATTATTTTGGCATGAAATTAAAAACATGTTTTGCTGACGTGTTGATGTTCATTGTTGCCAAAACTAAAAAAACTGATACATTAAAAATAAGTAAATTTTATTAATTTCATTTTTTTGCGTTTTTAAAGTCCTTCAGTGTACTGCGATAGGTGCCGCTTTAGATAACTGTTTCCGTTTTTCTTTTGCCAAAAGAGTATCTCATCCACCGACTCAATAACTATTGTTAATGTTCGTCTATGACGTGGTTTTAGTACAGTGTAGACAATAACCAAATTTGGAGGTGTTCCCAACAGACAAGGTGCACATGCTGTTTTCAACTAGGCAAGCCCTCCTTTAAAAAGGAAAATTTATCTTCATTGGTGCTTGTTTTTAATCAGCGTGGCTGTCTACGATATGTTCCTGTTAATTTTCGCGTGCTTACACCAAACAGACCTTTTCGTCTGTCAATCTAACGACTTCGGTCGCTAACGTAAATCCAGCATTGACGTCGCATGTTAATAACATTAAAATTTGTTTTCTGAAAATCGAGCGAATGCTAATTTACACGCCCTATGTCGCCGATGCGTCGGAGATATATTCTGTACGGTCATTACAAAAAGTGTCCTTAGAATAATGGAAAGTTACATTTTACTTCTGTGTCATATATCTTTTATAATCGGACACCCAAGCCGCGTGCGACCCGGAAAGCATTTTTATACTTGTGCAGCTCGGACCCGACACGAAATCAACTTGCGCGGTGCCTCACATAAACTGGTACCAGAATATTTCGTAAATAGCCTGCTAGTACTTATGACAAGGCCCAGGAGAGCGTGTGCGTTTGCGCAATCTCATCAGGGTCCCGCTACTCACTAACATAAAGTTTGAAGTGGATGAAGACTCAGCATGCTCAGACCAAATCAAATTCTAGATATCTACGTACGTTTTGTTTTATAAAGTTGAATATCAATTTCGGTTTTCTGAGCGTAAATAACTCAATAAATGTAGTAATAACGGCTTTTCCTAGGTTCAAACAAATGGAACATTTTAACAAATTGTTTAGCCGATCGTGGCGTGTCTTGCTGTCCTCATGAAACTACATACGGAAGGTCCTGAGAGTTCATGATTACCGAGATAGTGTACGCACAGACGCACAAACCGAGCATAATTTGATTGTATCATGATTCTAGGTCTTGGTGAATGGCATTTCCATGAAATAAGCCAGTTCATGAGATTATGGTACCTATCGCATATGCGAGCAGCGAAGGCTCAAACGAGCCTGTGCATCTGCGGAAAATCGTCAGCGCCTTCAGGCTTAACTGCGAGCATAGAAGGAATGTAGATGAAAGTACGTTCATTAATTTAGGATAATAGCCCCACTAGGTGGCTGTGAATTTGAAAACAGGAAGAATTCGCTTTATTTTAACCACCACGCATCTATTGATGTATGTATCCCGACTTTCAATATATTAGTTTTCATGAACAGTCAGACCGTGTGTCTTTTTGGAAGGAAAAGTCTTCCAATATGGATGGATTTTCCTTCCATTTAGTTTTTTTACAGAAAATTGGAAGGTCTTTATAACATCCATCTTAATGAAAACAGCAAAAGACCTTGAGATCATCCGCGGTGACATACATATCAGAATTTGCAAAAATCCTTACCACACGTCTGTAGATGTTTTACCCCGACTTTGTTGTATGAGACCAACAAAGTCGCAGATCAGCCTTGGTACCGCACATTCTTATCAGCGCCTTTGTTATGAATACAAAAATTAAACATTTTGTCGGGCCTGGTCTGGGTCAAACCTGTCTGCTAATAATATCAGCCGCAGACATGAAGATCAAAGCCACGTGCTGTTTTAAGAGTTGGGTAGCACGTGGTGCATTGGCGCATAACATAAAACATAATTGCTCAGCTGCATGCGCGGATCCAGAAAGGGGTCCAACTTTGACAACTTTTTTTTAATTGATGATGGGAGAGAGGATCCAAACACCACTATATGCGGGTCATCATTGGCCCGCCAGCGAAACACCATTTAAATGGCGTTTCGCTGGCGTGCCGCTGATGGCCCAACATCGAATGCTGGCTTGGTAGCTTTGTGATTTTAAAGGGAACCGGACCAGTATGCTAAGAAACCCTATTTTTCAGGGGTGGGGTCTGTCCCCCTCTGGATCCGCCCATGAGCTAACAATTTCTGTACTCATCACTTTCGCTCATTGCGATCGCGTACACGTTCGCAAACATGTGATATAAATTGTTTTGGATCTCGGAAATTTACTTTACAAATTCAAACTATCAATGCCCCACAATTTTATCAAATGGCGGGCGACAGCCAGAACTCCTTTTTTTAAATTTCCAGTGGGTGCATAAAAGGCCTCGATACACCCGTCACAAAACCGAAAAATCGCACCGGAAATTCACTTTTTTTCTTAACGACGTGAAGAGCATTAGACGCTAGTAGGCAAAGATGAGCCTGTGCATACAACACTGTTGACTTTACGGTAGTATCATGCGCGGATCCAGGAATTTTTGTCATGGGGGGGGGGGAGGGGGCTCCAGGCTCAACTGACAGAGAAAAAACACTCTGATAACGTTTTCTTAGGCATCAGCCTTTTCCGATTTTACAGAGGGGTCCAATAATTTATTTTAAGGAAAACTATAATTTTTTAAGGTTCCAGAGGGGGTCTATCATTTTTCAGGGGAGGGGGTCCAAATTTTTCCAGGGGGTGTGGGGTCCAAATGCTAATTTCAATTGAAACCTAAAGAATTTTTGATTTTCCAGGTGGCCCGGGCCCCCACACCCCTCTGGATCCGCGCATGCGTATGATAGATCCACTTGCGATATCCAAATTTTCAAGTCAACAGTAAAGCCAATCCCGAAGGACAGGTTTTTTTTTCATGCAATTGTTCATTTTCCATTCCCGGAGCATCTAGTGACACCTCAAAACATGATGAGGTATATGATTCTGCAATATGTTAGTGGAAAACAAATGTTGAGACCTCGGACCCTGGTCCGAGTTGAGACACAGTGATTATCGCGACTTTTAGTCAACTATTGATGGTTTCAGTCTTTCTTTATGTATATAAGACTAGGTCTTGATTTCTGGCATCAGTTTTAGAAAAAACGGGCTGTCCAATGTTGTCAAATAACGTTCATGCTAGATACATTACCATAACATACCATGCATAAGCTGGGTGCTTAAGATCAAGCAACATACTCGCTGGAAGAATGTGTTTAATGGTAAAAAAATTACAGTTCAAACGTAAATAATCAGATCTTAGAACAAATCTACATGGATATGCTCGAGAAGCTCAAAATGGAAGCATGCAGTGTGCAAGAACACATACAATAATATGGCTAAACAACCGCCAGCTTTTTTGAAAAGCTAATACTTGTGTAAATCTACTGTTGCGCGAAACGAAACGAAAGTTAAGGTGCATTTATTTTATTATTATTATTCGTTTCTGTCTATCGACAGTGTGTTTTCATGCAATTGACTTAATTTCAAACGCCACTGCTATCATTCTGTCCATAAAAACTTATACATAGCGCACTATATTTTTAGAACTATTTTAGTGGCGGTCAGGTTCATAAAGGGCGGGAAAACATTAGCAATCCACAAGAAAATGTGTCTTCTTCACGTTTATGACAAAAGGACAGGGCTGCGTTTATTGTCCGTCTCGTAATGTTTAAAAGAAAAGAAAAGTATAATGATAAAAAACGATTGCAAGATATTGTGCTTTTAACTGCAATTATCTGGCTGCATCATAGATATTGCAAGCGGTTCTTCGTCGTACAAGAGCAGGTTTTCTCATGCTAAGGCATTGTTTTTCTGACGCTCGTTTGAGGCATCCAATGGGGTTTACTGATTTGCGAATTTGTCCCAAATTTTTACCAATTAGCGTCTTCATAAAACTCATTTTTTTACCAGTAAGCACATTCAGCATTACAAAATATTTTTTTATCACTGATTTCTCTTAAATTAAACTGATTAAAGCGTAATTTTAACAAACGAAACACTGATTTTTAAGGTACCCCGTTGAGACCCTCTCCGTTTGATGTACAACTAAACTTATAATTCTGTTTCAATCATATGTAAGCTTTCAATAATCAAGTTTTCAAGCACAACAACGTTTTTCTGACCGTTGGGTTTACATTTCAGAGCTGAAAACCGCAACAAGCTAATAAAATACCAATATTGTTTTTGTCTAGCAGCAGGACAAGGGTTGTTTGCATTAAGGACATTTTGGTTCCCAGCGACTTACACAGGCTGTAACGGTATAGGTAGCGGACTGGGTAGCAATGTTGAACGGGGGTTCGATGATATGGGGATTTTGTGTGTATTTTGTGTATATGATACCATTGGAAACAGATGTTTTGAGAAAACATCGTTTCCAAAAATTATTAACTGGTTGAAGAAACAAATCATCCATAATCAAACACTTTGGATCCAGATTAGGACCGACTTCAGTGTTAAATCCATTAAATTTTCAGTGGTCATTTTCATGTGATTTCAGATGGAAAAACACTGTCTAATATTTGCCCATTTGCATGATGTTGATGATGGCCAACTCTACCTTTAGCAAGGGGCCATTTGATACAAAAGGGGGCCACTAAAAGGGGGCCAGTGGCCGCCTCTAGATTTTGCAGAGGTAGTCAGCAGACAACAATAATAGGCAAAAAGTTAACTCATAAAGTGCCACATACAATTTGCAGCAGACGACAATTGCAAATTTTGCTGCTTTTTCAAAGAATAAAAAAACAAATAAGGCACGACGTTTCATGAGAATCGTCTGCTGGCAGACGATTCTCATGAAATATCATACCTTATTTTTTTCAAAAATTAGGAAAGTTGTCGCCATATTTGTCATCTGCTGCAGTCGTGATTGGTGCTTTAAGGGTTAAATAGAAAAGACTAAAGAAATAATCAAATGTCATCTGTTTTAATAAAATGCATAATTTTAAGCTGTATAACTTTTAAATATTGAAATAGATGAGTTTATATGTACATGGAGTTTGGTTTAACATAAGTCCAGATAAGTGAACTTTTATTGACAAAATTGTGAGAATATATGCAATTTTTCAATCATTTGAACATTTGTTTTGGGTGCTCAAAAGAACCGTCTCATTGAGACGGCTCTTTTGAGCATCAAGAAAATTGTTTTTTGATATGATTTTTAAGCACATTCAACTGGATACCTAAAGTGTATTAGCAATTTTCTATAATGGACTTAACTGATAAGAGACTGCCTGCAGCCAAATCAAGGACAGGTGCCATACTGGGAATTTAGTCATATAGTACACAGGTATAGGTAAACCTCTCAATAGCCCTTCAAGAGCCTCTATATCACCAAATGAGAGTTTTTATCTAAACATCCAGAATATCTGTTCTGGTTGTTTTATTTTATGTGATTCTTTACATCCCATGAACAATCTTTCAGCTATAAAGGGATGGGTCTTCCTGGGTTGAACCAGGACTAAGCTAGGATTAATGTGTCCTGCTCAAGGACACAACGCAGTGATGCCGGCGATGCTCTAACCCGGGGGCCATCTGTCTCGAGTCAAGCACTCTACCACTGAGCCACTGCACTCCTGGTTTTGGTTTTGAAATAACAATTTGAAAATTATTTTCTTATAAGCACTTTCATCTGGAGGCCAAATAGTGGATTTGGAATTGGACATATTAATTCACCTGGCTATTAAGTGCTCAAACTGAGCTATACATTTAATATTGCCTTCAAATATGTCTGCAAGATGTGAATGGTGTGTCTGTCATTTGTGTGTCAAGACAAGAGGCCCTTCTGAACACTAAACTTAGCATGTGCATTTTCAATTGACAGCACACCATGAGGTCAGGTCATGAATGTTTGCATGCCGGATACTTTTACAAGCTTTTGTTGTCCTCTGCTGATCAGTGCCTTAACCCTTGTTTTGCTGCATAAATATGAATATGGCACATTCACTTCAGTTTTCCCAGTGGAATCTTATGCTGTCTGGAAAGCAGTCAGATCTAGATCTCATGTCCACAGATGTGTTCACTAGATTTAGCCAGCTGATTCCGGATTTACTCTCTTTTCTAAAGATGACATATCCGGTTTCAGCAGGACAAGGGTTTATCCATCATTTTATGGGACATTGGCAAACAGTACATAACCAGATCAGATATGACATAATGTGACCTCTGATCAGGTTCTGCACTGTTTCCTAACATTACATACTTTAAATATTTGAGTGTAATTATAATCCCAACTGGAGATGGATGCATTCAATAGGAAATTCAATTTGTGACTGGCGAGGAATTACTGAAAATTTACAAGCCATTCTTTGTGTAAGTATGTATTAAATGGGTTAGTGCTATTATGTCCCCCAAAATGTTTGTTCCTGAAATGTCTACTTTGCCAAAATGTCTATTCCCATGATGTCTACTATGGCAACTTGCAAGACCGGGCGGATGTCCATGCCCGTTTCACCAATCTCCGATCCCCAGTATGCATCGTATTAACCTTTTTACCTGCTAGGGACAATTTGAAAACAGTTTGGATCTGGATAAGGACTGTCAAAACGGTAGGCCTGATCAGAATCCAAACTGTGTGCCACTCTGATGGTATTCCTGAAAATTCATTAGAGAAAATCATGACAATGGTCATCATGTTAACCCTCTATCTGCTAGTAACAGTTTGCAAACTGGTTGTAACCAGATCAGGAACATCAAATGACTTTGCTGGGTCTGATCTGGATCCAAAATGGTTTGACAGTCTGGTATTCCTGAAAAATTCATTAGAGTTACTTCAATCAAGGATTATGATTGAAGCACTATCATTTAATTTGGACACTTTAATCCTTGCATTAGTACTGGTGCAATCCAGGTAGACCCATCCCGCCATAACTGAAAAATTATTGACTGGGGCGTGAAGAATCAAATCAAACCAAAAAAAAAAAAAAAATGGAGAAATCCATTGTAATGATGGAATAGGTCTTTCAGGAGTATATTGGTAAGTAAGCAAGTAAGTAAGTAAAGTCTTTATTTAAAGAGGGTGACAACATTTAGTGGTACAACTTATCTTCCATGAGGCCCTCAAAATAAAGAATATGTACACACACAAAAAACAACAACAATTCTACACAAACTATCAAATTTAAATTGTTTAACCCTGTACTGCTGAGCAAATATAGCTAAAGTTTGGCAAGACTGTAAACTGAATGCAAAACTGTGGATCCTGATCAGCCAAAAACAGGATATATCTAGGTTCAGCAGGACAAAGGATAATTTGATATTTATGCAAGTGCATTTATTATAACATAGTAACCCTATTTATCTGGACAAGCATCCATTTCTATTTTACTCTGCTTGTTGGAAATTATTTAGGTATTTTGAATGGTTATACTTACTTCTACTAGGAGAATATGATGGTGGCATCCATCAACATAAATGGATCCATTTTATTAAACATATTCTATTATCTGTTGGGCGTCCCGCTCCTTAAAACAAGGAAGTCATTAAAAACCAAAAATCAATCAAAAATCAAATCTCTAAAACTATCAGACCTTTATGTTCAGGAGTGGCATAACAAAGTAACTTCATCCTCTAAAGAAAAGAATTATACTCTTTTCAAGCAAGATTTAAATTTTGAAAATTACCTAATCAAATTAAATAGGAAACACTGTTCTTCATTGTTAAAGTTTAGGTTAAGTAATCATCGGCTTCCGGTTGAAACTGGTCGCTGGGAAAACACACCTTTAGAAGACAGAAAATGCACATTATGTAGCAAACATGAAATCGGTGACGAATTTCACTATCTTTTTGTTTGTGATCACTTAATATCTGACAGAAAGAAATATTTAAGTTTATATTTTTACAAAAGTCCTAACATTATAAAATTCAAAGAACTATTTTCTTCAGCAAATACCAGGAAGCTTGTAAAGTTATCAAGTTTTGTAGAAATTTTAATGAATAAATTTTCATGTGCAGCCTAACCCAAAAAGAGTCAATCATTACGATAATATACTTCTTACTATGTCTTGGCTTAATATTTCATGGGAATTGCCTGATTATAGACAACTCACATGATATGTCATATCATGCGAATTGTCTATAATTAATTATGTGAAGCCTTATTTTGTTTCTTAATGAAGCAACAACAGTCGATTACGTTGCCTACTGTTAGTTATAGAAGGCTCTTTCAGGGTTGATTTTGCTCGCATTTTAATTTTCACCTTTTGCATGCTCTTTGTACACTGTATATCATGTATATGCTTTGTTTTTGTATCTTATGCTCTTACGCTATCTATGAGTGGCCTGAGTTTTATGTCAATAAAGATATGTTCTGTTCTGTTAACAAAGACTTTTTTCATCTGCTGATAACCTTTGCAAACAGTAAGGACCCAGATCAGGGCCACCAGAATGTCGATCATGATCATAAGTCAAACCGACTGACACTCTAATAGTGTGTTCCTGAAAGAATTTATGTTCTTTTAAAAGTTATTTTAAAAAAAAAGCCAGCTGACGACAAAAAGTTTATAGAAAAAGATCTTTCTGGTTCTATTGTATTGTATTTGAATTTAAGGTACAACTTGCATTTTATATTGTAGAACAGTGACCTATGTCACTGTACAGAAATGTGTAGAAAGACCCTTGTTACTGTGTATAACATTTTATCAGACAGACAATGTCGTCTGCTGATAACCTTGCAAACAGTTAGGACCAAGATCAGAACCAATTAAAAGTCATTCCTGGTCTGCATCCAAAATGTTTGACATTCTAATTGAGTTCCTGAAAGAATTATTGCAAAAGACATAAAAAGTATTTAACTAGTTAAAAAAGATCTTTTTGGTTTTAATGGTCAGCAGACCTCAAAACATTAATGTGGGCATGACTGGATTTGTTCATCTAAATTGAAGTGTTCTTGTTACCCTGGCAACAAATAGCAGGCTTCTGACCACATGGTGAGGCTATTACCTGGTGACTTATCCCAATAAACACAGAAATTTCAGATTTACACTGTCAATCACATACCAGCTTTAGCAAACAGTGTAGATACAGATGAGAAGCAGCTAATAAGGAAAGAGTTAAATCATTAAGGTCCTTTAAGATAGTCTTCTGGAATTACCTTTTAGTGAATAAATTATTTTGTTCAAAGAACAAAAAAAATAGTCCCTGATCAGACTGCATTGAATTTTTTATATAAATCTTTACATGCGACATACTTAGTGATTTTGTTGTCGTCTGCTGACTCCTTTCAAAATAAATATTTTCAAGAAATTTCAAGAAAAAAATCAAGGTGTCAAATTGTATGGATCCAGATCAGGACCAAACATACTGTTGGTCCTGATCTGACTCCAAACTGTTCATGAATGTTATCAGCAGATGACAAAAGTTTGATGATCAGTTGTTTCCAAAAACAGGATATATCTAGGTTCAGCAGGACAAAAGTTAATTTGATATTTATGCAAGTGCATTTATTATAACATAGTAACCCTATTTGTCTCGACAAGCATCCATTTCTATTTTACTCTGCTTGTTGGAAATTATTTAGGTATTTTGTCATCTGCTGTCTTTTCTAAATTAATTTACTATATAGTTCCTTCATTGTCACTATCAGAGAGTCAAACAGTTTGGATTCAGATCAGGTCTGACATTTTGTCGGTGCTGATCTGGTTCTAAAACTGTTTGCAAAGGTTATCAGCAGACAACAATTGTAGGCAAAGAAACTTCAGCATTGTATATCTAACCAACTTGCAGGGTTCCACTTAGTAGTATGCATTTATAACCAAAGTAGAAAACAATATGTATCCTGATCAGCTGGTTTCAGGCGAGCTGATTCAGATCTATACTGTTGTCAAAACAAGTTATACCCAGGTACAGCATGGTATGGGCCATTTTACATTATTTACAGGTCATCATATTTCTTGTTAATTTTCTCCGAATTTTATGCACATAAAATTCGACAAAAACACAGAAGAAATTTAGGATACTGCCTAATTATGACTATTTCCTATGAATATAGATCCAGATCAGCTAGCTTCTGAGAGGCCAGCTGATCAGGATCCACACTGTAAGGTGTCAGCAGACGGCAAAAAAGTTTATAGATAAAAATATTTCTGTTTCTATTGTATTGCTAGCTTCTGAGGGGCCAGCTGATCAGGATCCACACTGTAAGGTACAAGAATTGTCATAGGTAAAATAATAAATCGATAGAAGAGAAATGAACAAAATATTCACTAAAAATATATATACAAAATACAAACATGTACTTAAAATGAATAGTTTAGCATTTTAAAAGGATTTTTGCTTGGGAGTAGATATTTACGGAGTATCATTTTGGGAGCAGACATAGACGGCACCTTCAGGTGTGTAAAAACAAAAACCTTACACCCTAGTGCACATTATGTTTACTAAAGTTAGTCATAGAGTGCATTAATAGTGAACATCATGCAATTCACATAACAACTTAAGTTATAATTCATTACTCGAATATTAAGCGAATAAAGAAATGTGCTTCATGCAAGATTGTCATTTTGTATCCTGCTTGATAACTTATATCACTTTAACTATCCTTGTTAGCAAAGACTTTTGTCATCTGCTGATAACCTTTGCAAACAGTAAGGACCCAGATCTGAAACGAGAAGAATGTCGATCCTGATCTTGATCCAAAAGGATTGACACTCTAATAGTGCGTTCCTGAAAGAATTTATTGAAAAAAGTAATTTAAAAAAAAAAAAGTCAGCAGACGACAAAAAAGTTTATAGATAAAGATCTTTCTGTTTCTATTGTATTGTTATAATTTATAACTCGAAAATATTAAGGGAATAAAAAAATGTGCTTCATGCTAGATTGTCATTTTGTATCCTGCTTGATAACTTATGTTAATTTGAATTATATCATTTTAACTATCCTTGTTAACTAGGTTGCAAGGCAGTAGACATTAGAATAAAAACCCGTATTATTAGCTTTTGGATGAATATTGTGAATGGTAAACAAACAAAACTATCTAAATGGTTATACTTACTTCTACTAGGAGAATATGATGGTGGCATCCATCAACATAAATGGATCCATTTTATTAAACATATTCTAATATCTGTTGGGCGTCCTGATCTTTTAAACAAGGAAGTCATTGAAAACCCAAAATCAATCAAAAATCAAATCTCTAAAACTCTATCAGACTTTTATGTTCAGGAGTGGCATAACAAAGTAACTTCATCCTCTAAAGGAAAGAATTATACTCCTTTCTAGCAAGATTTAAATTTTGAAAATTACCAAATCAAATTAAATAGGAAACACTGTTCTTCATTGTTAAAGTTTAGGTTAAGTAATCATCGGCTTCCGGTTGAAACTGGTCGCTGGGAAAACACACCTTGAGAAGACAGAAAATGCACATTATGTAGCAAACATGATATCGGTGACGAATTTCACTATCGTTTTGTTGTTGATCACTTTATATCTGACAGAAAGAAATATTTAAGATCATGTTTTTACAAAAGTCCTTACATTATAAAATTCAAAGAACTATTTTCTTCAGCAAATACCAGGAAGCTTGTAAAGTTATCAAGTTTTGTAGAAATTATAATGAATAAATTTTCATGTGCAGCCTAACCCTAAAAGAGTCAATCATTATGATAATCATCTTGTCCTACCAAGGGTTGCGATTGTCTAATCTAACCCTTGGCCTCACAGCTTTAATTTTCTCCGATTTAATACGTCATAAGCCGAAAATAGTAACAATTAATATGTTCAATCACAAAGCAGGGCAAAAAATCGATAAACACCAGGCCTCCAGATAAGATGGCGTGATTAATTTACATTCAATTTTCTTATTTAACAACTAAAATATAAGTTTAAGGTGCTCAAAAAACTGTCACATTAAGATGGTTATTTTGCGCACCCATAACATGATTATTTTTTCTCAATTATAGAAGAAAAATAAATAATTTTACGACCAAAATCTCTGCTTATCTGGACTTATGGAGACTTAGTAGGCGGTGCACATAAGATGCGATAAACTGCTACATTTAATCTGATTGGCAGGAAGGGATTATCGAAAAAATCCTTCCTGGCGTTTTCATTGGTCGATTAGTCTGCGCTAATAATAAATTTTGAGGGTCGTGAGGCGAAGGGTTTGTCGAAAGGTAGATACGACGAAACCTTCGCTGGTGAAGATGTATGATAATATACTTCTTACTATGTCTTGGCTTAATATTTCATGGGAATAACCTGATTATAGACAACTCACATGATATGTCAAATCATGCGAATTGTCTATAATTAATAATGTGAAGCCTTATTTTGTTTCTTAATGAAGCAACAACAGTCGATTATGTTGCCTACTGTAAGTTATAGAAGTAAGTAATGGTGCAAAGATCAGGAATCGATACAATCAAGTACCACACCTGACCCAGGATACCAATGGGAAAGTGACAAACTCACAGAAGACACCACAAACGAGAGCCAAGAGGTCAGCCCTTTCCCAGCAGGTGACCACAAAGCACATATAAACAGACGCGCACAAAACATAACAAACACAAGACAGAACAAAAACATAAAAGATCCACAAAAGAAGTACCGACTTGGAACGGTCAGTAAAATATTTTACTGGAGGGCTTAAACCGGTTTAACGGTGCCAACCTCACCCTTAATTCAGATGTGGATCAAGACACATAGATATTTGGTTTGCATGAAAGACCCCTAACTTATCAATGCATCATCTCCTAAAACATATAAATCAAGATATAACAAGGAGATAAAGCAAGGATAAGGACTCAACAGTAAATAAAACTGAATACCGGAGCAAAAGAAATCCAACAGGTAAACCCCGGTGGGCCTGACAAACAGCCAAAGCATCAGGCCCCTACCATCTCATCAATAGATAAGTCTTTAAGTCGGAACCATCATAGAGTCTGAAGTCCGACCCACCGGCGTGCAATTAAAGAGGAAAGCTCTTTCAGGGTTGATTTTGCTCGCATTTTAATTTTCACCTTTTTCATGCTCTTTGTACTCATGTATTTTATGGATATATCACAAACTAAAAATTTGATACATTTTGTTTTACTTAATAAAATGATAAATTTGCAATAAAATTATTAATGTTAAGGTGAGAGAAAGATGAGAGAATGTGTTTTTAGTTTTTTCTGTATTATAGTGTGGGAGTCTGGATGGAAGAGTCTGAAATAGGGTTTTTGATGTAAAATTAGTTTGAAAATTTAATTTTGGCATTTTTGTATTTAAGGGTTAAGGTATTCATATTTTCGAAAAAGTATGTGTTCAAAAAGGTATGCTTGCCTTGGGGCTAAGTTGGATATAAGATTGGAAATAATTTTGATGGCTTGAGAACTGTTTGTACTTTAGATTGAAGAAATTGACAACTTGATTTCTTATCAGCCCTGGAGCAGCTATTACTTGTGATGTTTTATCACCTCTTGGCAAACTTAGATATTAGGGGTTAGAGGTGATCCTTTTGGTTTCTAGCTTACTTTGGAGAACAATGGAAAGTGTTAATGGAGGAAAATGGTTGTCACCTCATGAGTGTTGATAACAATTTCTCACCCATTAAGCAGATTGGCTTCTAGCATAGTTTTGGCATAGGTCTGCAGTGAATTTTAAAATTAATTTCATTGGTTATAATTAGAGAATTGTTTGGTTGGTTAATTGTTATAGTATTTTTCATTGGCTGTTCTCGGACCTAGGGAGTTTTGCTGGGACCCAGATTGTGGGTTCATGAATCAGTCTTAACCTGGGAGTAGATCAGTCTAGATCTTTCTTCAAAACTGAATAATAGGATGTTAACATTGTAGACTTTGCATAGACCGTTGACTGTGGTTTTCTGTGTTTAGGTCTTATAAATCTTTGTTTAGCCTATAGGACAGTTTTTGGAAATGTGATGTGCTCAATTAATAGACTATGAACTTCGGACCTAGGACTTAAAAATAAATAAAGCAAGGCATTTTAGGAATTAGTTTACTTATTGGTGGAAGCTTCAATTTAAGTTAGCTTATGAACACATATTTTCTGGAAAAATTATATGGCTAGTGGCAGTTGAGGTTGAGGAGAATTAAAGTAAAATATTTTATTGTTTGTGACTGCGCGTTTTAATGAGTATATACAAATTAAGAACATTTTGATTTACCGGAAACAGTAAAATTCTATAAGAGAAGAACAGTGAATAGGTGGTGAATGAATATCAGTGGTAATTTAGAACTTTAAGAACAGTGAATTCAACAGTCTGCATCCATCGCGTTTTAGGAACATTTTTTCATGTATTAAAATTATAGAAAATTCAAATCGTCTCAGAGTGTTATTTCAATTAGTACTTAAGAACTGCGTCACAGGGTACCGAAAGGGGAGAGACATTGAGACAATCCAACTCATATTAAAAGTTTTCTGGAGTGAGTTCTGGTTGCTGCCTATCTTGAGATAATTCCCCAAATTTAGTCAAGCGAGTGCGTCCACCCAGTCTCATCTCCAGACAGAAACAGGGGGCTTAACTCGGCCAAACCCCTAGACCCCCTTTCGTGCCTGGTGACAGCTTGGTTGGAGAATCAGTTTGGTACGGTTTCCCGCCTCACTGTGACTTTAATAGAAGATTCAACGAAACAATTTCATGGTGGATTTGATTGGAAACAATGCTTTGGGAACAGATGAAGAACTGAAGTGCAGCAGACCCTAATGTGGACCAGATGAGATGATATGCTGAACCAAACAATGGATAAGTAAAACTGTCTGTACTTTCCATATTTTTTAATTTCCTATTTATTTAAATTTAATTTTCATTTCACATTTGAAGCAAAAATGGTTCAGTACAAAAATAAGCTGAATTGGCACTGCTCGAAGAAGTCTTGCAGTGCTTATTCTGCTACAATTGACCATAGCACATGCAACTTGTCATTGTCTACACCATTGGAAGGTAATTATGTGCATATTGACTTTGGCAAGCAGACCAGCAAAGCTTTATTAGATACAGGTGCTCAAATTTCTTGCATGAGTGAGCATATTTACAGAAAATCATTCAAGAATTATGAAATTAGACCAAGCTCACTAGCTAATATTGTGGGTGTATGTGGAGAGGTCCACAGAATTTTAGGACTAGTAACTGTTCCATTTAGGCTTGATGGCGTTGTGTTAGAACACACATTTCATCTGTTTGAAAAATTGCACCAGCCTGTGATTTTGGGAATGGACTTTTTAAGGCAACATAAAGCAAAAATTGATCTAGAAGAATGCACAGTGAGTTTCAAAAGTAGTAATTATTCTGAAAGTAGAGATAATAATGAACAACCGTCAGTCTGTCACATTTCACTTGGCCAAGAACCAAGAACTTGTGTAGGTCTGGTACGGACTGTGTCCTCTGTGATTGTTGAACCACATTCTGAATGTACTTTGCCTGTTAAAATTTCATTTTCAGCAAATTCACCCCTTTTAGTAGATAGTTCTGTACTTTTAGAACCAACAGTGGCGCTAAATCAGGAAAACTTAGTAGGTAGTAAGTGCGTAAGTAATGTAGACCATGGGTCTTCTGCTTATAGGGTGCTAAATCCAACAAACTATCCTGTGTTTTTGAAAGAAGATTTTGTCATTGCGACCTCGCATTTAGTCGATGAACAAAATATTCAACAGGTTACGGACCATGATGAGCAGGCTTCTGTAAATCTGCTAGATGCGTCTGTAGAAAATAAGTCTGATGAGTATTATGAAAATATTGCAAAAGATTTGGGCTTAAATTTAGATAATTCTGAACTGTCTGAGGAACAAAGACAAAAACTTTATACATTTTTAGGCCGTAATAGAGACATTTTTGCAAAAGATTCCTCAGAACTGACTGAAGCAAAATTACACAAGCATGTGATCCATACGACAACTGAAAAACCAGTCAGCAGACCACCTTATAGGCAGACCCCTAAAATGAGAGAAGAAACTGAGCGACAAACCAAAGAAATGCTAGCTAATGGTATAATTATGGAATCTGACACGCCGTGGCACTCCCCGACTGTCTTGGTGAAGAAAAGAAATGGTGAATATAGGTTTGCTATAGATTATAGAGAGCTCAACAAGATAACTGAGCCTATTTCTTTTCCTATCCCAACGATTACGGAAGTTTTTGATACCTTGGCAGACTCTAAAGCTCAAATATTCAGTTTGATTGACCTGCGTAGCGGTTTTCACCAGGCTGTGTTATGTCCATCCACGGCCGAGAAAG
This sequence comes from Loripinus fragilis, assembly GCA_964019695.1. Classification (NCBI taxonomy): domain Eukaryota; kingdom Metazoa; phylum Mollusca; class Bivalvia; order Lucinida; family Lucinidae; genus Loripinus; species Loripinus fragilis. The sequence continues at coordinate 91,917,825 of OZ026523.1, forward strand.
CAAGCTTTATTACGCACCAGGGCGTATTCACACCCACAAGACTTCAGTTTGTTTTGAAGAACTCTCCCATGTGTTTTCAAAATCTTATGTCGAAAGTGCTCAAAGATCTTAACTGGAAGATCGCTTTGGTATACATTGATGATATTTTGATTTTCAGTAGGAATTTTGATGAGCATTTGGGTCATTTGGAACAGGTCTTTCAAAACTTAAGAGCGGCTAATTTGAAAATTCACCCTGGAAAATGTAGATTTGCAGTTCAGGAAATTGTATACTTGGCTCACAGGATAAACTCATTTGGCATTAAAATTGATGATTCAAAATACCAGGCTATTGAAACCTATTCCGTTCCTAAGAATAAGAAAAATGTAAGAGCTTTTCTTGGCATGGCACAATTTTATAGAAGATACATTAAGTCTTTTGCTACAATTGCTTTACCATTAAATAAACTGTTACGAAAAGAAACTAAATTTGTTTGGACAGAGGAATGTCAGGTGGCTTTTGAAACTTTGAAAAGGGCATTGGTCACCACCCCTGTGCTAGCATTTCCACAATTTGATAAGCCTTTCATTTTAGCAGTAGACGCTAGTGACGAGTCTATTGGGTATGTGCTAAGTCAGTTAGATTCGGATAATAGAGAACACCCAGTAGCATATGGAGGTAGAGCTTTACGTAATGAAGAATTAAAGTGGCACATCACAGACAAAGAGGGGCTTAGTTTAGTAGAAGCAATACGGCAGTTTAGACCCTATCTTGCTAATGTTCCATTCACAGTCTACACAGATAATGTGTCTGTGAAGTACCTTCAGCAGATAAAGGATTGTCAGGGTAGATTGGGTAGATGGTCACTATTATTGCAAGGGTATAACATGCAGATAATTCATAAGAGTAGTCGGAACAATGCAAATGCTGATGGACTTTCTAGGAGGAGTTATCCCCCTTCTCCGGAAGTAGAAGAGGAAGAACCTGAAGTTTGTTCGGTAGGCTATGAGGTATCTTTTTGTTATGCAAATGACCCTAGTGATATTAAGGTGCAATCGGTTGACCCAGTTCCGGCTGAGCAGAATTCTGATAAGCAAACAGGCTGTCCCAATCTGATAAGACAGCAACAGAAATGTCCGGATTTCAAGGCTATGTATATGTATAAGACTACAGGTGAGGTACCTGACGATGCAAAACAAGCTAGGACTCTTGTAGCAGAAGCCTCACAGTATGAAGTAATAAATGACCTTCTTTATCACTTCTACTCCCCTAGGTCTAGAGGACTCCCTAAAGAGGAGAGGTTTGTAAAACAATTAGCTCTTCCCAAGGTATTGCGGGACGATATACTAAGATCATACCATGACTCATTGGCAGGGGGAGGACATCAAGGTCACGAACGGACCTTTGCTGCAATCAGACTCAAATATTACTGGCCGAAAATGTATGATGAGATCGGCAAATATGTTCAATCTTGCTTGCTTTGTCAACAGGTCAAACGACCAGTCCATGCAAAGCCCCCACCCCTTCAGCCGCTACCAGTGGCTGATCTTTTTAGTCGTTGGCACATAGATATCCTCAGCGGCTTACCTACAACCAAGGATAAGTATAAGCATATATTAGTAGTGGTAGATTCTTACTCTAAATGGATGGAAGCACACCCACTTAGAAGCCAGGAAGCAACAGAAGTAGCAGCAGTTTTGTACCGTGAGGTAATAACTAGATATGGTGCACCTAGAACTCTGATTTCAGACCGAGGGCAAACTTTTATGTCTAAGCTTACTGCGGCCATGTGTGAGCTCTTTCAAATCACAAGGCATTATGTCTCGGCTTTCCACCCGGCTACTAATTCGGTGGTAGAGCGCGCAAATTCTATTATACTGCAGGGCTTCAGAATGTATTGCAAGGATCAGCAAGATGACTGGCCAGAAATCTTACCGTCTGTCATGATGGCTCATAGAATGACACCGTGCACCCAGGCGTCTCAGGTCTCACCATTTTTCCTTCTGTTCGGTAGGGAAATGCACATCCCTATTGACACAGCTCTCCTTCCAAAAGATAATCTTTCACAGAATCATAAGGTGCACCTCAATAATGTACTAAAACAGCTGGAGACCACACGAAAAATTGCTACAGAAAACATTAAGGCTGCTCAGGTAAGGTACAAGCATCAATTTGATAAACGGTCACAAGAACCCAAGTTTTAGCCAGCGGAAAGAGTGTGGCTGTACTGTACAAAGGTTGCTGTAAGTAAGGCCCCCAAGCTTCACAAGAAATGGGTAGGTCCATATTATATTACACAGTTAGGTCCCCATCACACGTTCAAAGTCAGAAACTGTGCTACGAACAAAGAGGTAAAATCTCTGGTAAATGGCGTAAGACTGAAGCCATATTATGACCCTGAGAATAGGCCAACAAATCCCCCAGTAGGTATGGAAGATATCAATGAAGAGCTAGATGCTAAAGAGCTAGTTAATGAGAACTTAGATGTAGGTAGAAACTTAGATCATGATCAAGCACCAATTCAGGCCCGAGCAGAGGCAAACACAGGTCGAAATATAGTGAGAAATCAGGTCCGGCAGTCAGCCAATACAGATCAGATTATTCAAAGAGACAATCAGGTCCAAGAAGAGGCCAATACAGGTAGAATAGTCCAAAATAAAGCACAGCAGCAGTCGGGTAGAAATACAGATAATAGAGTAGAAAATCAGACTCAGAAGAAGACAAATACAGATAGTAGAGTAGAAAATCAGGCTCAGAAGAGGCCAAATACAGGTAAAAGTGACAATAGTAGAAAACAGACACAAAGTTCAATGGTTGATAATGTCAAAAAATTAGTAGATAGAAAGAATCAGGAGAAATCTCAGACTACAGGTAAAGGTAAGAAACCCCAAGGGAAAGGTAGTGCACTGCAGGAAAAGCAGCCATTACAGCCAAAGACTAGTCCAAGGGAAATTAGGCAGTCTGATTCTCAGCCGGTGACTCCTGAACCACTTCCTGGTCCCTCTCATGAATCCGATGAGTCGTTAGCAAATCGGGAGAGACAGGATGGTCAGTTTAGAGAAGCTGTCATAAACAAAATGTATTCCGTCGAAGACATTGACAAGCTCCTCTCATCTCGTAGAAGCAATGGGATTCTGTATTACAGGGTAAAATGGAAGCATCCAGGTTCTGGATCCACCTGGGAATATGCTTCCTCCATCCCTCAGGTAATTATAAGAGAGTTTCATGCTTCACGTACTATGTCAGGCAAGAAGAGAAGGCGTCCTTTGAAGGGTAAGCATAAATTCTTTGAGAAAACAGGTAGTCAAAGCAGTAGCCAGAATACTTCAAATGAAAACCAAAGAGGAAGTGGTAGGTCGTACCCAGAAGTGCAGAATAATATTTCACACTCAGAAGTGCAAAATTGCAGTTTACACTCGGAAGTGCAAAATTGTAGGTTGCACTCAGAAGTGCAAAGTAGAGGTAGTTGTTTGCACCCAGAAGTGCATTGTCAAAATAATAGGTCACACTCAGAAGTGCAAGGTTCTAATAGTTTACACTCAGAAGTGAAAAGTAGAAGTAGTAGTCCACACTCACAAGTGCAAAGTAACAGGTCACACTCAGAAGTACAAGGTAGCAAGTCGCACTCAGAAGTGCATAATTGCATATTGCACTCAGAAGTGCAAAGTAGAGGTGGTTGTTCACACTCAGAAGTGCATTGTCAGAACAATAAGTTACACTCAGAAGTGATAAATATAGGAAATAGTAGATCACACCCACAAATGCAAAATAGAAATGGTAATTCGCACCCAAGAGTGCGAAATACACAGCAAAATGGTAGGTCGAACACCCAATATATGGAAAACGTTAAGAAAAATAATACACAGGTACACAATGTTATGTCTGCATCAGAAACACACACAAATCAGGAAAATAAGAAAGATTTTGTAAACAGTAAACCAAGAATGGTAGGAGTAAAACTAATCAGAGACAGGTCATTTATTTGGTACAATATGGTTGCAATGAACCAGAACTTCAGTCGGTTAGTATGGCACATTGGTATGCAAGAAGTTTCATTACACATTTAATTGAATTGAGAAGAGAAGATAGCATACAGAACAAGATAGATTTTATAAGAAACAAGAACAAAGTACCCCGGTTTGACCCACTTAAAACTGTCATGTCGGATACAATACATGAAGTTAGAAGAGCAGTTGATGGTTCTTGGGAGTTTCTGTTAACTTTCAGGAGTCTCGACTTGGCACCTCAGTGGACATCTTTTGAAAATCTATCACCAGACAGCATAAACAGGCTAATTTCAAGTCCACAAAGTGACTACTATAGAGCACTTGGAAAAAGACAGAGATACTAAATTTTGGTTTTCTTCAGATCTTTAAAATTTTGTTATAGTTGATATTATCAAATATAATGGAATTTTAGTCAAAATTGCAGTTTTAGAGGTTCTTGGAATTTGTTATGGCATAAATGTTTTATCCGATTACATCGTCATGTTTTCAGATGTTTAATAGTGCTAGAGTGTAAAATGTAGGCCTGCATATTGCACCAACCATGCCTTAACATTGTCCAACAACGGGAAAATTTATATTTAGGAATTAATTTAGTAAATGTATGTTAGCGGTCACATTGACTGCATTTTGATCAATACTAATCTTGTTGTTCAAAGTTTCAGTGCTGAGGGAATACCAGTCTACCAGGAAAGCAAGAACCAGTTGGTCCCAGAACCATACAGATGGCAGCAGATAAAACCCTCCAGCCTGGATTTACAAGTTTTCAGATTATTAACTCAATGACAAGGAACTCGAAATCATATACCAAATTTTAAAGTGCCAGGATTAATAACAATTAGAAGAAGAAAATCAAGTGAAAGTGAAACAGGAACTCAAAACAAGTGATACAGTTATGATAAAAGACAATGATGCAGACACGCGTTTAGGGTTCAATGTTCACGTAAGAAATCATTCAGTTCGAGCTTGTATATATATCAGTGTTGTTTGTATATATGTTATGTGTTTAAAATATAAAAAAAAAATATAGAAAAAAAAATATATAGTAAGGTACCGCAACCATTCTTAGTTTGGGGACAAACTAAATTGGGCGCGGGGGAACATATCACAAACTAAAAATTTGATACATTTTGTTTTACTTAATAAAATGATAAAATTGCAAAAAAAATATTAATGTTAAGGTGAGAGAAAGATGAGAGAATGTGTTTTTAGTTTTTTCTGTATTATAGTGTGGGAGTCTGGATGGAAGAGTCAGAAATAGGGTTTTTGATGTAAAATTAGTTTGAAAATTTAATTTTGGCATTTTTGTATTTAAGGGTTAAGGTATTCATATTTTCGAAGAAGTATGTGTTCAAAAAGGTATGCTTGCCTTGGGGCTAAGTTGGATATAAGATTGGAAATAATTTTGATGGCTTGAGAACTGTTTGTACTTTAGATTGAAGAAATTGACAACTTGATTTCTTATCAGCCCTGGAGCAGCTATTACTTGTGATGTTTTATCACCTCTTGGCAAACTTAGATATTAGGGGTTAGAGGTGATCCTTTTGGTTTCTAGCTTACTTTGGAGAACAATGGAAAGTGTTAATGGAGGAAAATGGTTGTCACCTCATGAGTGTTGATAACAATTTCTCACCCATTAAGCAGATTGGCTTCTAGCATAGTTTTGGCATAGGTCTGCAGTGAATTTTAAAATTAATTTCATCGGTCATAATTAGAGAATTGTTTGGTTGGTTAATTGTTATAGTATTTTTCATTGGCTGTTCTCGGACCTAGGGAGTTTTGCTGGGACCCAGATTGTGGGTTCATGAATCAGTCTTAACCTGGGAGTAGATCAGTCTAGATCTTTCTTCAAAACTGAATAATAGGATGTTAACATTGTAGACTTTGCATAGACCGTTGACTGTGGTTTTCTGTGTTTAGGTCTTATAAATCTTTGTTTAGCCTATAGGACAGTTTTTGGAAATCAGATGTGCTCAATTAATAGACTATGAACTTCTGACCTAGGACTTAAAAATAAATAAAGCAAGGCATTTTAGGAATTAGTTTACTTATTGGTGGAAGCTTCAATTTAAGTTAGCTTATGAACACATATTTTCTGGAAAATTATATGGCTAGTGGCAGTTGAGGTTGAGGAGAATTAAAGTAAAATATTTTATTGTTTGTGACTGCGCGTTTTAATGAGTATATACAAATTAAGAACATTTTGATTTACCGGAAACAGTGAAATTCTATAAGAGAAGAACAGTGAATAGGTGGTGAATGAATATCAGTGGTAATTTAGAACTTTAAGAACAGTGAATTCAACAGTCTGCATCCATCGCGTTTTAGGAACATTTTTTCATGTATTAAAATTATAGAAAATTCAAATCGTCTCAGAGTGTTATTTCAATTAGTACTTAAGAACTGCGTCACAGGGTACCGAAAGGGGAGAGACATTGAGACAATCCAAATCATATTAAAAGTTTTCTGGAGTGAGTTCTGGGTGCTGCCTATCTTGAGATAATTCCCCAAATTTAGTCAAGCGAGTGCGTCCACCCAGTCTCATCTCCAGACAGAAACAGGGGGCTTAACTCGGCCAAACCCCTAGACACCCTTTCGTGCCTGGTGACATATATCATGTATATGCTTTGTTTTTGTATCTTATGACTTTACGCTATCTATGAGTGGTCTGAGTTTTATGTCAATAAAGCTATGTTCTGTTCTGTGAACAAAGACTTTTGTCATCTGCTGATAACCTTTGCAAACAGTAAGGACCCAGATCAGGGCCGAGAAGAATGTTGATCCTTATCTTGATCCAAACCGACTGACACTCTAATAGTGTGTTCCTGATAGAATTTATTGAAAAAAGTTATTTTTAAAAAAAAGTCAGCAGACGACAAAAAGTTTATAGAAAGAAGATCTTTCTGGTTCTTTTGTATTGTATTTGAATTTAAGGTACAACTTGCATTTTATATTGTAGAACAGTGACCTATGTCACTGTACAGAAATGTGTAGAAAGACCCTTGTTACTGTGTATAACATTTTATCAGACAGACAATGTCGTCTACTGATAACCTTGCAAAAAGTTAGGACCAAGATCAGAACCAATTGAAAGTCATTCCTGGTCTGCATACAAAATGTTTGACATTCTAATTGAGTTCCTGAAAGAATTTTTGCAAAAGACATAAAAAGTATTCAACTAGTTAAAAAAGATCTTTTTGGTTTTAATGGTCAGCAGACCTCAAAACATTAATGTGGGCTTGACTGGATTTGTTCATCTAAATTGAAGTGTTCTTGTTACCCTGGCAACAAATAGCAGGCTTCTGACCACATGGTGAGGCTATTACCCAATAAACACAGACTTTTCAGTTTTACACCGTCAATTACATACCAGCTTTAGCAAACAGTGTAGATACAGATGAGAAGCAGCTAATAAGGAAAGAGTTAAATCATTAAGGTCCTTTAAGATAGTCTTCTGGAATTACCTTTAAGTGAATAAATTATTTTGTTTAAAGAACAAAAAAATAGTCCCTGATCAGACTGCATTGACTTTTTTATTAAAATCTTTACATGCGACATACTTAGTGATTTTGTTGTCGTCTGCTGACTCCTTTCAAAATAAATATTTTCAAGAAATTTCAAGAAAAAAAATCAAGGTGTCAAATTGTATGGATCCAGATCAGGACCAAACATACTGTTGGTCCTGATCTGACTCCAAACTGTTCATGAATGTTATCAGCAGATGACAAAAGTTTGATGATCAGTTGTTTCCAAAAACGGGATATATCTAGGTTCAGCAGGACAAAGGTTAATTTGATATTTATGCAAGTGCATTTATTATAACATAGTAATCCTATTTGTCTCGACAAGCATCCATTTCTATTTTACTCTGCTTGTTGGAAATTATTTAGGTATTTTGTCATCTGCTGTCTTTTCTAAATTAATTTACGATATAGTTCCTTCATTATCACTATCAGAGAGTCAAACAGTTTGGATTCAGATCAGGTCTGACATTTTGTCGGTGCTGATCTGGTTCTAAAACTGTTTGCAAAGGTTATCAGCAGACAACAATTGTAGGCAAAGAGAAACTTCAGCAATGTATATCTAACCAACTTGCAGGGTTCCACTTAGTAGTATGCATTTATAACAAAAGTAGAAAACAATATGTATCCTGATCAGCTGGTTTCAGGCCAGCTGATTCAGATCTATACTGTTTTCAAAACAAGTTATACCCAGGTACAGCATGGTATGGGTCATTTTACATTATTTACAGGTCATCATATTTCTTTAATTTTTATTTTTGTTAATTTTCTCCGAATTTTATGCACATAAAATTCTACAAAAACACAGAAGAAATTTAGGATACTGCCTAATTATGACTATTTCCTATGAGTGTAGATCCAGATCAGCTAGCTTCTGAGAGGCCAGCTGATCAGGAACCACACTGTAAGGTGCAAGAATTGTCATAGGTAAAATATTAAATCGATAGAAGAGAAATGAACAAAATATTCACTAAAAATATATATACAAACTACAAACATGTACTTAAAATGAATAGTTTAGCATTTTAAAAGGATTTTTGCTTGGGAGTATATATTGTGGGAGTATCATTTTGGGAGCAGACATAGATGGCACCTTCAGGTGTGTAACCACAAAAACCTTACACCCTAGTGCACATTATGTTTAATAAAGTTAGACATAGAGTGCATTAATAGTGAACATCATGCAATTCACATAACAACTTAAGTTATAATTCATTACTCGAATATTAAGCGAATAAAGAAATGTGCTTCATGCAAGATTGTCATTTTGTATCCTGCTTGATAACTTATATCACTTTAACTATCCTTGTTAGCAAAGACTTTTGTCATCTGCTGATATCCTTTGCAAACAGTAAGAACCCAGATCTGGAACGAGAAGAATGTCGATCCTGATCTTGATCCAAAAGGATTGACACTCTAATAGTGCGTTCCTGAAAGAATTTATTGAAAAAAGTAATTTAAAAAAAAAGTCAGCAGACGACAAAAAGTTTATAGATAAAGATCTTTCTGGTTCTATTGTATTGTTATAATTCATAACTCGAAAATATTAAGCGAATAGAGAAATGTGCTTCATGCTAGATTGTCATTTTGTATCCTGCTTGATAACTTATGTTATTTTGAATTATATCATTTTAACTATCCTTGTTAACTAGGTTGCAAGGCAGTAGACATTAGAATAAAAACCCGTATTATTAGCTTTTGGATGAATATTGTGAATGGTAAACAAACAAAACTATCAAAATGGTTATACTTACTTCTACTAGGAGAATATGATGGTGGCATCCATCAACATAAATGGATCCATTTTATTAAACATATTCTAATATCTGTTGGGCTTCCCGATCTTTTAAACAAGGAAGTCATTGAAAACCCAAAATCAATCAAAAATCAAATCTCTAAAACTCTATCAGACCTTTGTGTTCAGGAGTGGCATAACAAAGTAACTTCACCCTCTAAAGGAAAGAATTATACTCTTTTCAAGCAAGATTTAAATTTTGAAAATTACCTAATCAAATTAAATAGGAAACACTGTTCTTCATTGTTAAAGTTTAGGTTAAGTAATCATCGGCTTCCGGTTGAAACTGGTCGCTGGGAAAACACACCTTTAGAAGACAGAAAATGCACATTATGTAGCAATTATGATATCGGTGACGAATTTCACTATCTTTTTGTTTGTGATCACTTAATATCTGACAGAAAGAAATATTTAAGATCATATTTTTACAAAAGTCCTAACATTATAAAATTCAAAGAACTATTTTCTTCAGCAAATACCAGGAAGCTTGTAAAGTTATCAAGTTTTGTAGAAATTTTGATGAATAAATTTTCATGTGCAGCCTAACCCTAAAAGAGCCAATCATTACGATAGTATACTTCTTACTATGTCTTGGCTTAATATTTCATGGGAATAACCTGCTTATAGACAACTCACATGATATGTCAAATCATGCGAATTGTCTATAATCAATAATGTGAAGCCTTATTTTGTTTCTTAATGAAGCAACAACAGTCGATTATGTTGCCTACTGTAAGTTATAGAAGGCTCTTTCAGGGTTGATTTTGCTCGCATTTTAATTTTCACCTTTTTCATGCTCTTTGTACTAATGTATTTTATGTATATCATGTATATGCTTTGTTTTTGTATCTTTTGCCTTTACGCTATCTATGAGTGGCCTGAGTTTTATGTCAATAAAGATATGTTCTGTTCTGTTAACAAAGACTTTTGTCATCTGTTGATAACCTTTGCAAACAGTAAGGACCCAGATCAGGGCCGAGAAGAATGTTATAATCCCAAATAATTGGCATGTTCTAGAATGTTCTAGAAAGTCTCAGTCCAGTTCCAATTCTGCTTGAATAGAACTTCCTGGGATTTTGCGGTACTTCACTTTACATGGTATTTAATGGAATTCCATTAAATCCCAAAAGTTGGAACAATTGGTATTTTCTGTCACTATCTGGAACTGGAAAATCCCAGAAAGTCTCAAATAATTCTGCTTAAAATATAAGTGGGATTTTATGTTACTTTCTGGGATAAATATTCCAATTAATCCCAGAAAGTCCCAGTAGGTACTTTAAATGGGATTATTAAGATTTTCTGGGACTTCATCAATTCAACACATCCATAATTTGGGATTAAATGGAATCTTTTGGTACTGCTAGTAAATAACTTGGTTCCATTTAATACCAAATAATCCCAACCTAGATTTGCATAGGACCATTATATTCTGAACTCAGTCTGACCTTGAAATATGATATAACTGTGTTAACCTGGTTCTCTCATTTCAATGACTCAAGCTGGAATTCTTTAATCTTGCAGGAAACCAGAAAAAAGATTCAAATAAACCTCATGGTTTGCAAGGCTCTAACTATTTGATAAATCCTGTGTTAATTTTGGATATATACTGCATAAACTGCACAAAATAAATCCTACAACAGACAATGTGAGTAAATAGAACCTATTTCTATGCTTATAAATTATACTTGCATGAGACTTTTCATCATATAATTTAGTTTCTCAGAAACAAAGCCATTTGTAGTTGTTTCTTTCTTTAAATGCTGATGAAAGACGCTTAATACTGAATTGTTTTCATTATGGTTATACAATTTTACCATTATCATTATTATTTACAGCAGCATTTATGGCAGTACAACACTTAGTTAGTGTGGTACTTGTAAGCAGGTTAATTACTGAATTTACAGGATAATCAGGCTGATCATTGGGGCTTATTTTTATTTGATTTTTTTATCCATTCTCTTTTTAAAAGGTGTTGGAGATATTGCGATTGCCTTCTTCTGTTTATCAGGTTTTTGTTTGTTATGCTATCTTCTAAACAACTGGACAGATTATCCAACCAAATTTGTTGAGCAACTGGTGTATGCAACTGGTGTATGCAACAGCAAAATTCCAATACCCCAATGATGTGGGATGTAGGTCAAAAGTGTCCTTCGGTCTGCCCATTTGCCTGCAATACTTTCACCTTGCAAACAGTTTGTTTGTTTTGTTGCTTTACGTCCCAAGTCAACAGCTATGGTCATGGCGGGACGGTTAGTTCACCTAACCACACTTTTTCCTGGGCAAGCTTTAACAAGCAGTTAACCAGTACTTCGTGCACATACTTTCACTTGTAACTGACAGCAACCCTTTTTGAATGATTCAGCGGAAGGGAGGAGAATGACCGTAGAAATTATTTCATGATCAATCTCCACGAAAGTATGGGACCGGGTTGGATTCAATCTCGTGACCCCTGGATTCAGACTCACATCTGTTGCCAGACACGTTACCGACTGCGCAAACGGTCATACTGAATCCAACCGAATTTGTTTGGTGACTTACTTGCACAAGTGGGTGAGCAGGAGCATTACTGTTTTTTGCTTTTTGGATCCCCTTTGCATGGGCCTCAGAGAGTGTGCATTTTCTGGCTAAATTGCAGTCTCTTTCTGAATTGCTGGGTAGAACTCAACCAAATTTGTGCACAACTTAAACAAATTGTGTATACAAGAGCTTATTTTTGGGTACCCCACTCAGAGGCGCCCTATAATGGGGTCAAAAGTGTCTGCCCATTCTTCTTTTATGCTAATCCAAACATGCTGGGCTGAATTCAACCTAATTTGTTGAAAGGTCAACTTTCTCACAACCGGGGAGTGGTAAAGAACATTTATTTTTTTAACCTTCCAGCCAAATTTTCAATTATCCGAAACTACTGGGTTATTCGAAGACTACAGACAGTCCCGACTTTTTTCTCTATTATCTATTGCAATAAAACTACCTATTATTCGAATTTCGATTATCCGAAAAATTCAATTTTTCGAAGTGATTTGTCGGTCCCGATTAAAGAAATGGCTAATAAATTACCTTTCAAGATTCGAAGTCCAAATGTCACGCATGGTGATCATGATTTCATGATGATGAGTTTATTTCTATTATATAGATTAATAAAAAGAAAAAAATAGGTGAATGTCATTACAATAATACTTCATCAGTGTTGACGTGGTCTATTGTCATATATAGCATGGATGTTGGTGACCTGATTTTGAATGAAACGATTCAAATCTGAATATCGATATATAAACAAACAGGTTTTAAAATATTAAAACCAAACCAATAATGTATATGATGTATATATGTTCAATGTTTCTATCTTGTATTTGTAATTGTGCTTTATTTGTATGCTCTTCACATGTGGAGGAAATAAAGAATATTATTATTATCATTATTATTATTATTATTTTTATTATTATTTTATTAAGGTCGTCTGCAATGATGGTTTTGTTTGATGTTTTTTAAATGTCTTATTATGGATAATAAATGAGCTAAACTTGATTTTAATTGGATCTTCTCATCCTTTGATTTATTCTTGACCACTGTTTACATTATATTTAATATAGAATACAAGTATGTCTACAGAATTCCAAAGGGCCCTTACTTAGACTTAAGTTATAACTCTGTCTGATTACTCTACTGGTTGTGATGAGATGAGATGAGCAATTATTTTGCCACACAAGTAGATATAATGATAGATATTGTATACGACTTGGATAAGGATTAGTTTAGATATTTTAAAACATTTAACCAATTTAACAAATACTAAATTGTCATGTTAAAATAGAAACTATTATTTTCCACGCCCCTTTATCTATATCGTGGTATTATACATATATGGAAATATTGAAAAAGTTTATATATAACATCTGTAAAGAAAGTCTTGATAATAGAGCAATGAATTGCTTCCTAAGATTAAAGCACCAAAGCCCAGAGATTTATAAGAAACCATGCGAAAAATAAATATTCATTTCCCTTTGAAATATCATCTCTTACACCAAGTCAATGGCCTTGCTAATTTATTATGTTAGGTAACATAAGTTACAACCTGTAACACAACCTGTAACAAGTACTCCTATCTTGTTGTTTAACATGCAAAATCTATGATTCTTTAATATATGAGCAAGACTATCAAAATATGGAAGATTTTATATAATTTTTACGTAAATAATACCTACCAAATTGGGCTCGTTAAAAGTTGGGGTAGTGTTGTTTAAATGCTTATATAAGGCAATGCATTTAAGATAGATAAACACACTTTGTTTTTTTTCTATAAGCCAAATAAGTGTGTTAGTACAACTAGATTAAAAGCATTTTATAAATTCACAAATCAGCTGTAAAATTAAATGCTATTGGTCACAGTTACCGTTTTTAAAGGGTAGTTTTATGTAAGTAACGCACATAACACATTAGGATGCCGTAATTTTGCTTTAAAACTTTTATCTGCAGCTTAGGTATCCAGCAGGAAGACTATATGCATGATTTAAATAGTTAGTTTAATGCCTTCTTTCTGTAGCACAGCCTTTTAACTTCTTATTTTCTGAATTTTATATGGTAACATATGTAACAGACTGTCAGAGGCAAACACCAAATCATACACATGCAAACATCTCTTATTCTACGCAGCTTGAAATGCTCTTTAAAGATACAATGTGTCTGAAAAATTCTTTAGCGGGGAGCAAAACATTCTCAGCCATCAGTCTAACAATGATACATTGCCATTTTGGTAACGTATATTTTAGGATTTCCCACCAAGGGAGAAATTGAAATCTCTCTGTTTTGATATAAAACTCTCACAATTTGAACACAGAGTGTAAAATGCTTCTTTGAGCTAAAAACTGAAAATATTATTTTTGGATAAAAAAACCCGCAGGGTTTTTCTCCCATTTTATTTTGTGGGGGAAAAACCCCGCAGGGGAAAAACCCTGCGGGGGAATTTTCTTTTTCCTCTAGAGGCACAATATAATGCTGAAAGTTTTTGATATACCTTTTATTATGCATTGTGATGAATAATAATTCAAAAAAAGTCAATTTGAATTTTTCAAAAAACCCAGCGGGGTTTTTCCCCCACAATCTGAAATGGGAGAAAAACCCCGTGGGGGAAATCAAAGTTTTGAATTAAGCCATATCAATCATTTTCTGCAATAATTACAATCAAACAAATTTGTTTCTTGAACAAATTTTAATATTTATTTTTTTGAAAAAACCCTGTGGGTTTTTTCCCCCATTTGAAAATGTGGGGGAAAAACCCCGCGCGGGGTTTTAAAAACCCCGCGGGGTTTTCGAAAAACCCCGCGGGGTTTTTAACTTTGACCATTTTTTTCACCATGATGGCATATATTTTTTTAGTCATAATTATATATGTTTTGCTCCCTTATGTCTGTATTTATGTAATTTAGTGGTTTAGAGTCTTTTGCATCACTAGAAAGATGATGTGATTTTGCCAAATTCTGGTGTGGCAAAAAAAACTGGTGGCTGTTATTCCCTATCTAGGTAATTAGATGTTTTTATTAAAACGTTGATCAGATATATTCTTGCTTGTTGAAACTGAAGTTAAACTATCATATAGGGCATATATAACAATTATAGAAACACTTTCTATGGCTGTTACAAAAATTAATACTTTCACTTTGTCTAGGAAAATCTTGATTCATCTATTGATAAAAAAGCCCCTCTCCCACTAATGAACCAAATGGTCAAGCTGCCCCTAATAAAAACACCCAAATCAAGAGAGCGTTTCTTCACACCTACTCTACCAGGTACAGCAATATAATTTTAAGGATGGCCTCATACTTTGAGCTATATATCATGCATTAGATTAAAATAATTATGTATTATGTATTCCGTGGCTAGGTCCTATCTTTACGTGTATAACTTAAATTATTTTAAAAGTGAACATTAAGTCATCAGGTCGTGTAAAGCTTCATAGTTTTAAAGTATGTGAATTTAATCCTATGGAAAGAAAAAATCATTTTAGGGAGAATTGGCTAGTATTTTGGAGGATTTGGGGAGACGCTGACTTTTAAGGATTTGGGGAGCAAAGGAAAATACTTTCAAGGAGATGAGGAAATTTCTTTCAGGGATTTTGGGAGATCAATGCATTATTTTCAGGGATCAAGGGAGTCTAGACCGCCTCGGGCCTCAGTAATAACAATTTAGTTTCCGTTTTTGAAAAGACAACTCCTTAAAGAGTTATTTAGGGAAAAATAACGTTGTCATCGTGACGAATCGAAGTATTATGATAGAACAATATACCCGGTATAGAGCCAAGTCGAAGAACTCGGTATGAGCCATTCGTCTTACAATGCGTCTGTCCCTGCCATCAAGCAATGCAGATTCGACTGTATCCCGGACTGTGTCTACCCAATATATCCGCCGACTGGTCCCAGACACGTCAACATCGATGGCTACTGGAAATGCAAGACCTTTCGATATTATGACCTCCCTATTCTGCCCAGTCAAGGAGGCTCGTTCAATCTTGGGATAATCAGATATATCGCTCCAGAATATGAACCTAAAATACCAAATATTTGACATTAATCCTTAAAACGCCACCTATATGTTGCAGCAGAAGACAATTGCAAATTTTGCTGCTTTTTCAAAAATGACAAATAAGGCATGGTATTTTATGAAAATCGTCTGCTGGCAGACGATTCTCATGTAATATTATACCTTATTTTTGTCGAAAATTGGAAAAGATTTCGCAAAATTTGTCACCTGCTGCAGTTGTGCTTGACGCTTTAAGGGTTAACCCCTTTCAGACCTTTCCTAAAACTGTCCACAAAGCTACATACAATAAAGTCAGAATGGGTCATTGAATATATTGAGGGTTCACATGTTATTATTACAATATTGTTGTATTTGTTTCTCTGTAGATAGATTTTGTCCTAGTAAACAGAGCAGACTCTGATTGAATGGAATATAGGCATGTCGTTTGGGTCTTCGCCGTTACCGTTATGGAATTCCTGTCCGAATAGGTTTTACGAGGTTTAGAATACTAGGTTCAAAACCCACGCAAGCGCGGTTCTGGGTTTCGGCATGTAATGCTTTGGCGACGTTAGACCATCGAAAATTGACAGGATATTGTTAATATCAGGATGCAAAAGTTTGAAAAATGATTCATGTGTCATACTGACTTGGAACTTTGTTCGTTCGTCCTCAGCTCAATTGAGCATGAAATATGTTGAAATGCACATATAACTACGACTATGCTCATTTAAGCATCATGAAGAGTTCTTTAATTTCTAGTAGATTCGATTTTATGAGGAAGGCCACAGAGTTCATGTTTTTATCCCTCACTATTAACTCCTTTTACTTTGAATGCAGGTAGGCAATTACTTTGGCTAACAGTGATGACCCAGATCATTAGTATCTTCTGCATTGCTTGCAGATATAAAATCAATCTTCAGGGAAAGAAATGCATCATAATTTTGACATTTAAAATACAAAATGCAGTGGGCGATCCCATACTCATTCCATCAAAATGCATGATAAAATCCTCCAGAATAAAACGAATTATGTCCCCTAACCCAAAGGATGGGGGATATTTTGTTTTTGGTTATGTCCCCCCGACCCGAAGGGAGGGTATGTCCCCCCAACCCGAAGGGAGGGGGATATATTGTTTTTGGTGCGGATTCCGTCGGCGTTTGCGTCCGCGTACCTTCTATTCAGTGTGTTATTTTCTGAACCGGTCGATGGATTTTGACCAAACTTGCATAGATACATTGCTGGGAAGGGGGAACGATTTGATCAGATTTTTGTGACCTTGACCTTATTTTCAAGTTCACAGCGGCACTTTGAAATATCCAAAATATGGTTACTGTGCGTTATCTTCTGAACTGGTAGATGGATTTTGGCCAAACTTGCATTGATACATTGTTGGGAGACGAAAAAGAGTACATTAGATTTTGGTGACCTTGATATAATCATCAAGGTCACACCGGCACTTTGAAGTGTCCAAAATTGGGGTTCCGTGCATTATCATCTGAACCAGGGGATGAATTTTGACCAAATTTGGATAGATACATTGTTGGGAGAAGGGAAAGCGTTTATTAGATTTTGGTGACCTTCAGACCTAATTTTTAAGGTCACACGAGCTGTTTTACATGTATAACATAGGGTTTCCGTGTGTTATCTTCTGAACCAGTGGGTGGATTTTAACCAAACTTGCCTAGATACATTTTTGGGCGAAAAGGAAGAGTTGAATAGATTTGGGTGACGTGGACCTAATTTTCAAGGTTACACCAGCACTTTGAAATGTCCAAAATATAATTTCGGTGCGCTATATTTTGAACTAGTTAATGGATTTTAACCAAACTTGCCTTTTTATTACTTTGTATAGATACATTGTTGGAAGGGTGGGCAGAGTTGATAAGATTTGGGATGACCTTGACATTATTTGCAAGGTCATCATCCTAGACTATAAATCAGCCATTTCTACTCACTATCTTCCCGACCGATGGTTCAATTTTAACCAAACTTGCATAGATATATTGTTAGGAGAGGTTAAGTAGTTCATTAGATATTGGTCCACTTGACCTTATTTTCAAGGTCACATCAGCACTTAGACATGTTAAATTTTGTCCAAAATAGTTTTATGATATCTCCTGAATTGAATAATGGATTCTATCTAAACTTTATGTACTGTATTGTTGTGGCAAAATGAAGAGTGGATATGATTTTGTAGACATTGACCTAATGTTCAAGGTCAACTCATTTTCAAGGTCACCGCCCTTAAAAACTGAAAACCAGCCTTTTCTGAGCATATTCTTCTGAACCAGTGGGGTCTTCTCCACCAAACCTGCGTGGATACATTGTCTGGAGACAGAAAAGAGTTAATTAGATTTTAATGACCTGGACCTTATATTCAAGGTTACCACAGCACTTTGTTATTTTAAAGTTTGACCAAAATTGTGTTCGTACATGCTCTCCCTTGAAATAATTGATGGATTTCAGCCTGTATCATAGTGGCACAATAAAGAGCAGTTAGTATGCGGTTGGGGGACATAGTTTTATTCTGAAAACACTGCTTTAATTGATGATGTTTTTATGCTATTCAGTATTTCCAAATTTATAGTTTCTTTATCTTTATTTAATGTGCGTCTGATAAGCTTGAAGTATAAATGGCGATGCATTTTTCGGTATACCAAATACTATACGTACAACTTTATGTAACTGCTGACAATATTCTGTTCTAACATTTTGATGATCTAGAGAATGAGTGAAAGGCAGGGTATAACAATATATGCGGAGCACAGTGGCTCAGTCGGCATAGTGACTGGGGATAGAAAAATTGCTAGTTTGTACCTCAACGCCGGCAGAGTCAATGTGTTTTGTCGTTGAGCAAGACATTTTATCCGCTGCTGAGTATTGATTCAGCCCAAGCAGACCTGTCCCGACATGACTGAAAAACTGTTGACTGAGGCGTTAAGCACCAAATCAAGCAAACAAACAAAATACCTATATTTAGGCTTCAGACTGAAGGATTTAAAAAGTGAATCAGTTTACTCCAAGGTATAACATAAAGGTTACGATGATTTCTTGTTTACTGAAGCGTAAGACATACATTTCTGCTGTTGAAGGATTGAAAATGCCGTGTTCATAGTAGTAAGGGGCTGAAGTATACTTTTCAAAAAAAGAAACTTATTTTTTGAAACCTTGATAAGCTTGTCAAAATAAAATGTTTGAGTATCTTGACACATACATATTACAGGAGTAATTATATCTATGCAATGAAGTTATTTTTGCCTCTTTACGCTTCACTGATTTCCGTAAGGTGGACAAATGACGTAATCAGTTTTTTGTGGTATTATTTCCCTCTAGATAAAAATATGTGCTCAGTGGGATTCATTGTGTAATTCTCTGCTGCTTTTGTTTCAATTTTTTGATTTTACTGAAGCTATTAAGCTTGGAGTTGTATAAGGTCTAAAGATTCTTATTTCCGATTTCCTGACTGAGTTGATGAAATAAGGACCAAAATTAATTTTTATTGATTGTATCTGAATAAATTATGTAAAACTAACCATTCAGTGAAAATTTCATCAAAATCGGACGAAAATAACAAAATTGTGGAATTTTCCTGAAAAAATTGTGAGTAAAAACGTTGGTTGAAGATTAAAGGTTACCCTCGATCTTACCAAGGAAAATCGATATTGTTAATTTTGTTAAGTTTGTGACTACAATACAATTACATGTAGTAGTTTTAATATTCACTATATTGTTATTATCTTCTGTACTTACATAAGCCGAAACACAATTGTGGTAGTACATGGTAGAGATAATCTATAAATGAACAAACCATATAAAAAGGGTGATCAACTAGGAAAAGCAAGAAAAAGAGCAAAGATCAGGAATCGATACAATCAAGTACCACACCTGACCAAGGATACCACATTGGAAAGTGACAAACACACAATTAGACATCACAAACGAAAGCCAAAAGGTCAGCCCTTTCCGAGCAGGTGACCACAAAGCATCAATAAACAGACGCGCAAAAAGCATAATAAACACAAGACAGAAAAACACAAAAGAATTCCGCCTTAGAACGGCCAGAATATATATTTTACTTGAGGGTTTAAACCAGTTTCAGGGCGCCAACCTCCATGAAGTCCATGAAAACATGGTCGAAACCCTCTTTTTATTTTAATGTAAAAATCCTCGATGGCTGATTTGAAGTGAGACCAGAAGAGCACTAATAATGATTCGTGGTCAAGAGGCCCCAACACAGATTGACACAGTGCACTGCTCGATAATAAATAGGGTATATTTTTGTGAATGAACATGATATTTCGTTCATCTCGTGAAGCGAAAAAATGCATATTACATTCCTGGCTTCACATTTTGAAATGAATATGACATGATTTCTCTTGTTTACCTCATCAGGGAAGTTTCTATGCATTCCATATACATTTTATCATAAATATTTTGGGTACGTAAGAGTATTGGCACAATTGAAAAACTCAGTATTTAGTGCAGATTAATGATTGAAAATGAGCTCTTATGGATTCGCCATAACAACTTACTTTCTTATATTATTTTTTGTAACCATATGTTATATTTACGAAGCCTTTCCGTTGCTTCGAGTGCCTGTGAGTTGTGCAAAACAGTAAGGTCTTCCAAATCTGAAACCACTGTCCTTGGAGCTGGGGTTAGAAAGTATAAAATTCAGCATAATATCTTGACAATTTTATTACCAAAAGGCACCTTAAGATCCAATTAAGCAAATGAATACCCACATTTTTGTGCTTTGGACGGCTTATAGCGTTTGAAAATCCAAAGTGGGTTGAGGAAAGTCAACGGTGAAAGCAGGGATAATCAAATAATATTCTATATTTTTCACATGTAAAATACAACTTTTTATATATTTTCACTTTTTCGCATGTGAACATTTTTTCAAATTTTTATTATATTTAATAAATATTTTCCTTGCATTTTATTACTTTTTATATAATAATCATAAATTATACACGTTGCATCCGAACGCAGTAATAAAAGGCATAATGGGCATCAGTGTTTGTCTATTCATCCTGTTCAGGAGACAACCTTGGATTAAGCAACTTCATCAATAATTGTAATTTGCCTGGTGTCAAAACCAAACCGCCATATTTTCCCAAATGGAGGTAATCACATTCATGCTTTATTTTATTAGAATTTTGAATTCTGATTTGCTTTGTCCCTTTTTACAGATTATTGACTCCCTGTAGCGTCAAAAGTATACCATCTGCTCATGAGAACACAGCTTTATTGTGATCTACACACCTCACGACACACATTGTGTCAAATATGAATAGTGTCCGTCATAGATGTAAGAGTAGTTGGTCCTTGACCTTACATCCAACAGTCAAATTGGCAATTGGAAACATTTCTTTCACCTACAAACCATAGGTAATCATTGTTCAAAATATGCAAATTATGAACACCTTCGGTCAAAATCTAAAGGAGGGGTTTACTAGCGGTAGAACAGGTTTTGGGTATATTTGACCTTGATCTTTGACTTTAAGATCATGTCCGTGCCCTGAAATTCACACATTATTTACTATACTTTTGCAAAATATTTACATCATCCGAGGAAAAATGAGAGAAATTTACGCCGACCTAACCATAAATAAGTTGACATTGACCTTTGAAATCAAGGTCATAGCGTTAATTGGAAACATTGTTGTCATCTACACACAAAAATCAACTATTGTGCCAAAAATGAACAGTATATGCAAAATATATCGAGGAGCGTCTCAAGCAATTAACTGGCTCACAGACGTTCACATGGACATACAGACAGACGTATGGACTGACGGATGGGACTGACTATAATATACCAGACTATAAAAACCACCACAGAAACGTGTACATATTTTGCCATAAATTCACAAAATGACACAAATAAAATCAAAATTTAAAAAAAGAAGAATTATTTGTGTTGTTCAGTATACTTCAGCCTCCAGCAAGCACATGCAAATTGTATATCACCTTCAGCGGAGGAATTGTGTAATATAGGCATGTTTCTTTAATAAAATGATTATTGTGTAATGTTATACATTGTGGTAAAGCGGAATTGATTTAAGAGGGATATTTCTGTTATTTTTAACATTTTAGATTTAGAGTAGGTCTTGTAAAAATGACAAGAATACAATTCCAAAAATTCCAAAATGTAGTGTACTATACACATATATAGCACATTCAATTAGAAAAAGCAGCATTCATAATTTTGGTTAGTATGGTTCTTTTGAGTATGCTTGGTGTATGATTGGTGATAATTATGCTTATTGCATAAACAAGTATGCAACATGCAGAGTGTTCTATGTGCAAGAGTGAAAATATTTCTCAAGAAGCATTTCTTTTTTGTGTAGTATACTTGAGCCTCCACCAATCGTTTGCATAAGGTTTTTAACTCTTCAACGGCGGATTTGAAGAGGGCACATATTGCCCGTTAAGAAAATATAATTTTCGCCATGTTATACCTTTGAGTAAAACGACGTCGACTTTTAGAGGGATATTTCAGCTCGGTCTGTAGCCTAACTGTTGTTAATTAAGATAAAATGCTAACGGTTAGGCAAGCTTTTTTGTGAAAACTTATACTTGTAATCGTTCATTCTCACAGTAGCTAGTGGGAAAGCTACTACTGGTATATTGCACCTCAAATGGAACACAGTTTTTCGTTTTTACAAAAAATTTAAATGAAGGTTTCTTCACCTAACCCTGAAAATTTGCATGCGCATAGATATAGCAAAACCCTAACTAGATTTAAATTTTGGCGGAGTATGGTATCAATCTTACTGCTCTGATATCTTGTAAATAACTTAGTTTTTGTTGGAATAAAAATACCCGTTTAGTACCCATTTTTGTACTGTCAGTGCAATACACCTTGGATAGATATCGTAGTATTTGCTCAGCTATAAAATGTCCATTAGACGATTATTTTGTAACATCGAATGGTGCGGTTTACGATGCAATCCAAGCTACTTATATAGTTCTGATAATGGGTTATTAATGCGTTTCATGCCTACCATGTACCATCATTATGCCTGCTTCCGTCTGGCTACCTAATTGTATGTTTTGTTAATATGTCTGTATGTGCGAGCGTACAAATAGAAATGCACAGACCTGAAAATACGAATAAGATCACGATGTACGGGCACTTACATGTATTACATTTCATTATATATTTAACTTTTACTGCTTCTATATATGATGGAAAATATGCATGTTTTCATATGGGAGTGGTGAGATCAATGAGCAGACTGATTTATGGAATAGCTAGGTAAATACGCGCTTCCAACTAAGAGGGCATTTTGGGTAGCAGACATCTATAGATGTAGCCTTTCGTTTGTGTCGCTGTCTTTGTGACATGGTTAGATAACTGAAATATTGTTGAGTATGCTGATAAACAGCAACGCAAGCCAATATACAGCTATACTTAAAACCCACTGATGCATTGTAAATTGTCTTATATTAGTATATACACGCTTTATATTCAACTGATAGTCATCGATCCATATCGCTCAAGGTACAGGAAGGAAATGTTATTGGGCATAAAACATTAAGAATGTTAAAATTCCATCCTATCCCAGCATTTATGAAAAAGTATACAAAATTCAAAAAATATTTTTGGTTAGGGTTTTTAATTTAAAATATATAGTTCGAATTAAATTGAAAATTCCTATTTTAGACTTAATGTTATTGCCAAAAAACAATGTTCCATTTGAAGGGCTATACTCCAGTAGTGCGTTCCAGCGTATGTTGATTCAGGTATTAGAACATAACTTTTATTTTATTCTTTAAGATTCAGAAAAAAATGTCCCTATTGTTTTACAGTTTAGGATGAAATTATCAATAATGAAAATACTATTTATTTCGTATAGTGGATACTCTGGCAGCGTTTTTCTTTGTTTCTGTATTTATAATTCAACCGTTTTTACAGAGGGGGCCGATTGTTTTATTCCAAGGGAAACTAAATTTTTAAAGGGTTTGGGACCAAGTTTTTTCCAGGAAGGGGTCCTAATGCTTGGTCTTATGGACACTAATAACACTTGTGATTTCCCAGTGGGGGTCTGTACCCCCTTCCTTCCTCTCTGGGTCCGCTCATGAGTTCCGAATCTGAGTAGACTTTCGTGCGCGTCTGTTTATTGATGCCTTTTGGTCACCTGCTGTGAATGCTTTCGTTTGTGATGTCTAATTTTGTGTTTGTCACTTTCCTATGTGGTATGCTGGGTCTGATGTGGTACTTGATTGTATCGGTACTTACCTTTGCCCTCTTTCTTACTTGGCATCTATAAACCTCAAGCAAACATGTATGTCATCCATAAAAATATAAACAATATAAATAGTTCAATTCATACCGTCTGATTTTAGGTCATATCGGCGATACGAAACTTTGTTATCATTTTGAAAATTATTGTACAAAATATGAATCACCTTCATCAATAGAATGAACAAGCAAATTCAGAGAATATATGTCCCCCGCCACATAATTTTTGTCTTTTATTATATGAGCTATCATGATTTTGTTTGATTTGATTCTTAACGCTCCATCAACGATCTTTCAGTTAAACAGGAATGGGTCTTCCTGGGTTGAACCAGTACTATGCTAGGATAAATGTGTCTTGCTCAAGGATAACAACGCAGTGACGCCGTTGAGGTTCGAACCCTCGGCCCCTTGATCTCGAGTCAAGCACTCTACCACAATGCCATTTCGCTCCCTTGTGTGAGCTTACTCACTCGTTAAATGAGCTATCATGAAACGAGTATGTTAAGCTGAACAAGTACACAAAACACACTCATATCTTGATTGTAACAATGGCCTAAAAAGCGACTAAACTCATCTTGTGGAAAAAGTAACGAAATTAATCAAAATATTATGTCAAAAATTTATATGCAAATTTTCAGAGCAAGGCCAAACTATCTGTAAAATTTCAAAACAATTGGCATAAAACTGTAGGAGGAGATGCGTACACAATAAACCTAGTATCTATTTAATGTGGTAGAAAAAATGACCTAGTCCAACTTGTTACTCCCATTGTGGGAGTCTGTAATTGTTCTATGTTTTGTTGTACGTTACTTTATGTCCATTCTAGTATTGCAATCATCTTGATGGGGAAGAGAGAGCTGATTGCTTTGCTTAATTTGTCTTCCTGGTGTCTTGTGATGGTTGAGCGGCTCTTCCTCGCGGTGCCACGGGGTTGTCTGCAGTTTATGATTGTGGTATTTCCTGATCATACTCACTTACTATTTTTGTGAAAAAAGTATGAAAAATAATCTGAGGATTATATCAAAGGACTAAGCACATCTTCAGATCATGACCATAAAGTTTAAAAAAAAATTGGCACAAAACTGTAAGATGAGAAGTATACACAAAATACCTACTGTGCTTCCAAGCTTAATGTGACCCCATGTTTTGCAGTTTATTCCTTTATGGTTATTTTAATTGTAAAAAATACAGAAATGAATATATAGACAGCGTAATTAGATTATTTTTCTCACTGAAGTATGCTCTTTTATATAGGCTAGACTTGGATGGAATTCCTGCATGCTTTTGTACCCCCACTTTGAATTAGTCCCCAAGTGTACCTTATCGATATATAAATAAACTACCGATGAGTAGTGTAAAACTCGTTCATCAAGCTTATGATAACTAGTATAGAGCCACAAATGGGTATATTTCTCAAGGAAAAATTATTTATTTTGATTTGCAGGGCATTTGGGCCTTAGTACAAAATAAGGGCTGCTCCCAAAACAATAAGATTTAGTAACGCTGTGTGCATTTACATTCACATGCTAAACGTCGATCGTATTGGTAAGGATTAAAGTTGTTAAATAAAAAGGGGTCACTCCAAACCTGGAAACACAGTAGTATCTTTTCACTTTGGCTAGAAGAATGACTAAGTTTATTTTGTGAAAAAAGTGATAAAAAATCTGAGGATTATATCTAAATAATTTGCACATCCTCAGCCCATGACCTAAACACCTGTAAAGTTTCAAAAGAACCAGCATAAAACTGTAGGAGGGGTTGCATACACAAGATACCTAGTATCTATTCACTTCGGCTGGAAAAATGACTAAGTCCATATTGTGAAAAAAGTAAGAAAAATAATCTGAGTATTAAATCAAACAATATGCACATCTTCAGACTACTATGACCTAAACATCAGTAAAGTTTCAAAGAAATAGGAGTGAAATTGTAGAAGTTGCATTCACAAGACACCTAGTACCTATTCAGTTCTACCGGAAACATGGATAAGTTCATTTTTGTAAAAGTCAGATAAATAATATTTGGATTATATCCAAACAATATGCACATCTTCAGACCATGACCTAAACACTTGTAAAGTTGCAAAGGAATCGGAGTAAAGCTGTAGGAGGAATTACATACACAAGGTACCTACTTGAAGAGGGATGGAAGGACAGATGGATGGATGGACAGAAGGACAGAAAGCAGAATACTGTGTCCCCTTGCTTTTCTTCGAAAAGGCGGGGGACAAAATATGAGTTCACGTAAGAGCTGTATGTCAGATTTAAAGTACATTTGACCCTGACATTTGGCCTAAATGCCATAGCTGTGAACTGAAACATTCATTGTCATTTACACACCATAATGAATCGCTAAGCTAAAAATGAAAGTAAGTAAGGGTGCAAAGATCAGGAATCGATGCAATCAAGTACCACACCTGACCCAGGATACCAATGGGAAAATGACAAACTCATAGTTATACAACACAAACAAGAGCGAAGAGGTCAGCCCTTTCCCAGCAGGTGACCACAAGGCCCAAATAAACAAACGTGCACAAAGGCTTAACAAACAGAAGACAGAAAAACATAAAATATCCACAAATGAAGTACCGCTGTGGAATGGTCAGTAAAAATATTTTACTGGAGGGCTTAAACTGGTTTTACGGCGCCAACCTCACCCTAATATCAGATGTGGATCAAGACACATAGATATTTGGTTTGCATGACAGACCCCTAACTTATCAATGCATCATCTCCCAGAACATATAAATCAAGATAGAAAAATGAGATAAAGCAAAGATAAGGACTCAACAGTAAAAAAAAATGAATACAGAGCATAAAAATCGAACAGGTAAACCCCAACGGGCCTAGCAAACAGCCAAAGCATCAGGCCCCTGGATTTTATTTACACAAAAAGTAATCAGTGTGTTAAATTTGAACACTCTCCATCAAAAATTGTATCAAAGGGGCGTTTGCGTTACGAGCTGTAAGAACGATTTTAAGTATATTTGACGTTGAACTCTGAATCCAAGATAATATTGGAAATCTGAAACCTTCTCTGTCATCTACACATTAAGAGAACCATTGTGTCAAATTTGCACTACTTCCATCAAAGAGTCATGAGGTGTTGGCGTTATGAGCCGTAAAACAGATTTTAAGTATATTGGACCTTGACCTTTGACTCCAAGTTCATATTTATCTAAACCCCTTCGTTATAATCAAACTACTATAAGCAGTCCAATATGATCACCCTAGGTCAAAAAAGAAACAGGAGCGTGTGTTTCGGTAAGACAGATTTTAAAAATACTTTTTTGACCTTTGACCCTAAGGTCAAAAAGTGGATTAAAAGATTGTTTGTCTATGTACCTATCGATGGGTTCGTAGTTAAGCAAAGTTACAATATAGTGATAGGCCATGAGCTGATTGAGATGTCGGTACCATCCGAGCTGAACAGAGCCCCCTACACTTTTTGATAAGAGGAACATGTAAAGGCTTGAAAAAAAAATTGGGGGCCATGTCTGAGTGGTAGCTGTATGGTCTAAATCTTAGTGTAAACTACGTTACCCCCAAAAAATGAAAAAAAATCAGAAAACTTTCATGGAACTGAAATGAATACAAAAACTGTTAATAATTAAACAAATGATAGTGTCGATATAAGAAATAATCATATAAAAGCAATTTTCATAAATGTTTTAACTTTAGGTGTCTGTAAGATGTTTACGTTACATTTTTAAGAGCTCTACTATTAATAGTGAAACTATATGTATTGTTTTTCCTTATAAATGCAACAGGGAACAAAAGTTATCTATTAAATATTGATCAGGTAGCTAATTTAATGTACTTTCCAAATATGCAATTAAATTTACTGTATCTAATTCACTTTATGAATTATGGCCTGTTGAAGAGCCCTACCTCTATACGAAATGTTCTTGTTAACACAGATATTCATTAGCTGTAATCCACTTATCAATGCAGAAGTGATATAATGAGGAAGTTAATATCACTCTATTTGATTAGACATAACTGCAAGACCTATAATGATGTTAAATTGTAAAAAATCCAAAAACCTAAGCCTAATTCTAATGGTAACGTATATAACACATATGCAAATTATAGGTCTTCACTTCTGTTTCCCCTGTTCTATTGTGCTGTTATTGTCAAATGAGTTAAATAGCTGCAAATACTACAAATATTTGATAGCTAAACAGTATAAATATATCATAATAGTATGATGTGTGACCTTACTTTATACAAATAAGACAGTTATTATATATATGTGTCTGTTTATGTTGTTAACAAAGAAACTACCTTAAGAATATGTCACAGAGTTAACGTTCGTTATAAAGCTTTACCTTGTGACACAATAATGAATCAATACTTGCTTTTTGGACTCAATGCCACACTTCTAGTGTTCATTACGTAACGTATATAACATAATGTTTAACAAATATATGTACATAAAATTCAGACATTCTGATACGACAAATGAAAATAATAATGGCACAATTCAGCTAGGTCTTCTAATTGCATCAAATAGTGGTAGCTTTAACAATCAGATAACATAATCATGGTGTACAGATTTCTTGTTTTATAATTGCATGCATTTTCGTCATAATGACTTCCTCCCCTCTATCGTCTACACTATTTTCAAAGTCCTTGTCAATCATATTGTCATATAACGTATTATTTCATGTCGCCAAACATGCCAATGCATTGGCAACACACTGGCATTCAGGAGCTTTGCACACTCTACTGCATTTACATGCAATCAGCTCTATCACAACTTGTGGGGCAGGTAAACCCTGCACCCAGTTAATCACTATTTGGCTATCCTCTATCATCTATCCATGTTTTTCTTTGATTTTATTCTTTACGTCCCATCAACACTCTTTCAGTTATGTAGGGACGGGTCTTCCTGGGTTGAACCAGTACTAAGCTAGGAAAAATGTGTCTTGCTCAAGGACCACAATGCAGTGATGCCGGTGAGGCATGAACCCACGGCCCCTCGGTCTCAAGTCACGCACTCTACCACTGCGCTCCCTCATCCATCCATGCCCCGATGGGCTTGGGGTGTCTGTTTATTGCTTTAAACACCTTTTATATATGCATGCTTGATAATAAGCCTGGATAGCATAAAACGGTATCATGACAAGGTTGAAGTTGGCTAGAATCTACATCTCCGTTCTTGACCCTAAACAACTTGTATCTCAAGTCACTCACTTTGCAAAAGAGAGAACTGTGAAGCATACGTTTTGCACACAAGCTCTTGTAACAATGTAAAAGTTCCTTTGACAGAATCCAAATAAAGAACGAAGGCAAAGATCAGGAATCGATACAATCAAACACCACACCTGACCCAGGACACTGTATGGGACAGTGACAAAAGCACAAGAAAACATCACATACAAGAGAGCCATGAGGTCAACCTTTTCCTAACATAGTTGGCCATCCAGACCCTGAAAAAAAATCCTGTTGGCATTTTTGAGTACATTTTGGCATCCATGCTCAAAGTGTATCTTGATGTGTTTTAAGAAGGATAGGGGTGGTGCCAAGTCTGGAAATGCCCCCAAAGTCTCAGAATTAGGTCAAAGGTCAACTGAGTGCAAATTCTTGTATATACGTCAGATTTAAGCGTTTTTATTAATAAGCTATCCAAAATTATGATTCAAAGTAATGAAAAATCTCTTTTGGATAATACTTCCATGCTATATAAACAAACAGCATCATCAAGACATGATGGGTGTTTGGATCAAAGGTCATTTAAGTGCAAAATCGGTGAATTTTGTAGCAATATTTTATTTATATAGGGGCAAAAAAAAATTTTAAGTTCCGTTCTATCCTAATATAAGAATTTTTATATTGCTATCATGCTAGGTACGTGTCTATTGTGTTTGGAAAGCAATGGTTTATCAAGTTTCCCGCGGTAAAATTTTCATAATAGGCATGTAAAGTACGTTACTGTATAAAATCAATTAAAATGTAATACAACTAAGAATAACCATTTCATTTTAAAGAAATGTTTTTTTGCTTAATGTTTGTATGAATACGTAATTTTATGCAATCATCTATCCTTTTATACTTAAGATGTGTTTAAGTTGTTACTTACGTTACATTTTACCCTCTGAAATTGAGTCATTTCTCAAAGGTATATGTTCCTAGCTACAGCTTTCATGAGGACTTGGCCATGATCTCATGCTTATAGGACTAAGATATATTTCTTTTCTCATTTCACACATTTGTTGTGCTTGTTCCCATCTATGAGTAATTGTAAAACACTTTTTACAGGGTGACTACCTGTTAATTGCACATACTAAGCATAGTTTCATGAAAAAACAAAAAGATCAAGCCTCCTTTCATAAAACATCAGGCGTGTTGAAACTGTGATATAATATGGTAAATACCATATACTGGAAGAAATATATCCTCACATTGGTCTTCACATCTGCCTGTTAGCAAATGGTAACATACATAACATAAAGCTAATATACAGGTACATTTCTAATAATGACCATCCAGTGAAACGTTGTTAACTTTTTGTGGCTTATATCATGGAAATAGCCCTGACATTAAAGGTAATCCTCCATATAACTTAAACCATTTAATTGTAGGGTTGTCCTTTCATTCGCACATATTAATGGAATGATGTGGATCCAAAGCAGCATTTCTTTGAAATCAGGGTGCTTGTGTAAACGTATGCATTCATATATAGAAGCAGTATAGATATGACATTTAAGGTAACCTCTAATTTTTAGATACCATAAAATATATATATAAGTCTTTCACAGCGCAACTTTTTATACATTGTAATTGTTTCAGTGTCGATAAATTCAATTCTAAGTATCATTTTTAAACATTTTTTGCTTATTATTTTTTGCGATGATGATAGAGATCAAATGCTATGAGGTAATTGACATGTGTTTCTTTATGTTATTCTTTTCAACTATAAAATGCCATTGCAAGTTTTATTCCAAATCAATTTTCTCCAAAACAGAAGTCTGGTGACTTCTTGGGAATACAGGCATTCACCATATTGGAGCATCTGATGATTTGATTATGTTCATAGTTTTCCATCAGTTTGGGGTCATTTCTTCGTATTATAGTATATCTAATATGTACATTTACTATCATAATCCATTGGTTTAACATTTCCGTTTTGCTTGATGTATATAAGATCCTAAGGTAGTTAACTCCCCTGTTCTAGTGTAGAATCTATCTGTTAACCATGACAATTTGCTAAGACAGGGATTGATTGCATAAAGGGTAGGTGACTAACATTAATGTATACATCTACTGCTCGTAGATACAAGTGCAATATATCAGATTGGATAGCACTTGTTCTGGTAACATACTCGAAATGTGTAGTTTTAATATGGCATTACTCTTGAAATAAAACAGAATAACTTTCCTTTCACCAAATACAAGACAGTCCTCAAACCGTGTTAGTCTTCACAAATATCTACAAGGATATCAATATAGGTACAAGAGTGAGCAAGTTTATGCTTAAAATGCTTTCTGCAAGCTGTTGTCAGCAATGCTGTTCACATTTTCGATGGTTTTGCATATATAATTAAGACTATCACAATGAGCCTAATTTAGTAAACCTTTTAAAACCAACAAACAGACCATAACTCACTTTTCATAGGACATATATAAAAAATGTACTAGGGTTATAAATAGCTCGCAAGAACCAAGCAAATTACAAAAAGTAATTGAGTAAGACCAGGAAATGCCACATTCACATATTGCAGGCCAACCCATAGCACTATTTTAAGTCTTATAAAGAATAAGATGTGTGTAGCATATGTAAGCGAGTTGTGAAAAGCAGACCCAAATTTTATATCAGCCTAAGAACAATTTACTACCTTTATCCATTTATGTAAGGCACCTTTTGTTACCTACATTACCTCATTAATATATGTGCAGCAATTCAAGATCCATTATTGTTAATATAGTTATAATTTGATTTTATGAAAGATATTTTACCAATTCCAATGCAATGGAAATAATAGAAAAATGAATAAGTAAGCAGCTATGCGTTACATGCTGGAGCCAGTACAAATTACATACTAATTAGCATATTTATTACTTGATTCCACTTCAATGCAAGTTAAAAGCTATAAACAACTTCAAATATATGAAAATGAACATTGTCAAATGGAATATAGATCTATATCATGTATATTTAAGGTCATGTATCATGGTTTATTCTAATACATGCCATTTGTTAAGTCATTTTCTACAATTTATGTAACATACGTATCGCTGACGAGCAGAAATATATAGCACAGATGTATGCAATTGGTTTGTATGTCTAGTTAAAACTTTTTATACCTTAACTGTTTCACTAATACTATTAAAACAAATCATATACGAACATACATGGTATCACTACTTTTATCATAGCCATATGGAGCATCCAGTTACCCTCCAATGAAGCCCTGATTAGGCAAAGCAGTATTTACACCATATCTATGTAGCTCATCAAGAAATATGAAAGCTCTCCGTGATCATTTCTTGGTACATTTAGTTCATTCTGGTATTCGTTGAAGAGCTAAAATATTCTTGTACAGCTTTCCTTTTTGATAACATGTTCAAATTGTTCTTCTGTTAAGCTTTTTAAGATCTGCAAATTTATCATGAGTTTCTTGCAGCATCTGACTGTCCTCAGTTTTGATTTGTTTCCATCTAAGAGTAGAATCCCTTCCAAATCTGTCTTTGAAGTGCTTTATAATCGTGTGGAACTTGACTGCCCTGTTGTACTGTCTGCCTTAGAGTACAGCTTTTATTAACCCTTCTGCAATGACTGCACACTCAACTGCTATGTTTCTCAACCCAGTGTCTTTAAATATATTTCTTTTGTTACAAGAAAATTACAAATTATGTAAAATGCACCCATCCCCACAATTATTGGACACATTGTTCCTTCATCTTTGCTTAGTATATCAATGACTTTCGCATGTAATGCCTGATCAAATACACTAAATACTTTTACGTCAAGCTTTCTCGCTATCTTCATTGCTGGCTTAGAATTGCATTGACCATCGACAGATCAGTGACGGGGGTATTAATTGTAGGCAGATAACCAGTCTATCTGGTGTTATTTCAGTTTTATTTCTTGTTTGATTAGAAACCTTTTGGTTTTCAACATCAGTTTGTTTAAAAAACGTCAACAAATGGTTTTTTCGCTGGCCCATTTTGATCTGGTCATTGCTGTTGGCCTGTTCTTAGCATATTGCCTCCATTTTCTATATCAGAATCGTCAGGGTTCTGGCTTTTCTTTGTAGCTGAGCAGATCTATTTATTGTCTAACTTCTTCAAAAATATTTCTGATAAAGAGCCAAGTCACAAGAATATGTACGTCAGTCCATGCTTATATTCCAGCTGAAATTCATTTTTCGACCTGCTTAAAATCGCAAAGATGAAGGCCATTGAACAAAATAATTAAAGCCTGTTATATGCGTTACCACCAATGCGGTTTTTGAAAGCTGTTCAGAAAACATTTTCTGCTGATTATGTTTAGGTGGCAGCTAGAATTTGTGAAAATCTTGGCTATTGTATGCATTTAAACGTTTTAATGGTTATGCAGTGAAATTCAAAGTTTATTTGAATTTTTTGTATAACATTTTAACAATAGGTCATTACGTAAAAAGCCCTATAGCACATAACTGATGTTAGATATTTTTGTTTTTTTTATATTGTAATGCATATTTCCCATACCCTTTGACAGTTCAATGGTGTTTTAAAAAGATAAAACAGAGAGATAGGTAACAGACTGGTAACAGACTGGTTGTCAAAACGGTCACTAAATATATCTTAAGTAGAGCAAAGAGATTAAACAATTAGAAAATGCAAAGTTATTCTTTTCAAATCAAGCTTTACTTATTTTAACAGTTTGTTTGCATTTAATATGTTGTCCTCTAAATTTTAGATGTAACGTAATAAACATGCAGTTTTTACCCATAAAGCTACCACCAGTACATGTCCCCCCAGTTTTTTACAAGTCTACAGATATAGCCCTCGATGAAAATCATAGGGGGAATTGTTCAGGTCTGATGGTACAGACCTTCAAAATTTTGGGTATTGGCTCACCGCCTATGAGCCTCAATACGGGGAAACTTGACAGTGTTGCTTGCGAACAACAAAGGCGTTTTTTGCTCACCACCTTTGTAATTCGCTTCCTGGAAAGTATTATATGAGCCAGTGCATGAGATTTCCAACCATTTGGTATGTGCGAACAGCAAAGCCTCAGATCAGCCTGCACATACGCGCAGTCTGATCAGAGCCTTTGCAAGTCGCTTGAGTATTCTATGATTGTTAAGCTACTGACTAAACACCAGTTGGAGTTACTAAGCTTAAAAGGAAGCTACACAGGCTCGTTTGAGTCTACACTTGTCAAAAGACCACATTGTTGGAAATCACATGTCGTGCCTCATACATAGTTAAAATATTCTAGCTTGTCTATGTAGCAGATCATGGCCTGGTGGGAAACCCCAAAGACAGGATTGCTTGGCCCGAAGCCCAAATGATACTTACCTTCCGATAGGATCAACTGCAAGGGCATATGGCTTGTCTAGCTCTTCTTTCAATAGAATCGTATACAGACTCGTATCTGTTATAAACGCCTCTCCTTGTTGCATAGCTATCCATCGAAATAAAGGATCAGTCCAGTAAACATTGTGCGAGGCCCAGTCAACCTTAACTTTTACGTAGCCACGTGATACGCCCGTGTGTATTTTTGTTATAGCTGTGACTTCACTGAACGAATTTTCCCAGTCGAAATGTGGAATTGTTTCCAGCCTTGCAGCAGTGTAGTCGTAAAAGTAAAATATTTTCCTGGAATAGTCCATTGAACAGCTGGTTATCTTTGCTGATAGTTGGCTACTTTTGGTCAACGGGTAAGCAATACCATAGAGCGATGAGTTCCTGGCAAGATCATAGGGAGTTCCTGGTATCATGTAGACATGATGTGTTCCTGCTAATCCAGGGATGTCCGGAATCGATGTCATTATGATGCTGTTTTCATACGATCCTTAAAAAGACAAATAAAAGTAGGTTTATTAGATATACCAAATGATCATATATTTTAATTGCTTTTATATGGTGTATTCAGCCATATTTACCAATACATACTATTATAATTATATAACAAATACTAATGTTTTAACAACTGCAAACTACATGCATGTTTATCTCATTGAATATCAAAGAAACACAATACACTAAACATATAAATACAGAGTTCCACATACACTAGATACACATATTAATGTTTTACAAAGAATTAAATGTAAATAATATATTATTTAAAAATGAATAAATAAATAATAGATTTAAAAAAATGAATAAAGGTAGCTACATTGTGATTTATGTAGCAAACGAGAACAGCTAAAATGTTGCGACGATATTCCCGATTAAAGAAAGCAACAGATCTGATCTCTGATTGTGAGTCCAATAAACGAGTTATTCTTCTCTAATTCTGAGCCATACAATTAGTGATGACTTCAAAACTATTTTCACTATCACTAAACAACTAACGTATAAAATACGACGTCGTTCTGACCTTACGCCAAAGATGCAACGCCAAGTAATTTAAGTGTCAATATACAGGCTAAAAACCCAGTCTGTTTTCCCTCCCCAAAATGATATGAATTTTGATTAATTTCTAAAAGAAACAACTTTTACAATTGTTCATACCAAAACTAACATTAAACGGTATTTTGTCTTCATTTGTTCTCCTGACTCTCCCTGCAGCATTCCTTCCCATCCATGCAGCATTCGTTTCCATTAGTGCAGCGTTCCTTTCCATCCATGCAGTATTAATCTTCCTACGTTCAGCGAATTCTTGTGATTACTGCCTGTTCTGTAAGGGACACCAGATATTGTTTTGGATGCACACAATTGGCGATTATGCTGCCTCTGCAATAATGAATGATGCATTTGCGATATTCTCATTGGAACTCTGACAGTTCCAAACATTGTGTTTCCCTTCACAAAATGGACATGGTGTATGCTGCAAAGTACCATTTTGTCAATAAAGAATGCAGGCGGATTCTCATAGTTTGCCGAGTATATCTGTCAGACTGCCTGTCACGCCATTCATGGTTTATGAGGCTACCGTTTGGAATTGAGACTCCTCCATTCTGCATGTTCTTAGGGTAAGTACCGATCCTGAAGTGCTATATTCAATGATCCATCGATGGGCCAACATGGAAATAGGGAGAGTTTCTTTTGCAACTTTATATACAAGGAACCATTCTCACAAAGTTAATGAGTAGGATCTGGAAATACCACAATCACAAACTGCAGACCAACCCATCGTGAGGAAGTTCGTGTTGCTGACATAATTCTGTAAGATTGATTATTGCTATCTCAAGCAAATCAACGAATGCTTCAAGGTCCCTTGTATTTCTGATCTGTTTTTGCCGAAAGTTTACAAGTTATTCCACATTAATAGATATTTGTCTGCGCCTGACTCCATACTTTCGACTCAAGCTTCCTAGGCAACAGCAGATTTTCCTAAATTCTCTATTGAATTGAGTGCGTTTCAAGATAAATACTGTCTTAACTCAAACAGTTTGTATTCTCTTGCTGGAGCACTGTCTATCCACGCTACGAATACAGATTTCCAACTCTGTTACGTTCTTTTGTTCCTCAAAAATACAGGAATCTGTACTTGTTTCAATTGACAAATATCCTGTCTAAGCGATGCAGCACCACAGCTGACACTGGCACTGGCTCTACTTATATCTAAGTGAGTTAGTGGCAGTGTGCTCTTTTTCCATGTGTTTCAGGGTGTCTATGAGACCTTAGACACCTTTTTACACATTCACAGTTAGTGCAACAAACAATTTTCTGACCTTGATAGGTGGAAGTCCTTCATAACTTTTTCTCGAAATATATGTAGCCAAAGATTAGAAGTGAAAACTAAGTTTTTTCTGGTCATATGTCTTATTAATTTATCCATATTACACCTTTTTTGTTGGTTTCCGAATGTTAACCAATGTCATATGGAAGTATAGCTGTCGCCATCTAAATGTGACGTGGACTATTCATTTTATATGTCAGTATCTAACCATTTACACCTAATGGTTTTTCCCGCCCTTATCAATTGGACAAGTCCATTTCAAATTCAAAGGGTTGCTTGGTAGTAATTTACAAATCTTAAAAGAACATTCCTTAAGCAAACAGTATAGAGCCCGATCAAATGCCGCATTATGTGGCGTCTGATCTGGCTCCTTACTGTTTGTAGATATCCCACAAAATGGACCCTATGCTTATATGGGTTAATGTATCCAAAGATTAGAAGTGAATGCTAAGTTTTTTCTGGTCATATTATCTTATTAATTTCTCCATAAAACTCCATATTATCATATGACTTCGCGCCTGGTAGTGAAATAACGCCATGCAATAAAATTGATAAACCACTAGTGGTTTAT
Organism: Loripinus fragilis; assembly: GCA_964019695.1. Taxonomy (NCBI): domain Eukaryota; kingdom Metazoa; phylum Mollusca; class Bivalvia; order Lucinida; family Lucinidae; genus Loripinus; species Loripinus fragilis. The sequence continues at coordinate 91,955,305 of OZ026523.1, forward strand.
AGATTTACGGGAAACGTTATGACGTCCATTATTACGTTGCGTAGAAGATGGCAAAATCTTGATGTTTCACGCCAAAAATGCGACTTTTGATTTTAATGTCATATGATAAACAGAATCTAACATTCGTGCTCGTGTATTATTGGATTTGTTAGGCTCGTTGCGAAAAAGTGATAGAATGCTCGACAAGCCTCGCATTTTATCACTTTTCCCTAGCTCGTTTGGTAGATTTAGTAAAACATGAGCACTCATGTAAGATCCTCTATGTAATCCATATTACTCCTTTTTGTTGGTTTCTGAATTTCAACCAATGTCATATAGAAGCATAGCTGTCACCACCTAAATGTGTCGTTGATTATTCTCCTACTGACCCATTTTATGGCAGTATATAACCCATTTACACCTAATGTTTTTTTTTCCTGGCCTTACCATTTGGACGAGTTCAAAGGGTTGCTTGTAGTAATTTACAAATCTCAAAAGAATATCCCTTAAGCAGGCAATCTAGAGCCCGATCAGACGCCGCATTCTGTGGCGTCTGATCTGGCTCCTAACTGTTTGTCGATGTCCCATAAAATAGACACTGTGATTATATGGGTTAATGAACGAATCTATTATCAAATTTAGGGGCTAAACCATTACTCTTTTGCTGCAAAAGTTGTTGCGATGGTATACGCGGACATCTAGATCGAGCACCGTCATAAAAGCCAACTGATCTGGTAATTTATATGTTTGTTTTGCTGTTATTGTTGGTTTTTATTGAATCGCACACTTGATATTATGTTTATGCTCATACTTTTTTGTGCAGTATACCAGTGGTCTAGATAAGGATTTGGAAAACATCCAAGATATTTCAACTGGTGAATATTAATTAGTTTTTTGTTTTTCTCGCTAAGAATAAAAGATTGCACCACGTAAATTGAATATCAGCACTGAAACCTCAAAATGCAAAGGGTATTTTTCACCCTCCAATTTAATTTTTAATGCTGCATTCCAAAAGTCAATGCTGAAATACCCTTTACCCCTCTTATCTGGAGCCCTGGTATCTCAAAAATGCGCGCTCGTCATCACCTGTAAGACGTTCTTCATTATACTTCGTAGAGGGCTTGGCTCGGGGTTCGTGCCTCGCCGGCGTCGCTGTGCTGGGTCCTTGAGAGTGGCACACTGGTCCTTCCTATGTACTGGATAAGCCCGGGAGGACCCGTCCAGGCATGGCTGATAAATTGTTGACTGGGACGTAAAGAATTAAATCAAACAAAGGATAATTTCTGCTTATTTAGGGCGACACTATATGGGGTCAACAGAGTTGCCCACAATAGGCAAACATTCAAAAATGCTTTGCCAGGATCTAATACCTTCAGGAACTAGCTGAAAGTCTGACGCGAAATACGTCCTACACGGGAGCTGAAAAGCTCGCATGAGCCAAATTTAACAAGATGACCTGTGTTTGTATATATATGAGCCGCAGTATGAGATTTCTAACAGTGTGGTATGTGCGACCACAAAGCCTCAAATCAGTCTGCGCACATGCGCAGTCTGATCAGGGCCTTTGCTGCTCGCTTGAATATTTTACGAGTGTTAAGCTACTGATTCAACAGCATTTAGTGCTACTAAGCTAAAGGGGGCAGCGTTGGTTCGTCTGGGTCTGCGCTTGTCAAAATGCCACATTGTTTTCATGGCTCATATACAGTTGTGCTGTTTTAGAGGTCTCTTTGACAAAAAGTGTGAGCCCCATTCGGTGCTCCTATAGGAGCAGTCTGATCTGGGTCAACAGTTTTTGTAACTATACTAAAATTGGTTAACGGGCAGCGAGAAGCTAGAGCGACGTTTTGCTTTGTTTTTACCGTTAAGAGTATGTATTAAACGGAAACCTAAGCATATTAATTATCGGTAAAATACACGTTGTGGGCGCTCAAAGAGAGCTTTCACAATGAGTCTGTTCTTTTGAGCGCGCAATATGGGTGTTCAATGATGTTCACTTTTTTGCGCATATATCTATGATTATTTAGACCTATGTGGACACTGATGTGCTTACATCTATGTGTAAGCTAGCAAGTGTCTGCACGCTAGAAACACCAAATTCATAACGCTATCAGATTTTAAGCCCTTGCATTTCGTTTCGGTAAGGGCTAAGTCAGTCATTTAATTGTGATTTCTACACATCTGTTATGCGAAGTAAGCCAGTAGATGGGAGATAATCAAAACGATATATACCTTTGAGGTCCAGTTGTATATTCTCCCTTGCATTCCGGTAAACGGTACTGTCAGATTATCTTAGACTGGCCCCAGACTCTAATGTCAATTTTTTTTAGTAAAACTGATAATCTCTCTAAGATAGCAATTTATAAACTTTACTTGGAAGTAGAAGTTCTCGGCTTGGACATCAGAGACTGGTGAGTTAGAGTTTTCATTAACCAACTCATAGGTCAATGCTGACAAAGTTTTTATCACTTTTATTACCCTGACCTTTTTCAAGCGGTCAGTGTACTTTGAAACATTAACATGTGTTATCTAATACTACCTGCAGAAATTTATGACTTCACAAATCTTCGAGCCTCTGTATCTTTCTTCAGTTCATGTCTGGGTAATTTTCATGCTTTTTTGTGTCTGTTGATTTTCTCAAAACATCTCTTTTTTAAAAAGTTCTTTCAAAAATAAAATGAAACAGTTTGGATCATGATCAGGCTTGATGATTTGTCGGGCCTGATCTGGGTTCAAACTGTTTTCCAAGGTATCAGCAGACGGCTCTGATAGACAGAATGCACACAAAACCTCCAAATTCAAAAACGCAGCTGTTTGGTATAATTTATTGAGCAAATATTACTTTATATATTGTATATGACAGGATAAGCACCCATACCTGTTTTCTTGGTAGTGTTCATGATTTTTGTCGTCTGCTGATTTTTCTTAAAATATTTTTTCAAATAATTCTTTCAAACATAATACTATGTATCCCAATGTCAAACAATTTGTACCCTGATCAGGCTCGAATATTTGTCAAACCTGATCTTGGTCCAAACTGTTAACCAAGGCTATTAGCAGACGGCACTGGTAGATAAAGAGTTAACCCTTAAAGCACCAAGGAAAAAAAATGCATCTGAAAATGCCGTCTGCTGGAGTCGTCTGCTGAAGTCGTCTGCTGCAAATAATTGCCTAACATTACTGACAAATTAAGTATAGAAGCAAACAGCATGGACCCAGAACACACTGCTCCTATAAAAGCAGTCTGATCTGGGTCCACACTGTTTGTCACAGAGGCTACTTAAACATTTCAGCAGACGAAAAAAGCAGATAACTTGTTGCGATTGGCGCATTAAGGGCAATATTAAACGCACACAAAAACTACAACTCCAAATTCAAAAAGATATGCTACACATTGTAGCTGTTGTGCATAATATTGTGCAAGCATTACTAGATATTATGTTTATGACCTACTTGATATGTAATTAATTTTTCATGCTTTTTTGTCGTCCGCTGATTTTCTCATTTTTTTTTAAAAAAAAATATCAATAATAAGTCAGAACGTCAAAAAGTTTAGATCCTGATCGGGCCCGACGATTTTGTCTGGCCTGATCTGCCATGGGTCCAAACCTTTTGCCGCCGTTTACCCGCGCCTGGTTGAATTTCTTCACTTTGACATTCAAATCACATTGCGTCAACACCTTGGTGACGGGCATTGCAATGCTTTGATTTAATCTTTTAATAAAAAAAAAACTTTTCAAAGATCAGATGTGTGTGCTGATTTTTCCTCAAAATATGATGTTTTTACATCTTTGTTTAACAATTTAAGTCTATATTGAGCATTTTCTATTTTCTCACCACAAACAATGCGCAAGAACTCTTTCGTTGATGGAGTTAAATGTTTTCTTGTGAAAGTTTTAACAGGTGTCACTGTCTTATCCATTTTTATATTGACACACCCAATCAGCTGAAATTATATTTGACCCCCACCATGTAAAAATCTCTATAAAATATGCGGAAAACAAATTGTGCTATCGCACAGACTGATCAATGCCTTTGATTTGCATACATACTGTCCACAGTTGTTGTTTTAAGCCGAAATATCAAGTATCTTGCCAGTTCCCAGCAATGGTTTTCTTGTGACAAGACGCTATCAACTTTATATGATTTTGTTTCATTTGATTCTTTACGTCCCATCAACAATCTTTCAGTTAAACAGGGACGGGTCTTTCTGGGTTGAACCAGCACTAAGCTATGATAAATGTGTCTTGCTCAATGACCACAACGCAGTGACGCCGGTGAGGCTCGAACCCGCGGCCCCTCGGTCTCGAGTAACTTTATATGATCAGAAAAAAATCCATTCATTACATTAATTAACCCTTTGTATTCCGGAAACCCCGAATAAAAACTTTAGCAAGATGAAATGCAGCATAATACTGCATTCTCGAGACTGCCTTTCATCAGGGTCTACACTGTTTGTAAGGTAAAAAAAGAATACAATGTTTTTTTGAAAATTATAATCTGGCACCCCTAAAACTATACAATGGACTATCCCAAGTTTATTGTATCAAACCAGACGGACTAATGCATTAGTACACAAAGGGTTTAAATTCAGTAAAGCAAATTACACTGGTAACTCCGGGTATGTAACTAAATTGAGAAAAGAAGATTCCTTCAGAATTATATCAGTTTGTAAAATGTCTCTGAACACTTTCTCAGCAAACTAAATATTTACACACAGATCAAACTGACCACAAGGTAATAAATCTAATTATTCACAGGCCATTAGATGCTGATGCTGAGACACTTCCAGCAGAGTTTACTGTTAAACCATCAAACCAATTCATTGCATTAGATAACAGCTCAAGCTAACTCTCCAGTCCAGTAAATTTGACTATCAGAGAGGATAGAATTTTTAGATGATTTTTTTTTCATAGTAAATATTATTATAAATGTAATTATATATATTTACTGGACTGATGCCAGTCTAACATTATCTGGGTCTGCAAGATTACCGGGCGTGGGTTTGTTTATTGTCCTTGCAAGCGGTGCAGACCGTGACAAAATGCCGCATTATGCGGCATTTTATCTGGGTCTTCACGGTTTGCAGGTATCCAGATTGAGAAAAAAAATCATTTTGACTGCTTTTTATTCTACGCTATTAAAGTAAAACAAAAAACAAAAACTAGCATAGTTAAAAACAAACTGGCTGATCGGAGATATGGCTATTTTTGGACTTGCTATATTCGGATTCTCCTCGGAAAGATTCGTCTGTAACATGTATCTCACAAAATATTTACTAAACGCATATGAAAGTGTACATCATTGAACCACTTTAAACTGTATATATTAGCTTGATCACATAATAGTACATATGTTCCCATGCTGTTAACACACACACACACACACACACACACACACACACACACACACACACACACACACACACACACACACACACACACACACACACACACACACACACACACACACACACAGAGTCGATGTGGACAACCTCTCGCTACTTATTTTCCAAACAGTGGACTTACTTGCTGTAACGCAATGTTGCATTAAGGGAATAGTTTGATTATGTCAAATAATACCTTAAGACAGGCCTGCTACGTCCTCGACTTTTATAGAATTTGTATGTTAAATAACATGTTTTGTATTTCTTCTCTCCCTGTCTCTCCACTATCCTGCCTTTTCTGGTACGATTCACTTATTAACAAATGGATCTCAAGATATGTACATATAATGTAAGAGGACTGGGGAATAAAACCAAACGAGAAAATGTTTTCGCCTGGCTAAAAGATAAACAATACTCAATCTGTTTGCTACAGGAAACACATTCTCAATCCGACCCAAAGCCCCTGAATTTTACTCACTGCTGAGGATACAGGTACAGTTAGACTTATCATCATAAACATTATTTCAAATACTCTACTGGTCAAGCGCAGCTGAACAAGGGCCATAAAATAGCCATTAGTCTGTCTAGCAGGTAAAGATCTCTCTGGTTCCAGGACAAATATTCTTTTACCTGTTGAACTAGTCTTAGGGTGAATTCAATACACTTTCAATGTGCAATCCATTACTCAGATATACACTTATATATGGCTTAGTTTGTTTTTAGATTGGTTGTTTGATTTTTTAAGAAATAAAGAATATGGCAGAAATCAAGGCTAGATCTTATTTTTCTTATTCTAGTTATATAATTCTGATGAACTCTCATTAACTGTCGTCTGCTAATAACATTTGCAAACAGATTTGGATCCCAACTGGTGGACACTTAGAAAGTATTCCCGGAAGACTTCAGCAGACAACAAAATAGCATGAAAAATTACCCAGTGAGCAAAGTGTTAACATTCAATTGGGCTACTTATACTATATATATTTGTTTATGAAAATGGCATAAGCTCTATTCCGCAAATGATATTTTGGTACTAAGCACATATTCAAGTGACAAATATAGCCATACACTCTCATTAACTGTGTCAGGCCTGATCTGGTTCCAAATTATTTGACACTCAGATGTCAATCCCGAAAGATTCTTTAAAAATAAAGATTAGAAATATCAACAGACGACAAAATTGTATGAAATATTAACACTGTAAGCAAAGTGTGAAACTTGCTATTTTAGATTTGTATAGCATACATGTATCTAATTGACTCTCTCTTATTCTGCTAAGGGCGGGCTAATAACCTTTGTGGACTGTTTTTTCGTCTCCTTTTTTTTAATTCACATGAGCTGAATCTTCGTGCATCGTGCGTCCGTAAACGTTTTCTGTAAACGGCATCTTCCTCCTGAACCACTGGTCCAAAGTTAAAATAAATTCACGTGAATGTTCCTCATAATGCCTACTTTCAAAAATTGTATAAATAGTTCCACCCCATGGAACAGGACAGCCAGAGCTCCAGATAAGAAATCTTATATATGACATCTCCTTCTGAACTACTGGTCTTAGTTCAAAATAATTTCACAGAATCCTTCCGCATGATGCTTTCTTCCAAAATTGAACAAATGATTCTGCTCCACTAAACAAAGGGATTACCAGAGCTCAAGTAGCACATGTCTTTAAATGACATCTCCTGAACCACTAGTACAAATTCAAAATAATTTCACAGAATTGTTCCTCATAATGCCCTTTACCAATTTGCACTAATGTTTCCGCTCCGCTGAACAAAGGGGCCTCCAGAGCTCTAGATTAGAAAAACCTTTTAATGATATCTCCGCGTGAACCACTGGACATAATTTAAAATAATTTCATAAACGACTGTTCCCCAAAATGGCTTATGCCAAAATTGCACAAATGGTTTCGCTCAGCTTTAAATAATGTGGAAGCTCTAGATAAGAAATGTCTTAAAACCTCACCATTTCCTGAACCACTGGCTCAAATTTAAAAAAAAGGAATAAATTGATTGAGTCTGATTAGGTCCCAGCATTTTGTTGGACCTGGTCTGTGTCCAAACGATTTGCACTTTTGACAGCACAAGCCAAAAGTCCCACTTGCAAAACACTGGATGATTTGAACAGTACTTGTATAAATGCCAAGTGAAGACTCTGGTCAGTCAGAGCATTTGTAGTCTGATTAGAGTATCTAGACTGGGTATCTGGACTATTCAGTGTACAGTCAGTGAGAAGAAACTTTATCTAAAATACCACTAAAAATGGGCATCGTGATGAGCCTTGGCGCGAGAAAAGCTGTATGCAACCAGGCAGGCCAGCCTGCTCAGCTTCAGAGAATAGCTAAATTGTTGAAATATTTTGTGCAGCAAGTTTTTAAATTAGCTGAAACTTTCATAATAAGATTCTCAAGGTATGATCAAACTGTATGGATGTGCGGGCTGGTCTGAGCTTTTGTTGTTCACACCTTTTCTCGTGACATTACCCATATTGTATAACTGGCCATAAACAGCCCATTTCGACAATTTCTCCTGGAAATAAGTGTGGTCTGCAGGAAGCATGACAAATTGGTTAAATGGGCTAATTTAGTGAACTGTTAGACGATCTCAGAGAATATTGGTAAAAGTAGGGGCTTTGTAATGGACTGTTTTTGGGAGGGAACGCATAGGGATTGGGTAAAAGAATGGGGAAAAGATGTTTTTTTCAGCGGAACAAGTAATAACAGTGAAGGTGTAGGTATTTTAATATATCCAAAACTTTCTTTTAGCATAAAGCAACACAGCGAAATTATTATCGGACGACTACATGCCCTAGAATTAAACATTGAGGAACGAGATATAATTATTTTAAATTTGTATGGTCCTAATACCGACTCTGTAAATTACTTTGAAATCTTGGAAAAATATTTAAAAGAAAATGAAGATAAAACATTTATTATAGGTGATGATTTTAATACAATTATAGATACTGAATTAGATAAGAAAAATGGAAGAACAGATACACATAAATTATGCAGAAACAAGCTTTCATGTATTATTGATGAATATGATTTGGTAGATATCTGGAGAAGCAAACATCCTAGTTCAAAAAAGTATACATGGCATTCGTCAAGTAAACCACCAATTTTTGTAGGCTGGACTATTTTCTTATATCAGATAATCTCATAAATAATGTTATTTCATGTGAACATGGGACTAGCTATAGATCTGATAATAGTCCTGTTATATTAAATGTAAACTTAACGAACATTGATAGAGGCCCAGGGTATTTTAAGTTCAATAATAGTTTTATACTAGATAATGAATATCAGGAAGGCATAAGGAAAAGTATAACGGAAACAACAACATTTAATGAAAATGCAAACCCAAATACTCTATGGGAATTAATAAAGGGGTCTATTAGAAATGAAACTATTAAATATGGCACAAAAAAGAAAAAAGAAAACAACAACCAAGAAATAAAACTTAAACAAGTTATAGAGAATATAGAAAATAATATAAATAAAACTTTGTGTAACATAAAATTAGATGACCTTAAGCAAGAACTAGATATAAAGAAAACGGAATTAAATGAATTAATTGATCATAAAATGGAAGGGCATATATTAAGGGCTAAGGCTCAAATAATAGAAGAAGGAGAAAAGAACAGCCAATACTTTGCAAACCTTGGAAAGAAAAAAGCAGAAAATAAGGTAATAAAAAGATTAAACGTCAACAATAACATAATAATAGAACAAAAAGATATACTAAAAGTAGAGAGGAAATTTTATCAAAAATTATATTCAAAGCATAACCAAACAAACTCAAAAATTGAATTTTTCGACAATAATATAAATGAATTAAACAATATTGAACAAAATACATGCGATGGGCTATTAAATGAGGAAGAATGTAAAATCGCATTAAAAGAAATGAAAAACAACAAAAGCCCTGGCTCGGACGGAATCACAACAGAATTTTATAAAATATTTTGGAATGATATTAAGAAGTTTTACATTGACTCTTTAAATCACTCCTATCAATGTGGTGCATTAACAGAGTTACAAAATCAAAGTATAATATCACTTATTCCCAAATCAGGTAAAGATACTTCCATTTTAGAAAATTGGCGACCCATAAGTAGTCTAAATGTCGACTATAAAATTGCAACAAAGACAATTGCAAATAGGTTAAAAAAAGGTACTACCAAAACTGATACATGACTCCCAAACCGGTTTTCTAAAGGGAAGAAATATAAATGAAAATATACGAACTATTTTTGAAGTTCTCGACTATGTCAAAGAAAAGGATATACCAGGTTTGATCTTTTTTTCAGATTTTGAAAAAGCTTTTGACAGTATAAATCATGATTATCTATTCAAAAGTATGAAACATTTTAATTTCAGCGAGGATTTTATAAAATGGATAAAATTGTTTTATTCTAATGCAAGAAGTTGTGTTACAAATAATGGATTTTATCACCTTTCTTTTCAATACAAAGAGGTGTTCGTCAAGGTTGTCCTCTTTCACCATACTTATTCATTCTGTGTATTGAGCTATTAACGAACCAAATAAGAAATAATGAAAATATCAGGGGGATAAATATATGTGGCTTTGAACTCAAGAATGCATGCTATGCAGATGATGCATCCTTTATTTTAGATGGATCCAAAAAATCATTCGAGGCTCTGGTGACAATTTTAGAAAACTTCAGCAATATATCTGGTTTAAAATTGAACACAAAAAGATGTCAGGTTTTGAGAATAGGATCTTGCAAATATACAGATGTTGCTTATATGAAGAATAAAAAATTTCAGTGGAGTTCAATTGAAGCCAGGGCCCTTGGTATGATTTTTACAAATAATAAAACGGACATAATGAGACTTAATTTAGAGAAAAAAATAAGTCAATTTGAAACTTGTCTTGAAAAGTGGCAACATAGGAAACTTACATTGATGGGAAAGGTAACCGTTGTAAAAAATTTTGCACTCCCAAAACTAATTTTTGCTCTTTCATCTCTGCCAAACCCACCAAAGTCCACAATAGATCGAATCGAAAAGATTATGTATTCCTTTATATGGGATAGTAAGCCAGATAAAATAAAAAGAAGCACACTGATGCAAAATTATGAAAAAGGGGGAATTAAAATGATAAACATTGAAAAATTTATTATGTCTTAAAAGGTTACATGGGTAAAGAATTTATTAGATAGCTGCAACAATGGGGTTCTGAAAAAAAATAATCTTAAAAAATTAGAAAAATATGGATCTGATTTATTTTTTGAATGCAATTTCGATGAAAAAGACATACGCACTTGCTTCAAAAACAATCTATTTCTGAGGGATATTTTATTAGAGTGGAGAAAATTAAATAAAAGAGACGCAATATTATGCTTTGGACAGGAGATCATTTGGAATAATACACATATAAGAGCTAACGAAAAAACAATTATGTACAAAACATGGTACGATCTTGGTATAAAAAAAATCAGAGACATATATGACTATAACGAGAAGGTATTTTGCTCTTTTGGCAGGCTACGTGACCTGTACAATATACCATCTCATGATTTTCTGAAATATCTTAGTTTAATACAATGTATTCCAGGCAACTGGAAAGCAAATCTTAAACATGAAAACCGAGACTACCCAGGTGGCGAAAATATCTTACAAAATTTATTAAAAGTAAAGGAAACCAATAAATATGTGTATACTATGTTACTTAAAAAAGACGAAATAGAGACGAGTAATGCTGAACAAAAATGGAACAATCATTTTTCAAATGAAAATATAGACTGGAAGAAAATTTACTTAACTAATATATCTACATCTAACGATATGAAATTACGAGATTTCCAGTACAGATATTTAAACCGTATTGTACCTACAAATAAGTTCTTAAGCAAGTGTCAGATAGTTAGCTCTTCTTTATGCGACTTTTGCAACATGGTGATTGAAACAATGCATCATCTGTTTTGGGAGTGTAGACATGTGCAATTCTTTTGGACAAAATTTTGAGATTTTTTTGAAGCAAATGGGTTTGATATATCAATATCTGAATTAAAAATAACTTTTGGAATACAAAAAACTGCAGAGATTAATGCAAATCTTAAAAAAATTTTAATCTTCACAGCTAAATATTTCATATTTGTTTGTAAATACAGGAAAAAACTGCCAATTTGGGATATTTTTCAATTATATTTGAAGAAACGGGTCCAAATTGAAAGAGAAATAGCTCTGTGGAAAGGTAGACTGCATAAGTATGAACAAGTTTGGAGAAAGCTACTTGATGTTCTGTAATAACGAATTATACAGAAAGGCAGGTCTCTCTCTCCCTCTCTCTCTCTCTCTCTCTCTCTCTCTCTCTCTCTCTCTCTCTTGGTACCCGATATCTTCCAAAAACACTCTTTTTATAACCATCAATAAGCCACTTCAAAATTACTCTTTCTCTCGCTATATTTCTGAGCCTGCACATTCATGGAATACTGATACTTATCACATTGTCGTACGATTTCTGTAAGATCTGATAATTGAAGAAAACAAGGATCCAACTTTGGATCTCTGGTCTCTTTAGTTTCGTACAAATTGGAGGTTTTCTGTGAGATGGTAGTTGCACAAGTGTGATAGGCACCAGAGACTGGTGTGCTGGCTCATGAATATAACAATATACATATATATATATAATATTGTCGGTGTGTCAATGAAATATGGTTGTGGATGATGTAATATTGTAAATTATGGTTGCTCCATGTGAGTAAAGCCTTTTCAACAGAAGGTGGGACATAAAAGAAGTAAATTAGTAAAATCTTACAACTCCATAATAGCGATGCACAAAATAGTATAAGAAATATCATGTAAGCATAAAACCAATTTTGCTGCCCTCTTTCGGCTGAAAACGCTTCACATCGTGGACACTCAAATTTGTAGACACGTTACGCTGCAGAGATTAATGCAAATCTTAAAAACAGTAGCAGTGTATGTTTGCTTTGTAACAGATGCATAATTATGTATTGTATTTTGTATGACATATTGACAATAAAATATAAATAATAATAATAATAAAAAAAAGTCAGCAATAAGCACTTTTAAAATTTAACAAAATTTATCAAAAACAAATTATCATTCACAATAAGCAATGGAAAATATTTATACAATCAAAGAAAGTAAGTAAGGATGCAAAGATCAGGAATCGATACAATCAAGTACCACACCTGACCCAGGATACCAATGGGAAAGTGACTAATTTACAGTACCTTATATATACAAACTGTCTCTCAGAATCTTTATCAACCAAAGTCTTACAGCAGTTTCTGATCCCCAGATTTTGGAGTTAAATCCAAATGAATACTAAGTCTGAATCCAAAACTGAATAATCCAAAGTAATCCAGAATGAATCAATTAAACACAAAGTATTTCAGTATAGAATTCCAGCACAAAAGGCTTAGACTTTTAAATGGTGAAATTATTTCAAATATGCCCTGATGGAAATTTACTCATATATATCTCTTTAAGAAAGCTCCAGAATAATCAGGAAAGAACTATGATATCATAAGTTTTATTTATCTATTTTGGAAATTTCCAAGTGCTGAAGTGCAAGAATGAGAGATAAGCATTCTTTCTCTATGGTAGAGTAATTTCACTGACGTTTGTTAAACTTTTTAGAATAGTAACAAACAGGATGATCAACACCATTGTCATCTTCAAGTAACAATACACTGCCTGCACCAACATCACTGGCATCTACAGCCAACTTAAATTCTTTGTCAAAGTTTGGTGCTAAGAGAAGTTGAGCATGCTTAAGTATGGCTTTAAGGTTATCAAAAGACTTCTGACAATTATCATTCCAAATAAGTTTGACCCTTTTGCCAAGTAAGTTTGTCAAAGGCTCTGCTAGACAGAGAAGTTATTACTGAATTTCCTGTAATACCCAGCCATACCAAGAAAGCGCATCAGTTGTCTTTTGTCAGAAGGTACGGGAAAATCTGAGATAGCCTCAACTTTAGCTTCTACAGGTTTTACATGACCTGGTTCCACCATATGACCTGAAAATGTCAAATTAGCATGGCAAAATTAACTCTTTGTTAAGTTAGCTGTTAGTGTAGCTTCACCAAGTCTGTCCAAGAAATTTCTAATAGTGTGTAAGTTTTGTTCCCATTCTTCGCCATTCTTCTTTGCCAGAAAGTACGGGAAAATCTGAGATGGCCTCAACTTTAGCTTCTACAGGTTTTACATGACCTGGTTCTACTATATGACCTGAAAATGTCAAATTTGCATGGCAAAATTAACTGTTTGTTAAGTTAACTGTTAGTGTAGCTTCACTAAGTCTGTCGAAGAAATTTCTAAAAGTTTGTAAGTGTTGTTCCCATTCTTCGCTGAAGATAATAGCGTCGTTGATATAGGCTTTACAGCCAACCAGATTAAATATCAAGCTGTTAACCAAGCGTTGAAATGTTCCTGGGGAGTTCTTCATTCCAAATGGCATAACTTTATATAAATACAATCCGTCTGGAGAAGCTAATGCTGAACATTTTTCGGAAAAAAATCTTTTTTTTAAATCATTTGTAAGAGTAGAATTAAGTTTTGTTGTCACAATAAATCTAATTTCTACAGCTGAAAACTGCATGGAAAAGTGAATTATCTTATAAAAACAGGTGTTTTTTTCTCTTGTTTGTAATTATTTGCGTCCCTCCAATAATTCTAGACAGTTAATTTTTAACATAAATGCTAGTGCTTTGGCACTAATAATTTGTTAATTATTACGAAAAAGGTAAAATGTATACCTGAATTTTAGTATTTTAACTGTGTTCTTGAAAAATAGAAACATTATTTCTAAAATGAAAAGATCAAAAGTTACAGACTATGCAGCTTTAAGCAGATCGAAATACGTAACGTATTTGGCTTGTTGAATGTAATCGATGCTGTCATCGATTTGTAGGATGGGAAATGTGTAAGTTTTGGTGACAGAATTTACTTTACGGTAGTCCGTACACATGGGAAATGACCCATCAGGTTTTGGTACAAGAATACAAATGGAACTCCATTCACTTTGACTAGGTTCTATAAAGTCATTATCCAGCAAATATTGAACTTCATCTCTGATAATTTGTTGTTTTACAGGGTTCGTTCTGTATGGATGTTGTTTCACAGGTTTTGAACCATCAATAAGTTCAACATCATGATAAATTTTGTCAGTTTTGGATGGAATATCCAAAAATAAGTGTTCATATTTGAGAAATAACTGCTTCAATTCAAGTGTCTTGTCTGAACTAAGATGAGACAATTTCTGGTCAAGATCCTTTAAGATATCAGAGTTCTTGAGTTTTGACGATACGGGATCAGATTTCACAAAGTTTATATCTTCAGAGACCATTTGATTTTGTTCAAGAGGGACTGAATTAACTAGATTCCCTGATGTAATAGCAGAACTATCCCTATCAATGTACTTTTTAAGCATGTTAATATGACATAACTGTTTTTGTTTGCCCCTCCCATGAGTGTTGACAATGTAATTAACATCACTTAACTTTTTGTCAACAGTATAAGTAACATAATATCTAGCTTGCAATGGCTTACCAGGAATGGGCAAAAGATCAAGTACTTTGTCTGCAGGTTCAAAATTTCTATCTTGAGCATTTTCATCATAAAGTAGTTTCATTTTGCATTGAGCTGATTTGAGATTGGACTGAGCAGCTTCATAGGCTTTTGATTATCTGTTTTTGAAATCAGACACATACTGAAGTAAGTTCAAAGAGCTGTCATCATCTGAGAGAAATTTTTCTTTCAGAAGTTTCAAGGGTCCGCGCACCGTATGCTCAAATACCAGTTCAAATGGGCTGAACCCAAGAGATTCTTGTACAGATTCTCTTACAGCAAATAAAAGTAAATGTATGCCTTGATCCCAATCATTTTCTGTGTAGAAGCAGTAAGATCTGATCATGTTTTTAAAGTTTGATGAAATCTTTCTAAGGCACCTTGTCTTTCAGGATGATAAGCAGATGACTTTTACATTGTATTGTTTAATGCAAAGTTCATGCATGACTTGTTGAAAAATTCCCGACATAAAATTTGTACCTTGATCAGATTGTACAGACCTTGGAAGTCCCACAATGGTGGAAAACGTCATAAGTGCCTTAACAATTGTCTTAGTCTTAATATTTCTGAGTGAAATAGTTTCAGGGAAGCGTGGGAAGCACACATAATAGTCAAAAGATATTGACAACCTGCCTTTGTTTTGGGTAAGGGACCTACACAGTCAATAAAAATTCTGCTAAAAGTTTCATCAAAGGTAGGAATGGGCTGTATATAAGCTTTTGGAATAGTCTTCCTACCATTTCACAAGTGTGGCAGGATTTGCAGTGCTAGGAAACATCAGATATTAATCCTGGACAGAAGAAATGATTAAGCATCTTGTGATAGGTCTTATTTACACCTAAATGGCCTGACAAAGGAGTTTCATGAGCTAAATTCAAAATTTTAGTGCAATAAGCTCTGGGGACTACAATCTGGAGGTTAATTGTCCACTCATCATCTGCTGAGACATCAGGAGGGCGCCATTTTCTCATCAAAATGTCATTTTTTACATAATATCAAACATGGACTTGTGACATTTCATTTTCATCTAAGCTCTATCAAATAAAGGTGAAATCTCAGTATCACTGCGTTGTTCCTTACAAAGCTGTGACCTTGACAGCTGGTCATTTGAAATTGAAGGTTAAAGGTCAGTGTTTGACCTTTAAGTGTCAAAGTCAGTCTGGATGTCAGACTGGCTGGGAGAAAGAGAATTTGAAATTTCATCATTAAAGGACTGACCTATAACTAAATTAATATCCTGCATCCCATAATTCTGATTGGCTTTCTTTGCCATTGCCCTAGTGACAGCACAAAAAGGGTAAAGGTCATGAATTGTCTGCTCAATAGGATCAGGCTGTTGATCAACACAGGGTGTGTTGGTCAATAGTGGGTCTACCACAACCTTACTTCAAATCATTGCCTAAAAACAAGTGAACACCTTTAAAAGGTAAAAAATAAAAAAAAAAGGTCTAATACCTACAGCCACGAGACCAGTAACTAAGTCTGAGGACAAATAAGTGTTATGGAGCGGTGCATTAATAAAGCCACATTCTACACCCTGGATAAGGACACTTTTCTCTGAAGAAGTCTTCTCAGAAAATGGCAGGGTACCTGTCAAGATAAAAGATTGAGAAGCACCAGTGTCTCGTAAGATTTTAATAGGAGTAGACAGGGCAAATTCACTGTTTAGTGACACAGACCCATCTGTTAAGAATGGTTCATAAATCTCCATAACGGCATCAGTCTCAGATGTTTTGGCCAAAATAAGATTATTATCCTGCATAGAAGATTGTGGTTTTAACCTTGAAAAGGTGAGACCTGTGGGTTTAGGACTCTCCTGTATTTCTTTTTCTCTCTTTCTTTTCAAAGCTATACATTCAGAAATGATATGGCCTGATTGTTTACAATAAGTTCTGATTGGCTGGAATAATGGACTTTGACCTTTGTTTTCACCAGAAAATCTAGGTTTTTGAGTAAATGAATGGCTGGAATCATCCAATGGATTACTGGGGGTGGATTTTGGACCTGACTGAGGGGAATATGGTTTTGACTGAGGGGAAAATGGTCTTGATTGAGGTGTAAATTTTAATTGAGGGATGAATGGTTTCCTAGGAAATGGCTTGTTAACAAAAGAAGCCTTATGAGTCAAAGAATACTCATCAGCAGGTCTATCTGCTACATCCAAATTTTCAACTTCTTTTTCATTTAAGAAAGCGCTGACGTCAGAATCTACACATCATTTCTTCAACAAGCATGAGCTGTCTTAGTTTTGCATGATCAGAACCTACTTTCTTTGAAGAGCACCTCCTATTAAATAATAGTTCTTTTGTTTCTAGCAAATTCCACATGAGTCTGGTCAGGTTCTTTTCTACAATCTCTTATTTCTGCCTGTAAGCCTCAGGGACCAACTCATAAGCCTTAAGAAAAATTTCTTTTACTTTGTCATTTTCTGAGCTTTGTTCAAGTGAAAGGTGGTGTAAATTATTCGAGCTTTGCCTATAACAACGCTCTGCAAAAGTAAGGTCCAGTGCTCTATTTGCCATTTCAAGTTTTCTGCCACCTTCTCAAAATGTAAAAAAATACTTGTCAATTTCTTTTTTCTTGAAAGGGTGGAATGGGTCAGATGTGTTTTGTTACATCAGAAGTTTTGCTAGAGTCCAAAGGCAAAGGTTTTGATTTAGATTTTCCTTGTAACTCAAGTTCTTTCATTTTTAATCAAAGTGTATTTTTTCATTTTCAATTCCAATGCAGTCTTGTTGTTCTAATCTTTCTCTTTCCATTTCTCTTTCCATTCTCTTCGTTTTTTCTCTCATTCTTCCATTTCTAATCTTATTTTCTCTTGTTTTAATTTTTCTCTTAACAACCTATCTTCTAGTTCTAGTGTTTCATGCCTTATTCTTTATTCTCACTCTTCTTTCTAATGTTAACGATCTAACCTTAATTTTTCCATTTCAATTTGCCTTTTAATTTCTCATTCTCTCAACTGCAAATCAGTCTGGGTAACCAGAATCTGAGATGTGGCTGAGGACTCAAATATTGCTTCTTCCACAAAGAACTGAATGAGAATATTCTTGATTTTATGTTTCAACATAGTCTTTTTCACAATGGGTTGGCTATAATGGTCAGCAATGTCCAAAAGATCAGACCTTTTTTGCCCAGTCTAACAGCTCCTGAGAAGGTGACGCAGTGAAATAACTAAGTTTGAATGACATATTTGCTGGCTTCAGCTAGTTTAACAGCAAGTAGTAAAGATTCTTTTTAATTTCAAATTAATTTTGTGCAGAAGAAATTTCAATCCCAGACTCTGAGCCCCCAATTTCTGTTACATGCTAGGTGTAACTAGAAAAGAATTCCAAAATTTTGTTATTTGGAAAGTCAGCAAAACGCACTTTTAAAAATTGACAACATTTATTAAAAACAAAATTATCATTTACAATAAGCAATGAAAATATTTATACAATCAAAGAAAAACTAATTTACAGTACCTTATATATCCAAACCGTCCCTCTGAATATTTATCAACAAAAGTTTTTCAGCAGTTTCTGATCCCTAGATTTTGAAGTTAAATCCAAATGAACACTAAGTCAGAACCCAAAACTGAATAATCCAAGGTAATCCAGAATAAATAAATTAAACACAAAGTAGTTCAGTATAGAATTCCGGCACAAGAGGCTTTGACTTTTAAATGGTGAAATTATTTCAAAGATGCCCTAAAATTTACTCTTTTAGAAAGCTCCGGAATAATCAGGAAAGAACTATGATATCATATGCTATATTTATTTATTCTGGAAATTTCCAGAGGTTAGTCAATGATTCCACTGATTTCCAGAAACTTCTATTTGCATGAGAAAGACGATTCTAGAGGATTCTGGACTTTCCGGAAACTTCCATGACAATGCATTTTTAATTTCTAGATGATTAGTCATCCTTCTAGAAAAAACTTATGATCAAATAAACACCTTGTTTACAAAAACTTGTTACCATCCATATCTCCAATATCTGTGTCAACAGAAACTTAGTAAATAACATATTAAGTAGACAAACATCATACATGTTACAATTCTTCTATGATTCTGAGCCCTGCGATTAATGGCGACTTCAAAACTATTTTCCCTATCACTAAACAACTTACGTTTAAAATATGACGTGGTTATGACGTTACGCCAAAGATGCAATGCCAAGTAATTTAATTGTCTATATGCATGCTTAAAACTTCTGTCCATGGGAATTGTTTCAGAAATTCAAAAAAATTATCTGAAGCTAACACAGGACCTGAGTAGAATGGCAAATGATTCTTTATGTGGACATTGTGGTAGAAGCCGATCCAGTTGACATTCAGTTAGACCCAGCTGAAGGAAGTCAGCCTTCAGTCAGCCATGAGTAGTGTTTACCAAACAAGTTCAAAACTAGCCAATAGGAGAACAGCTCGTGCATCACAATGGTTAGGCTGCAAATAGAGGGATATCTTGACAGATGTACACAAACCACCAAAGAGAGAACAGATCCTCTTTGGACTGTCTGTCCACATAAAGGTAGCATTATGTAATGTATTTACTCTTAATATAGAATGAAGTAGTATTTATCACCTCCACTGGCTTTTCCCGACACTGGCGCTGTGGAAAAGACATTTAGATAAGCCATGTACTTTTGTAAGTTTTCGCAGGTGGTTCAGCCTTTCATAATTTATTTTAAAATTGTCTATGACATTTACATTGGTCTGCAATTATAAACTGATTTGTTTGAACATAGTAATGCTTTTTTTATTTTAGCATACCTTGAAATGTTTCTCTAAACTCATCCACCATTTGCATATTTAATATTTGACTATTCTGTGTATTCCTCTGCCATTTGCATATTTGATCATTTTGTGATCCAATTATTGGTTTTCAATTGTAAAAATGAATGTTTGAATTGCTTTGTTCAATTTTTCAAATGTATTGCTTTCCTTTGTTTTTGGGTGTTTGTCTTTGTCGTACATCCATTTTAAAAGATGATTAATACCCGAACTACCTTTAAATATTGCCGTTGTCGTGATTCTCCAATCAAACCTTAGGTCAAAAAAGACCCCAGGTCCAGTCTGATTTTTTTAGTTTCGCATTAATCCTTTGTATAAAGGTTCGCTTGTATATTCCTGCATTGCTTGTTGAATTTCTTTTTGTGCTCACTTTGTGCCATCTTACTTCTATTTGTTTTAGCATAAACTTCATTGACATGTGGTTTCTGCATAGCTTATTTCAATACATATCGTCAATTTTCCAACCTACGTCTGCATGCTATTATTTTAAAGGGCATAATATACGAGTAGACCGTTTTTGTTCTTATCTGTATCGTTTTTGTATTTATCTATATTTCTGACTGCATTTTGCATTCTTTATAGCGTTTCTGTTTGCACTAATATCTGGATACAATATAAGAAATTTCTGTAAACATGTCTCTTCATTTTTGAGCTTCATGTCGATTTTACCGCGACGTTCTATCTAATAACGCGTATTTGTATGATGTCTTTTGAAAATTATGACATATGAGACATTGATTTGAACCATTGAACAATTTGCCAGGATCAAATGCTTGTATGATTAAAATATGTATTTGTCTTGTTGTTTCATTTCTTCTTACCCATGATGCTTGCATATCGTGTTTGGATTTTGTATGTCGTTATTGCAAATTGTACGATGGGGTTCAAATGGGTTTTTGTATCCTTTGATATTAGTCTGATATCTGTAACTGCATTCATAATACCCAGTAATATCTGTAACTGCATTCATAATACCCAGTAATCAAGTATTCCGTGGTCAGCGTGGGCCATTAGCATACTTTTAATTCTCTAGGGGGCGTGAGAATTGTTGCAATTTCCATTAGTTCTCATGAAAAGACTAAATAAAACCGAGTCTGCTGTTTTCTTATATTGTAGGTATCTGTCTATTTCTGAATGATCCGTTTTTTTTTCAGATTATTTATCCCTTATTTACTTTTATTTTTTGCGATAGCATGCATATCCGTGCTATTTCATTGGTAAAGATCCACAGTTGGCGAAGAAATGGTGTATCATAACAATGATATAATGATCATTTAGTGTAAGTATCCTCCCATACTATTAGCTATTGAAGGGGTGAGTGCATATTCATACCATCCATAATTAATTTTATACTCCCCTAACAAACCTTTACATAATAAAAAGGTATTATCTTTTCCCTTCAATTTTCCAATATCATTTTATTGCAATCTTTTTAGTGTCTGTTTTGAACATGTTTCATAAGTGCTCATCGAATTGAGCTGAATGACATTTGCCAATTGACTCTCATAATATTGTTCCGCAATTTTACTCATGCAATGACAATATGTTGATAATAGTAAGTGAGTATGATAAGGAAATACCACAATCACAAACTGCAGACAACCCCATGGCACCGCAAGGAAGAGCCACTCAACAATTACGAGACACCAGGAAGACAATTTAAGCAAAGCAATCAGCTCTCTCTTCCCCATCAAGATGATTGCAATACTAGAATGGACATAAAGTAACGTACAACAAAACATGGAACAATTACAGACTCCCATAATGGGAGTTACAATAAACTAAAAGTCAACAACAACAGAACCATCGCCTTAGAACGGACAGCAGCCTAAGCCACCGGGGGGCTTAAATGCATTTTACTGGTACCAAATTTTCGCCCTAGATTCTGCTGTTGTTGAAGTACAAGAAATGTTCAGCTCGCACGGAGGCCATCTAACTAATGCAATGTATCATCATGGAAAACACTCTAATCAAATTAACACTCCATGATGAAACAAAGAAAAGGGCTCATGACTCACAGATAGTCAGAGCTAAAGAAAACCTCAAGTTGAGCCACGGTGGGTCCAGCTACAGATAAGCATCAGGCACCAACCCACCGATTAAAGCTTTACGTCAGAGCCGTCATAGAGTCTGAGGCCTGACCCACCGTCGTGCAATTAAAGAGGAAACCATAGCCACAAACTGTGATTGGGCTTAAAACTAGGCATGCAGACTGTCGCATGATATCCAAATTATATCCAACCCTTATATAACGTTTTACTATTTTTTTGAATTGATCACTAAAAATTGGTTTTCCAACAATTCGTTTGAATTTATAGACTAAATCACCATAAAATATAGGTTCTGATATGCCTTGTTGCAGAAGAGTTTTTAACCCAATGTTGTATTTAACAATTAATTCTGAGGGTCTGTAGTAGAATTTAGAAAATGCTTTTCGAATTTTATAATATCTATAACCTTGTTTTAATAATTTAGCAGTTAAAAATAAGTTTCTGTTGTTGAAGTCATCAATATTAGAGCACACTCTAGCAAAACGAATAAGCTGAGAAATATATGTCCGTTTTCGAGATTTGCATAATATCTTTCTGTAGTTGTAGGTTATTTGCCGATCCTTGTTATCCAAAAACTTGCCTTCATTTTCAACAATCATAAAGTTGATATTAGTTAAGTTTCATGCATTAATGGAACTATGTGAACTGACATAATATGTGTCACAACTTGTTTCGATATTTATTTTAAATGCTTCTTTTGTTCAGTCACTTATCTAAATTATAATCTGTTTCTTAGAACCTCTTGAATGAGCAATCAGGAAAGCCTGGCACAATTCGAGAATCGAATCAAGCCTTGGACGTACGAAAGGCGCCTGGTACTGTGTACGAAAAAGCTACATTTTGTTAGCGGAAGGAAAATTAGTTCTGTAGCATGTGGTTCAATCTTCTGATTACCCGAAAAGTTTAATCAGCATAATAAAAGAAGTTTATGTATTTTTCAATAAAATATCGCTATAGCAATATTTTATTGAAAAAGCATAAACTTCATTTGTAACCATTTGTTTTGCTGCAATTACTTGTGTTATTGTGTTGGTATGGTTTCTGTGACGTCAGCGTCAAGTTATGTTACGTCAGCGTCAAGTTATGTAATGTCAGCGTCACATTATCAAAGTAGATCCTCGATGTATATCCGAGGTCTGATTCCACAGAATTGGCCAAGGATGTTCCGATTGCTCGAATGAGCTGCAAATTGAAGCCATTTACGTTTTTTACTGAACAAACTAATTCTAATTTGAAAATTAAAAAGGTGTATTAAATGAAACCATTCTAATTTTTTTAAACACTATATATATCCACTGAAATTTTACATCTAAGTATGGAAGCGCAGTGGCTCAGTGGTAGAGTGCTTGACTCTAGACTGAGATGCCGCTAGTTCGAACCTCATAGGCGTCACTGCGTTGTACCATCGAGCAAGACACATTAATCCTAGCTTAGTACTGGTTCAACTCAGGAAGACCCGTCCTTACATAACCAAAAGATTGTTGATGGAACTTAAAGAATCAAATCAAGCAAGCAAACAAAACACATCTAAGTGCATACCTCTGGTTCTTATCTTTGGTTTAATTTGTTTGCATGGAAACGCAATGTTGAAATTACTTGTTGAACCAGATATTTCGCATTAAGCAAAATAATTATTACATCACATTAAATGTTGGCTTTTACAAATCCCTTGCAGCTACATAGCCATTACCGAAACTGTTATAATGCCTTCATTTTGCATTGTTTTATCAGCTATACTTGATGTGAGTCTTGGTAGTGATTCATGCTAGCCCTTTGAAGTTTCATGGACTTTGCCAATTCTGATATCATAGAGAATCATAGCTAAATCATAATTAATTAATCTATCAATCATATCATATTTTAAGTGAGTTCTGTATATGCTCTGTGTTATTCCTCGTGGTGACATAGGCCTAGTCAATTCTTACACCATTAGCAACTGTACTGTCATCCGTGTTTTAACACTAGATTCACACTTCATTGAATTTAATTAATGTTCATTCTTGTTAAGTGACAGTCAGTGATCTAATATCCTGAAAATGTATTTACTACTTATAGTATTGTTCCAATGTTCTAACAAAGTCTGAAGATTGCTTCATTACTAAATATGTCCATATTTCTGAATGTGTCATTTATTTTGGCAAACCTGGGCTGCTTGTTGGTCCTTTGGATTGGCAGATACATGGGATGGCGCTATTTTCATAATTCCATGGATTTTTGCCATGTTTATCTGCAATCTGGTTTATTATGATAAGTCCACTGGGTCGGATTCTCATGTTTTACTGTAAGCATGTTGGGCTCTAATATCAGCATGGAATGCTACATTGGGTGGCCAGTATCCATGCTGTGGAATATAACCTATCAAGCAAGATTTTCGTTTTCAGTTGGCTGTTTGTCGGGCCCTCCGGGGTTTACCTGTAGGATTTCTTTAGCTCAGGTATTCAGTTTTATTTACTGTTGAGTCCTTATCTTTGCTTTATCTCCTTGTTATATCTTGATTTATATGCTTTAGGAGATGATGCATTGATAAGTTAGGGGTCTTTTATGCAAACCAAATATCTATGTGTCTTGATCCACATCTGAATTAAGGGTGAGGTTGGTGCGCCGTTAAACCGGTTTAAGCCCTCCAGTAAAATATTTTACTGACCGTTCCAAGGCGGTACTTCTTTTGTGGATTGTTTATGTTTTGTGTTCTGCTTATGTTTGCTATGTCTTTGTGCGCGTCTGTTTATATGTGCTTTGTGGTTACCTGCTGGGAAAGGGCTGACCTCTTGGCTCTCGTTTGTGGTGTCTAACTGTGAGTTTGTAACTTTCTCATTGGTATCCTGGGTCGGGTGTGGTACTTGATTGTATCGACTCCTGATCTTTGCACCCTTACTTACTTTGTACTTTTTGTTTGTTTGATTTTTCAACCTAAATGAGTCCTAGCTCTACTTCTTATGAATTCTATATCTTTCAACTCATTCGTTTTGCTAGAGCATCTAGCCATAGTGCTGACTTCAGCAATCACAATAAATTGTTAACTCAAAAACTTCTTAAACAAGGCTATCAGCATCATAAACTTTCCAAAACCTTTTCTAAATTTTATAGATGATACTATGATTTGATATCTAAATTCCAAATTGAACTTAAATCTCTCTTGCTCCAAGGACTTTCGGCACCTGAATTCTATGGTGACTTTGCGTATAAATATAAGAAGATTGTTGGCTCTAATATTTTTTCAGCGCAGTTCATTAAAACAATTTCCCATTATAAAAAGATTGGCTTTAACATTAATGTATTGCAACAGACTCCATGCTTGCTGGTCAACCCAATCAAGGTTGGCAACTTTGCTTTCCTCTTTAATTGCACGCTGGTGGGTCGAACTTCAGACTCTATGACGGTTCCAACTTATCTATTGATGAGATGGTAGGGGCCTGATGCTTTGGCTGTTTGTCGGGCCCACCGGGGTTTACCTGTTGGATTTATTTTGCTCTGGTATATGGTCTAGGAGATGGAACATTGATAAGTTAGGTGTCTTTCATGGAAACCAAACATCTAAGTGTCTTGATCGACATCTGAACTATTGGTAAAGTTGGTGCGCCGTGAAGCCAGTTTAAACCCTCTAGTCAAATATTTTTACTGACCGTTCCAAGGCGGTGCTTCTTTTGTGGATCATTTGTGTTATTTTCGACTTGTTTGTATCAGCTTTCATGTGCGTCTGTTTATTGATGCTTTTTCCACCTGCTGCGAAAGGGCTGACCTCTTTGTCTCTCGTTTGTGATGCCTCATTGTGAAGTTATCATTTTCCTATTGGTATCCTGGGTCAAGTTGGGTGCTTGATTGTATCGATTCCTGATTTGGAGAGATTGGCTGTGGCATTGGTGTGTTGCGGGGGGCTGTATGCTTGGTAGTTGGCCCAATCACTGTTGGCAACTTTGCTTTCCTCTTTAAATGCACGCCTTTGGGTCAGACTTCAGACTCAATGACGGTTCTGACTTAAAGACTTATCTATTGATAATATGGTAGGGGCCTGATACTTTGGTTGTTTGTCGGGCACACCGGGATTTACCTGTTGGATTTCTTTTGCTCTTGTATACAGTTTTATTTACTGTTGAGTCCTTATCTTTGCTTCATCTCCTTGTTATATCTTGCTTATATGTTTTGGGAGATGATGCATTGATAAGTTAGGTTTTTTTTTATGCACACCAAAAATCTATGTGTCTTGATCCACATCTGAATTAAGGGTGAGGTTGGCGCCGTTAAACCGATTTAAGCCCTCCAGTGAAATATTTTACTGACCGTTCCAAGGCGGTACCTCTTTTGTGGATCTTTTATGTTTTTTTTTCTGTCTTGTGTTTGCTATGCCTTTGTGAGCGTCTGTTTATATGTGCCTTGTGGTCACCTGCTGGGAAAGGTCTGACCTCTTTGGTTCTCGTTTGTGGTGTCCATCTGTGAGTTTGTCACTTTCCCATTGGTATCCTGGGTCAGGTGTGGTATTTGATTGTATCGATTCCAGATCTTTGCACCCTTACTTACTTTGTCTGGAGTTGTCCAAAGGAAAATAGGTGTTTGTTTGTTGATTAGTGTTGTACTCATACAACATTTTAAAGTTTGCGGTGAGTTCCATCCTTAAAAAATTATATTTTTATTTCATTGTGTTTACGATATTGGATAATTCTCCAGGTCAGTATGCTAAGACATTTTGGTATATTGTCGCGGAGATGACCCAGTGGGCTGTGCCAAGGATGTTGCAGGTATGGACACTATGAGTATCCGATGGGAGGATCTCATATTTTGTAGGGGTAGGGACCATCGCCTTCCTTCTGATATCTTGAATATCAAGTGAGATTGTCCTAATCAATGTCATTTATTTCCTAATTTATATTATTATTTAATTGTGCGTTTTCTATGTTTAATACCACACAGCAGAAATAGACCTTTAATTGAACCACATTCTAGGAACGTTTAGGACAAGTGCTGGTGTACAGGCATGCGTGCATGTTTGTTACGTGTATGCATGAACATACAACATGGTTTGAGATGTTATGGTACTGAGAATATTCCAGGTTTGCATTTTTGGCGTCCACAAATGCTGTATTGCTGCATTCGAGGCAGAAAACTGTCCAATACAGGACTACTGCATTCTGCGTGTGGAAATCAAATCTTTCCCAGAATGCTCTCACACAACCAGCACATCTCCAGAATAGATGTTGTTTTATTGTGTTGTGATATATGTGCATTTAAATTTATTGTTCATTTACTATACACTGGACAGCTTAAGTAAATTACATATAATATCTATACAACAACAGTGATTAATTGAAAGACATTAAAGTTGGATATCTTTATTATAAAGACTTGAGGATAGGAATGGGTTTAAAATAGAGCCTAGGGGATGAACTTCAAAATCATATCTTTAAAAAGTGAACATTAGTCATTTAAAAAGAAGGAAGAGTGTTGTAGAGCAGCATTTCAAAGTTTGATATAACTCAAAAGATAAAGAGGACGCCACAGAAACGACAACTTCAAACTAGCCAATGAGAGCATGCATGTGAGGGACAGGAGAATGAGCGTGAAAGAGAAAGGAAAATCAACAAGCAAACATCAGAGCTGAAGAAGACGGATCTTCACTTCCACACCTTGTATTGGAAGGTAAGTTGACTCCTATTATGTAGCTTATATTTATGTATTGTTTTACTAACAGCGGTTAGCTCTCAGCGGGCATAGGTGTCATATATTTTCACATCATTATTTCTGACCAAGTGCTAATAAAATTGAAATTTATTTTTGCGTAAATATGTGCAGTTTAATAGGCTTAAGTTTAGCGGTCTTTCAGAAAATGTTGTCAATCAATCCACAGTTTTTGGTTAAAAACGCAAACATCTGCGTTTTTGAAGAAAATAGGTTTGAGTGGTGTTTTCATCAAATTAAAATGCACTTGGTAGTAAAGTCGTTCAGCTGACTTAAACAAAAACCAAACACTTGAGAATATGATTAAAGAAGATTTTTACGCATTTTTAAAACACCACAATTTTCGACATTTTCGAAATTCATCAGTGACATGTGCTAAAAAATTTTAGATGCATTTTATTTTATCTGAATATGATAGGCCAAACAGAATAGAACTTGATTTGTCCATTTTGTGATGACAAACATTTAACTGCTGATGCGCACTTCTGGTTTGAATGCGAAACATAAAAATTTGTTTGACAGCCCTTTGCATTTTTATTTTTCAATTTCCAAACTAGAACAGTGACGTATAGTAGTAATGAATAATCGCTGAAAATGTAAATGCTGTGTCGCAGATAATAAGGCATACATAACAGTGCGAATTTCATTTGTAAATTGCATGCATAATGCTCTTTTTTACGATTTAGCTGCTGATAGTGTTTGTCTTCATGTTATTATGTAAATAAACGAGGTATTCGAGTTAAGCAAAAGATTTGAAGCTTGTTTGTCTTAAATCATAGCAATCAGTAACATCTTCAAAGAAACAAAAATACATTTGGATAACGTCTCTGTAGAATATATGATATTGTAGAAAAATGTGATTTTTTGAACTGAGGGTACCTTTACTCTAGCAACGTCTGCGCAAGAAGTACCAGTTATATTTAAACGAAATGAATTTATACTGAACTACTAAAGAAACCTGACACTTTTCACTTGTTTCAAACTCGTAAATAACATATTATAATGCTAATCCGATATGTTTTTTTTAATAACAAGACATTAAAAGTATTCTTTGAATAAAAAAAAAATAACAAATATAGAGCATGACGTCATGACGTCAAAAATTACATTACGTTTTTTATCACTTTTGCCTCGTGAGTATGTGTCTAGATATTTTTTGAATCTTTTTTTCATGTATGCAAGTCTATTACCAGTACAGAAAAAAGTGCTTTTGAAAAATTTGCAATTTCTTGCTGTGACGTATGATATGGGTATTTTAAGTTGTGCTTTCAGCGTTGTCTTAACGGTAGTGTTGTTTCCTTTGTTTAAGCAATTTCTAGGAACTGTAATGACTTGGAGTCAAACAGTCATTGTAAGAGAATGCATTTTTAAAATTAGAACTTATGTTTCGCGTCACGTTAAAGGGTTAAAGCGGAATAAACTAAATTTAACGTCAATTAAGAAACAACGTAAACTATGGCTAATAACCATTTTTTCTTTGTCAACGTGTGTCGCCGTTTAGTGTGTGCTATCTACCTTGTAATCGTGCCAATTGGCTACACTTTACTTCAATTGCGTATGAATTTCAAGCTTTGCAGTATACACATATCAGCTTGTAATTTTAACGCATGACGTCGCTAAATGGACTTAGGCGGCAGCTACGGAGTTCAAAAGGACTGAAACATTGTCGAAATACATTACAAACATCATACAAAGTGAAACAAGTTTATAAAGTGGCAGTCCTTTTCAAAAGCTCATAAAACGCTACTGACGTAAAATGGACGTTAAGAAAATGAAAATGTGCTTTTGGGTTGAACAATGGATGCATGCTTTATTTGAATGCCCAGAAGATGTCAATGAAATAACAAAGAATCACACTAAATCGGCTTTGTGGTGAATTTTGTGTGATTTCTTTGTTCATGCAAAAATTTGATTTTAGGGGTTACGTGACTTATTGATAGCTGACGTCTGAAATTAGTTCAGCTTTTCAAATAATCTCAGTGCATCTTAGTCGACCTTTGTTTAAATTTACGCAATGGAAAGGCAAGTGTGCATCATATTCATTTACGACCAAAAAATTTACACACAATATGTGTCAGGTTTCTTTAGTAGTTAAGTATATTTATAGACGCATACATTTTGTATAACCGTTTCCTACTTACAAAACTAGCCAAAAAATGAAAGGTGACCAATTAGATATTGTGTTAAGTGTATATTAGGTTTTGCAAATAATATTCCTCCTGAATAGACCAGGCTCATTTATAGCATTATAAATAGTAAGTGAGTATGACCAGGAAATACCACAATCACAAACTGCGGACAAACCCATGGCACTACGAGGAAGAGCCAAACAATATTCACGAGACAACACGACGACAAACTAAGCAAAGTCTTCATCATGAGCAAACCTGTCTTTGTGGTATTCGACTGTTAAAGGTTCAAACTATACTAAAAAACTTTTGATAGATATTAAAATAATTTTGACTTCATTTCATTTGAGAAAATAATTTCCGAACAAAGTATTTTTGTATTTGATAGAACTACCAATCAGCAATTCAGCAAAAGGAAAAATGAAATTTACAGGTCATTGCTTATGATACAGTAATGCAACAACCCTCTTTACTTAAAAGTTCACAAGCAAAATCAGTTGTTTTTATATATATATATATATTTTTTTTTGCTGCAAACTTGACCTAGTCATTGTTTATTTCTAATTCCGACCACGGAAAAGATTCAACATCCATTTTTTGGTCATTGCACCAAATCACACGACAAATTCTTCAACACGAATATGCAAACATGGTATACCCGATCCAATATGACATCATATTGGCATTAAAACATTGATAACTACTACAAAATTATGTGTCATACTTTTGATTGAGAGCCAGCAATGATTTTGAGCCAATCATTATGGAATATAAACGACAAACCATTTAGAACTGTACTGTACTTTAACCATTGAAGCGTGACTTAAATTAAACATCAATTTTGATTGCAGATATCTAAAATTATGAAGTGCATATATATTTAGTTTAGCTTTTATTGTATTTGATTTTAGAGATGAAATTGAATCTAAATATCCTTCAATTGTTTTTCTGAGTATAGTATCTTCGGTTTTAAGAAACTATCCTCAGAATATTCAACACTTGCATGTGTTGCCACCATTTCAGCCTTCTTTTTAGTTTTACAAAAACAGAATGCAAGGCTAATATTTACCTAGTAAACCTTGGTCATTATTTACCGCATGCAACACCATCAGGTTTTTTCGTTTCTGGGTTATCAAATAATTTCAAGCCATGCCATGACAAAACAAAAAAAAAATGACTGTATGTCGAGCGAAGACTTAGATCAGCCTGGACAGCAGCTTAGTCTGATCAGTCTTAGATGTGCGCTTAGTGGGTATCTAAGGGTCCAAGCTTTCTTTATTCGAACAGCGAAGATTTTGATAAGACTTAGCTGATGACTAAATTGATTTGAGTCTTCTCGTGACACACATTCACATTGTTGTTATCCTCATGTTGCGACTCTTTATTCTGTATATCTTGTGCATATGAAACATACAATTTTGAGAAATACAAACCTGTTTACTTCCTATTAAAGTTTTATCTGACCTATTAAGAGTGTCTGGTGTCGAGTGCCTTTTGAGAAAAAAATGTGCAAAAGCCACAATACGTATGATATTCTAGTTTGGGGTCTCGATCTCAGAATTTCAGACTTTAGCACATGCCGATTTTCTTCCTTTTTATCAAAATCCCAAAATGGCTTTTAAATGTCCAAATAAGTGGTGCATGTACATAAAATACAAAATGTCCAAACAAGGGTATCAGGACACATCCTTACACCTGTTTTGAATCGTTTGGTCCACATAAGAACATAGATACATGTTAATATTACATTTACTAGCGTATGCTCAATATTAGGCAACCGATTCTGATTTGAATTAAAACATAATACATTTTCCAAGCAACACATGTTCAACAAGTGTGTAATTGAAGTCATTATCTTGATAAATACTTGTTTTCACCGATTATTTTAGTTATTGTTTTATCTATCTTTTTAGGGGATGGGATGATGGGTGGTAGGGCGGCGTGTATGGGTTTACACATTAAATAATCGCAATGGTCAGCTATGGAGGGAAGAGTTGTTTAGTTAAAGACGATGTAATTAATAATTTTAAATTAACTTACAGTGTTCGATGGCGAGTTCGAGGGAAGATTGCATTAAAATGGCAACCATTTTGTGATAAGGTTCAAATGAGTCCAGATAAAATTTCTGTTCTGGTCCATGATAAAATTAACCGATGCTTTATCTGTGTTACATACTTCCCACTAGAGCACTACTAAAGAGCCTTTTATACTATGCACAATAAGTTTAGCAATTTCTTATGTTTCGCATCTTTTTGTCCTCATCTTTGTGCAATATCAAATAATTTAAATTGCAATGACGAGAACAGGCAGGTTCTTAGGCAAATATGACCACGCTTTAACAGACACCATTCTTTAAATATGCATTTGTGGAGAGTATGAATTGCAGGAGGGGTAAGTAAGCAAACTTCATATCCGTTGTAAGTTATGCTAAAATGATAAGCATGTGATTTTTCGTTTGGTGGTCTTTCATCTTTCTCATGCATCATACGCAAACTGTTGGTTATAAGACAGATGTGATAGAGATTTCATGCTGGAAAAATCAGCTGCCATCAATGACGTCAAAACGTAGTCATCATTTGATGTTTCTAATGTTAATTGGGGTTTGAATTCAACAGAGAACCAGTTAACAAAGACATCATAGGCTTACAATGTAACTAAAAAATAGTAAGTGAGTATGATTAGGAAATACCACAATCACAAACCGCAGACAACCCCGTGGCACCGCAAGGAAGAGCCGCTCAACCATCACAAGACACCAGGAAGACAAATTAAGCAAAGCATTCAGCTCTCTCTTCCCCATCAAGATGATTGCAATACTAGAATGGACATAATCTCATAGTTTATTAAAAACTTAAGCTACTGCAAAATTGTGTGACGCATTTGCGAGATAACGACGACCTTAGAATTTATCTTTCTGCTCGTGCAATATAGCCATGAAGATGTTTCATTCAACATTATTTGTCTGAATATGTTGGAAGACATCAAATAATTTTACCTGTTAATGTGGTTCAAGACAAACCGACTAGAAACACCATTTAAAGGCGATGACGTAAAAGCATTAATAAAAACGTCAAATTGTGAAAACTTGGTCCTTTATTTCTCTGAGAAAGTTAAGAAAATTGCAGCATTTGCAATGCTTTTTTGGTTTTCAGTGACCAAACAATCGCTTGAAAATGGTTTTGGCTTCCCCCAATGATAAAAATACCCACGTTACCCGCTAGTCTTAAAATATGACGTCACGTTAGCACGGCCGCTGCGTTTGGTAATTCTGTATTTTATTAAATGGAAACTCTTGTCAGATGATCAGCACTTGTATCTTCATAACATAAAACGCACTTTGAGATATGATGTGGATGGGCTCACCAATACAAAACAATTGCTAAATTTATTATGCATAGTATATTTTGAGGCACTGTCAACTCTCATGTTTACATGAAATATGAAATTGTTTGTAGTTATTTTTATATATTTATAGTAGATGTCAAGATAAGGGAAATTAATTTGCTGGAATGGATATTATCAAATCAATCCTAAATTTAAAGGATAAGGGGCTGTTCGTCGATATCCTTATATATGTGTTTAATTTGATATATGAAAAGCGCGTAGTTATTAACACACTTCTTTTAATTTAATAAGATGTTTGAATCAGAGCCAGCAACATGTACATTTAATTTGTCTCTATGAAGATCTGCAACTCGAACTGTATAGCAGATATTACTGCAGATCTCAAAGCTGCCAGAAGTGTGATACTGGTAACATTTTGTTAACATCTGATGTAATTTATCAAAGAAAAATGAGGTCTCTAGTTTATCGAAGCAGTTGATGACACCTCTGATTTTGAGTACTTATTGAGTGATCTCCCCTCAAAATCCCCACCCATTTGGTCACTTTCGGAGATGTTATGGGCATGTTCGCGATTATAAAATAAGGAAAAAACTATGCATGTACTCTAAACAGTACTTGAAAAGTGCAAAAGCTGCTGTTTAAGCAGAGGAATAGATTTTTTAACCATTTTTGTATGTCTGTTTCAGTAAACAAAATGCCAAAAAGTGAGTATGTACAGGAAATACCACAATCACAAACTACAAACCCACCATTATATCTAATGTTCTTGGATGGACGATATTCCTGATTATGGAATAGCCACCAAAGAAACTAACTCCGATGATGAGTTGGTACAATATACGATTTATTCAACTGTAAGATCACGATTCAGGCCCATAAGGTAAACGCGTCTCCACAATGTTCCATTTTACTTTTTTCTAACTCGCTTAGCAGGCGACGTTAACGTAACGTCAGCGCGACGTTACGTTACGTCGAAGATAAATATAGCGCCCCATAATGCAATATCATAAAATACTCTTCCAAAGATTAATTATACACTATAAACAATATAGACTCGGATGAGACTGCACAAAATGTGGCATCTCATCTGGGTCCGTACAATTTATAAAACATAAGATTGTAAAATAACTGAAAACTCTTCTAACCATTTTCCCCTCCTCAAAATGCACATTTTTAATATAATTTACGAAACATTACAGGCAAAACATACACCCCTAAGATTTTAGTTTGCATCTTAGGAACCTAAATTTTGCGCCATACACTTATGAACAATTGCTTGCTACGCTCAAAAACTTACAAAGAAAAGCATTTTGAGAAAGCTTACAGAAAGATTAAAGTTCCTCTTTTCATAAAGTTTTAAAAAGTTTTTCACTTATATCGATAAATTATCATTTCCTAGAACTTAACCTCGACCTCAACTTCAATCCTCGATTTTGACATCGTCCTCAACTTCGTTCTCGTTAGTGGCTTCGACCTGGATTTCGACATTGACCTCGTCACCATCCCTGACTTCTTCCTAGTCCTGGACTTAGACCTGGATCTCGACTTTGACATCGTCCTCATCCTTGACTTCGACGGCATCTTCGATTTTGTCAACTTCAACCTCGTCCTTGACATCATCCTCGACCTCGTCCTTGACTTCAACAGAGTCCTTGACTTCAACCTTGTCCTCGACTTCAAGCTTGCCATTGACTCCGATCGCATCCTCTACTGCGACCTCGAACTCTTTCTCGACCTCTGCTTTTTTCTCGACCTCCACCATTGTCTCGACCTCGACCTTTGTCTCCACCTTGACCTCTGTCTCATCTTCTGCTTCGATATTTGCCTAGACCTCTGTCTTAACCTTGACCTCTGCCGCATCCTCTGCTTCGACATCTGCCTAGACCTCTGTCTTGACCTTGAACTCTGCTTCAATTTCCATGCAGACCTCTGTCTCGACCTCTGTCTTGACCTTGAGCTCTGCTTAAACCTCGACCTCTGCCTCCACCTCGACGTCTGTCTAAACCTTGACCTCTTTCTCATCCTCTGCTTCGACCTCTGCTTTGACCTCTGTCTCGACCTCGACCCATGATGTGATCTCGACCTCAACCTCTTCTTCAGCCTCTGTCTCATCCTCGACATCCGACTGGACCTTGACATCTGCCATGACCTCTGCTTTGACATTGGCATCTGGCTCAACCTCAGATTTGACCTTGATCTCTGTCTCGATATCAGATTCGACCTCAACCTTTTATTCGACCTCGACCTCTGTCTCGACCTCACCCTGTTATTCGACTTCGACCTCCATCTTGATCTCTGTCTCGACTTCAACCCGTGATTCGACCTCGATATCGACCTCTGCCACGACCTCTGTCTCGTTCTCGACCTCTGTCTTGACCTCTTATTCGACCTTGACAACCCTTTCGACCTCTGTCTTGACCTCAACCCGTGATTCGACTTCGACCTCCGTCTTGACCTCTGTCTCGACCTCAACCCATGATTCGACCTCGATGTCGACCTCTTCCACGACCTCTGTCTCGTCCTCGACCTCTGTCTTAACCTCTTATTCGACCTTGACAACCCTCTCGACCTCTGTCTCGACCTCAACCCATGATTCGACTTCGACCTCCGTCTTGACCTCTGTCTCGACCTCAACCCATGATTCGACCTCGATGTCGACCTCTGCCTCGACCTCTGTCTCGTCCTCGACCTCGACCGCCGTATCGACCTCTGTCTCGACCACACCCTGTGATTCGATTTCGACCTCCATCTTGACCTCTGTCTGGACCTCAACCCATGATTCGACCTCGAAGTCGACCTCTGCCTCAACCTCTGATGTGTTGTCAGCGTTTGTCTAGACTTATGCCTCAATTTTGACTTCTGCCTCGATTTATACCTCAGACTCAACCTCTCACTTGACTCAAACTTCCCCTCCCTGGACTGAAACCTCTTACTTGACTTAAACCTCTTCATTGACTCGAACTTCTTCGACTGATACCTCTTATTCTGTGAACTCCTCCTAGACTGAGGAATCTTCCTTGACTTGGACACATTCCTCGACACATCCCATGACTCGAACATTACCCTAGGCTGTTCTCTCAGAAGTTAGTGTAGGCAAAGTTTGTTTGCAGAATTGTTTCGTCATAAGAGCTCAGACTTCCTACGCATGTCCAACCAAGTGGTGTTAATCTTGCTATAGGGTCTCCTAATTGTCCTCGTCTTCCTTCAATGGCATAGAGAAGGTCAGTGCAGTCCAGCCCTATGAGTATGTCAACAATGGGTCTCTTTGATGATGATGGGAAATCTATATTCCTTAAATGTGGCCATTGTTCCTTGTAACGATTCCAGTCTACAACAGGCATGTTCCCAGTGACTTTATTAACCGTATATGCATTTACCTTCATGCTTACGCTTCCAGTTACGCTCTGTAATGTGACATCGATAGGTTTTGTCTCAATGGTTTCGACCTGACCATTCAAGACTAACCTTTACTATTTCAGTTCTACCTTGAAAGCCCAGCTCTTTTGCGATATTTGCGTTTACGTAGGTTTTAGTGCTAGCGTCATCTAGTAAAGCATTGATTTTTAACGAACGTTCACCATTTTTCAAAATGACTGGAACAGTACGCAGGCCTATAAAGCTTGGGCTTATGTTATTTTGCGTCACCATTGTTGTCTGCTCATTCCCCTCCGTGGGGCTAATGTACGATTCTGTTGGTGGGCACTTCATATCTTGCAGTCCCTGCTTTGACGCTGTTTTCTCAATACTTTTTACTTTGGTGTTATCTCGAAAATAAGGTATTTGGTCTTTGTGCTCTTTTTTATGTAGCAGCCTATGGTGCAAGTCAGTACATCCGTCTTGACCACATGGACGACTTCTAGGGCAATCTCTTCCTTGATGACCCTGTGCTAAACAGCGGTAACATAACTGATTTTGTTTAGCGACGTTCCATCTCTCTGCTACTCTTCTTCAAATGAAATCAGGACAATTCCATATTCCATGATACATTCCACAATCCTGACAAGGTGTCTTCTGAAATGTATGACCATTTTTTTCTTCTCCGAAAAACGTCCGTTGGTTTCCATATTTAGGTGCAGTGCGTAATGATGCGTTTGTAGATTTGCCTGAAAACATACTAACTGTTTCTGAGGCTATAGTCTGAAATTCCGACTCTTGCATTATCCATTCCCGAAGTGCTAAAACCAATTCTTCTTTGTTGTATTCAAATACCCAGCGATGGTACCTTGCTAACATGGACTCTGGCATCTTACCTTGTAACTTCGTATACAGTGAACCATCACCGAGCTCTTGATGCTGACCAGCCTCTTTTAGGTTAATCATTGCAATATCTAAAAGATCTGCGAAGTCTTCGATATCTTTTGCGTTACCAGACCGAATCTGCAGAAATTGTTCCAACTCTTGAAGATATATCGCTATTTGCCTTCGTTTACCCCCGTACTTCCTGTCTTACCTTTCCTTTGCTGCCTCGTAGGCGGTAGCAGATGTCCTAGGCTATCTATCACCTTCAGAGCCTCCCCAGTGAGGTACTGGCGAAGTTGCAATAACTTGTATTCTGTCGTTGCTGGTGCAGAATCTATGCACGCGCTGAAAGAAGCCTTCCAGCTTTGGTAGTTTTTCTTGTCTCCGCCAAATATATGTATTTCTACTCGTTTTAACTGTCTCCATAAATCTTGACCTACGGAAAGGGAACTGCTGTTGCTAGCAGACGATTCGAACGGTTTAGCCTCAGCGTTCATTCTCTTGTTTCTGATTACTGCACTACCAAGCTCTTGGGGTTGTTCGTTAAGCATTGAAAGGTCCTTACTGTATGCTGACATTGGTTCTGTTTCATAAATGGAGTCACATTTCTGGAATCAGATGTTAGTGTTCATTTGCATTTCCGACTCTATTTGAATGACATCGAATTACAAGTATTACTATGAGAAGAAACAATTCCTACCTCATGTGAAACATTTGGTCCATCTTTTCTGAAGGTCTCTGACTTATCCGAAATGCTCATTCGGTTCAGCAGGTCAATTGATAACATTTCCGAAGCGTCACTCGATTGTTCCTTTTGCGTATCAATATATTGTCGTGCTGCCTTGTGCGCTGAAGAATATTCGTCATCTAGCGTATCTAGCTCAAGAACTACCTTATTGTTCTTTCCTTTTTCTTTATATTTCATGTAAAGTTCCGATAGATTGATCATCGCGTCCATCGCACTCTCCATACAATTGTCCATTCTACTACACGCATCCTGGATCTCGTGTTGGCTGGGTAGTTCCCGTTGCTCTATTAAAAACAAAAGCTTGTTTTTTATTCTCGTAAAATTCGATTTTGTGCGAGCCTTTTCCCTTTTCAACAATGATTCTAAGTCTGTAAAATCGCTCACTGTCCCAGCAGTATCGATGTGCTGGTCCTGGCAATCTCCGTTGATTCCGTTCTCCAAAGAAGCCATTATCTATTTATCCCGATTATATTTCAATAAATAACCTCGATAGAATGTTGCAACCTCGCTCTGCTACCAATTTTTGGATGGACGATATTCCCGATTATGGAATAGCCACCAAAAGAAACTTACTCCGATGATGAGTTGGTACAATATACGATTTATTCAATTGTAAGATCACGTTTATGGGCCCATAAGGTAAACGCGTCTCCACCATGTTCCATTTTACTTTTTTCTAACTCGCTTAGCAACCCACGTTAACGTAACGTCAGCGCGACGATACGTTACGTCGAAGATAAATATAGCGCCCCATAATGCAATATTATACAATACTCTTCCAAAGATTAATTATACACTATAAACAATATAGACTTGGATGAGACTGCACAAAATGTGGCATCTCATCTGGGTCCGTATAGTTTATAAAACATAAGATTGTAAAATAACTGATAACTCTTCTAACCAGTTCTTATTAATTCTTTTTTACCATTATGAAGAATACTTTGTGATTAATGCAAAATAATCACCGCAGTTTGTGAAAGACAAATCTATTGACTTTAAGGTAAATACATTGTAAATAATACATTGTGCTCTTTCTACCTAGGCTATTTTGGACTCAGGAGTCCATTTTGTTGCGTTTGATGAAAATTATGTCACAAATAAACTTTTAAAAATGCATGCTGCAATAAAATGATGATTCTGAATATAACCAAGTAAACTCATTTCACTATCAGTGCGAAAGATGCATACAGAAGTGCAGCTGTGTTTATTTACAGAAAAAGTCTACTTATTTAAATGTGAGGGGTAACATTGTATTCAGACTATCCATTATTATGAAGATGATGACTTTGGGATAAATAAAATAGCCCATAAATAAAGTAATGCTGACCGTAAATGTATCTCCAAAATTAAAAATGACTAAAACTTGTTATTATAATTTGCATTGTAAAAAAATCATGAAAACTTTTTTTAAGATCAACGAAAATATTTGAATTTGAGGATCTTAAGTATAAATGTTCCGCTCATAAAACTAAGCGAAACAGATGATAGGAGGTTGATATTACACTATATGGGCATTTTGTCTTTTTTCATGGCGGCCATCTTGAAACCATCCAAAATGGCAGTTGGGACCCAAATATATCGAGTGTTAACATCTTAATTCTTAATCAGGGATGTCTAATAAACAATATTATACCACTCCCAGAGAGCCCTTAGGGGGGTGCATGGTGACCCTTCCGGGCCAACTGACTATTCCATGAACCTTCCAAAAATCGAATTCATTTCTTAAGTGTGATTATTTATAAGTGCCAAAAAAAAAACAGCCATAGGGGTCAAAAATGACATGTCTCACATTTTCTTGAAAGTTGGCTTATTTTTAGATTATGTCCACTGAAGAAGAAAAATGGGCCCCCTACTTTTCTCAACATTCCCGTTATCATGGCAACCAAGAAAATCTATTTTTAGCCTATTTTGACATTTTTTCAGTGAAAGAGGCAGTATTTACTCCGGCTGTACTGACTTACTCTTGTTAGAAATCTAAGTGTTGGTTATTTTACATAAAAGCATTAGACAAGTACTGTCTGCTGCTAATGAAAAATTTCTTCAAATAGGTGTAGTCAGGCAGCATGTGACCTTGACTTGTACCTAGTAAAGCAATATTTGCCAGTAATGAAAAAATCCCTAAGTTTAATGTCATTTTAATCGAAAATATATATTTTCGAAGTCTGTCAATATTCTGAAAATCAAAAAAAAAAGCAAGATTTAACAGAAAATGGCATTTGAATCCAAAATGATATTTGTTTAGCTGAAATTGAATGCAACTACACATTAAAGCATGTATTTGATGACATTATATGATATTTTACCCATTACACAGCAAATCTAAGCTAAATATCATAATTACAAAGGTAACATTACCCTCCCACTAGCTCTGGATAGTAAACCCAGCTCAAAATTT
Organism: Loripinus fragilis; assembly: GCA_964019695.1. Classification (NCBI taxonomy): domain Eukaryota; kingdom Metazoa; phylum Mollusca; class Bivalvia; order Lucinida; family Lucinidae; genus Loripinus; species Loripinus fragilis. Next base: position 91,995,583 of record OZ026523.1, read on the forward strand.
GAGTGGCAAAGTTAGCATATCCAAATAACAGGATTGCTCTGTTGTCTAAAAGCAACTTTTAGTCATCTCTTTTATTAAACTGAACTTTTTTGTCTTTATGATAATATGGTTACCATGGTTACCAGGAATCAAAATACTCAATTGAAATCATAAAATTGCCTTTTTTCAAGGGCAAGTTGATTTTTTTTAGATTTTTCTTTAATTTTCCTGTTTTCATCGGTACAAATAAAATTATTTGAAGTTACATTTTAAATCGGCAACATAGATAAGCCAAGTTGTTAAGGACAAGAGCTGCTCAAAATCCAAATAAGTTATATAGACAGCAATGGGAACAGAATATCAGAATATGCTAAAAGAAAATCTCAATTAGTTAACAAGTTGCCGTTCAGTTACATACTCTTGATTCATCTTTGATACATAATGCATAAAAAATAGTTGAAAACTTTAAAATCACCATTTTATTTTAAAAGAGGTATAATTACCCCACCATTTACATAATATACCATATAAATTTCACAATTCTAATTTTTCATATCACTTTTTATGCCATTTTGCACAAAATCATAATAAAATGTTAAATGTAAGAGAAAAATAAAAGACAAGTCATGCAACTGGGCAAATTTTGACAACAACCCTTTACAAATGTGCTGTTTAGTTCCAAAGTTGGAATATTAAGGAATAAAATTTATTTTTTTAGCTGCTTTCCAAAATTTTTATAGATAGCGATTTTGCCATAATTATTTACATACCCTATACTTGTTTGCGTGTTTGTTATAAACATATGCTTTATTTGATGTATGTTCTTTTTCTGCCACTACACAAGCGATATATCTAGTTATAGTGAGTAACAATATTGATTGTTCTTGGAGATTTTTCGCATCAAGTTTTAACTTCTGAAAAAGTTGTATATATACTGAACAAAAGTGAAAACGCTACACTACAATTATCTATATTATATGAGAAAGTATTGAGCAAAAAGTATTTACTAAAGCTTAATAATATTGCCCAGACATCCAGCAAACGATTTGTCGAAATTCCACCAATTTGTCTCGTTTCATGTATGAGTTATGCTCCTTTAAGTGTTTAAAGCTTTATTCACTGAAATTTGCTATTGCGCATGCGCAAATTAAAATTGTTATGCTTATCAAAATTGGTCTTAATTGTGTTGCAAAAAGACACAAGAAAACTGCTTAATCACTTCAAACAAGCTCAGAAATCAATTTCAAATTTAGCGAATTAGTAAAATATTGAAAATTATCTCCCTTTGAAAAAACAAATAGGGAATATTAAATGTGTGGTTATCTTCGATTTATCACGATTTTCGATAATTTTCTTTTACCAAATCAGCCAGACCTCTCAGCACATTATTTCTACCATTTCTCGACTAGTAATGTCCTCATACTAAGATGCAACAACATATTGATTTTCCTATGGAGATTTCAGTGCTAAATTTTTAAGCTTGGCAATTTGAGTGAAAATCCGCATTTTAAGATTGCTTTTCTTAACGATCAAAACACTCTTGAGATAAGTACTTCGCTTTTCTGGTTGTCACATGTCTGGACTACCATTTCGTGCAGTCTGATCTCGTAGTTAGTAGATTTCTGAAGGCCCAAATTGTGTTAGATTTCCGTTCAAATTGGCAACCTGAAAAAATGGACCCCTATCACATTTAAATGGCTTTCATGTGTTTCCTCGTGACAATATCCGTAAAACTTTTACTGTCATGCATTACCCAGTATTTGAACATTAAGATACACTTTCCATGCATTCTTGGTTTGCATAATTTTGTATATAGATGGCAAACAATTCAGGTGTGAGCGTTTTCACTTTTGTTCAGTATATTTTTAGTAAATCAAAGTTGCTTATCAAAACTCTATTTCAAATTAAGGGCTAATAAGAAGAGCAGCAAAGAACACTTTGGTAGTCATCCAAAATGTCATGTGTAAAAAGCATTGTGAATATACAGGTCCATTAAAAAGTTATTTCACTACGCAATATTTCAAAAGTTTTTTCACATTTTTATTGAACTTTAACAGTCTATGTTTTACCAAACATGTTATTAAATTATCATGCCAAATTGTTTCTTTAAATCATGTCAACGTATAATCAGACAACATTTGTATATTAATATCAAATACAATCCAGTGAAAACACAGCAACATACTTTAAATACATTCCAATAAAAACACAACAACGCTGTGCGTCTACATCATAAAGTCAGTATTTCTTTGCACCTCCCTTTGCTTTGATAAGATCTGCAATTCTCCTTGGTATCGAGTTGTTAAGTTCTTCCAGGACGTTTGGTGCTACATTATACCACGCTTCACATACTCGCTTCCACATCTCTTCTTTTTACACGGCATTTGGTCTCCAATCTCTTTCTTCATTATATTCCAAAGGTTCCTTATGGTATTGATATCTGGCGAATTCCCTGATCATTCCACAATGGGCATTTCTTTACATTCTAGGAATGTTCTATTACTTTTAAAGTTATGGCACGTAAGGGGATCATGAATAAAGATATAACCCTTCTGTGAGAACACAACGCATTCTCATGTCATTTCAATAACATGAATGATATCACTCTGGTATTTTGCACTATCCATGTTATCATTCATTTTTCTCAGAAGAGACAGGCCTCTGTGTTTAATGGCTCTCCAGACTTGCACACTTACTTGCGATTTTACAGTAGTCTGAATACACTTAGCATTATATTTCTTATTCTGTTTGCGCCAAACACGACAATGGCGTCGATTGTTATTACTATGAAATGCAAACTAATGCGAATGCGTTGCGTTGTGTTCCCATAGAGAGGATATATCTTTAGGCATGATCTTGCGCCATGCCCTAATACTCTAAAAGAACTAAAACATTCCTAGAATGTAATGGAATATCCGTTCTGAAATGGCGAGGGAATTCACCAGAAATGAATTCCATGGAGAACTTTTGGAATATAATGAAGAAACAGATTGGTAACCAAATGCCATGTTTAAAAGAAGAGACGTGGAAGTGAGCATGTGAATCGTGGTATAGTGCTGCACCAAACGTCTTGGAAGAACTTAACAGTTCAATGCCACGAAGAATTGCAGATAATATTAAGCAAAGGAAGGGGGTGCAACGAATACTGATTCTATGATGTAGGCGCTCAGGTATGTTGTTGTGTTTTCATTGGAATGTATTTAAGTATGTTGTTGTGTTTTCATTTGAATATATTTAATATTCTTATATAAATGGTGCCTGATTATTCGTTGATATGATTTATAGAAAAAAAGCATGAGAATTAAATTACATGTATTGTAAAACATAGACCATTTATGAATAAATAATGTGAAAAAAACTTTTGAAATATTGCGTAGTGAAATAACTTCCTTAATGGACCTGTACTTTGAGAATTGAAGCTATCGATTGGATCAACAATGAATCACTTGATTGACTTGGGTGTATGTGCACTAGCGGGCTTTACAAATTTTATAACTTAACAAAATGACTTTTTAAAGATATTTTAAGCGCATTTTTGGATGTCCAAAATTGATGTTTCATAGTAAGTGCCCTTAATTAGGAGAAAGACCAAAAGGAACGTACTGCCAAACAGTTAGAATGGACCAAGTGAGTTTGAAATTGTATTACGATTGGGAAATGTCATCTTTTAAGATGAATCCACACTCCATACATATTCTCATTGCAAACACAGAATGTCTGGTATCTGTAACACGAAAACGTTTATCAACATTGCATTGATTAGTGTGTAAAAAATCCACTGGAAGTCGTAGATAGGGAGCTATCTCATGACTTTTAAAGGGGTCCCCCAACTTAAGCTTGTATATGAAACAATCACCAGTATATCATGAGATAGCCCCCTATCTACGACTTTCAGTGGATTTTTTACACACCAATCAATGTAATGTGGATAAACATTTTCATGTTTCAGATACCAGACATTTTGGGTTTGCGATGAAAATAGGTTTGGAGTGTGGATTCATCTTAAAAGATGACATTTCCCAATTTTATACAATTTCAAACTCACTTGGTCCATTCTAACTGTTTGGCAGTACTTTCCTTTTGGTCTTTCTCCTAATAAAGGGCACTTACTATGTAGCATCAATTTTGAACATCCAAAAATGCGCTTAAAATGTCTTTTAAAATTCATTTTGTTAAGTTATCAAATTTGTACAGCCCGCTAGTGCACTTACACCCAAGTCAATCAACTGATTCATTGTTGATACACTCGATAGCTTTAATTCTCAAAGTATATTCACAATGCTTGGTACACATGACATTATAGATGACAACCACAGTGATCTTTGCTGCTCTCCTTATTAGCCCTTAAGTTGAAATGGAATTTTGATAAGCAACTTTGATTTGCTCAATATATACAACTTTTTCAGAATTTAAAACTTGATAAAAAAAAATCTCCAAGAACAATCAATATTGTTGCTCACTATAACTAGTTATATCATCGTGTAGTGGCAGAAAAAAAATCATACATCAAACAAAGCATATGTTTATAACAAACACGCAAAGAAGTATAGGGTATGTAAATAATTATGACAAAAATCGCTATCCATAAAATTTTTTGAAAGCAGCTGTATGTGTCAATTCTGGCAAATCACTCACAAATTTAACATAAAGCCCCATGGGCTTTATTCAATTTTTATGTGATTCGCCAGAGTTTACACATCAATAAAACCAATATATTAAATTTCTGTCCTATATTAAATGATCTCAGTATATACCTCTCAAATGGTCATACGATGAAGACCTTTACCATGTCAAAGAAAGTTTACATTTCAACTGATTACATAAGGATTGCATTGCAATTTTGGTTTCATGCAATGAATGTATTAATTAAGAGAAACATTTTATGATGTCAGTTTCACAATTGAGCCACTCGACATATGAGTAGCATCATGAGAAACTCTGCTTTTGCATATTTGAAAACAAAGGTGCAGGTCAGGCGCACGATAACTTCCTAGCTGATCAGAGCATTTGTTTTTGCGACAAGGAGAGTAAAATCCCTCTATTATTGTAAGATTTGATTTAATACGAAAATGTGATGTTTCTGTCCTCCTTGCTTAGAAATAAAGGAAAGAAACTCACACAAATTTATCAGAAGGGCATGTCAGCAGAGCGCCTGCTTGTACAAAGTTTGTATTATAAAGAAAAATGAACCCAGTATCCAGAAATAACAAGATTTATAACTGGGATAGATTTGCTGTGTAATTGGTTAAATATTATATATTGTCATCAAATACATGCTTTAATGTGTAGTTGCATTCAATACCAGCCAAAACATCATTTTTTAAATACCATTTTTCTGTTAAAACATTTTTTTTATTTTCAGAAAATTGGCCGGCTTCGAAAAAATATGTGCTGCCTGACCACCTATTTGAAGAATTTTTTCATTAGCAGACAGTACTTGGCTAATGCTTTTATGGAACGGGCATGTTGAGAAGAGTAAGGGGTCCATTTTTCTTCTTCATTGGATGTAAGCTAAAAATACACCAACTTGTTTTGTTGTACGTTACTTTATGTCCATTCTAGTATTGCAATCATCTTGATGGGGAAGTGAGAGCTGGTTGCTTTGCTTAATTTGTCTTCCTGGTGTCTCGGGGTGGTTGAGCAGCTCTTCCTCGCGGTGCCATGGGGTTGTCTGCAATTTGTGATTGTGGTATTTCCTGATCATGCTCACTTACTTTTTCAAGAAAATCTGAGACATGTCATTTTCAACTTATTTTGGTGCTTATGAATAATCAGTCTTACATATAAAGCTTGGCTCATTGAATTTTACTCCATATCAAATTCGACATCAATTGGCCAACTGATTTCTGTGAGAAAAACGTTAGCAATTATTGAGAAAATGTAGATGGACGGACGTACCCTACCAGATCTGCGATATGTACTGCACCTCGGAATTAGGACTGTGGGCTGTTAAATTCGACAAAAATCGTATGCACCCCAGACGTTAAACACTCTTGGGTGCAAACAAGAAAAAATCTTGGGAAAATTTCCTGTCATAGATAGTGAACAATTAGATTAGCAGAAAGAAGCACTGTTAGGTACTCTCATGGGCAATACTTGGAATGTTTTTGTGTTTTTTTTTTCAAATTTTGTCAACATGGTCGTTGTGGGCTGCAATTCTTACAGAAGTGTCGAGGTCATGACGTTGGAAATGTACAAGCTTGGACAAACTCCAAAATGAAAGGTGGGGCCAGCCCCCCCCCCCCCCCCCCACCTTTTATCAAATATGTCCATTTGGCTCGTTTCCACTCATTTAATCATGCTTAGTAATGTTATATGTATTAAACGGCATGCCTCAATATTCCTCTGTTATGAGTGGACGGACGGACAAGGACCAAGCGCTGGAGGCATTTGTATGATATTAGCTCACTCAGGAGCCGTTGGCTCAGATGAGTTCAAAAGGTTTCTCTGCCCCTGAATATAACATTTCTAAGCAAATTATGGAGAGCTGATTAAATGTCTTTCTCTATGGAATTGTATCTGCCGGGTATATACAATGTGTCATAATACCCATTAATGTGTTTCAGTCAACAATGGCTAAACAAAGGGTAGGAAGGAGGACAATAATCATAATACGGCCAATAATAAATTTACTCCTTGCTCAAAGTCTTGATAATCTGAGCATCTGTAAACGCTGCTGAACTTTGACGGAAGTACCTATACATGGTTGCATATTTTTCAGCACTTGACATGTTTTCCACATTTGTACACAGGATAAACTATTGATAATGGCTCAATTTTTCTTTTTTCTTACAACAAAGACCATTATGGAACATATTATTAATATTCCTCAGGCATTGACACCTGGTCCCGATGTTATAAAACTGTTTAATGTTCAACGCGACTGAGCATGAAATTTACACTGCTTATACAAACTAAAATGCTGATAAAAATACTTTTCTTGCTTTCAAACTCTTAGATAATGTATTATCATGCTAATAACTGTTGAAAAATGTTTGAAACCCTGATGAAAGCGAAAGCCGAAAGCGCTTAGTTTCTAAAATTCTTAGCACTGTTTTTTATTTATATCCTTTTATGTTATTTTTCAAATTAATCAAGCATCTTTTACTGGATCTAGTGCCACAGGAAAGATATCTCGTTTGGTGCATTAGCCTATTTCGCATTCTATATAAAGTATTCTGATGTATTCATATGCATTAATGATAGTAAGGTATACCCAGTGAATTCTTCGAACACGCTCATTAAAAAAAATGTAGCACTCATTAATGCGAGTGAATTGAGACCAATATTTTTAAGCTGTGTATAAGCTCTAATGGGTTGGGCATCAATGTGCTCCCCTGTAGCCTACCAGTCTTCGAGGAATAAAATAATTGTCTGTGTTGTAGTTATTGTAACCTAGGAATTAACATAAAAATACTCAAAATCCATGCGTGGTGCATATTTGAACCTTCCCCTTAGATGGCGGTTTACCAAACTTGCACATAGACAACAATAGAAATGGAAAGGAAGTATATGTTCTAGACTTTAGTGATGTTGACTTCATTAGAAAGGCCGCACTAGATCTTTGAATATTATATTGTCACCGAAATGCACTAGTTGTGTATTCAAAGAAAAATTAACTTTGATCAGTTTTATTATATAGAGATGTTTAATAAATTCTAGTTCGAGTGATTCCTTACATCCCAGTTGTCAACAATTTTGAGGTCATAGTGGCAGATTTTCTGGATAGAACCAGGACTTAGCAGAGTGTAAGTGTCTTGTTTAATGACACAACTCATGGCATCCGGTGCCGCTTGAACCAGCAGTCACACGACCTAAAGCGAAGCACTCTACTAATAGGCCACTGCGCACTTCTGGACAAATTTCCAAATGTTGGAAGACTATTTCAATGAAAAACTAAATCATTTCTTTGGAATCTTTGTGCCTTATTGTGAGTATTTTATATTGAAATTTATTTTATGAACATATTTGTTCTCTTTTGTAATTTAGTTGAACCATGGATCAAGGCGCAAGTAGCTGTCAATGCGCTTTCGGTTGGTGTGGAGGGGATGGATGTCGTCTATGTTAGGGTAATGTATTTTTTGTACTTTGGAACATAGCAAGTAGAAAAAAAACTATAATATTATCCAAAAAGTTTTCTTTAAAAAAGTCAGAAGATTCTCCGTGCATCTTATAGTAATTCTTATATCTTCTTGTAATGGACAAATTAACATTATAAATTATTTTCAGAGGTAAGTTTAGATGTAGCCACCATAACATGGTAAAATGTAAAAAAAAAAACACTTTTTGTGGCTTTTCCTTGGCAGTAACCAGTACCAGGCTGAGAGGGTTTATGGTTTGTGTGTATATTATATAACGGGAGCACCCAAAAGCCCAACCAAAAGTGGCTCTGGTCATGAGGCGTGCACACCATGTGGCCCAGTACTTATTGTTTTTGGCCGTATTTCTTGGCTATAACCAGTACTGAACAAGCGGGTTTATAGTTTTGTGGTTTTATGTCCAGTAGCACCCAAAGGCTCAACTGGCAGTGGTTCTGGTTTGAAAGCATCTCAGAAGATGGGACCACAGCTTAAATTAAGTAAGGGTGCAAAGTTCAGATCAGGAATCGATACAATCAAGTACCACACCTGGCCCAGGATACCAATTGGAAAATGACAAACTCACAGTTAGACACCACAAACGAGAGCCAAGAGTCAGCCTTTTCCAAGCAGCTGACCACAAGGCACATATTAACAGACGCACACAAAGGCATAGAAAACGCAAGACAGAAAAAAACATAAAAGATCCACAAATGAAGTACAGCATTGGAGCGGTCAGTAAAATATTTTACTGCAGGGCTTATGTTGCTGACGTCAACACATGCAATGAATTGTTAACTCAAAAACTTCTTAAACAATGCTATTGGTATCATAAACTTCGTAAAACCTTTTCTAAATTTAAAAGACGATGCTATGATTTGATATCTAAATTCCAAGCTGGACTTAAATCTCTCTGGCGCCAATGTCTTTGGGAACCTGAATTCTATGGTGACTTGTTGTAAAAATTGAAGAAGATTGTTGGCTCTAATAATTTTTGAGCGCATTTTATTAAAATAATTTCCCATTATAAAAAGATTTGCTATAACATTAATGTATTGCAACAGACTGAATACTTTTTGGCAACTTTGCTTTTCTCTTTAGTTGCACGCCAGTGGGTTGGACTTCAGACTCTATGAAGGTTCAGACTTTAAGACTTATCTATTGATGAGATGGTAGGGACCTGATGCTTTGACTGTTTGTCGGGCCCATCGGGGTTTACCTGTTGGATTTCTTTTGCTCCGGTATTCAGTTTTATTTACTGTTGAGTCCTTATCTTTGCTTTATCTCCTTTTTATATCTTGATTTATATGTTCTAGGAGATGATGCATTGATAGGTTAGGGGTCTTTCATGCAAACCAAATATCTATGTGTCTTGATCCACATCTGAATTAAGGGTGAGGTTGGCGCGCCGTAAAACTTGTTTAAGCCCTCCAGTTAAATATTTTACTGACCGTTCCAAGGCGTTACTTCTTTTGTGGATCTTTTATGTTTTTCTTCTTGTGTTCGTTTTGTCTTTATGTGCGTCTGTTTACATGTGCCTTGTGGTCACCTGCTGGGGAAGGGCTGACCTCTTGGCTCTCGTTTGTGGTGTCTAATTGTGAGTTTGTCACTTTTCCACTTTTATCCTGGGTCAGGTGTGATACTTGATTGTATTGATTCCTAATCTTTGCACCCTTACTTACTTTAAACTGGTTTTTCGGCGCGCCAACCTCATTCTTAATTCATATGTGGATCAAGACACATAGATATTTGGTTTGCATGAAAGACCCCTAACTTATCAAAGCATCATCTCCTAGGACATATAAATCAAGATATAACAAAGAGATAAAGCAAAGATAAGGACTCAACAGTAAATAAATCTGAATACCAGAGCAAAAGAAATCCAACAGGTAACCCTGGTGGGTCCGACAAACAACCAAAGCATCAGGCCCCTACCATCCCATCAATAGATAAGTCTTTAAGTCAGAAACGTCATAGAGTCTGAAGTTTCATCTGACAGACTGGGAGAAGTCAATGCCTCTGTTTCCAAAATCATGTTGGTGGTTTTGTCATTTCGCGATAGATTTAGTAAAAGTAACATTCAAAATGTTGGTGGGATCTTTAAGATCACCACAAAATAATCATTATTTGCCTGTCCCATGACTGTTTATTCTAAAGTTTGATCAAAATTTACCTATTCGTACAGGAGAAAGAGCAAAGATATTTGCAAAATTCATTGGATAAAGAGTCCTTAGGTGTTAAGTCAAGGCCACAAAAATATAATCCTTAATTGTGTCCCAATGTCATAAAAACATATTATTATATAATCTATAAATAAACATATTCTGATTGGCTGATGTTTGCCAGACGTGACATGGTAAAGTACATGGCACGAGGTAATATTGCATGGCTTACGGGAAGTGACGTCAGAGTGTCAAATAATTTCGCATGGGTTTCGACCATAACCTCTCATAATATAATCAAATTGGGTGGGGTTATTCAGGGAGAAATACCCAGTTCCGTACTCAAAACCATAGATGATTTCAACAGTTTCTATAAATAAGTAGAATTACTAACCACCTATGTACCTCTGGGCCCGGGTGTGTCCAGGCAGACAGGCGGGGTCGATTACAATATATCAGACTTTCGTTACAAAAAACAGATATGTAAACTAATAAAAGAAATAAGTTTTAACCCTTCTTAGTCTTCCTGTCGCAGGAATCACTGAACATATTTCAAATCGCTGAATGTATGCTAATTAGTATCTGGTGCCAGAAGAAAATGTGTGGAACCTCATGCGCGGACCAAGAAAATTTTGTCCGATAGGGTCCAAGTACGACGTTTTCTTTTTGTTGTTGTTTTTGTTTAGTTGATGAGGGGAGAAAATATCAAAATACCAATATAAGCGGGACATCATCCTTCCGCAAGTGAAACGCCATTTAGAAGGCGGGCCGGTGGTGTCCAAACATTGAATGCTGGCTTGGTGGCTTTGTGATTTTCCAGGGGATCTGGACCAGTATTGCTCAGAAACCCTATATTTTTGTGATTTTCGGGGGGAGGGGGGTCCAGACCCCCTGCCACCCCCCCTCTGGATCCATGCATGGAACCAAGTAAGCACCACCTTTAGCAGAATGTATGTGTTATCAAAACAATATGCTCCTGATTTAAATTAAACATAATTACTTAAAGTGAGACACGGTTTTTAGATTTGAAATTTTGGACATAACTTATTTCACTATGAAATTTTGTAAGATGAGACCTAACTATAATATGGCCCCTGACATGGAATTTAACCAATAGCAGATACTTTCAAGATCCAAAGCAACAAGAGTTGTTTTACTTATATGAGACACGTTCGGTCAACAAAATGAACCCACCTATGGAGTTTAATAATAATAATAATAATATCATTTATGAGATATCATTAAAATGGATGGGGAGCCTGTATTCATATCCTTGCCTCGGCTTGGCCTCAGACGAAGAAAATATTTTTGAAAGCCCAATAACTAGATCTTATATATGTCTCATCTGTTTGGGAAAACAGTAAAAAATATACTAGTGGTTTCTAAGTTAAAGAGTTTTTTGGTGACCGAAAACAGACGGACGGACATACAGAATATATATTTAGCACACCCTAAATTCCCATTGGTCATGCAATGGCAGGAATGAGAAACTATTATTTTGGATTTATTCATAGAGGCATTTGAGTTGTGATAATTACATTTTTGACCAACGTTCGAATTATTCAATATGTAAATACTCGTATGTTTCTAAACGCAATAGCTCATGTTACAAATGCGATATTTTATCAATTTAATCAGCAGTGTTACTCCGGCCATAAGCTCCGTACGTTGTAGCCAGTTCTTAATGAAATTGATAATCCCTACTGTTCTTCTTTCCTACAGAATTTGTAATATGCACTTCTAACAATTTCTTTAGAGCGATTGTTTAAACGCTCTATCTTTTTGGATTCCATTTCGCCCAATGAACTGAATACTCTAACAAAGAAGAAGTACATAATTTGGGAAGACAATTTAGCAATGTCCATGCTTTTATCATGTTTTATTTTATACGAATTCATGTGCGCATGTATAACCCATGCACTGCTTACATGTATATTTCAAAAATGTAATACGTAAATTAAGAATCATACCATGTGCATTTTCAGGAATCATTTGCATACAATAACCTTCACTATATAATTATTATTATAATTATGTACATGTATAATAATCCATCGGAAATAATAATAGGAGCAGAATATATACACATTTAAAACATATTGAATAGTTAAAAAAGGAAATACCAAGCAGGGATTCGAACCAACTCTCTGTACTTTAACGTATGAAATCTTAATAGAATCCGAGCATTATCCACTTAACTACCATGCGCAGCATGACATTCTACGGACTACTGTTAGCGAGTGCATTCTATAATGAACGCAATCAATAGGCCAAAGATGATATTTTGTTTTATCAGTCACCCCTTATATTAACTGAATTATTTCAACATAACCTAATAAACGTTTCCTATCTCACGGCATGTTACCTTTATCATGTCATGATGACGTTGCACTTTTTGAATGACGTCGCTAATGACGCTGATTCAACACAAAAATCAAAAATACGCCAAAATCGCTAGTTTGAAGAGTGTTCAACAATGGGTAAACTGATAAATGGAATACCAGCCTCGCGATGTCAACATGCGTTCTCAAAGCCTTGCCTGGTAAACTTGATATCAAAAGACACTCACCTAGTTTGGGTCACCCTAAAACGCTAAATTTTCTGCTGAATTCAGCAACTTGCTGATCAGCTAAAATACCCTAAAACGCTGAACTGCTGAATTGCTGATTTTTTCTATTAATATGTTTTGAACTTTGTTATGCATGATTATTTGAAGATTTGATGTTTTTGATGTTTAGTCATGTATTAAATTAGTACTTTGGTGATGAAATAGCGCTTTGTTCTTATTTTTTTGTAGTTTGACGGCGGATATTAATTATTTCTTTTTTTGTTTGTTTTTAAAAGTAGTTTCATTTATTCATACTGAAACTTAATTGTTTGATAATTGGACACATTTTATTTTTATGATACTATTTTACGAGGGGTGATCTTAAAGTTCTGATCCTGACGTGATATCTCTGTAACCAGCAATGCAACATGCCTGAAAATTGTATCAAATTATAATATATTCTTTGTTTATAAGCCGCTTTGATAAGTTTTATGTAACTTGAAGGAGCGGCCAGAAAACGACCCCAAACAGCCATACCCTCAATGCACTGACCTATCAGGCAGATGTGCATATAAGACACCTCATGATTTAGACAAGAGCGGTCTCAGCAATTCATATTAATGGCTGCGTAATGTTCATCCAGAAGTCAATATGTCCTGTATATATGGTGACGTTTCTGTATGATCTCGGATTCCTAGACCCTTGCAACTGTCGGCTATAATCAAATTATGGACCACTTGAAATTTTGACTGGCCCATACTGCAGTAAAAACAGATGCTTTAAAGGTAAAATAGATTTAAGGCTATCTTAGATGAGTTGACTTTTGTCTGAAGCAATTATGAATAGTCAGTATCGTTGGAGACTGATAGCAGCCCACATAAGAAAATTAAAACGAGTCCGCAAATTAGGTCAATATTCTGAGGTACACAAATTTGCATGTGAATATCTAAAACCAAAACCCAATCAGTGTCGAAATGTGCACTATATCGTAAAATGATGCAATATGGGATTAGATTGAGCACAAAGCATCCATCTAAAACCAAAAACAATTTTGAAAATTCTTATTTAAAATCAATCACGTTTTAAATAAAATTAAACTTTTTACAATATTCCAATTAAGATTAAGATATTTCGTAATCAAAATAATATTTGTGTTAAATATTTTGCCGATATTAGGTTTGATATGTGTTTAGTCCAAATCGATAGACAAAAATAAAATATTCACCGAAATGTGAATTATGCAATGTACTCAAAATGACGTAGTTGTCAATTTCAATGACGTCATAAGAAATGCGCATTGTGCTTTACATATTGAATCGACATAACCTGTCGCCATTCTTTATTTTAAATTGACATTATAAGTAACAAAAAGTAAAAATACATGGCAGTTTTACTTTGTAGTTTTAAAGATGCGGGGCTGGAAAGATTCAGATTCAAATTCTATTATAATTCTTTAACATGAAAACAGGCCAGTGGTATGAAGTGGACCATATATAATGTGCTGTCATTATTAAACGAAACAGAGCAGCGAGAAAATACTAGCATCACTATAAAGGTCAACGCTTGTTCGTTTGAATGGTGCATGGTATGTCTCTCAAAAATATCGCTGGACAAAGCTACAAGGTAACGATCAGATCATCCCTCGTATCAATTTCATTTGATGGTGCACTGACAGACCAAGTCACTGGCAATGCTTTGAAAACTTCCAGTAGTGAAAAATCATAAACTCGCAAACTGCTGCTGCATTGGAGGAATGTTGGACGCCTTGCGGGAAATATGTGGGCCAGAAATAAAACAATTAATACTAATCGTATATGCGCAAAAGCCTCTCATAAACACCCCTGCTAACGCTAGCTAGAGGTTTGAATCATCATGTACGTCCATACTTTGTGTATGCGAGCAGCTAAGCTCTTGCGAGCCTGGACATTTGTGTCGACTTGAATAGTGTGAGCTTCCCGTAAGCTTTAGTTGGGGGGAATGTATGTATTCTTGTATTAGTAGAAGGTTATCTCTCTATGTGTTATCAGTAATTAATAGCAACTACATTTGGCTTATATTTCATTTATTCACTTAAATTCAGACTATTCACAGTAGACCAGTTTCAGTATTTCTTAAGTCGATGTAGCTTTCTATTGTCAGGCCGAGCTCATATCACATACGTCGAACAACCTCTCAGGATAAAGTAGATTCACAGTAGATTTAGAGTTTTGAAATAGATCTAGATTTAGTTTACTTGGCAAATCTAGATAAGTAATTTAGTCAGTGCCTAAACAGTTCAGTAGATTTTATCAATCCAAGGGAAGCTATCCAAAAGAGCACACAA
The DNA here is from genome assembly GCA_964019695.1 of Loripinus fragilis. Classification (NCBI taxonomy): domain Eukaryota; kingdom Metazoa; phylum Mollusca; class Bivalvia; order Lucinida; family Lucinidae; genus Loripinus; species Loripinus fragilis. The sequence continues at coordinate 92,010,673 of OZ026523.1, forward strand.
AAGTGAAAGTAGAATTTGTTGTCTGCTCGAGTTGACCGATCTGAGATTGATGCTCGAAATGCATGATCGACTCTTATTTATAGTCTCGGCCCAGCTCCAGCCAGCCAATCAGCTACCAGAAAGAGATGTAGAAATCTCTATCAGCCAATCGCTGCACGGATAGACTGATAGATTTCTCTAGCTAAGTTGTACAACAATGGCGGATGTCTACCCACTTCACATTTGTGATACCAAATTCTGGTTTATCTCTGAGGAATATGCGATCTATCCTGGTGGATAAATAAACTTTAGACCTTATGGTAGCAGGATAGAAAACTTAGGCTTTGTGAAATAGATTAACTAATGGACAATTGAAGGTAAGAGAATTTCTATCGCTGGATAGACATTTCTTTACATTCAAAACATGGCGCCTTGCGAACTTTCATTATCAAGCTCATAATTATCTTAAACAAGAGTCTTTCCGATCTATCCTTAGTATGAGCAGAAAGCCCAGACTTTATTCTAAATGAAGGAATGAACGGCGCAGTCCAAAACTATCCGTACTTGAGAGTATTCGTAGTGTTTGTTTGACAGACGCTGACGAACGCTCGCAATGATCAACACAGGCAAAAATAGTTCATTCTCCAGTATCCGATGTTTGGCTTCCTAAAGCCACAGGCTGCAATAAATGACGCCATTTATTGCTTATCTTACCACTTGAAACAACTTGATTAATAATTTAAGGTTCACAGGAAGAATGTTTAAAGACGGAAAGACACATGTGCTTGTGTGTAACCTAAATCCGACACACCTTGTTTTGATAGATAAATAACAGTAATAGCCACGGGTATTACATTCTCCCCACCTTAAACATTATACTCCGCTATAATGGCTAATGGAGGGTTAAATGTACTACATGAAAACCTGATTTAGCATAAGAGATAGCAAGGCTTAATTTTCTTGCTCAAGTTCTGTAGGGGTTCAGCAACCCGGCCCTTAAGCTGCCTTTTACTCATTTATTTATGCATATGATGAAAATCTACAAATTTCGATTTCAGTTTTCTTAAAGTCAGTTCATCATATTAAAGGCATAACAGTCAGCTACTAATCAATTAGTTAATAGTCACAGTCACAGTGTTTATATCCTTAAATCCCTCAACTATTGTCGCAGTTCAACTGCCGTCTCTATTAGACATTACATTTAAAATATTATCATTGTTTCTACCCTATTTCAGGTACGGTATATTCATCACCAAGTTTACACAGTCTTCTCACTTGCCCTAGCTGGGGTTAATACCACCAAGTGATCGTGCATCCTACAGCAATTTCAATACCTACAGTGACGCACCTCTGGTTGATCAGGCCAGATCTCACTGCAAAATTCTCACCGTGCACGGAATTTCTCAGGTGCAGTCAACCGACAATAGCATATTAATGATCCTAAACACTGACCACTCAACTTAACCATTAATCACATTTTACGGTCCCAGATGCTGACTGTCGCAGAGCTGTAATCCAAGATTTATATGATTTCCTCAATTCAATGCTGCTGAATACAGAAACTTTATGTGCTGACCCCAATATTACACAGACCAAAATAATTTTAACGCTATTACTGCCATTTAAATTTTAAATACATATACTTTTAACATCTTTCAAATATACAATCCCATACACAATCATACGAGAAAAGTATTTGTCACAAAATAGAGTTTGGAAACTTAAAATTTGAACCTGAACAACATTTAACATCAGACAATAAGGACATTTTAAGCAGTTAATTGCAATTCATTCAACAGGTCAAATTCTGCCAGACTAACCCATAATGTCATTCCTTTGTTATTTGCTATCAATAGAGAAATTTGCGCTTTAAAGTCTTCCTTCCTTAAAGCTCAATCTGCACTATCGTCTCAATAGCCAGTTTTCAGGAAATATTAAACCACATTTAAAGGCATTTCGAATCCATTCTTTTGCAATCACTGCCCAAGATGATTAAGCCAAAAACAGGACAGGATAGATGATTCCATGCAGATAAATATACCTGAAATAAAATATTAAGGGCAGACTCAAAATATTTTGCAAAAATGTCCTATAATGCAGTACCTTAAAATAACCTTTGTCACAGTTTTTAGAGGAAACTGTCCAGTTTATCATAACTGAGCATATAAAATTATATAGTCTGTGATAGATACGGCCACCTGTCCTTAAGACCACTGTATTTAAGAATAACTTGACCCAGAGATACAACTTTTACTACCTTCAGTTTATCTTCTTTAAATTTATCTGTTCTAAACAAACACTGTTTGAAGCAGGCAATTTTGAACATGTCCCAATGATGGTTGCTTTACTAGACAGGCTGACTGCATATAATCAAAGAATCATACAACTATCTTGAGCAATTAATCTTAACCCCTTCCATTTTTGATGGATCCACCCAAGCACAGAATAATCAATTTTCCACCTCAAAGGGCTGCTGGTCAAAATTTCTTCAAAATGATGCACCTCAGTCCTTAAAGACTGTTTCCATTTAGCAAACAGTGCAGACCCTGATGAAATGCCATCATATGCGACACCCATCTAGGTCCTCACTGTCTGCTGCATCCAGAACGAAAAGGGTTAGTATATAGGATTGGATAAAATTGTATCCCAATTACTACTGCAATGTTCATGTGACTAAACCTTTATATGATGATTTATTCGAATGCTTGTGTTTCAATAAATTGTTTAACTTGTTTTTCATTCTGTTCCTCTTGTCCCTTAGTGTCTATGTTTCCCATACATGCCACAATTTTTTTTAACTATGATATAAAATCTCATCAAATTTGACACGTTTGGAAATCATTTTGATAAGATTTTCAAGTCACACAGAAAGTTCAAATTGACTGACAAAATATTTAATGAAAAGCAAACAGGATTCACTTCTTAGTGTAACTTATATGCTTTTCAAGTAAATAAAACTGTAAAACTCTTTAAGCACCTGAAAATTTCACATCTCACAGATTTATGATCATTATTTTAAAGTCACAGATTATGCTCACAGAGTTCATTTAAATCTCACAGATTTTTTTTTTAACTTTTGATTCTGGCATGTATGGATTATGACATATCACTTAAATATCTCTGTTTCTTAAATGCTTATGTGCATTATAGTTTTTCTGTTGATTACCACAGTACATGTACTCCCCCATGGATTGTTGATGTGGTTGGGGATATGGTTGTTGAAACAGTCACTGATCCCTTCTGTTTCCCTCCCTATGTGGACAGTCTCTTTGTAGGTGACGCGGAGAGAAACAAATGTAGCAAATACGCTGGCCATTCCTGTCCCTAGGGCCCTGATCACCATGTGTTTGGGTATTACACTGTCTGCTCAACATGTCTATACAGTTTTGAAGTTTTCTGAGGATGTCTTGCAAATTATTGTCGTCTCTACTGGAGCTGAAACTTTCCTTAGGCTGCGAATTCCTGTCTGGCTCTGCATTGGCATGACAAACCAGATTCTTGGATGAGTCTTCTCCAAGAATAGCTTCATATAGTTCTATTAGAGACACAGCCTGAGTAACAGAAGTGCAATTCTTAGAAATACATTTGTATTTCAATTCAGGGGACACTGATTTATTTAACTGGTTCAGAGCTAGTATCTCTTTGGCTTCATTGTTCAAACTACTATAGGCACGCTGGGACATACAGCGTAGATCATCCCCTAACTCGGCTATAGACTCATTCTGTCTACGCACTCTGGCTTCAAGCCTTGATATCCACATTGGCTGTTGACGAGCGTTACTGAAACGTAGACCTAATTTTACTACCAGTGTGTGATAAGATGACCTTTCTGCTGGCATCAGTGTCATGTAGTAGACTTGAGCATTCCCTCTTAAGCTAGCAGCTAAATACAAAACTCTGTCCTGGTAAGACCATCTTCCCAGCATAGCACATAGTTCGAAATGGTTGATGTAAGAATCCCAGTCTTCGTCTCCATTGTATGTCTGTGGTTTCATATGTGGTGATGTATGCAAGATAGAACAGCTTGCATTACTGCTGATATCTCTTTTAGCCTGTGGATCAATGGGGATTCCTAGGTACTCGCTCTCCATAGTAGGTCTTGATTGTGGCTCCAGTTCAGGTGTATCGTCGATGGATGACAGAACTGATGCTGCTCGGTCATGTATCTCATGTTCTTGCTGCAGATCCAGTTCCTCAGTATCAGTGCCTGGTTGGTCCTCCTACATTTCTGTATCATTATGTTGTCTGTTAAGTACTATTCTAGAGTCACTGTCTGCCATATTCTACAGTTATAACAAGTTATATTTTCACAATTAAGTTCCTTTCATACAAGCTTGTTTTCTGTTTCAATTTAATTTATATTATTTTTCAGTTTCGATTTTGCTATTTTTTTTATATATATTTTTCACTGTTTTTCTATTTTTATTTTATTTTTATAATGTTAAGTGAACAACTCAGATCCGATCTTCTAATATGTTGATTTAGTGTCTATGCAATGTCACAACTCACAAGTTTCCTTGGCAGTGGGTTCGTATCACTGGATGTGTTTTTGAACTAACAACATCCCACTTCTCTGACACCAGTGTGAGCTTCCCGTAAGCTTTAGTTGGGGGGAATGTATGTATTCTTGTATTAGTAGAAGGTTATCTCTCTATGTGTTATCAGTAATTAATAGCAACTACATTTGGCTTATATTTCATTTATTCACTTAAATTCAGACTATTCACAGTAGATCAGTTTCAGTATTTCTTAAGTCGATGTAGCTTTCTATTGTCAGGCCGAGCTCATATCACATACGTCGAACAACCTCTCAGGATAAAGTAGATTCACAGTAGATTTAGAGTTTTGAAATAGATCTAGATTTAGTTTACTTGGCAAATCTAAATAAGTAATTTAGTCAGTGCTTAAACAGTTCAGTAGATTTTATCAATCCAAGGGAAGCTATCCAAAAGAGCACACAAAAGTGAAAGTAGAATTTGTTGTCTGCTCGAGTTGACCGATCTGAGATTGATGCTCGAAATGCATGATCGACTCTTATTTATAGTCTCGGCCCAGCTCCAGCCAGCCAATCAGCTACCAGAAAGAGATGTAGAAATCTCTATCAGCCAATCGCTGCACGGATAGACTGATAGATTTCTCTAGCTAAGTTGTACAACAATGGCAGATGTCTACCCACTTCACATTTGTGATACCAAATTCTGGTTTATCTCTGAGGAATATGCGATCTATCCTGGTGGATAAATAAACTTTAGACCTTATGGTAGCAGGATAGAAAGCTTAGGCTTTGTGAAATAGATTAACTAATGGACAATTGAAGGTAAGAGAATTTCTATCGCTGGATAGACATTTCTTTACATTCAAAACATGGCGCCTTTCGAACTTTCATTATCAAGCTCATAATTATCTTAAACAAGAGTCTTTCCGATCTATCCTTAGTATGAGCAGAAAGCCCAGACTTTATTCTAAATGAAGGAATGAACGGAGCAGTCCAAAACTATCCATACTTGAGAGTATTCGTAGTGTTTGTTTGACAGACGCTGACGAACGCTCGCAATGATCAACACAGGCAAAAATAGTTCATTCTCCAGTATCCGATGTTTGGCTTCCTAAAGCCACAGGCTGCAATAAATGACGCCATTTATTGCTTATCTTACCACTTGAAACAACTTGATTAATAATTTAAGGTTCACAGGAAGAATGTTTATAGACGGAAAGACACATGTGCTTGTGTGTAACCTAAATCCGACACACCTTGTTTTGATAGATAAATAACAGTAATAGCCACGGGTATTACAATACGCATTCGTTGCTCGAAATGTGATTATTACTTAAGGTAGTGCTGGACCCATGTCAAAAGATAACCTTACTTTTACTTAAAAGTAAGAGTGTAAGAGTTATCGTTCCTGATTCTTGATTTTTAAAGAGAATACTTATTTGTAAGACGGTAGATATTATTCTCCCCTGACAACTCTTTGATGCTTGAAGCGTAACTCTGTAAGTATTTTGCTTTCACAAAAAGAAGGAATGCAAGTATTAGCTTTTAAAAACATCACCCAGAGTATGAAGTCATTCAGTATTTTGATGGTTAAAAGTTGCGGACCGTATAAATATACATACTATATACATGTCTCGGTTGCTATTTCTGCATGCTGCCACTAACCTAAGACCCACCCCACCCCAAAAAGGGGGGGGGGGTTGTAGACGTGCACATGCCTTGTATGTGACATTCTCATGTTTTAAGTCCCATGGAGGTACATGGTCACTAATGTTTTATGGAGAAATGACGTAACTATTTCAATTACCTTATCACACCGGATAGGCAGCAATAAAAAACAGTCTAAACAATTGATGAATGCTGATAACAAATTGCTAGAAACAGTGTTTGTGATTGCCATTTGTTGCCTATCGGACTACAAACAACAATCCAAAATTCTGTTACTTACAATATTTAACTACGTTTGTCGATAGCATTAACGTTTTCGATTGCCGCCTATCTAGTGTGTTTTTGATATACTGAAGGCGTAGGCAAAACCATCTGATACAAGGGCTAGGAGTTATTTCAGGTTTCTGTTGAAAAAATTATTTTGTTTCGTTGCATGTTTCATGATGATAAAATGGACATTTCTGCATACATTTTAATAAAATTAATTGGAACTGCATGTGCCTGAAAGGAAGATATATGACAATATAATATTCTTTTCTGTATATTAACGGTTGGCAAGCATGGTACAGATGCGCGGATCCAGGAATTTTCATCAGGGGGGGGGGGAGGGTCCAGGTCAGTCTGACAAAAAAGCTCTGACAACGATTTTTTTAGTCCTCAGCTTATTTTACAGAAGTCAAATGGTCAATTTCAAAGAAATCTATCGTTTTTCAAGGCTCCATATGGCGTCCAATTTTTTCCAGGGGGTCCAACTTTTTCCAGGGGGTGTCCAATTGCTTATTCCCTATAGAAACCCATTTAATTTGTGATTTTCCAGAGGGGGTCCGGACCCCCTGCCCCCCCCCCCCCTCTGGATCCGCACTTGGTGCAGCCCTCACAGCTTCATGGTTAAGGCTACAATACCTTATCTTATTTGGGCTTGGCAAACGTTAATAGACAGAAGAATTTATCATCCTTTTATTGTTATATACCTTAATAAGTGTTTACTATAGAAACTTGAGGACAATTGTAGATTTTATTTAATAATGTGTCATATTTTGGTTGATCGTTGACCAATCACTGACCGCGGGCTTTATTTCCGATAAAACATGACTGCAGAGGGCTTAATTGCCATTTCAACCTGCTCACGGATATTCTCTGCGAGTTAAGATACGGTCGCTTATGCTTTATTGAGAAATGACCAAAATATTCAATTATCATAAGATACACTACTTTATTACATCGGATAGGCGACAATCGAGAAGGCTCTGAACAATCGATGAACATGGATCGCAAATCGCTAGAATTACCATTTGTCGCCAGTCAGGCAAACAAACTGCAATCAAAAAAGTCTGTTTCTGACGGTATTTGATCTACATTCGTCGATAGCATCAACGTTTTCGATTGCCACCTATCCGGTATGTGTATTGATACAATGAATACGTAACCAAAACAATCTGAAACAAGAGCTAGGAGTTATATACATTTTTCAGTCATGTTTCTGTTGAAAAAAAAGTTTGTTTCCACACCGGATAGTGAGCAATCGAAAACACTCTTAACCATTGACGAACGCGGATCAAAACTTGCTAGAAACAGTGTTTTGATTGCAAAGTGTCGCCTGTTCGATGAGTGATGGTAATAAAAAAAACTATGATTCTAACTATTTTTGGTCTATAATCGTCGATAGTATTGATGTTTTTGATTGCGGCTATAAGGTGTGGTTTTGTTGTATGCTTCACTAAGTTACAGTGGTTTTAAATGCTTTTGCTTGAAAGGAAAGTATTCTAGATCTTTTTGGATACTGTAAAGGCGGCACCTCATGACTGCCAGTAGTAGGTGCGTCACTCTAGCCCCACCTTTAAAAAAAGGTCCCTTATGACCATACAAAATCATGTAAGACGGTCCCTTTTAACCAGACAAACAAATGTTGTAGAATTATAGCCCCAAGTTCAAGGTCACTCTTGTAATGACGTCATTTTTTCTATTTTAGTAACTGACACGTTCAGACCTGTTTATCTATATTTAGACATTATGACCTCTTACACTCTGAGCCCTTTTCTTCTGACACCTATTCAGACAGCTGCATGGAAAATCAATTTTAATGACCGCTATAAAAGAAGTGCAATAAGATGCACCTGGCCTATTTTAAGGTCCCTTATGACCACACTAAATGAATGCTTATTGGCATAAAGACTGTATATGTACGATAAATATCTAAGGGCACGTAGGGCAGTCAGTAACGTACCAGAGTGCAGATACTTGTCTGTCTGCGGATCCAGGGGTCGCGAGTTCTATCCCGACCAAGTCCCACGGAGATTGATCTGTTTACCATTTCTAAGGCCCCTTATTACCACAATGACGCATTTCATCAGAGTCTTCGCTGTTTGGTAGACATATGAGCCATGCAAATTTGGCATTTAAGGCTCACTGAAGGCTCAGACTATTCTGCGCCAATGTGAAGACAAGCAAATGCGCGTACACACACAGAAAGACAGACAGACACACACACACACACGCACACAGACACACACACACTAATTAGACTACTATGCAGCCAGACAGCCAGACAGACAAACATAAACCCGCACAAGTGAGGGTACCTGATCTTGATCCAAACTGTTTTCAAAGGTTACCAGCAGACGACAGTCATCATAAAATAATTTGATTGTATCTAAATTAAACACTATTGGTAATCGTAAAAAAAGCAATAAATCCACAATAACTGATTTATGGACATATCACATGGCACGCTAGGATCAATCAAAGGGATAGAACTCACATTTGAAAATCTTGTCTGCTTACATATAGTTGATTCTCTTAGACCATAACAATTATTGGGGTAATATTTATTTATATTCCATAGGGAACAAAGTTAAACGCATATGATAAATTTACTCTATTTCAATATTTCGGCCAAAGGCCATTTTCAAGAAAAAACATGCACTTTAGTATCAATTACATAGTCTCTGTTCCACCATTTTGAATTTGTTTATATTAATGTGTGACATCACGTTGACATGAAAGTAACGCCACGACGTCGCACCGCTTTTCCCGTAAAAGTGGCAAAAAATACATATTTCATGCTCACCCTTGCCAGGCATGAAATCCATCATGCTCACAAGTACCCAAATTTGTATTCTCATACTTATTTGCATGACAACACAACACTCGGAGCCTGGAAACAATAAAACACGCATTTAAGCACCCACAAACACGCACACACCTCTACAGAGAACCATGCAGACAGACAATGGATGATGAAATACTGGAATCGATCAAAGCATTGTTATTTGACGAAGAAATGGAAGATTTAAGGCAAACTTGCTTAGATGATGGTGAATTTAACCCTATGGCACAGGTTCGTTTGATTTTTACATTGTCGACTTTTATTAACGTTGTTGAATTAATTTCATAGTACCCCCTTTGTGTAATCAATAGAATTGTAATAGTCAAAATATAATAGTATTTATATAAATCAGTAATGTGCACGACCCATGGTGAGCATTTTTTTTTTTCTGTCCTCGATCAATAGAATTGTAATACTTATACTTAATGGTTAATGTCAGTAGTACGAAAAGTCAAAATATAATAGTATTTATATAAATCAGTAATGTGCCAGACAGCCAGACAGACAAACATACACGCGCACAAGTGAGGGTACGGCTGTAGTTTGGTCAATATTTTGCTGGAAAGCGTAAAAATAACACAACATTAGTATACTTTTCTATATTTATTTTACAAGGATCCAGCGCATTAACAAACAAACATACAAACGAACTTTTTACAATAGAGTCATGCACTCGATAATAAAGGGTATAATGATAGGGATACAGTGAGGATGCAGTGAGGATACAGTGACGATACAGTGAGGATACAGCAGGGGTACAGCAGGGGTACAGTCAGGGTATGGCAGGGGTACAATCAGGGTACAGCAGGGGTACAGTCAGGGTACAGCAGGGGTGCAGTGGGGTATAGTGGGTACCAGTAGGGGTACAGTGGTGGTGGGTGGGAGGATTTATCGAGAAAGCATAAAAATAACGCAAAAACTAGTAAATGTGTTTTATATTTATTGTAATATAGAAGCCAGAACAAGCACTATTCCGACGGAGAGAATCTGTTCATAACACAGTTAAGATCTTTTTGTTTACTTGTCCTCTTGCACTGCCCCAATTACTGACCAGAATAACGTGTGTTGCGCTTTTATAATGAGATGTTTTTGCAACGTAAGAATCTCTCAAAAAGACACTAGTATAAGACCACCATGTCCAACCCCAAACGATACGACGTACTTTTATGATCAGGAGGAGGTAAAGTGTCATATCAAGATCATGAAGTGGACAGGTGTTATAGGCATCATATAAGTCTCTCTTAGCACACCCCTCTATATTTTAGCGAGCATGGAATGGTCGAATAACTATCCTTTTGATTATGTAATGGAAGTCAATCAGACTGCATGCTCATATCTGAAGCAATTTGATCTCAAAGATAATGTAATTTTATTGGTGTGCAACAGAGATGGAGAAATCATGTTAGATATACGCCTCTTCCTAAATTAAACGGCTACCACTCGTGGTATCCCATTGAACCTAAGACAATGGAACGTTCTACAAGGAGTATCCAATAGTGTGAATAGAGCTATTGAAGAAGGAAAACACATGTAAGAACCAGTGATCAAGGAAATAGTTCAGTTCATGATGGATCTTTCAAGTGTCTTTAATCGAATCCATTTCTTATTAGAGTTGAAAAATGCATCAGGAGATGACAGAATCATCATGTTAGAATACATTACTCCGGGGCAAATGGCCTGTATAGGAGAGATAGCGCGCAGAATATACCACCATACATTTCCTTTGTTGATTCGAGACCTAGCTTATTTTGAGGACAGAAGCTTAGTGTTACCTGTATTATTTTCATTAAGGGTATCTTTTCGTGGAAAAGTAGCCACACTAGTTCGTTACCACAGAATCTTGTCAAGACTTCTAAGAACGTATTACCTCCAGGCCACAATCCAAGATCAAATACAATCTCAACGAGAATCTTAGTTTACCATACATGAGGTCGAGATGGTGGTGGTGGTGGTGGTGGTGGTTATGGTGGTGGTGGTGGTGTGATGGTGGTTGTGGTGGTGGTGGTAGTGGTTGCAGTGGTGGTGGTGGTGGTGGTGGTTGTGGTGGTGGTGGTGGTGGTGGTTGCGGTGGTGGTGGTGGTGGTGGTGGCGGTGGTTGCGGTGGTGGCGGTGGTGGTGGTTGCGGTGGTGGTGGTTGCGGTAGAGGTGGTAGTGTGGTGGTGGTTGACCAGAATAACGTGTTTTGCGCTTTTATAATGAGATGTTTTTGCAACGTAAGAATCTCTCAAAAAGACACTAGTATAAGACCACCATGTCCAACCCAAACGATACGACATACTTTTATGATTAGGAGGAGGTAAAGTGTCATATCAAGATCATGAAGTGGACAGGTGTTATAGGCATCATGCAGGGGTACGGCAGGGGTACAGTCAGGGTACAGCAGGGGTACAGTCAGGGTACAGCAGGAGTACAGTCAGGGTACAGCAGGGGTGCAGTGGGGTATAGTGGGTACCAGTAGGGGTACAGTGGTGGTTGGTGGGAGGATTAATCGAGAAAGCATAAAAATAACGCAAAAACTAGTAAATGTGTTTTATATTTATTGTAATATAAAACCCACAACAAGCACTACTTAAATTGACATTATGACATCATTTCCTCTGCACTGGACGCTTTCGAATACACAATTTCATCATTTTAGTCACTATCAAGCGATCAGTTCGCTTCTTCTGTTGTACATTAAAGTCTTTTACATTGTCTTTCATCGTTTTTCCATGATGTCTCTTTATAACATAGTATTCGCAGTATAGACCGCACACATTGGATGTAGATTGCTGTAGTTGACCAACGTTTTTGAGGTATTTCCTTTTTAGGATCTTTTCAAATCCAACTCCATAGTCTTCTGGCATGTGTCCCAAGGAGTCAAAAAAATCGAAAGGACCTCGTTTAGGAAAGTAAAATGCCACCCAGTGTTCACCTGGACCTTGGCTTGTGTCTGTATTGGAAATGAAGAATCTTCCTCTTTGTATTTTAAGTTGATCTGCAGTGCATATTGTGACTGGATAGCCAAGCAGCATATCATACAGTTGTTTGCTGTTCATCTTTTAATATCTGAATGAATTCCAGTCCACAGTTGCTTTGCATTTCTTACGCTGCAGATTTCCACCTGTTATACTCTGACTATCATTCTCTTTTCGTTTACGCTCAATCTCTGATTTGGCTATTTCGATCGCTTGAGCTATGGGTGTGATTTGTTTCAAAGTTGGAATTTTCTGTTCTTGTGCTTCTAGTTGTTTTTCACGTGCTTCAAGTTGTTTTTCACGCGCTTCTATTTCCTTTTCTTGTGTTTCTATTTCTTTTAGCTTTCTGTATTTCTTCCCACTGCCCACGACATAACGTCCCATATGGTCGGGCTGGACGTATCCATCTCTCAAGTCTTTAAAATGTTGATACCATGCATTGTAGTCTGGCAAGTAGGGAACCCATTTTCCTTGTTTAGCATCGTATACTTCGATTGACCCCATTGTTCTTGTTCTTGTATGCTTTCATTACATACACTGATTCTCTCCGTCGGAATAGTGCTTGTTCTGGCTTCTATATTACAATAAATATAAAACACATTTACTAGTTTTTGCGTTATTTTTATGCTTTCTCGATAAATCCTCCCACCCACCACCACTGTACCCCTACTGGTACCCACTATACCCCCACTGCACCCCTGACTGTACCCCTGCTGCACCCTGACTGTACCCCTGCCATACCCTGACTGTACCCCTGCTGTACCCCTGCTGTATCCTCACTGTATCGTCACTGTATCCTCACTGCATCCTCACTGTATCCCTATCATTATACCCTTTATTATCGAGTGCATGACTCTATTGTAAAATGTTCGTTTGTATGTTTGTTTGTTAATGCACTGGATCCTTGTAAAATAAATATAGAAAAGTATACTAATGTTGTGTTATTTTTACGCTTTCCAGCAAAATATTGACCAAACTACAGCCGTACCCTCACTTGTGCGCATGTATGTTTGTCTGTCTGGCTGTCTGGCACATTACTGATTTATATAAATACTACTATATTTTGACTTTTCGTACTACTGACAATAACCATTAAGTATAAGTATTACAATTCTATTGATCTAGGACAGAAAATAAAATTGCTCACCATGGGTCGTGCACATTACTGATTTATATAAATACTTTTATATTTTGACTATTACAATTCTATTGATTACACAAAGGGGGTACTATGAAATTAATTCAACAACGTTAATAAAAGTCGACAATGTAAAAATCAAACGAACCTGTGCCATAGGGTTCAATTCACCATCGTCTAAGCAAGTTTGCCTTAAATCTTCCATTTCTTCGTCAAATAACAATGCTTTGATCGATTCCAGTATTTCATCGTCCATTGTCTGTCTGCATGGTTCTCTGTAGAGGTGTGTGCGTGTTTGTGGGTGCTTAAATGCATGTTTTATTGTTTCCAGGCTCCGAGTGTTGTGTTGTCATGCAAATAAGTATGAGAATACAAATTTGGGTACTTGTGAGCATGATGGATTTCATGCCTGGCAAGGGTGAGCATGAAATATGTATTTTTTGCCACTTTTACGGGAAAAGCGGTGCGACGTTGTGGCGTTACGTTCATGTCAAGGTGATGTCACACATCAATATAAACAAATTCAAAATGGTGGAACAGAGACTATTTAGTTGATACTAAAGTGCATGTTTTTTCTTGAAAAAGGCCTTTGGCCAAAATATTGAAATAGAGTAAATTTATCATATGCGTTTAACTTTGTTCCCTATGGAATATAAATGAATATTACCCCAATAATTGTTATGGTCTAAGAGAAACAACTATATGTAAGCAGACAAGATTTTCGAACGTGAGTTCTGTCCCTTTGATTGATCCTAGCGTGCCATGTGATATGTCCATAAATCAGTTATTGTGGATTTATTGTTTTTTTTACGATTACCAATAGTGTTTAATTTAGATACAATCAAATTATTTTATGATGACTGTCGTCTGCTGGTAACCTTTGAAAACAGTTTGGATCAAGATCAGGTACCCTCACTTGTGCGCGTGTATGTTTGTCTGTCTGGCTGTATGGCTGCATAGTTGTCTGCATAAGTGTGTGTGTGTCTGTGTGCGTGTGTGTGTGTGTGTGTCTGTCTGTCTGTCTTTCTGTGAGAGTACGCGCATTTGCTTGTCTTCACATAGGCGCAGAATAGTCTGAGTCTTCAGTGAGCCTTAAATGCCAAATTTTCATGGCTCATATGTCTACCAAACAGCGAAGACTCTGATGAAATGCGTCATTGATGTAATAAGGGGCCTTAGAAATGGTAAACAGATCAATCTCCATGGGACTTGGTCGGGATAGAACTCGCGACCCCTGGATCCGCAGACAGACAAGTATCTGCACTCTGGTACGTTACTGACTGCCCTACGCGCCCTTAGGTATTTATCGTACATATACAGTCTTTATGCCAATAAGCATACATTTTGTGTGGTCATAAGGGACCTTAAAATAGGCCAGGTGCATCTTATTGCACTTCCTTTATAGCGGTCATTAAAATTGATTTTCCATGCAGCTGTCTGAATAGGTGTCAGAAGAAAAGGGCTCAGAGTGTAAGAAGTCATAATGTCTAAATATAGATAAACAGGTCTGAACGTGTCAGTTACTAAAAATAGAAAATGACGTCATTACAAGAGTGACCTTGAACTTGGGGCTATAATTCTACAACATTCGTTTGTCTGGTTAAAAGGGACCGTCTTACATGATTTTGTATGGTCATAAGGGACCTTTTTTTTTAAAGTTTGGGCAAGAGTGACGCACCTACTACTGGCAGTCATGAGGTGCCGCCTTTACAGTATCCAAAAAGATCTAGAATACTTTCCTTTCAAGCAAAAGCATTTAAAACCACTGTAACTTAGTGAAGCATACAACAAAACCACACCTTATAGCCGCAATCAAAAACATCAATACTATCGACGATTATAGACCAAAAATAGTTAGAATCATAGTTTTTTTTATTACCATCACTCATCGAACAGGCGACACTTTGCAATCAAAACACTGTTTCTAGCAAGTTTTGATCCGCGTTCGTCAATGGTTAAGAGTGTTTTCGATTGCTCACTATCCGGTGTGGAAACAAACATTTTTTTCAACAGAAACATGACTGAAAAATGTATATAACTCCTAGCTCTTGTTTCAGATTGTTTTGGTTACGTATTCATTGTATCAATACACATACCGGATAGGTGGCAATCGAAAACGTTGATGCTATCGACGAATGTAGATCAAATACCGTCAGAAACAGACTTTTTGGATTGCAGTTCGTTTGCCTGACTGGGGACAAATGGTAAAAAGGGACCGTCTTACATGATTTTGTATGGTCATAAGGGACCTTTTTTTTTAAAGTTTGGGCAAGAGTGACGCACCTACTACTAGACATTTTTCAGTTACCGCGGACCTTAGGATTAGTAGGTGTAGCACACCTTAGACTTACATGATTTTAGAGGGGCGATCTCAGCAGTGTAATTCAGAAACGTTTAACAACTTCATTAGTTGTAACTTGCGACTCTGTTAATTTCTTGTTAGGAAATCATATGAAGTGCTTTAATAAAGTCATCTTCAGCAAACTAATATTTTCTTTTAAAGTGCTGATGTATTGTAGTCATGAAATTGTTGCATGCTTTTTATGTCTGCTGATTATATTAAAATGTACTCTGGACTAATTTTATGATGGAAGTAAATATAGTGAATCCAGAATAGACAGCAACTCATGCAACGGTTTCTCTCTGACATTCAGATGCTTGATTGGACCTTTCGTGTAAGAGGTTTCAGTTTGGATTTTTGGTCCCATTGAAGTCGAAATTCATATGGAGCATTCCAATATACGTAGAAGTCTTCCATGCGAGCTGGACATTTCTTGCACTTCAACAACAGCAGAATCTAGGGCGAGGATTTGGTACCAGTAATGTGCATTTAAAGCCCCCAGTGGCTCAGGCTGTTGTCCATTCTAAGGCGGTTGTTCTGTTGTTGTTGACTTTTTGTTTATTGTTACTAGACTCCCATTGTGCGAGTCTGTAATTGTTCTATGTTTTGTTGTATGTTACTTTATGTCCATTCTAGTTTTGCAATCATCTTGATGGGGAAGAGAAGGCTGGTTGCTTTGCTTAGTTTGTATTCCTGGTGTCTCTTGATGGTTGTGTGGCTCTTCCTCGCGGTGCCATGGGTTTGTCTGCAGTTTGTGATTGTGGCATTTCCTGATCAAACTCACTTACTATTATTTAGGTAATGAATACCCTTTATACCTTCTTTACATGAACCACAAGACTGGTGACCTTGTAATATGCTTTACATCATTGGATAGTAAGTGAGTATGAGCTGGAAATGCCCCTGATCAGGTACCATACTGTTTTGGAATTTGATCATGAAATAATTTCGCAATAACTAAGTCAGATTGCAATTATTGTTTACCTATTTTAGTATGCAGGCAGAGGTGCACTAGATATTGAAACATATGAAGCGAAATTTTAGTTTGTAGGCCTGGGTCCAACCCTTTGTGTGGATTTGGCTGTGGGGCGTTGGCCAAAAATCAACTTTACACACTATGGTATATGCAGCAACATGGTGGCAAAAAGTTAGCCAGAAGACACACCCTTTACCCTTGTAAGAGCTCTACTCCTAGGAATTTTTTATCAATCAAAACTGAGTTCTGCTGGTACAAGAAGGGTTGTGTCAGTTTCTAGCGTAGGTATGTGCATGAAGTACTGTTATACCGCTTAGTCAAGCTTGTCATGAAAAACTGTGGTTCAACCCCCAACTCACTTCACCAAATTAATACCATGAGTAAAAAGGTATTTACTAATTGTCCTTTTTATATTTTACTCCTTCTGAATTTCTAAGGGTGCTCAACTAAGTGGGTATTGAACTAAACACTTTTAGCATTTTTGGGGAGGTGGGAAATAATGATTAATAAAAATTATAATAGATTGGTGAACTCCTTCGGTATGTTGAAGATAAGGAGCTAGATATGATAGGATGCAGCTTAATCACATACCCGTCTGCCTGTCCCACATGTCATCATTTATTACTTTTGATACATTTTGATTTTTTTATCACTACCATGAACAGTCAATATCATATAAAGTTCATCCAAATCAACTCAACAATTATCTATATGCATGCTGGGTAATTTTACATGCCTATTCATTGTCTGCAGCTTCTTTTATCTTTCCTTTTATTTAAATTAAGTCATTAAAATAGATCCTTGGGGAATACCATGACAGTGCTAAACAGTTTGGATTTGGATGAAGCCCGATATTTTATCGATCCTGATTTTGTTCCAAATTGTTTGCAAATGTGGCTCATCAATAGATGACAACGGTCGACACTAGTGAAAAAATAGTTATGAGTATAATGACACTTGAATTACTAGAATCGACTGAGTTAGACTTTATTGACTTTTGGTGTATTTACAGGGGCGTATCCTGGATTTCTGGAAAGGATGTTCATATGTATAAAGGCACGGGGTTCGCTTTTCTGATTATATCTTATTTTTCTTAAATATCCCAGGAAAATGAAATAATTTGGTCTCACTGAGAGCACATTATTTCATTTCCGTAGGCTATTTATAAAGGGGGGTGGGGTGGGGTTCGAGCGAACCCACTCTGGATCCACCACTGATTTAACTTTACATTAGCAATTTCAAAGTATGCTTCATGGTTTTAGTGTAATAATGACTAAAATTGATAAGTGTAACACCAGTCAAGGTGTAAACGTCTCTTCATTACAGCGCCGTGTGTGACTGCGTTGCGGAAGCTTGACGATGCAAGTTTAGGGTTTTAGCTATTCAATTTTATTTTTAGAAGACAAATCCAGCTTATTGTGTTTCTGCTGCGTGTCTTTACAGCTAATTGCAGTCCTGTGAAACGCTCTAAAACCATTTTCCGCAAAAGGGCCAAACCCCTGGCTTCATATAGAGTGACTATTCAGAGTGGGAACTCTATAAAATTACCCCCCATGAACGCGCCTGATACTTATATCTCAAGCATTAGCTTTCTGGTGCAAGTGAGCTCTCTCCCAATAAGTATAATATACCAGTCGGTTTTAACCACGCACCCAATCCCCTGACATTGGGGGGGTATAGCCCAGCAAATGTACCTTGTTTTAACTTTTTGCATTGTCCCCTTAGTGCAGGGAAAATGTGCGGCATTTGATATACAAAGGCAAATATGGCAGTATAAAGTAAAACATGACAGACGGTGGAGAAAACTGCCATGGTTTTAACAAAAGTCAAAGTCCCCGCTGTTTTCCGGTTAGAAATGACTAGTGCATAAATTCAAGTCCTTTTAAGGGTAAAGGGGGAACACAAAGTGCCTAGTAGTTCTGTACATGAATTATCAAAACAAAATACCGACGTTCATATTTGAATTTCATGTCTGTTCTATATCTCATTTGCATTCGAATGATTTTCAATTACTGTGTTCCAGCTATATTGGCTTGCACAAGTTGCGAACGCCTTATGCGTTTCCACTGTCCATTAACCTGAGCTTGATGAAATATTGACGCCATAAAAATAATAATCATATTGGACGCAGAAACATCGAATTTACCTACTCGCAAGTTACAACAAGTGAATGCATACATGTATGGAACAAGAATTAACTTAAAAAAAGGTATTCGGCTGAATTTCAATTGTGAAATATATTTTTCGATACATGTTTTTTACATTTGCAAACTGGTGAAATGCCATCATGCGGCATTTCATCAGGGTATGCATTGTTTGTTAAGGTAAAAAAGATCTCAGGGCAAAAAATATAATATTTAATAGCAGACAAAAAAAGATAGATTCCAGTTACTTCTGACATCGCCCCTCTAAAATAAAATCCAAAGTAAGCCTCCGTTGACGGACAAATCGTAATGTAAGGTGCAACTGAAAAATGTCTACTACTGCCTTATTAGTCTACTTTAGACATAGGTAAAATCTGAAAATGAGGCGTTATAACTTCATTCGAAAGTGTTTGTTTATTGTTTGATATTAGTATAGAGGCAAACAGTGTGGACCCAGATCAGACTGCTCTATGTGAGCAGTCTGCTCTAGATCTACACTGTTTGTTTAAGAGGCTTCATAATATTTCAATAGACGATAAAACATACGATTGTGTTGTAATATACGCTTTAAGGGTTAATAAATGTGGGTTCCGTGCATTAACGGACAGAACTATTATGAAATGCACGCAGACCTGCGCAGCTCAAGCAACTTTTAAACGCTTAACCAATGGATAGAACCTGATTTCCATTCTTGAGCAGTTGAAATAACCGAACCACGCCCAGATATGAAAATTAAAGTTGCCACCTTTACAGTACCCAAAAAGTCCTACAATATATAACAATGACAATATAACATTCCTTTCTGTATATTAACGTTTGTCAAGCCCTTGTGCGATAATGTGTTGCAGGCCTCACCGCTGTGTGGTTCTGGTTGCAACACATCACATTCAGGCTTGCCAAACATTAATACAAGGAAAAGAATGTTTTATCCTCTTATTGCATATTTGTAAGTTTATTCTTTAAATGACATTTAGATCTATGCATCAGGAATAAAGCTATAATTTTTAGCTTTTATCTACATAAATCCTACGTGTAAGAAAGCATCAAAGTATCAAGACATGTTATAGCCATGATTTAATGAGAATCATAATGTAATGTGCTGGGTCACATATGCTAGGTCAAAATCCTTTTTGTCATTTTCTACGCCCATTTGTCAGTGCTTAATCAATAATAGCTATGTCTCCGCCCAGTGATATACATAGGGCGTAGACAAACAAATAAATTGGTTGAAAGGGGAGACAATACTTATTATAGTCTTTATTTTTTTCAGGATTTTTCAGAAAAGTCACCAAAACAAAAAAACGAGCACGGTGACACATATTTTTTATTCAATCATTAGATTCTTCATGAAAATATCTTTGTAAGAATATGTTTTTTGTTGTTTTAGTTACATTCTCTGATATGTTTATTTTGAATATTAATGTTTTTTGGCATTTATTCGTTTGACTTAATTAGGATTTTGCTTAATAAATTGTGTAAATACATGTTATTTCACTACTTTTTGTTTTTATTTATATCTCTGGTGTGAGTAGTATTTGCTCTGAAAAAAACTGTATTGCGTTTCTTGTTAATTTGTTAACAAAATCTGTGTTTGTTTATTTCAAAAACCTGCGATTTTGCAGTTTTTGACATCAAATAACTTTTTAAAAAGAACGGTGAGGTATTGTTTTTTTTTTGTCTTAGATTATAAGTATAAGTCTATATTATAATATATTAAAAGATAAAACACTTTTTGACATATGCCGGTGAGTCCGGTACTACCTTAAATCTAATGTGTTGGCTCATACATTTCTCGAAACAAAATACGTTCTTTCTTTCGAGTAAATGTGTATGTTTTCATTTTTTACACCCAGCCGATGCAATCTATCTATCTATCTATCTATCTATCTATCTATCTATCTATCTATCTATCTATCTATCTATCTATCTATCTATCTATCTATCTATCTATCTATCTATCTATCTATCTATCCATCCATCTATCTGCACACGTGAAATCCTCCATCTTCATGCACGAAGTAGCCGAAATTATTTGAAATGCATGTCAATCGATAAAACAAACGAATCAGTGCCAACATCGACAGCTCAGACGAGCCTGCGCAAATACGCAGACTCATCTGTGCAGAAGTCGGAGGCTCGGACAAAATTTAAGGCCGCCAGCTCTAACTCCACCATATGCCACCAGATTAGACATGCATGTATGCTGCCATACACGTGCAAATGCGTATTCAAATAATATCGTCTAGCATATACGATAAGTACCAAAATAGAGATGATCTCAGCAGATATCTCCGTTCATATATCCATAAATTCACCAGTTCTCGTCGGTGTTAGTTGCACAATGTAGTGTCCTTTCCCCTGATGCGCAGACTCACGAGACCTTTCGTTGCTCGCATACACAAATTATAGAAGCCGATAAAAACACTTGGTTGCATGACAAGGTGTGTAGTTTTGACAACTGCCGTTATAACAATTAATATTAATTATGTGTTTATTGGTATTAATTGTTTGAGTTGTGAGCCGGACCTGTGCAAATCCTTGACAACAAAAATAATGCAATGTATGGTGTATTTAGACCTCATGTCTTGGCTTATATCAGGGGCAGATCAAGGATTTCTGGAAAAGGGGTTCATATGTATAAAGGGGTTTCGCTTTGCTGATTTTATCTATTTTTTTTAAAAAAAAGATCCAATGAAAATGAAATAATTTGGTCACACTGAGGCCAAATTATTTCATTTATATAGGATATATAAAAATACATGTATGTGCGGTGTTCAAAATAACAGCATCGTTAAGACGGTTCTTCTGAGCATCCACAACATAATTATGTTCTTCTTGCCCCGCTTAAAACATTAGCATGTACGATTAAATGGTGCTTTTGCACAAAACCTTGTCACTTAATCCAAACGATAGCATATATCTGCAGTGCTGACATTTTGTATATTCATGTCCAGTTCCCCAATTATCGAACGCGTACCGATAAATAGATTAAGTGATGAAGTGGCTCTGAAAGTGCTACTGAAAAGGTATTTGGACACCCCTTTGCAAAGATGTCTTACAAACCTATTTAGACTTCATGCGACATCTTATCTTTTTGTAAATGTAAAAGGTATTTATAAATGTATACATGTTTTTGTGGGGAGATTACTTTGTTAAACTTAAAGCTGCATACTCTGTAACTATGAACATTTTTCGAAAAATTTTATTTTCTTTTTAAATCATTTGTAAAAGTTGAATTAAGTTATGTTTTCACAATAAATCTGTTCACTAGAGCGGAAAACTGCACGGAAAAGTGAATTATCCTATAACACAGGTGTGTTTTTACTCATGTCGATATTTATTTGCGTCCCTCCAATAATTATAGACAGTTAATTTTAATATAAATGCTGTTGTTTCGATACTGATAATTTGTTAAAATTTACGAAATTGGTAAAATGTATACCTGAATTTTAGTTTTTTTACTGTGTTCTTGAAAAATAGAAACATTAGTTCTAAAATTAAAAGATCAAAAGTTACAGACTATGCAGCTTTAATGTTAGCTATATTCATACTCTGTATGTTTAATGCTTAATAAATTTATGTTATGTTATGTTATGTTATGAATATCGACTGAATATCGACACGTGTCCCGATACCCGATCGATTCATAAACTACGTCAAATAGAAATTCCTCAAAGGTAGGTATAGAATTACAAGAAGTTGCAAATGTGGTGCGGCCAGAAATATTTGAAAATGACATTGGAAATATATTTAATTTGCATTATTGCATTATAAATCGATTGAGAGTCGTTTAGGGAGAACAGTACAGAGTCATCAGAAACCAGATGATTCTGATAAACACTGTTTTCAGTACTACCATTCCAACCCACCAACGATAGTTATTATTACCTAACACAAAAGTTTTGGTATGTAATTTTCCCACGTTCCACACTAACACAATCAGACCCGTGGTGTGACCACCTAAGGATTTAATCCTATCGATTAGGTAACAAACTACCGTTTTCACACCCTGTTAATGGTCAGCGCGTTGCATAAACCACAGATATACACGAGCCTAAACATCACGTTAAAATCTCATTGATCCTGATTAAAAGGGATCAATTACCTTAATTAAGGAAATAGAAACCTACAACTCAGCTGAACATAAAATTCATCGTGCTTATAAATGTTAAAATGCCAACAATTGTTGGCATTTGAACATTTGTAAGCATGATAAATAAAACATCTACAAGGGCCTGGATGGAGATATCCAAAAGTCGCCAGGCCAACAAAATTTATCTCGACAAAATGTATATATCGAAACCAACTAGATAGCCGTACAATTAAAACATTGGGCATAATCTGGATCCGAACAGTTTGACACTAAGCTATTTTTATTGCCGTCACATGGCTGTTACACCATTTACCCCCCCCCCCCCCGCGCTTTTCAGAAAGCCTAAAAATGTTGAAATTGCCAAGAGATTAGGGGTCAGGGCAGTGGTAGTAGATTCTTCAAACATTTTTTTTCTGACACTGCAGGATATTCTAAATCCAGATTTGAGCTTTATTTTTGGAAAAATGCAAGTAATAAAATAATATTCCAGATTTTCGCGTTTCTTATTATTGCGGCAGGACTATAAATGCCATAATAACACACCTCGTCATGCAACCAGATGTGTTTTAATCACATGTTGACACCTTTCCAGCTTAATCCCGAATTGATCAAAACCTGGCCTACATTCACTTATCAGTAGATAATCGAGAAAAAGCAGGCGATTTATTTAAATTAAATCATTGCTACCCAATTGATAAGGGAGTAAGCATGTGTATACGGAAGATTTGATACCTATCACATTTTCGAACAGTGACTGCTCAGGTGAGCCTGCGCAAATGAGCAAGCTCACCTGAGCAGTCGGTGGTATTAAAATTCATTATAATTGAGACGAAAATATAGGTCTCTAGCTTTAAATTAATGCATTGCTACCGAATTGAAAAGGGAGTAAGCATGTGTATATACGGGAGAATTCATACCTATCGCATTTTCGAACAGGGATTGCTCAGGTGAGCCTGCGCAAATGTGCAAGCTCACCTGAGCAGTCAGTGGTATTTAAGTTCATTATAATTGAGACGAAAATATAGGAGTTTATCGTGACGTACTTCCGGTTCTATAAATAGACTAGGGATATACTGGCCGTCAACTGTGTATTGTCTAGATAGCGAAAGCAGTAGAATTTTCAACATTTTCCACCGATTTTAAGTTCCCTTGTTTCTATTTGCTATATGATATAAATGCGAATTGTAAATGCATCTTGAATGCATCAAGAAATACTTCGTCAAATAATATTAATATTTATTGAGATAATTTGTCTGTCGTTGCGTTTGAAATGAATAAAACGGGAGCTGTTAAACTTTTTAATTCAATTTACGAACACAGCACACAACAAGAATTAACCATTTTAAGGCAACTATTTAGATAATTAACGAACTTTTGTCAATATCACACTTCATTTATTTTCTTTAAAAAGTGTTCGCTAACAATAAACAAGGCGGTTGTTTTTTGTTTTTTATTTATCTATTTTATGTAACTAGACTCTGAAACCGAATGTAGATATTTTCAACTATATTATTGTATATAACTTACAAATGGATCACATTTTGAAATATACGAACATTGCATTATTTAATTGCATGTGCAAAGTTTCACCATGTCGCATCGTGTAGGAATTCATCTTGGGTGCAAGGCAACTCGACCCAAAAATATAAAAAAAAATCCTCTCGAGCAGCGAAGGCTCATGTGTGCATTCTCGCAAGAACACACACTGCTTAAAACAGCTATTTTAACAAAACTGAACAGATGATTGTGGAAAGAAAGGAACTAACAAAAAAATGGACAGAATAAGATGGTCGCTGATAAAAACAAAACACTTTCCTCTCAAGCAGAGATTGCTAATATGAGACTGCACTTAGCCTAAGCGTATTCCTGAAAGAAAACTCAGTGCTATAAATAACTGAGGAAGTTGAAGAACAAAAGTGAGCACTTAAAAATAAGAAAACCTTTCCTCTCCAATGCAAAGGCTAATACGGGGACTTCACATGCGCGCCATTTTTGCAAGAAAGTTTTGCCGAGTCTGACCTGGGTCCAAGCTGTTTGAAAAGGTTATCAGCGGACGACACTAGTAGCAGATGATTAAGAACACAAATAGGCGCTGAAAAAGAAACAGAACATATTTTTTTCTCGAGCAGCGAATGCTAATACGAGTCTGCACATGCAGGCACTCACGAGAACATTTTGTCAGGCCTGAACTGTTTTCAAAGGTTATCAGCAGTCGACACTTGTATATACCCGACAAAAAAAGAAACGCACCTCTACGATTTTCCCATTAAGATCTCCTTTTAATACGAAAATGTTAATTGTCATGAAATATTCATTTCTGATCAAATCTTACTAAAACTTAAATGTGACGTAGATGAGTATCTGTACTTTTCCTGCGTAGGTACAAAACACATCAAGACGAGGGGTTTAGGAGTTTTGGAAGCGTTAATTCAACGCTACATGAAATTCCGAGTATGTTTTACATTAGCAAAGTATGAAAAAGATATGTTATCGTAATGTGAGACAACCAATGTGTTTATTGATGCTTTTTGTTTTTCCAAATTCCATTTTCATCAGTTTGGATCATTTAAATTGATTAAAACAATGTTGAAATCTTTAAATGTTTGTAAGGTGTATCTCCAGTGTGGAATCGTTATCCAAAGGGTAGACACAAAATATGCGCTACAAAGCGTTCAATTATCGCGAATGATGAATTTAAAGATAGGATTTGCAAAGGATATGTGTCTGCGAACAATTTGGTCCACTTGGATGAATCCAACTCCTTGAACTTATCCAGCAAGAGAGCATTATAAAACCGCTTATTTCATGTGACTTTACAATTTGACCCCCACTTTGTTCATGATCAATTTTCTTTAACACAATTTCGACGCCTAATTGCAAAAGACGTGTGACGCAGCAGTACCTGGCAAGTCTTTGCACGGATATAAACTAAATTGGCCTATCACTTGTGATATTCCTGAGAGTTGAACAGTTCTAAGTGGTGCGTTTTTTTTTTGTCGGGTATATTTGATTGTGGGCATAAATTAGGGGCTGAAAAAATAAAATATAATGTTGACTTTCTTCTCGAGTAGCGAATGCGCACACGATTGGAGAGATGTAGGCGCTAAAATAAAATTACTTTTTCCTCTCGAACAGCGAAGGCTCATTCGAGACTGCACAATGTCAACTGTTGCATTGCCTTAGGTGAGCCTGCACAGATTCGCGGGAGCATAAGTAAGATGAAGGTGGATATTCAGAAGAAGAAGTGGACAGTTATATGACAAAATATGCATTAACTGAAGCATTTGTGCATACATGCGCATGTACAGAATGACAGAAAAAATGATAGAAACATAAGTGTGCATATGCGTACAGACTGATAAACCTGCATATATGCGCATTTACAGATAGGCCAGTTTCATTTTAATTCATTGCCTGTATTTTGGAAAAGCACTAGCTAATATATAATGTATGTCTGTGTGTCTGTCTGTCAGGACATGTGTATTTTTGTTTCTATCCGTCTGTCTGTCTGAACATGTACATGTATCCGTCTGTCTGTTTGAACATGCACATGTATGTTCCTTTCCGTGTGCATGTTCAAACAGACAGACGGATAGAAACATAAACACACATGTCCTGACTGACTAACTGACTGACAGACAGACAGACAGATAATATATACTAGCTAGTGTTTTACAAAAAAAACGGCAACGAATTAAAATGTAACTGATAGAGAACGAATTCAGTGTCGATGCATTATGTCAGACTTGTTAAAATGTGTTATAATCTCGGACCAGTAATTTTGGATCCAGCATGTCGGCATCCTCTATAGATCTTTTATGACCCCCTCTTTTATTACACTTGTAAGACGCGCAATTTAAACACGCATATGATAGTACTTTTTCCGCGCTTTCGTACAAAAAAACGTGCATATGATATATCAATCCGCGCAAAGGTAAAACGACACACTTGTGAAAACACTCTGATTGCGCCAGTCCGCGGGGCGTGTCGTTCATTTATTCAACAGAGGGTGGTGAAAACAGATCTGTTATAACGGTGTCTATCAAATATTTAACATGGAATTTTAGTTATTTCTTTGGGACAAATTAATCGTAAGTTAACTGTTTTTAATTAGCCTATTTAAGCTACATTTTGGACTGTCAATAATCGCTGGTTTTGAGATGATATCACGGATGCGTAAGAAAGAGAGAGAGGGAGAGAGAGAGAGCAAAAACTGGCAATCAAACAGGTGGATTGACTCTGTTCATCATAAAAGTGCATAAACAAACCAAAATTTTACATGTTTAAAGTTTTTATGGCTTGACACTTCTGGACTTCCCGCAGCCTCATATTTTGCCTTTTAAATGAATGAACGTTTGTTTTTCGAAACCTATATTTATCGGTAAGATGTATTTTGAATGTATAACAAAGAATACAAACAAGTTTTGAAATGACATTGGCTATAAAAGCCCATTTTCGCAAAATATAAATCCACATTTAACACAGATTGCATAGAGCTGGCCGAACCGTTGACGGCCACGGATATGCGCATGCGCGAAAATGACGTCACTTTGGGAATTTCTAAAACCTCCCATAGGTCTCTAGCTTGCAGGAGGAACACAAACTAGGGCCTATTGGGTTTTGCGCATATGCGATAAGTACTAAAGTATCATGACATTTTGACAAGTGTTTTGACTCTTACGAGCCAGTGCAGCCCATTTTGAAGCTTAGAAACTCCAAATGTTGTTCGGCGTGTACCTGAACAGTCATATAACATTCAAACGACCAGCAAAATCTCGTTCCAGACTATGCATGTGCGCATGCTGATCTGAGCCTTTGCTGGGTGCATATACCGCATGGTTGGAAATCTCATAATGCGTCTCATAAATGAATATATTAATTGATACGATTAATTAATTCATTGGACTGGTCAAAAATGCAAAACTTTAATTGGACCCAGTAATCAAGCGTTTTAATGGTCATTAATCATTTGCTGTACCTTAAGGGAAAACAAACAAATAATCATAGTTATCCAATCAATTCATCAATTTGTTTTCAATGATCAATCAACAAAGTTTCGTTTGAATAAATGAAAAGACTTTTAAACTACAAAGAAACAATGATAAATGTTGTCGACAAACCACAGAAAAATTAAAAACAAAACGCTATTTTATCATCAAAGTACTAATTTAATACATGAATAAACATAAAAAACATAAAGTCTTCAAATAATTATGCATAACAAAGTTCAAAACATATTAAATAAAAAAAAATCAGCAAATCAGCAGTTCAGCGTTTTAGGGTATTTTAGCTGATCAGCAAGTTGCTGAATTCAGCAGAAAATTCAGCGTTTAAGGGTGTCCCCCTAGTATTCTCTATGTATGAAATCTTAATAGAAATTCGAGCAGTATCCACTTGACTACCATGCGCAACATGACATTCGAGCGCCTTCTCTTTACGGACTACATGTTAACAATCGAGGCAATTTTATAATGAACGCAATCAATAGGCCGAAGATGATATTTGTTTTATCATTTTTGTTATTTGGTTAGTTGGCTAGTTGGCAGGTCCATTGGTTGTTAGGTTTGTTGGTTAGTATTAATTTTTGTATTAATTCCTTACCTTCTACAACATATCTAGCCAAGAAAACGTGAAACAGAATTAGTCTGTACTCCATTTTGATTGAAGTCAAAAAAGACAAATACGGACTAGAAAGTAATGGTATACTGTTCATGGTTGAACTATTCTTTAGAATTAGTGCATTATAATAGGGTCTGCAATTAGTGGCCTGCTCAGCCACAGAGACTTGCTAAAATATTAAAAATTTGAATAAAGTAGGTTTCGATATTATACTCATTATGGGGCAAATAGCAAAGGCGCTTATCAGATTGCACAGATGCGCAGTCTGATCTGCGTATTTGTTGTTCGCCTGCAACAAAATCAGGGTTTCTCTCGACGAGATCATATGAAGCTATATTATAGTATCTATGTACTTAAAATGTGTTTTGTTACATGTGCAGGTGTGCAGATTGTATACGTTTTTATGATAGTGTTGGAAACTTAGTGAAAAAGCACACAAAAGGCCTACACATTCGGAGTGCAATTAGTTTAAACATATTTTATTGCAATAATTTGCATGTACATGTATGCAATGGGGTTGGGCCACAAGCTAAATGCAATCATTAGTTCAATCTCCATGTCTCTTTAACCCATTTAAGCCGAATGGGATTTCCTTCTACCAATTGGACCAGTCTATTTCCGTTTTAAAGGTTGTTGGTTGGTATTTTTCATTTGTATTCAAATTTTAATAGAACAATTTGTAAGCAAACAGTGGAGACCCTGAAAGACGCCACGTTCTGTGGCATCTGATCTGGATCAGTACTGTTTGCCTATGTCCTACAAAAAGGACGCTATGCTTATAAGGGTTAATACACCTGTTTTAAGTATCTTGTCTACACATTCTTGACATTGGCGTACGTGCTGTTTCCAACTAGTGCTAAATACAATTGCATGCATTTGCATGTTTATGAAAAAAAATGTAAAAAAAACAGCAACACCGATTGGGCATTTTAGACCCGGCTCGTTGAAGACTACAAAATATGTGACTGTATCTTAGTAGTGACGGTATACGCATCCCATTTAACGGCCAGGACATAATTCCACTTATTAGACAAAAAAAAAATAAGCAGTGAAGACCAAGCCAAGAAGCAGCAAAACCTAACAACCCATCAGAATCTGCACTGTTTGAGGATTTGGCGCCAGTAAAATGCAGTTAAGCCCCGGTGGCTTTCGCTGCTGTCTGTTCTAAGGTCGTGGTTCTGTTGTTGTTGGTCTATTGTAGGTGGGATTTCTGTGTTTGTATTTGTTTTGTTATGCATTACCTTGTGCCCACTCTAGTTTTGCAATCATCTTGAAGAGGAAGAGAAAGCTGGTGGCTTTGCTATTATTGTCTTGTAGATGTATAGTTACTGTTAATGTTCTGTGGCTCTTCCTCGCGCTGCCTTGGGTTGGTCTGCAGTGTGTGATTGTGATATTTCCTGATCATACTCACTTACTTTTTACATTGAAAAGATCATTAACTATGTTGACAGAATTAACAGGATGAACTCTTTCCGAAATAAAAAGGGATTTTCAGATGGAATTCCATTTTTTTGACCGTCAAACATCAATATGGACATAATCATATTTGCGTTTTGCATCGTTATAGAGTACAAAAATGATGGTACAATGTAATTTATTTCACCTATGAACAGAGTAAATTTCCTCTATTGTGACTGCTCAGAATGCAGAAAATGATGTTCTTAAAATATGTTCTAAGTAATGTATTTGTCCTAATAGTTTAAAGAAAAGTTCAAATATCACTTTATATATCAAGTAGAAATCGGTTTACAACAGAGGAAATTTCCTCTGTTTCGAAAATGGGAAAAGTGTGTTCTTTAATCACAATCATATTTTCATTTTATTTCAGAACAGAGGAATTTTCCTACATTCTCCATTCAGTATCTCAACAATCAATAAAAGAAGTGACCTTTACAACAGAGGAATTTTCCACTGTTTAGTAGTTCGACAATTTCCTATAGTGACTTCCAGAACTCCATTTCCTCTGTTTGGTAGTTCAATAATTTCCTATAGTGACTTCCAGAACTCCAAGTTCAACTTGCTTGACATTCTAGTCATAACTTAAATATTACCAATTTTAGAATAGAGGAATTTTCCTCTGTTTGGTAATTCAATAATTTCTAATTGAGAGAATTAAGAGCCCACTTTGTTCAATATTTCTGTTGCACATTAATTACAGTTTAAGAAAAGAAAAATTTTCCTCTGTTTAGTAGTTTTACAATTTCCTATAGTGACTTCCAGAACTCAGAGCCCAACATGTTTGACATTCTAGTCATAACTAGTAGTCATAACTGAAATATAACTAAGTTTTGAATAGAGGAATTTTCCTCCGTTCAGTAATTCAACCATTTTCCAATTGCGTGAATTAAGAGCCCACTTTGTTCATTATTTCTGTCGTACTTTATTTACAGCTTTTTCAGTAGTTCTGCAGTTTCCTACAGTGACTTCGAGAGCCCAACTTGTTTGAAATTCTAGTCATAACTTAAATATTACCAAGTTTTGAATAGAGGAATTTTCCTCCATTCAGTATTTCAACCATTTTCTATAATGAAAAAGAAGAATCCTGTTTGTTAAACATTTCCATCTTAACATAATCATCCATTTTTAGAATAGAGGAATTTTCCTCTCTTCAGTAGAATTTCTTATAGAGTGACTTGCAGAACTCAGAGCTCAACTTGTATGACATTCCCATCATAACATCAATCAAAATGTTAATACCCAATTTAGATTAGAATTTAGATTAGAGGAATTTTCAAAATTTTTCTATAATGAGAGCTAAAAGTGACTTTGTGGCTAGGAAATTTCAAAACTTATTTGACATTCCCATCATAGCTTTAATACCAATTTTGAATAGAGGAATTTTCCTCTGTTCAGTAAACTGTCCACTAAAAGGACATAAAAGAGTCTAAAAATTTAAATTCTAATTTGTCGCATAAAGCCAGTTTTCCTGCTTAATTTGAGGGCTGAAAATTGGATAGTGTGACCTTAAAGGCGTGCCAAAGAAACTAGGGGTCAAGACCCAAATTTCACAAAAAGCTATCATTTTTGGGGGGCATGCTTTTGATATTGCATGCTCAAGATGCATTATGGGTATCTTTGTTTTTCTAAGATTTTTTTTAGCGAAACCATAATTGTGAATAATTGTGGTTCTGGTCAAATTACATGGATGTGCAGGCTCAACCACATATGATATTTATGGACAACACATCTCATGATAATACTCCCAATAATCATAACATACGAGTTGCTAATGAAATTTGTTACGTATATCATCTATATCCAGCTATAAAGATCAGATGTGCCTGCAGAATCATTTTCAGCAAAACAGTCACCTCTCATAATCACCACGCATGAAAATAGTCAATGGTTCATACCACAATATAGACATTTAGCCACAGTATTGCTGTTTCACCATAAATAAACGTCACAGCTTGAACCCTCTTTTCATGGACTGGCCAATTTAGATTTGTATTATGTTACCATAAAACTTTGGAACATATATAATATATTATGTAAAAAAGAAAACATAAGCTTAACATAACTTACAACAAATATTTTATTTTTTACAACTTGAACTCTTACAAAGTTACAAGATCCTTATATAAGCTGCACCACGAGAAAACCTGTGTTCCATGTTGGTCACCAAATGACCCTAAAACTTATATTTTCAGATACAATGACTAAAATTTACAAAATGGAGTGTACTATAAAATTACTTTCAAACAATAACAAAAACAAATAACAATAGTGTTGATCAGGCAACACAGATATGCAGGCTAAACTACACTATTGATATTATATACAATAAGAACAGATATTCTCATGATGTAGCTTATACCAAACAAGCTATGAGCAGCGCATGAAATAGTGCTACTTATAACAGGTCTCTACCTATAAGAACAATATTTTGCCTTGGTTCTTAATGTCCAATTCAGCAATTTCTCAGTTATGTCAGGATTGGTCATACTCAGTTGTACCAGTGTACAATGTCTAGCCCAATGACAAAATGCAATTGCCTATGGTGAGGCTTGGACTCACAATCCTGTGATTGTAAGTGTCTACCACTGAGCCAAAGCGCTCCCAATCTGCCTATGAGCCGTGACATGTTATTTTCAACAATGTTGCATTTTGACTAGTGTAGACTCAGACAAGCCTTTGCAGCCACCATTTAATTTTAGAAATTCAAAATGCTTTTCAGTCAGTAGCTTAAAGCTTAACTCATAGAAAATTTAAGCAACTACCAAAGCCTCTGATCAGTCTGCACGTATGCACAGGTTGGCCTGAGCCTTTGCTGGTTGCACAAACCAAATTTTTGGAAATCTTGTGCCGGAGCTCATATTTTTAAAATCAAGAGAAGAATCTTCATCTTCACCCACTGAGTTTGGAAGACAACAAATGTGGTTTGAACCAAATAATAAATATTTAGCCCCACGTGAGCTGACTAACTAGTTTAAATAAATAAATCAATAAAATGAGAAATATAAGTTAATGAATATTTACAAATTGAATAACGCAATGAAAGGTTAAAACATATCGTGCAGTTCTTTCCTTGTTTCAGAATAAAGCTTCATGAACTGGAAAAACTCTTCTCATAAAGAGTTTAAGAGTTTAAGAACAGTTCCAGTATGACTTAGGAATGTTAGATAGGACAAATTTTTAGAACATGTTTTCTTAAAAGTTTTCAATATGTTTTAGCATTCCATTCTATGCACTTTTCATGGCTGAACATGAAATACATTTGATATTTAAACATCATAACATATACTTATATGAGGACATGTTTACTCTCTGAGCCAATTTGCCATTAATTATAAATAATGACAACATGGTTAGGAAACTTCATGGGTAGGAAGCTGCTATCTCTGTATATGGAGCCCAAAACAAAATTGCCCAAAACAATAACAAAATATTTTAACAAAAAAGGATATAGTGCTCCACCCTGGTCTTTCAACTTCTAATCCAAGCTGATGTGATCTGCAAATTGTGTACGGTTTTATAAGAATTGTTTTGTTGTGAGGTAAACAACCTTCATATACCTCACAACAAAAAGGATTTAGACAAAACCGTACACAATTTACTGCTAGCCTTCGCTTAGATACGAAGTTAAAAGAACAGAGTGGAGCACTACATTCTCCCTTTTTCACAATATTACACTATGAAAGCACCAAATGGAAAACTTACGGTTTCCATGTGATTTTTTCAACCTCCATATAAAGAACCGGAAAGACCCTCATAAGCTTTCCTTTTAAGAGCCAGAGGCTCTGTTTTTGAAGTTACCTACCAGTGACAATACTTTACAAAGTGGCAGAAAATTTCTAATATAGTATCTGGGGATGCTCTTATTTCATAATAAAATCCTATGTGCAGGGAAATAGCTATGTTCAAGAAATGTTTTGATAGGTTCAAGAACAAATCTAAGAACAGCTTAAGAACAATTGATAAAAACACAATGTTAAAAATAATAAGAAATTAAAAGAACAAATGTTTGAATATTTCAAAAGAAAAAAGAGATCTAGAAATATCTCAAATCTTCAGAACAAATTTAAGAACAGTATAAGAGCTCCAGTGACAAAACTGTTCAGGAACAGCAGATTTTTGAAAAGAAAAACCAAACACCAGAGAAAAACACAATGTTCAGTGAAACTTACCAAAAATATTCAAGAAAATATAACATATTTTATATGTACTTATACTATTCTTGAAGCATGTTCTTGTAGAGATCAATTTTAAGCAAAGTTAAAATACATCGGTTCAAATTCAACTTGTCATAACCTCTAAAATGTCAAACAGTCTGGACCCCTACAGGTCCAGACAGAATGCAAGCATGATCTGGGTCAAAATTGTTTGAAAGGGTTATCAGCAGATGACAATGTAATTTAAAAGTTAAATGCATAGTTAAAAATCATCGGTTTAACTTCAACTTGTCATAACCTCTAAAGTGTCAAACAGTTTGGACCCCTATCAGGTCCAGACAGAATGTCGGGCCTATCTGGGTCCAAATTGTTTGAAAGGGTTATCAGCAGATGAAAATGTCATGTAAAGGTTTAAGGCAAAGTTAAAACACATCGGTTCAACTTCAACTTGTCATAACCTCTAAAGTGTCAAACAGTTTGGAAAGGGATCAAATCTGGACAGAATGTTGGGCCTGATCTGGGTCCAAATTGTTTGAAACACTTATCAGCAGATGTCATCTGCTGACAAAGTCATGTAAAGGTTTAATGCAAAAATAAAACATTGGTTCAACTCCAACTTGTCATAACCTCTAACGTGTAAAACAGTTTGGACCCCTATCAGGTCCAGACAGAATGTCTGGCCTGATCTGAACCAAATTGTTTGAAAGGGTTATCAGTAGATGACAATGTCATGTAAGAGTTTAACACAAAGCTTTAAAACATCTATTCAACTTCAACTTGATAAATAGTTTGGACCACTATCAGGTTGGGACAGAATGTTGGGCCTGATCTGGGTCCAAATTGTTTAAAACACTTATCAGCATATGACAGTGTCATGTTAAAGTTTAACGCAAAATTAAAATACATCAGTTCAACTAGTCATAACCTCTAAAGTGTCTTACAATTTGACCCCTATCAGTTCCAGACAGAATGCCAGGCCTGATCTTGGTCCAATTATTTAAAAGGGTTATCAGCAGATGACAATGTCATGTTAAAGTTTAACGCAAAGTTAAAATACATCACTTCAGCTTTAATTTGTCATAACCTCTAAAGTGTCAACCAGTTTGGACCTCTATCAGGTCTTGACAGAATGATGAACCTGTTCTTGGGTCTAAATTGTTTGAAAGGGTTATCAGCAGATGACAATTTCATGTTTAAGTTTAACGCAAAGTTAAAATACATCGGTTCAACTTCAACTTGTAGTAACCTCTAAAAGTGTCAAACAGTTTGGACCCCTATCAGGTCCGGACAGATGTGGGCCTGATCTGGGTCCAAATTGTTTGAAAGGGTTATCCGCAGATGAAAATGTTGTGTTAAAGTTTTACCCAAAGTTAAAATACATCTGTTCAACTTCAACTTGTCATAACCTCTAAAGTGTCAAACAGTTTGGACCCGTATCAGGTCTGGAATTGTCTAGCCTGATCTGTGTCCAAATTGTTTGAAAAGGTTATCAGCAGATGACAACGTCATGTAAATGTTTAACTCATAGGTAAAATACATCTGTTTAACTTCAACTTGTCATAACCTCTTAAGAGTCAAACAGTTTGTACCCCTATCAGGTCGAGGCAGAATGATGAGCCTGTTCTGGGTCCAAATTGTTTGAAAGGGTTATCAGCACATGACAATGTCATGTTAAAGTTAATTGCAAAATTAAAATACATCGGTTCAACTTGTAGTATCCTCTAAAGAGTCAAACGGTTTGGACCCCTATCAGGTCTGGACAGATCGTCAGGCCTGATCTGGGTCCATATTGTTTGAAAAGGTTATCAGCAGATGGCAATGTAATGTAAAGGTTTAACACAAAATTAAAAAACATTGGTTCAGCTTCAACTTGTCATAACCTCTAAAGTGTCAAACAGTTTGGAACCCAATCAGGTCCAGACAGAATGTCGGGCCTGATCTGGGTCCAAATTGTTTGAAATGGTTGTCAGCAGATGACAATGTCATGTTAAAGTTTAACGGAAAGTTAAAATACATTGGTTCAACTTCAACTTGTCATAACCTCTTAAGTGTCAAACAGTTTGGACCTGGATCAGGTCTGGACAGAATATATGGCCTGATCTGGGTCCAAATTGTTTGAAAGAGTTATCAGCAGATGACATTGTCATGTAAAGGTTTAACGCAAAGTTAAAATACATTGGTTCAACCTCAACTTGTCTTAACCTCTAAAGCGTCAAACAGTTTGGGTCCCTATCAGGTCCAGACAGAATATGGAGCCTGATCATGGTCCAAATTGTTTGAAAGGCTTATCAGCAGATGACAATGTCATGTAAAGGTTTAACGCAAAGATAAAATACATCTGTTCAACTTCAACTTGTCATAACCTCTAAAGTGTAAAATAGTTTTGACCCCTATCATATGTGGGCAGAATGTTGGGCCTGTTCTGGGTCCAAATTACTTGAAAGGTTTATCAGCAGATGACAATGTCATGTTAAGGATTAAAACAAAGTTAAAATACATCGTTTCAACATCAACTTGTCATAACCGCTAAAAGTGTCAAACAGTTTAACCCAGATCATGTCCGGACAGAATGTGGGCCTGATCTGGGTCATAATTGTTTGAAAGGGTTATCCACAGATGAAAATGTTGAGTTAAAGTTTTACGCAAAGTTAAAATACATCTGTTCAACTCCAACATGTCATAACCTCTAAAGTGCAAAACTGTTTGGACCCCTATAAGTTCTTGAAATGTCGACCCTGATCTGGGTCCAAATTGTTTGAAAGGGTTATAAGCAGATGACAATGTCATGTAAAGGTTAAACCCATAGTTAAAATACATCTGTTCAACTTCAACTTGTCATAACCTCTAAAGATTCAAACAGTTTGGACCCCTATCAGGTCTGGACAGAATATCAGGCCTGATCTTGGTCCAAATTGATTAAAAGGGTTATCAGCAGATGACAATGTCATGTTAAAGTTTAAAGCAAAAGTAAAATACATCGGTTCAACTTCAACTTGTAGTAACCTCTAAAGTGTCAAACAGTTTGACCCCTATCAGGTCCGGACAGAACGTTGGGCCTGTTCTGGGTCCAAATTGTTTGAAAGGGTTATCAGCAGATGACAATGTCATGTTAAAGTTTAATGCAAAAGTAAAATACATCGGTTCAACTTCAACTTGTAGTAACCTCTAAAGTGTCAAACAGTTTGACCCCTATCAGGTCTGGACAGAACGTTGGGCCTGATCTGGGTCCAAATTTTTTGAAATACTTATCAGCAGATGTCATCTGTTGACAAAGTCATGTAAAGGTTTAACGCAAAGAAAAAAAAACATTGGTTCAACTCCAACTTGTCATAAGCTCTAACGTGTAAAACAGTTTGGACCCCTATCAGGTCCAGACAGAATATCAGGCCTGATCTGGGTCCAAATTGTTTGAAAACGTTATCAGTAGATGACAATGTCATGTAAAAGTTTAACACATAGCTTTAATACATTGGTTCAACTTCAACTTGTCATAACCTCTAAAGTGTCAAACAGTTTGGACCCCTATCAGGTAAGGACAGAATGTCGGGCCTGATCTGAGTCCAAATTGTTTGAAAGGGTTTTCAGCAGATGACAATGTCATGTTAAAGATTAACGCAAATTTAAAATACGTCGGTTCAACTTCAACTTGTCATAACCTCTAAACTGTCAAACAGTTTGGACCCCTATCAGGTCCAGACAGAATGTCAAGATTGTCAGCAGATGACAATGTCTTGTTAAAGTTTAACCCATAGTTAAAATACATTGGTTCAACTTCAACTTGTCATAACCTCTAATGAGTCAAACAGTTTGGACCCCTATCTGGTGTGGGCAGAATGTTAGCCCCGATCTGGGTCCAAATTACTTGAAAGGGTTATCAGCAGATGACAATGTCCTGTTTAAGTTAAACGCAAAGCTAAAATATATCGGTTCACCTTCAACTTGTCATAACCTCTTAGGTGTCAAACAGTTTACCCCCTATTAGGTCCGGACAGAATGTTGAGCCTGATCTGGGTCCAAATTGTTTGAAAGGGTTATCAGCAGATGACAATGTCATGTTAAAGATTAACGCAAATTTAAAATACGTCGGTTCAACTTCAACTTGTCATAACCTCTAAACTGTCAAACAGTTTGGACCCCTATCAGGTCCAGACAGAATGTCAAGATTGTTAGCAGATGACAATGTCTTGTTAAAGTTTAACCCATAGTTAAAATACATTGGTTCAACTTCAACTTGTAATAACCTCTAATGAGTCAAACAGTTTGGACCCCGTTCTGGTGTGGGCAGAATGTTAGCCCCGATCTGGGTCCAAATTACTTGAAAGGGTTATCAGCAGATGACAATGTCCTGTTTAAGTTAAACACAAAGCTAAAATATATCGGTTCACCTTCAACTTGTCATAACCTCTTAGGTGTCAAACAGTTTACCCCCTATCAGGTCCGGACAGAATGTTGAGCCTGATCTGGGTCCAAATTGTTTGAAAGGGTTATCAGCAAATGACAATGTCATGTTAAAGATTAACACAAATTTAAAATAAATTGGTTCAGCTTCAACTTGTCATAACCTCTAAACTGTCAAACAGTTTGGACCCCTATCAGGTCCAGACAGAATGTCAAGCCTAATCTGAGTTCAAATTCTTTGAAAGGGCTATCAGCAGATGACAATGTCATGTAAAGGTTTAACTCAAAGTTAAAATACATCGGTTCAACTTAAACTTGTCATAACCTCTAAAGTGTCAAACAGTTTAACCCATATCAGGTTCGGACAGAATGTGGGGCCTGATATGGGTCAAAATTGTTTGAAAGGGTTATCAGCAGATGATAATGTCATGTAAATGTTTAACGCAAAGTTAAAATTCATTTGTTCAACTTAAACTTGTCTTAACCTCTAAAGCGTCAAACAGTTTGGACCCCTATCAGGTCCAGACAGAATGTCGGGCCTGATCTGGTTCCAAATTGTTTGAAAGGGTTATCAGCAGATGCCAATGTCATGTAAAGGTTTAACGCAAAGTTAAAAATCATCGGTTCAACTTTAACTTGTCATAACCTCTAAAGTATCAAATAGTTTTGACCCCTATCAGGTCTGGACAGAATGTTGGGCCTGATCTGGGTCCAAATTACTTGAAATTGTTATCAGCAGATGACAATGTCATGTTAATGATAAATGCAAAGTTAAAATACATCGGTTTAACTTCAACTTGTCATAACCTTTAGACGCTTTAGAGGTTATGACAAGTTGAAGTTGAACCAATGTATTTTAACTTTGGGTTAAACCTTTACATGACATTGTCATCTGCTGATGATCCTCTCAAACAATTTAGACCCAGATCAGGCCCAACGTTCTGTCCGGAACTGATAGGGGTTAAACTGTTTGACACTTAAGAGGTTATGACAAGTTGAAGTTGAACCGATGTATTTTAACTATGTGATAAACTTTTACATGATATTTCCATCTGCTGATAACCCTTTTAAACAATTTGGACCCAGATCAGGCCCGCCATTCTGTCGGGACCTGATAGGGGTCCAAACTGTTTGAAGCTTTAGAGGTTATGACAAATTGAAGTTGAAGCAATGTATTTTAACTTTGCGTCAAACATTAACATGACATTGTCATCTGCTGATAACCCTTTCAAACTATATGGACCAAGATCAGGCCCAACATCCGGTCTTGACCTGACAGAGGTCAAACTGTTTGACACTTTAAAGGTTATGACAAGTTGAAGTTAAATCGATGTATTTTAACTATGTGTTAAACTTTTATATGACATTGTCATCTGCTGATAACCCTTTCAAACTTTATGGACCAAGATCAGGCCCAACATCCTGTCTGGACCCGATAGAGGTCAAACTGTTTGACACTTTAGAGGTTATGACAAGTTGTAGTTGAACCAATGTTTTATTTTTGCGTTAAACCTTTACATGACTTTGTCAGCAGATGACATCTGTGATAAGTCTTTCAAACAATTTGGACCCAGATCAGGCCCAACATTCTCTCCAGACCTGATCCAGGTCCAAACTGTTTGACACTTTAGAGGTTATCACAAGTTGAACCAATGAATTTTAACTTTGCGTTAATCGTTAACATGGCATTGTCATCTGCTGATAAATCTTTTAAGTAATTTGGAATAAGATCAAAAACTCAACAACAAGAAAACCTCTGTATTTACGGATAGGATCCTTAAGAAATACTGAAATTGAATACATGGAACATCTTAATTTTTCCTGGTCTTCTGAATCAGCCAAAACACTGGGCATAACTTTTTTTTCTGAGAGCAAGCGCATGCAAGAAAATAATCTTCTGCCAAAATTGTGTGAATTTAGCAACTGTTTGAAACGCTGGAGTCACAGAAAATTGACATTAATGGGCAAAATCACCGTAGTAAAAACATTTGCACTTCCAAAGTTAATATACCCTTTTACAATTTTAGCTGACCCTGACAAACAAATAATAAATAAGTTAAATTTTGAAATATTTTCATTCATATGGGATTCAAAACCAGAAAAAAATTCAAAGAACTAGATTATATCAAGATTATAAAAATGGAGGTCTTAGATTGATAAATTTAGAACACTTTATTTATTCAAAAAAAGCAAGTTGGTTAAAACGAATTTTTGAAAACGAAAATGAACCCTGCATTTGGAAAACCTTCTATACACAAAAACTAGATAAATATGGGGGCAAACTTATATTAGAATGTAATTTAAAGGAAAGTGATTGTACGATTGTATGTAAAAACAATGTATTTTTAAAAGATATACTGATTGCATAGTGTAAAATAAATTATAGCGAAACACAAAAAAGTATATCCAAACAAATTATATGGAACAATTCCGACATTAAATGTTCCAATACTATCCTTTATTATAAACAATGGCAGGAAAGAGGCATCAAATACATAGAGCACATATATGACTACAGAATAAAGCAATTTTATAACTTTGAAGAACTGCAAAATTTATACGACATATCTGATAAAGATTTTCTTAAATATTACCACATTGTTAATAACATTCGTGAAGACTTGAAAGCACTGCTTAAAGAGGAAAACCCACTTACACAGGAACCAAATAAACAAACAAAAACACTTAATTTATTGAATACAAAACAAAATAAAATAACCGAATTTCTATACAGTGTTCAATTGCAAACACATAATAACAGCAATAAAAAGTCAGAAATGAAATGGACAAACGAATTTTTAGACCAAAATATCGATTGGGAATCTGCATATTTGATGGCGTTTCGATGTACAAATGATGTAAAATTAATATAAATATTTAATGCGCATTGTACCAAATAACAGATATTTATTTAAATGCAAAATAGCACCGACAGTTTTATGCGATTTCTGCTCCATGCAAGAAGAGAACATGCACATTTATTCTGGGACTGTATATATTATCAAAAATTTTGGTCGCACATAAGAATTTTTCTAAATGACAATAATATGCAAGTTGACATTTCCTATCTGAAAATAAGTTTTGGAATACTAAATCGTAATAGTATGAAAAATGAAATGATTAATTTTATAATTTTATTAGCGAAATACTACATTTATGCATCAAAATACAAACAGCAAAAACCAATTTTTTAAGGGTTTAAAAACATACTAAAACAAAGAAAAGAAATAGAACATTACAATGCCTTGTCTAAAGATAAACTTGATTATCATAATCAGAAATGGGGTTCCCTAGGTACTGTCTTATAACAATGCAATTTGTTTCTCCAGCACAATAAAACAACCTTCAAAATAAAATTCTTGCTTCTCTCAAAAATGTATATCTACTGTTTTCAGCGCAATTACATCAGATCCAAGCCATAACCAATTAATATTGTTCATATCCTTTAAGCATCTTACAATGGCATTTGCCAAGTCAAAGCACTTTGAGAGACATGTGTTGTGCTAAATGTGGATAAATACAGGTTACAATTATTATTTACTTATTTATTTATCTGTTATATTTATATATTTATTTCTCTTTCTCTTCCTCAGTCTTGTATTGGGTTTATCTCCTACCACTTTCCAAATTTGCATAAACCCTTCCACAACATCTAGAATTGCATTCAAACATCATATTGTGAAACAAATAAATTATTGTTATCTAATGTTAAGTGATATTGTGCATGTGATGTTATATACGGCTCAATAAAAGTTTGGCACCGACTCTAAAATCGCGTCCACGTTTGAATATTTAAAACTTACAAACGGCATTATAAAAAAAGCGTTAGTGGACCACATATAAATTAATCTTTGACACCCAGTCAGATGCATAACCTCCAAAAGTTAAAAAAAATATATCACTTGAAGCATATAATCATTTTTGCAACAAAATCAAAGGTAGCCTGTCTGAGTGGAAGTGTCTCCGTGATCATGCGTATAATTTTATCTGAAAGACCTATTACATAATTTTACAATTGTGCAATACAATTCCTTGCGCATTGTCTGGAAATGTGTACGCAGGGTCATTGAAAATAAGAAAATAAGTTACTTTCTAGCTTGAATAGGTTGTATGGATTTGGCCTTTGCCTGGGTAAACTCAGGTATAACCTATACAAGGTACCTTCTGTGGCCCCGCTTTGAGGTCGTTTTTGTGAATATACAGTTTTGGCTTCTTCAAGTGATAAATGTTTTTGGCTTACACAGGTTATGCCCCTAACCGATATTTGTGCAAAACTTTTGTTGAGCAGTGTTGAATATGCTGTTCCAATATGAATCAAGATTGTGATGTGTAAATGCTATTCTAAATAAAGATATACATGATAAAAAAAAAAAGATCAGGCCCAACATTCTGCCCGCACCTGATAGGGGTCAAAACTATTTGACACTTTAGGGAGTTCGACAAATTGAAGTCGAACCGATGTATTTTAACTTTGCGTTAAACCTTTACATGACATTGTCATCTGCTGATAACCCTTTCAAACAATTTGGACCCAGGTCAGGCCTGAAATTCTGTCTGGACCTAATAGGGTTTCAAACTGTTTGATGCTTTAGAGGTTATGACAAGTTGAAGTTGAACCAATGTATTTTAATTTTGTGTTAATCTTCATCATCACAATGTCATCTGCTGATAACCCTTTCAAACAATTTGGACCCAGATCAGGCCTGACATTGTCCAGACCTGATAGGGGTCCAAACTTTTTTACTTTTTAGAGGTTATGACAAGTTGAAGTTGAACCAATGTATTTCAGCTTTGCATTAAACTTTGACATGACAATGTCATCTGCAGATAACCCTTTCTTACAATTTGGATCTAGATCAGGCCCAACATTCTGTCTGGACCTGATAGTGGTCCAAACTGTTTAACACTTTAGAGGTTATAACAAGTTGAAGTTGAACCGATGTATTTTAACTTTGTGTTAAACTTTAACATGACATTGTCATCTGCTGATAACCATTTCAAACAATTTGGACCCAGATCAGGCCCAACATTCTGTCGGGACCTGAATCTGGTCCAAATTGTTTGACGCTTTAGAGGTAATTACAAGTTGAAGTTGAACCGATGTATTTTAACTTTGCGCTAAACCTTTAATGACATTGTCATCTGCTGATATCCCTTTCAAACAATTTGGACCCTGATCAGGCCCGACATTCTGTCTGGACCTGATTGGGGTCCAAACTGTTTGACACTTTACAGGTTATGACAAGTTGAAGTTGAACCTTTGTATTTTAACTATGGGTTAAACCTTAACATGACATTGTCATCTGATGATAACCCTTTAAAACATTTTGGACCCAGATCAGGCTCTACATTCTGTCCAGATCTGATAGGGGTCCAAACTATTTGTCACTTTAGAGGTTATGACAAGTTTAAGTTGAACCGATGTATTTTAACTATGCTTTTAATTTTTACATGACATTGTCATTTGCTGATAACCCTTTTAAACATTTTGGACCAAGATCAGGCCCGACACTCTGTCTGGACCTGATAGGGGTCCAAACTGTTTGACACTTTAGAGGTTATGACAAGTTGAAGTTGAACGGATGAATTTTGATTATGCGTTAAACTTTTACATGATATTGTCATCTGCTGATAACCCTTTCAAGCAATTGGCACCCAGATCAGGCCCAACATTCTGTCCAGACCTGATAGGGTTCCAAACTATTTGACACTTTAGAGGTTATGACAAGTTGAAGTTGAACCGATGCATTTTAACTTTTTGTTTAACTTAAACATGATATTGTCATCTGCTGATAACCCTTTTAAATAATTTGGACCCAGATCAGGCCTGACATTCTGTCAGGACCTGATCAGGGTCTAAACTGTTTGACACTTTAGAGGTTATGACAAGTTGAGTTGAACCAATGTTTTATTTTTGCGTTAAACCTTTACATGACTTTGTCAGCAGATGACATCTGCTGATAAGTGTTTCAATCAATTTGGACCCAGATCAGGCCCAACATTCTCACCTGACCTGATAGGGGTGCAAACTAATTGACACTTTAGAGGTTATGTCAACTTGAAGTTGAACCAATGTATTTTAACTTTGCGTTAATCCTTTACATGACATTTTCATCTGATGATAACCCTTTCAAGTAATTTGGACCCAGATCAGGGCCAACATACTACCCTCACCTGATAGGGGTCAAAACTATTTGACACTTTAGAGGTTATGACAAGTGGAAGTTGAACCGATGTATTTGAACTTTGCGCTAAACCTTTACATGTCATTGTCATCTGCTGATAACCCTTTCAAACAGTTTGGACCCAGATCAGGCCCAACATTCTGTCCGGACCTGAAAGGGGTCCAAACTGTTTGACGCTTTAGAGGTTAAGACAAGTTG
This sequence comes from Loripinus fragilis, assembly GCA_964019695.1. NCBI lineage: Eukaryota > Metazoa > Mollusca > Bivalvia > Lucinida > Lucinidae > Loripinus > Loripinus fragilis. Next base: position 92,055,582 of record OZ026523.1, read on the forward strand.
AAGTTGAACCAATGTATTTTAACTTTGCGTTAAACCTTTACATGACAGTGTCATCTGCTGATGACCCCTTCAAATAATTTGGACCCAGATCAGGCCCAACATTCTCTCCGGACCTGATAGGGGTTAAACTGATTGACACTTTAGAGGTTATGACATTTTGAAGTTGATCTGATATATTTTAACTTTGCGTTAAACTTGTACATGACATTGTCATCTGCTGATACGTGTTTCAAACAACTTGGACCTAGATCAGGCCCGAGATTATGTCCTGACCTGATAGGGGTCAAAACTTTTTGACACTTTAGAGGTTATGACAAGTTTAAGTTGAACCGATGTATTTTAACTTTGCGTTAAACTTTTACATGACATTGTTATCTGCTGATAACCCTTTCAAACAATTTGGACCCAGGTCAGGCCCGACATTCTGTCTGGACCTGATAGTTGTCCAAACTGTTTGACACTTTAAAAGGTTATGACAAGTCGAAGTTGAACCAATGTGTTTTAACTATGCATTTAACTTTTACATTACATTGTCATCTGCTGATAACCCTTTCAAACAATTTGGACCCAGATCAGGCCCGGCATTTTGTCTGGACCTGATAGTCGTCCAAACTTTTTGACACTTTAGAGTTTATGACAAGTTGAAGTTGAACCGATGTATTTCAACTTTGTGTAAAATTGATCTGTACAAGAACATGCTTCAAGAATAGTATAAGAGCATATTAAGTACATATAAAATGTGTTATATTTTCTTGAATATTTTCATAAGTTTCAATGAACATTGTTTTTTTTCTCTGGTGTTTGGTTTCTTTTCAAAAATCTGCTATTCCTGAACAGTTTTCTCACTGGTGCTCTTATAATGTTCTTAAATTTGTTCTGAAGATTTGAGATATTTCTTGATCTCTTTTTTTCTTTTAAAATATTCATACATTTGTTCTTTAAATTTCTTATTATTTTTAACATTGTGTTTTAATCAATTGTTCTTAAGCTATTCTTAGATTTGTTCTTGAACCTATCAAAAACATTTCTTGAACATAGCTATAGCCCTGCACATTGGATTTAATTACAGAATAAGAGCATCCCCAGATACTATATTAGAAATTTTCTGCCACTTCATAAAGTATTGTTACTGGTAGGAAACTTCAGAAACAGAGCCTTTGGCTCTAAGAAATAAATGCTTATGAGGGTCTTTCGGATCTTTATATGGAGGTTGAAAAAAATCACCTAAAAACCGTTAGTTTTCCATTTGGTGCTTTCATAGTGTAATATTGTGAAAAAGAGAGAATGTATTGCTCCGCTCTGATCTTTTAACTTCGTATCTAAGCAAAGGCCAGCAGCAAATTGTGTACGGTTTTGTCTAAATCCTTTTTGTCGCGAGGTATATGAAGGTTGTTTACCTCACAACAAAACAATTCTGATAAAACCATACACAATTTGCAGATCACATCAGCTTGGATTAAGTTGAAAGACCAGGGTGGAGCACTAAATCACTTTTTGTTCAAATATTTTGTTATTGTTTTGGGCAATTTTTTTGGCCTCCATATACAGAGATAGCAGCTTCCTACCCATGAAGTTTCCTACCTGTGTTGTCATTATTTATAATTAATGGCAATTTGGCTCAGAGAGTAAACATGTCCTCATATAAGTATATGTATTTTTTAATAATAAGTATTGTATAATATGTCATGTTATGATGTTTAAATATCAAATGTGTTACATGTTCAGCCATAAAAAGTGCATAGAATGGAATGCTTAAACATATTGAAAACTTTTTAAGAAAAAAATGTTCTAAAAATTTGTCCTATCTAACATTCCTAAATCATACTGGAACTGTTCTTAAACTCTTTATGAGAAGAGTTTTTACAGTTCATGAAGCTTTATTCTGAAACAAGGAAAGAACTGCATGATATGTTTTAACCTTTCATTGCGTTATTCAATTTGTAATTATTAATTAACTTATATTTTACATTTATTGATTTATTTATTTAAACTAGTCAGTCAGCTCACGAGACAGTGGTATTTATCAAAATGGTCATTTCTTTATTGCTCACATACAGGTATTCAGTGGGGCTAAATATTTATTATTTGGTTCAAACCACATTTGTTGTCTTCCAAACTCAGTGGGTGAAGATGAAGATTCTTCTCTTGATTTTACAAATATGAGCTGCAGCACAAGATTTCCAATAATTTGGTATATGCAACCAGCATAGGCTCAGGCCAACCTGTGCATACGTGCAGACTGATCAGAGGCTTTGGTAGTCGCTTGAATATTCTATGAGTTAAGCTACTGACTGAAAAGCATTTGGAATTTCTAAAATTTAAAGGAGACTGCACAGGCTTGTCTGAGTCTACACTAGTCAAAATGCAACATTGTTGGAAATAACATGTCACGGCTCATAGGCAGATTGGGAGCGCTTTGGCTCAGTGGTAGACACTTACAATCACAGGATTGTGAGTCCAAGCCTCACCATAGGCATTGCATTTTGTCATTGGGCTAGACATTGTACACTGGTACAACTGAGTATGACCAATCCTGACATAACTGAGAAATTGCTGAATTGGACATAAAGAACCAAGGCAAAATATTGTTCTTATAGGTAGAGACCTGTTATAAGTAGCACTATTTCATGGGCTGCTCATAGCTTGTTTGGTAGAAGCTACATCATGAGAATATCTGTTCTTATTGTATATAATATCAATAGTGTAGTTTAGCCTGCATATCTGTGTTGCCTGATCAACACGGTCAGTAAAATATTCTACTGGAGGGCTTAAACCGGTTTAACTGCACCAACCTCACCCTTAATTCAGATGTGGATAAAGACACATAGATAAATGGTTTGTATGAAAGACCCCTAACTTATCAATGCATCATCTCCTAAAAAACATAAATCAAGATAAAACAAGGAGATAAAGCAAGGATAAGGACTCAACAGTAAATTAAACTGAATACCAGAGCAAAAGAAATCCAACAGGTAAACCCCGGTGGGCCGGACAAACAGCCAAAGCATCAGATCCCTACCATTTCATCAATACATAAGTCTTTAAGTCGGAACCATCACAGAGTCTGAAGTCCGACCCACCGGCGTGCAATTAAAGAGGAAAGCAAAGTTGCCAACCGTGATTTGGTTGACTACCAAGCATGCAGTCTGTTGCAATACATTAATGTTATAGCCAATCTTTTTATAATGGGAAATTATTTTAATGAAATGCGCTGAAAAATTATTAGAGCCAACAATCTTCTGCAATTTACACACCAAGTCACCATAGAAATCAGGTTCAGAAAGTCCTTGGGGCAAGAGAGATTTAAGTCCAACTTGGAATTTAGAAATCAAATCATAGTATCGTCTATAAAATTTTGAAAATGTTTTGCGAAGTTTATGATACCGATAGCTTTGTTCTGAGTTAGCAATTTATTGCGAGTGTTGAAGTCAGCAACATAGCTAGATGCTCTAGCAAAACGAATGAGTTGAGAGATATAGACTCCATCGGATGTAGAACGAGGAATATCACCATCTAAAAATGGGAAATTGACAATTTCAAAATCAAAGTCGTCACGTTTATCATAAATAATGGTAGAAACAATATCATTAGAAATTGACAAATGCAAGTCTAAAAATGCGGCTTCGGTATCAGAGGCATTGGCTTTATTCAGTTGGAGCTCTGAATGGTATATTTGACTAACCATATTGTCAAAATAAACATAATTTATATTTAAAATATCGTCCAAATATCTGGAAGTAGTATTAAACGCATCAAAACATAAGCCTGCTTATCATCAGAAAGAGACAGCATAAAGTTCCTCTCATAACAAAACAGGAATAAATCTGCAACCAGGGGAGCACAATTAGTGCCCATAGTAATGTTAAGCTTATGTTTTCTTTATTACATATTATATAATATATGTTCCAAAATTTTATTGTAACATAATAAAAATCTAAATGGGCCAGTCCATGAAAAGAGGATTCAAGCTGTGACATTTATTTATGGTAAATTAGCAATACTGTGGCTAAATGTCTATATTATGGTATGAACCATTACCTATTTTCATGCGTAGTGATTATGAGAGGTGACTGTTTTGTTGAAAATGATTCTGCATGCACATCTGATTTTTATAGCTGGATATAGATAATATATGTAACAAATTATATTAGCAACTCTTATGGTATGATTATTGGGAGTATTATCATGAGATGTGTTGTCCATAAATATCATATGTGGTTGAGCCTCCACGTCCATGTAATTTGACCAGAACCATAATTATTTACAATTATGGTTCGGGAAAAAATCTTAGAAAAACAAAAATATCCATAATGCATCTTTAGCATGCATTATCAAAAGCATGCCCCAAAAAAGATACTTCTGTGTGAAATTTAGATCTTGACCCCTAGTTTCTTTGGCACGCCTTTAAGGTCACATCCAATTTTCAGCCCTCAAATTAAGCAGGAAAACTGGTTTTATGCGAAAATTCAGGATTTTAAATTTTAGACTCTTTTATGTCCTTTTTGTGGACAGTTTACTGAACAGAGGAAAATTCCTCTTTTCTAAATTGGTATTAAAGCTATGATAGGAATGTCAAATAAGTTTTGAAATTTCCTAGCCACAAAGTCACTCTCAGCTCTCATTATAGAAAAATTTTGAAAATTCCTCTAATCTTAATTCTAATCTAAATTGGGTATTAACATTTTGACTGATGTTATGATGAGAATGTCATACAAATTGGGCTCTGAGTTCTGCAAGTCACTCGATAAGAAATTCCACTGAACAGAGGAAAATTCCTCTATTCTAAAAACGGATGATTATGTTAGGATGGAAATGTTTAACAAACAGGATTCCTCTTTTTCATTATAGAAAATGGTTGAAATACTGAACGGAGGAAAATTCTTCTATTCAAAACTCCATAATATTTAAGTTATGACTAGAATGTCAAACAAGTTGGGCTCTAAGTTCTGGAGGTCACTATAGGAAATCGTTGAAATATTGAACAGAGGAAATTCCTCTATTCTAAAACTGATAATTATTTAGTCAGACAGAAATATTGAACAAAGTGGGCTCGGCTAATTGTTGAATTACCAAACAGAGGAGAATTTCTTTATTCGAAAATTGATAATTTTTAAGTTATGACTAGAATATCAAACAAGTTGGGCTCTGGAAGTCACTGTAGGAAATTGCAGAACTACTGAACAGAGGAAAATTCCTCTGTTCATAAACTGTAATTAATGTATGGCAGAAATAATGAACAAAGTGGGCTCTTAATTTACGCAATTGGAAAATTGTTGAAATACTGAACTGAGGAAAATTCCTCTATTCGAAAATTGGTAATATACTTAAAGCCAAAAGTAACTTTACACTTTGAACTACTGAATATATCTTTACTGTTTTTTTTTATTTTAACCAAATTACGAGGGGCGTTCAATATGTAATGAAAACAGCCAAGTATGTCCCAAAGTTTTATATTTACACACTTCATAATTACTTTAATTTATAGGTCTGTTTCTTGGTTAAATACATGTAAAATTGCAGCTGTCCAACTCATTATCTAATTTACATAAGCCACTATCAAGATAGGGTGCCGAAGTACACTGTGTTATGAAATAAAACAATTTTTCATAAGCAGATAACCACATGAAGGAGGTATGTTTTTAGTCTGTTTCTTCGTGTGGTAAATATCCATATATTGGAGATTTATACCTGCAAAAAATTTTGATGTTGCTCCATAATCTATGAAATACTGAGACTGTCATTTTAGTTAAAATCCTCCTTGAGCAACATTTTCTGACATTCCATTGACAGAGTCGTGTTTGCGTGAACGAATACATAGCGAAAATTCATACGAAAATCATTTGTAACATTTTTTCTGGTCGCTTCGATGTTCATTTGCAAGTAATAAAGCCGATTTTGAAATTTCCATATTTAATCTCACTCATAAAGTACCCCCAAGTACGTCATTTGAAATAAGAAAATCACTTAAAAGAATGCCATCATTTGCTAACACTGAAATTGATCAGACAAAACAACGCGTTTCATCGACGTTTGCATCTGGATGCATTATTTGGACATTATTACACGTATTTACATGTACATAATCTGGCTGGCTAATTTCAGACAATAAAATTATAGGAAACGAAAATGGTATACCACTCAGATGAGATACCCCTAGATATTGGTTTTAGTTAAGCTTGTCAGCTGCCTACGCACTGTGTTTACTGAAACTTCGATACAATCAAAATTGTCCTTTCCTGGTACAAAGCCACATTTCCGATTTTCAAGAACCATGCGTGTTTTAGTGTTACGTCCAACGCTTTAAACGACGTCAACGTAAGAGGGGGTAACGTACTAAAACCGTTTGCACGAGACATTGGTATCGGTCAAAAGTTTGTATCGTTATAGCAGATAAAGCGGTAATGAGTCGGAAAACTATGGATATGTGATTCATGCAAGTGAAATGTTTGTTTTAGAAAATACAGCATGCCTTTCTACCTTTGTTAAAATGAGTGTTTACTATTCAGAGGAAAATATATGCAGTGTATATTAGTGTGCTTTTTAAAAAGCCTGTAACATATTGAATTTGGAAAGATAAAATAATGTTTCATGCACCATTATAACGGCAACGCTTTGATCTTTCGTTTGGCATATAGCATTAAATCCTAACGTGTTTGGGGATGGAGTTATGAATGAGTTTTCATTACATATTGAACCCCCCTCGTAAATATTGCAATGAGTTGATGGTACCCGCCCTAACCTAATTCACGAATAACAACTTAGGTAAATTAATCTTCTTTCGAGTTATCTGTGCTTTCATTAAAAGCACAAAACCAGCATTTCCTAACAAAATCCAAAGTAAACCTAGAATTTGAACACGCTATTTTAAGGGACATCGATTGTCTATTAAAATACTGCAAGACAGTTTGTCTCTGACGTATAGTTTGTTTTTGGTAGCATCTTAAAGTTGGTTCACTTTGAAATTATCTCCCTTTGAATTAAAACAATAGTAAACTTTAGTCCCTGCTAAAAGCTTTATCTCAGATGACATATGGAATTTTTTATCATTGATTTGTTGGAACTTCTGCTTTGAGTATGTGACAAGATAACCTGGTAAAAATACCCATCGGTTTAAAATAAAAACGACAAACAATTTCTTATGGGAAATTCCATTGAAAGCCCTGTAAAGTTCACAAAAGGGGGTATGTACGTAAAATCACAACTCCAATTTGTGTTACTCGAAGTGCGATCCGGGCTGATTTGAACTTTAAACAACAATTCAATAGCCTGTCTTTCAGGCTGGTTCTTTAAAATAAAAAAATGTCCAATCGCAAAGCTACAGTAACACATCCGAAAGTGATGCACTTTGGAAAAGTTTATTTTGCCCCCTTGCTTCTTTCATTGGGGCATTTTGGTTGCAATTATGACAGTAAAAGCATGAAATTCAACTATCTTATGAATAATTTATTGAAGTTTAATATGAATTAAACACATTTAAAATACCACTCACCAATACCCAGAAATGGTATATATAATAACAGTGTAAAGTTACTTTTGGCTTTAAGTATATTTCACTTATGACTAGAATGTCAAACAAGTTGGGCTCTGAGTTTTGGAAGTCACTATAGGAAATTGTAGAACTGGTGAACAGAGGAAAATATCTCTGTTCTTAAACTGTAATTAATGTACGACAGAAATATTGAACAAAGAGGGCTCTTAATTCTTTCAATTGGAAATTATAGGATTACCGAACAGAGGAAAATTCCTCTATTCTAAAATTGGTAATATTTAAGTTATGACAAGAATGTCAAACAATTTGGGCTCTGAGTTCTGGACGTCAATATAGGAATCTGTAGAACTACTGAACAGAGGAAAATTCCTCTGTTCTAAAACTGTAATAAATGTAAGACAGAAATATTGAACAAAGTAGGCTCTTAATTCTCGCAATAAGAAATTGTTGAATTACTGAACTGTAGAAAATTGGATATATTTTAGGCTTTTACTAGAATATCAAACAAGTTGAGCTCAGAGTTCTGGAAGTCTTTATTGGAAATTATCAAACTACTGAACAGAGGAAAATTTCTCCGTTGTAAAATTCACAACTTTTATTGATTTTATATATAATACATGTTACTTTAAACATTTTGACAGAACATGGTCCTTATCCTTTTTCAGCTGGTATTTGAAAGCAAAATTATCTTTGTTAATGAGGTTTAAAACCTACAACTTTGTCCAAATCAACATTTTCTTTTTGTTTTTAAAAAAGTGCTAAAATAAATTATTTCACAAAAGTAAATATGCTTCGACAATATGACATAGTCTCTTAATAAGAACCGATAAATTCTATTGTAGACAAACTAGTATCTTTATGTCTATTTAACACAAAAATCAGTTCTGGTATGAAATAAAATACCCCTTGATGTATCATTTAAGAAATTAAGCAATACACAGAAAGCCGTAAAGTTTGTAACATACGTTACATATTGCCAAATGAGCAAAGAACTGATACTTTACACCAGAAACAATGTTTAATACCCCCTTCACCCTTGTTTATCAATATAATGCTCATATATGGTGTTTAAAAGCTTACATATATGATTACATGCTTTCTTTTTAAATGAAAAGGTTCTGACGGTACAAAACGTTTTATTATAGGTTGTCATATTCAACAGCTAATAACTCCTGCAGTTTTTGTGATAGAAGCAAGTTGTTTGCAGTTTCGAAATGATCAGTTAATTGCCTCTTAGAAACATGCTATTTTATTTAAAATATTTTGAAGAAGTTTATAAAAGAAACTATATAACAAAATATCAATGATTTTATAGGGTGTAGTTGAAAATATAACGTAAATGACACCATAATGGGCCTTAATTACTCTAATAAATATCACAATCTACAGGAAATAAACTGTTCTTACACATTATATGACTGTTTAGACAATTTGAATAGTCCAAGCACCTCTTTTATAGCCTTAGTTTTATATTTTTGCTTTTCAAAAAAAAGAAGGGTAACGTATTTAATACTCTGTAGCACCCAAACGCCCCCGCTGCCAGATGGCCAACATGTTGCAAAAAAGCTCATTAGATATTATGCTTTAAGAAAAACATAGTCTACAAAGTTACCCCTTGGGGGTGCAAAACCTTTAGTAGCTCATGGCTTAATACGAATTGCGTTATAGTGCTGGAAATAGATTATAAGAACTAGGTATACGATTGGCGTTATAAAGTACTGGAAGTAGATTATGAGAACTAGGAATACGAATGGCGTAACAGTCCTGGAAATATTTTACATATATAAGAACTAGGTATACGAGTTACAGCACAGTCCTGGAAATAGATTATAAGAACTAGGTATACGAATTGCGTTACAGTCTTCAAAATGTATTATAACAACTAGGTATGCTAATTGCGCTACAGTCCCAGCATACGATTATTAGAACTAGGTATACGAATTGCGTTATAGCCCTGGAAATAGATTATAAGAACTAGGTATACGAATTGCGTTATAGCCCTGGAAATAGATTATAAGAACTAGGTATACGAATTGCGTTACAGTACTGGAAGTAGATTATAAAAACCAGGTAAACGAATTGCATAACAGTACTGGAAATAGATTATAAGAACTACTATAAGAACTAGGGGTACGAATTGCGCTACAGCCCTGGTAAAAGATTATAAGAACTAGGCATACGAATTGCGTTACAGTACTGGAAGTAGATTATAAGAACCAGGTATACGAATTGCGTTACAGTCCTGAAAATAGATTATAAGAACTAGGTATACGAATTGCGTTACAGTCTTCGAAATATATTATACCAACTAGGTATGCGAATTGCGATACAGCCCTAGAAATAGAGTATAAGGACTAGGTATACGAATTGCGTTACAGTCTTCGAAATATATTATAACAACTAGGTATGCGAATTGCGTTACAGCCCTGGAAATAGATTATAACAACTAGGTATGCGAATTGCGTTACAGTACTGGAAGTAGATTATAAGAACTAGGTATACAAATTGCATAACCGTACTGGAAATAGATTATAAGAACTATGTGTACGAATTGCGTTATAGTCCTGGAAATAGATTATAAGAACTAAGTATAGGAATTGCGTTACAGCCCTGGAAATAGATTATAAGAACTAGGTGTACGAATTGCGTTACAGGCCTTGAAATAGATTATAAGAACTTGATGTACGAATTGCGTTACAGTCCAGGAAATAGATTTTAAGCACTAGGTATACGAATTGCGTTACAGTCCTGGAGTAGATTATAAGAATTAGGTATACGAATTGCGTTACAGCCCTGGAAATAGATTATTAGAACTAGGTGTACGAATTGCGTTACAGTCCTTGAAATTGATAATAAGGACTAGATATAGGAATTGCGTTACAGTACTGGAACAAATTATGAGAACTAGGTATACGAATTATGGCACAGTCCTGGAAATAGATTATAAGAACTAGGTATACGAATTGCGTTACAGTCTTCGAAATATATCATAACAACTAGGTATGCGAATTGCGCTACAGTCCCAGCATACGATTATTAGAACTAGGTATACGAATTGCGTTATAGCCCTGGAAATAGATTATAAGAACTAGGTATACGAATTGCGTTATAGCCCTTGAAAAAGATTATAAGAACTAGGTATACGAATTGCGTTACAGTACTGGAAGTAGATTATAAGAACCAGGTAAACGAATTGCATAACAGTACTGGAAATAAATTATAAGAACTACTATAAGAACTAGGTGTACGAATTGCGCTACAGCCCTGGTAAAAGATTATAAGAACTAGGCATACGAATTGCGTTACAGTACTGGAAGTAGATTATAAGAACCAGGTATACGAATTGCGTTACAGTCCTGAAAATAGGTTATAAGAACTAGGTATACGAATTGCGTTACAGTCTTCGAAATATATTATACCAACTAGGTATGCGAATTGCGATACAGCCCTGGAAATAGATTATAAGTACTAGGTATACGAATTGCGTTACAGTCTTCGAAATATATTATACCAACTAGGTATGCGAATTGCGATACAGCCCTGGAAATAGATTATAAGTACTAGGTATACGAATTGCGTTACAGTCTTCGAAATATATTATAACAACTAGGTATGCGAATTGCGTTACAGCCCTGGAAAAAGATTATAACAACTAGGTATGCGAATTGCGTTACAGTACTGGAAGTAGATTATAAGAACTAGGTATACGAATTGCATAACAGTACTGGAAATAGATTATAAGAACTATGTGTACGAATTGCGTTACAGTCCTGGAAATAGATTATAAGAACTAGGTATAGGAATTGCGTTACAGCCCTGGAAATAGATTATAAGAACTAGGTGTACGAATTGCGTTACAGTCCTTGAAATTGATTATAAGAACTTGTTGTACGAATTGCGTTACAGTCCAGGAAATAGATTTTAAGCACTAGGTATACGAATTGCGTTACAGTCCTGGAAATAGATTATAAGAATTAGGTATACGAATTGCGTTACAGCCCTGGAAATAGATAATAAGAACTAGGTGTACGAATTGCGTTACAGTCCTTGAAATTGATAATAAGGACTAGATATAGGAATTGCGTTACAGTACTGGAACAAATTATAAGAACTAGGTGTACGAATTGCGGTACAGTCCTAGAAATAGATTATAAGAACTAGGTATAGGAATTGCGTTACAGTACTGAAAATAGATTATAAGAACTAGGTATAGGAATTGCGTTATAGCCCTGGAAATAGATTATAAGAACTAGGTTTACGAATTGCGTTATAGCCCTGGAAATAGATTATAAGAACTAGGTATACGAATTGCGTTACAGCCCTGGAAATAGATTATAAGAACTAGGTATAGGAATTGCATTATAGTACTGGAAATAGATTATAAGAACTAGGTATACGAATTGCGTTACAGTACTGAAAATAAATTATACTATATTTATAGACGTACTCGCACATACCTGTATCTCAGAATGCTTCTTAATTGAATTGTTAGTTATAAACTGACGTTTCTTATTTTTGGAACAAAAAACATTTGTTTCTACCCACCATCTGATTAGCAGAAATAAGCACAACCCCAAGGAAAGCACAGACCTGGAGTCTATTAAACTGTTTTCGTTCTCATCTCAACTGAGCACGAAATTCATCCTGCTCTGAAATGTTAAAATGCCAACAGTTGCTGGCATTTTAGAAAAGCACACCAGCAAGTATAGCATAATAGTGTTAGTATATGCAAGGAAATTCTTTACAGTATTTTAGTTTATATGAGCAGATGAAATTTCGTCCAAAATTGAGTTGACCATAAAAGTTTATAACCTCGGTCCCAGCTAAGTATTGGTAAAATTCTAGGACTTTTAAGGACCTCTAAAAGACTCTCCAACAGTTTTCAAGAACTTAAAGTTAATGAAAATACTGATCAAAGTGTTAAAATTCTACTTTAGAAATGCTAGACTGAGATAATGGAGACATTAGTACTGGAAAATTAGTATATAAATTGTTTTGCTTACAATTTTATACTGATTTAGGTCTCTATCAATTGTCTCTATCAAAAGTCCTACAGAAAATAGTAGAATTCAAGGACTTTTCAACGCTTTTAAGTGATTTTCCAGTACGTTTCAAGGCAATTTTTCAAGTACTTTTAAGCCTGTGCAAACCCTGTACACAGGACGGGACCTGAGGGTCTATATGATGGGCCGCTAGATAATAACAATGTACGAAAGGTTTTTAAACACCAATAAATCATCAACTGATAAGATGAGTATACAGTCAGGGACAGAAATATACGATCTGCAAAATCTTAAAAAATGATACCAGAGGGTAAAAGCAAAATAAAAGCTGCAATTTCTGAATAGCCTGACAACCTATGGATTACTTTAAACTTAATTACGACTTAAATTTTTTACATTTAGTTCAGAATATAGTCTGCTGTATGTTTTTGCTTTAATGATGGATTAAAGAGCTACGTGCATTAAGGGGTTTTTTGCCCCCTATGAGGCTAAAATGTAAAAATTGTTTTTCACCAATTTGTTTTAATTAGTTCATTAGAACAATAGCTAAAGTGTAAAGGGCTCAAATTACTTGACTTTAACCGTTGCTATGGAAACAAAAATGGCCGCCAAAATAGGCTTAAAATAGGAAAAGACCTCGGACAGTTTCCTATTCAATCTGCCCAAAATTTGACAGCCTCTGGCTAGGATAATGCATAACTGACAACTATAGTTTTGGGCTTAAATCAAACCTTTAAATTTAGTGCACCTAGCACGATAAAAATATTTTGAAAATATTGCATAATTATGCCAGGACTCTAGGGTTTAGGTGGTGGGGGTATTTTTTGTGACCAAATTTTATTTCACAGAAAATCAAAATTTTCGTCGAGTATTCACCTAAATGCATGTAAATATTATGTATGCGGCATAAAACTTGAGACGAAAGTGATGCGTTTTCATAAAATTGGGTTGAGAAAATTCCATTGTTTCATCTAAAGAAGTGTACTGTCAAGTTCTTTTGACTATTACCTGTAATGTCTCAAGGTCAACCAGATCGACTTGTGCACTGAGGAGTATTATAACTGCATACTGTATATATCACAGTCTAGATAAACACACTTTTTGAGCATAAAATTGTTAATATTTTCTTACACATTAGATTTAACCTATAATTTGGTGCTTAAAAGAACCGTCTCATTGAGACGGTTCTTTTGAGTACCCATATTATATGTTTTGGTTGAGAAATGAGACAATTAATTACTTTGTAAGCACTCATAACTAAAGCCCTGATACATGCCATTGCGATATTGATATTTACCTACAGGCTTTTACAAAATAAGTTTCTAATACGGTTTTATACTAAAGTGTTTTTGAGTATTTTGACAGCGTTCCCCCCCCCCCCCGTGACCAATCATGCCGTTTTTATATGATGTGTGAAATGTAAAACTACAACTGTATGCAAAAGGATTAGTTTGGTCACGGGGGGGGGGGGGGGAAAGCACTTCAGTAAAACTTTTTCTATTTTCTATATGTTGAATGGCAAAAACTGAGTTTTCAACCCATATTTTTCAATTGGTACTTGTCCAATGAGAAAACGGCTTTTGTGGATAAGTCGAGGGTTGAACCTACTATCTTTTTCATAGAAATATACCATTTTCTTTGAAACTTTTCTCTGGACATTTTTATGGGCAATCCTTCATTAAGACTGTCCGAGGTTCTTGGCTTTTTTAGGCATAATTGAGAGGTTTGACAGAGAAATTTACATAGAGCGCAAGCAAATACCAAAAAAATATTCTAGCAGAAGATGAGAATTAAGGATTCATTTGTATTCTACTGGGTTGATATCTAATTCTTAAAAATGATTTCCAAATGCCTTAGCTTTGGTCCAAAATGGCAATTTCTCTGTTTCAGGCCTATTTTGTCGGCCATTTTTGTTACCATAGCAGCGGTAAAATTTAAATAAATGCCAAAATTTTACATTTCATTATACTTCTAAGAAACCATTCAAAAGAAATTGGTGAAAAGCAATTTTCAGTTTTTGGCTTTAGAGGGGGCCAAAATAGCCCCTTAATGCACGTACCCATTTCATATGCAGACACACAGTATGGTCTTATAGAAACCTTCTAATTTGGTTCCGCTGTGTATGCTGTAGGTGCTACTAAAATACATACCAGACGCTAGTCGTGAAGTACAGTTTAAGCTTAACTTTTAGAAACTTCTCACTTACCTTTTGATGTTCACACGAGGTCCGGTATGCGTCCGTTTCCACAGGAAGAGTTAAAGATATGATCATACACATCTAAACACACATAAATAAAGAATATCACAAAATCAGTTTAACTTGTATAAGATGAAGCTCAGTAAAGAGGAAATATTTTCGCACGTTTCATCAATATTTCATGTATTTGGACTGAACGACTCTGTTGTGTAATCACTATTCTGACTAAGAATTTCCACGATTTGACTATGGTATAATTTTCTAGTTTAAGGCGCGTTGCTGAATTTCATATAAGGCTTACTTTTTGAGAAAACTTACCTCATCCTCATAAAGGATGAAACCGGTCTCAAATCAAAACTAAATGTCTCTACTTTAATTTTGATTGGGTCGTACGTTCGAAAATTGGTAGCGTCATATCTAAAAAAAGGGGAGATAACTATATCCTTGCAAAAAAGGGAATTGTGAAGTACGAATTTCGTAACGATATTCTGCAGTTTTAAAACATTATTTTTTCGTAAATTATTTTATTTTCTAAAATCAATTTAACTTTTATTATTTTTTAAATCAAATTTGGCTCATTTTCTTTATTTGCAGATATAGCTAATAAGGGATAACTCTTACTACCCTGTATAATAGAACATTTACCTCGATATCGTTTCTAATAATAAAGTTATTTTGGGTAAGAATGCGTAAAACTTGATCAATTCGAAGAAAAATATAAATTTTCTGTTCAAAATCATCATTAACAGCAGACTGACATGCTTGACGGCTCGGAAAATTGCTTGCAAAGTTGCTACCCCGTGTGAAAAATACTCTGTTTTCGTGCATTTCACCAATACACCTGATATATTATTAGGCGCAGTTTCTAATGCTTTCGAGAAAATTTACCTCGCCGTCCTAAAGGATGAAACTAGTCTTCAATTGAAGATAAATGTCTATACTTAATTTTTGTTTGAGTCGCACACTCAGAAATGGGTAGCGTTATATTGAAAAAAGGGGAGATAACTTTATACGCGCAGAAAACAGAGTCACGAAATACGAATGTTAAAAGTATCAAGTATGGACTTTTTTCTGAAGACCAAGGGTCTGACACATTTCTTTAAGGTAATTTGGTTTGCTTAATCTGAAAACTAATGTTTGCAAGCTGAGAAATGGCGTCATATTGAGCCTATTTGCATGTTTTCAAGATGGCCGCAAAAATCAATTACTCAATTTCAATTCTTTATTCACTCTAGGTCAACATAGTCAACAACAAGAGGTATAATACAGAAACTTAAATTGTTGTTGATTCATAGTTTAACGTACCTCGGAATATTTGTGGGGGTTCTGGGTTGGTCTTTGTTTTATAATACATCTCTTTGTGTTATTTCTATTTTTGTTAACACCTTGACGAGGAAGAGAATGATAGTTGCTTTGCTTTAATTGTCTTCCTGATGTCTTGCGACTGTAAGTGTTCTGTTGCATTTCCTCACGATGCCGTGGGTTTATCTGCAGTAGTGGGTGTGATTTTTCCTGTTTATACTCACTTACTTTTTGCTTATCTAGTGTCCAGCTATTATTATGAATGTTTCATTCATAGCACTATTTTGAAATAGTTTTAAGCTTTGAAAGTCATAAACGACAAATGAGTTTTGAGAATCGACAAGTAGCTTTGATTTAACTGTCGTCATAATGTCCATTCTTCCTAGCAATACCCACAAAATGTGTTACACTATGTTTATAAAAAAAAACATTTAAATTCCTTAGTACCCAATGGTCGAATTAGACCAGCCTTGCGTCCTCATGTTAACTTCTCATTGGCGTCAAAATGATTTTTGGGACCGCCTTCAATAGGTTAAAGTATTGCCCGGAAAATAACCTCATTTGAGCTATGTGAAATCGCGTGGTATCCATGGCAACAAACAATGCGCTTCAAAACAGTTGGGTATGTCCCTCCAAATTACTTATATCTCAGCAGAAACTCATCCTGAAGTACTTACTCGATAAAAAAAAGTAAGACATAGCAGCTTCATTCAGCGGTAAAGTATGTTATAATGATCAAATTTGCATATTCATGAACATTTAATGAATATATTAGGTAATCGTAAAAAAAAATAAGAGAGTGTACCCACAAAGTTACTTTCAACTCAGCTGCAAATTATTTTAGGCAACCACTCTCGGTACCAGATAATGCCAAAGCACTGCACTTTTACCAATTTTCCATTTAACAAATTTTCTAAAATTCTCACTCATAAATATTAATCAAATATAAGAAATAAGAGAATTTTTTTTAAAAAATTAAAGGGGTGTACTTACAAAATTACGCATATGTCAGTTGCTAGTTATCCTATTCTCAAATTAAAGCCTAGAACTAACTTTTATCTTTCTGTGTTCTTATTCTTTTTAATGTTTTCTTATATATTCATTAGTATGCAAATGAGATCATTTGTATATTCATTATTGGGTCAAGGAGCTATATCTCCACTTTTATTTTATTTGGTACTATGTTTGAAGGTCCATGATATATGGCAGCTGAAATATAGGTTATTTTGTAGGTCAAACCACTTTAGTTTTCTACTATTTTTCTACTATTTTTGACTTATTCTTTTTATGTGTTCTTTAATATTCGTGAGTATGAAAATCAGATATTTCGAATACATATAATCATAGGGTCGCATACCTGTATCTCAACTATTTTTTGGTACCAAGTTTTGTAGTCTAGGATAGTAAGCAGCTGGCGTAATTTGGTAGCGATACCACCTTAACCAATCTACCAATTTTGTCTTATTTCTTATGTTTACATTAATATATATGGGTATTCAAATTTGATCATTTGTATATTAAATCATTTTCATCAAATGAAAATGTCTCAACTTTTATTTAGTACCTAGTTTTGAAGTCAATCATAGTTAGCAGCTGACTTAGTGGTTATTTTGAACGTAAATCACCTTATTTTTCTATTAATTTCCTCTTATTTCTTATAGAATGCATTAATATGCATGAATATTCAAATTAGATAATTCGTAAATTTAATTATTTTGGTCAAAATTCAATGTATCAACTTGAATTTGGTACCAAGTTTTGCAGTCTACGATAGTTGGCAGTAGACATATAGGTAATTCTGCAGCTATACCCCCTTAATTTTTCTACCTATTTTCTCTTATTTCTTCTGCTTCCATTCATATTCATGAATATTTAAATTAGAAAATTCGTATATTTATCATTGCTATGAAATGGCTATGTCTTAACTTTGATTTGATACCAAGTTTTGTAAAATAGGATAGTTATCAGCTAGTGTCCTGTTAATTTTGTAGGTATACCACCTTAATTTTTCTACCAATTTTTTCTTGTTTCTTATGTTTACATTAATATTCATGAATATATAAATTAGATAATTCTTATTTTTAATCATTTTAGTCAAATGGCTTTGTCTCAACTTTTATCTGGTACCAATCTTTATAGTCTATGATAGTTAGCAGCTGGAGTACTTGTAATTTTGTAGGTATACCCCCTTAATATTTCTACTTATGTGGACTTATTTCTTATGTTTACATTGATTTTCATGAATATTTAAATTAGATAATTTGCATATTTAATAGTTTTGGTTAAATAACAAAGTCTTAACTTTTATTTGGTACAAAATTTTATAGTCTAGACTAATAAACAACAGACATATAAGACATTTTGAAGGTATACCACCTTCATTTTTCTACCATTTTTCTCTTATTTATAATTTTTACATTAATATTCATGAATATATAAATTATATAATTCGTATCTTACATCATTTTGGTCAAAATACAATGCATCAACATTAAATTGGTACCAAGTTTTGTAGTGTACGATAGTTAGCAGTAGATATATAGGTAATTTTGAAGGTATACCACCTTAATTTTTCTACCAATTTTCTCTTATCTCTTATGCTTTGATTAATATTAATGAATATTTAAGTGAGATAATTCGTATATATCATCATTTTGATCAAATGGCTATTTCTCATCTTTAATTTGGTACCATGTTTAGTAAGATAGGATAGTTAGTAGTTAGCGTCCTGGTAATTTTGAAAGTATACCACCTTTATTTTTCTACAAATTTTGTCTTATGTCTTATGTTTACATTAATGTTCTTTAATATTCAAATTAGATAATTCGCATATTTAATCATTTTTGTCAAATGTTAATTTCTCAACTTTTATTTGGTACCAAGTTTTGTATTCTAGGCTAGTAAGCGGCAGACATATAAGACATTTTGTAGGTATACCCTCTTAATTTGTCTACCAATTTTGTCTTATTTCTTACGTTTACATTAATATTCATGGTTATTAAAATTAGATAATTCGTATATTTAATCATTTTAGTCAAATGGCTTTGTCTCAACTGTTTTTTGGTACCAAATCTTGTAGGATAAGATAGTTAGCAGCGTGTGCAGAGGTAATTTTGTAGGTATACCTCCTTAATTGTTCGACCAATTTTCTCTTATTTCGTATGTGTTCATTAATATTCATGAGTATGCAAATTAGATAATTCGTACATCTATTCAGTTGGTCATTTTGCCAATGTCTCAAGTTTAATTTGGTACCACGATTCTTAGTCTAGAATGATAAACAGCGAAATATAAGTTATTTTGTAGGTGACACCCCTTAATTTATTCAACACCTTTTCTCATTTCTTATGTTTTCACTAATATTCTTGAATATGCAAATTAGATAATATTAATATCTAATAAGAGCGTCATATTGCTGTTTCTGAAATTCTAATTCATCTATTCAAGGAAGAAAGACTAGATATTTCAAATTAGATATATTTTTGTGTGAGTAATATTGAAAAACAAAGCAGAGAAGCAATATTTTAGGTGGTATTTAACGACGCTAATCTATGCTGGTTTTACAAACATCTAGTACCAGAGTTACCTCCCCATTTTATGAATGACGATACTCGATTTTAACGTACACTCCTCACAAATTGATAGTACAGATATTTTTATCTTTAATTGAGGCATGTAACATCATTTAGGACGATAATTTAAGTTTTCTCCAAAAGTAAATCAGCGAATCGCCTATGTTCGTATCAAGAGTATTGGAAAAATGCATTAAAATGCTGTTTTTTCCACACATGGATGGCAACTTTAGAAGCAAATTTTCTGAGCCGTCAGGCATATCAGGATGCGGCAAATAATGATTTTGAAAAGCGAAAAGGCAATTGTCTTAGAAATTATGAAGTTTGGCGGGTTCTAATTAAATATAACGGTATTATAAGGAATGATATAGAGGAAAATATTAAATTTTATAGGGTAGTAAGAGTTATCCCCCCAAAATACTATGTTTGAACTTATAAAAATCAATAAAATTCATACAAATATAAATGACAGTAAACTTACTTTTAGAAAGTAAAATAATTCGCGAAAAAGAACTCCTTTTTGTCAATACAAAATCAGTTTAAAAATTATACCCTACTATTCCGTTTTTTGCAAACAGTGAGTTATCTCCCTATTCTTTAATATGATGCTACCAATTTTTGAGCGTACGACCCAATTAGAAATAAAGCAGAGTCATTTATCTTGAATCTAAGACCTGTTTCATCCTTTATGACGATGAGGTAAGTTTTTTCGAAAATTTGAATTTCAGCAATACAAGCAGCCATGGTGACATACATCATGGCTGTTTGTTATCGGAGTAATGACTCTATAGACACTGTGATAACGACTTCGTATTGGTACTTTGAAATTGACTGTATGGCTACTGTTATAATGACTCTATGGGTAGTGTGATGATGACTCGGTTGGGTACTGTGATAATTACTCTGTATGGATACTGCTACAACGAGTCTGTCTATCAGTACTGTGATATAGCTCTGTTTGGGTACTGTGATAATGGCTCTGTTTGGGTACTGTGATATAGCTCTGTTTGGGTACTGTGATAATGGCTCTGTTTGGGTACTGTGATAATGGCTCTGTTTGGGTACTGTGATAATGGCTCTGTTTGGGTACTGTGATAATGGCTCTGTTTGGGTACTGTGATAATGGCTCTGTTTGGGTACTGTGATATAGCTCTGTTTGGGTACTGTGATATAGCTCTGTTTGAGTATGTGATAATGGCTCTGTTTGGGTACTGTGATAATGGCTCTGTTTGGGTACTGTGATTTACCTCTGTTTGGGTACTGTGATAATGGCTCTGTTTGGGTACTGTGATAATGGCTCTGTTTGGGTACTGTGATAATGGCTCTGTTTGGGTACTGTGATATACCTCTGTTTGGGTACTGTGATAATGGCTCTGTTTGGGTACTGTGATATAGCTCTGTTTGGGTACTGTGATATAGCTCTGTTTGGGTACTGTGATATAGCTCTGTTTGGGTACTGTAATATAGCTCTGTTTGAGTATGTGATAATGGCTCTGTTTGGGTACTGTGATAATGGCTCTGTTTGGGTACTGTGATATACCTCTGTTTGGGTACTGTGATAATGGCTCTGTTTGGGTACTGTGATAATGGCTCTGTTTGGGTACTGTGATAATGGCTCTGTTTGGGTACTGTGATATACCTCTGTTTGGGTACTGTGATAATGGCTCTGTTTGGGTACTGTGATAATGGCTCTGTTTGGGTACTGTGATAATGGCTATGTTTGGGTACTGTGATCATGACTTTGTTGGGTACTATGAAAATGAATCTGTGAGGTTCTGTGATAATGAATCTTTATCAGCACTGTGATATGGTTACTGTTATGGTGACTCTGCACGGGGTCTTGTGATAAGGACTCCGTATGGGTGCTCAGAAAACGACTTTGTATCAGCATGTGGTATTGACTCTGTATGGGGTATTGTGATAAGTACTCATTTGGATACTGTGATGCCGACTATTTTGTAAGCCTCGACGCGAGAAAATGTGTCTTCAGGGTTTCTGAAAAGGCTAGACTCAAACCAGTGTCCTTGGCTACAGAGACTAGCTAGAAAATTGAAATTTCGCTCGTAGCAAGTCTAGATACACGTATGGTACTTTAAAAAAAAAAAGCGAATAACAATGGCGCTGATCAGTCTGCGCGGATGCGCAGGCTGGTCTGCGCCTTTGTTGTTCGCAAACCCATGAAGACAGGTTTTCTCGCGTCGAGGCCCTTATGGTACTGTGATATTGTTCTGTATGGGTTTAAGAAATGAATTCAATTTTTAGAATGTTCATGGAATCATGAATACTTCGAGTCCCTTGCAAAGTAAGTGAAGTCCATAGGGCTTCACGTTAACTTTGCAAGAGACCCGAAGTAAACAGACCAAACTTATATTTACATTTTCTTATAAATATTTAAAATAAAAAATAATATATTCTTTAGGAAACAAAACAGTTTTGTATTAAGTATGAAATCGTATTAACGGTTCTGTAGGAGTGTAAAACGGGAAAGCGGAACATGCAGCGTGATCACGGAGAGTCAATGGAGCGAGCAAGAAGCTTGCTTTGAACGTGCGACTCGGATGTGGCTCCTGTCAATCACAACACCAGTGCCACTTCCGGCGAATGATTGCGATGCTCGAAGCGTGTTACACGGGCAAGTGAGCTTGGCAGCTGTCAATCATAGTTGTGTCATTAATGAGGCTATGAACGGTTGAAAATATCTAAAGGTTCATTAAAGGATTGCTTCGAAAATGTAAACATACTGTTATATTTAGAGATATGTGATATTGCCGTTGTAATGGTACTGTGGCAATTACATTTGCACTGAAATGGCGTTATATCATAGACACCATAGTTATATTGTGCTGTTTACATTGGAGTTGTACTGTTCAGATATATTTGTACTTTGTGGTGGTACTGAGTATGTATGGGTTTACTAGTCAAGATTAAGATAAACCACTGATAATCACCAACAAGGATAACAATAATCGACACTCTGGTGGTACTGTGGTGTTGACATTGTATTGTGTCTCCACTTGAGCTGAACAATATTTGTGTTTTATCAACGGTGTGAAATACGTCGGAGACTCTGCCATAAAATATATTTAAGGCCACCACCGTTAGGACTAACAGTAACACTTACTCAAAAAGAGACACTACATGGTAGCGTTCGATTTTGATAAAGTGTGATTTTTGCGCGACTATATGTTTCTAAGTATGAAGGAAATATAATTTTTGAAGAAAAAAAGTCGCCCAGGTGTCGGTGGTGCCCTTAAGACCTCAGGTGGCCGCGGCTGCTGTCAGTTCTAAGGCGGTCCTTTTGTTATTGTTGGTTCATTGCTTGTTGTTGCTCCCGTTGTAATGTAGATTTTGTGCCATTTTTTAGTTTTATAATCACCACTAAGGCGGTCCTTTTGGTAATGTTGGTTCATTGCTTGTTGTTGCTCCCGTTGTAATGTAGATTTTGTGCCATTTTTTAGTTTTCGCCACTGATCATTACTCAGAGAGAGAGAGAGAGAGAGAGAGAGAGAGAGAGAGAGAGAGAGAGAGCTAGTTGCTTTACTTCAGATGTAGTATTGCTGTTTTGTGGCTATCAGTGTTCTGTGTCTCACTAGAGCCGTGGTTCGGTCTGCGATCTATGACGGTATAATTTCCTGGTCATACTAATACGCGATATTGCCTCTGTAGTAATATAGAGGATCTTACATGAGTGTTCAAGTTATTGAATATATCAAACGAGTTGAGAAAAAGAGATAAAATGCGAGGCTTTAAAAACTCTTTTCTGGCGTATAACAGTTATAATTTTGTCATTATGTACCCAACGTTATCATGGGTCATAACGTTTCCCAAAAATCTGTAAATCACTATTCTTGCATAGGAATTCGTTACGCGAAGCTGTTTGAATCCGCAAAAATCCATGTTCAAATCATGAGATTCACGTGCTGTTTAAACATGGCTTTTACTTGACAAAGCCTATCTGGGCCCTAATTTGTTTGCATAGCGTTACACGGGAAATCGTTGCGGCCTTGACTTATCATTTCGCCGATGCTTTTGTTCGCGAAAACGTTGCGCGCGTCTATGACGTTGTGGCGACGTTATGACGTTCGAAAGTTTGACGCTGACGCCACTTTGTTTGAGAAATCCTGTGTAAGAACAGGGATACTTTGACGTTTTTAGTGCGGTTTAGGACCCGGGAAATGTTAATGCAAAAACATGTGTGATCCGTAAAGTGTTTTATCGATTTAATTGAATGGCGTTATTTCACTCCCAGCCGTAACGTCATTATGATAAATTGTTGTAGTGTGGTTTCTGCACTGTGTATTTTTGTGGGTTGACACTGAAATGGTACAATGGTATTCCAATTGAGGTGGCATGTTTGTGCTGACAGTAAAAAGATGTGATGGTACAATGGGGTCGACATTGTAATATACTGAAGGACTTAAGAAACGCACCATTCTATTTTCACTGTCTCTTCTAAATGGCTGATTTGAGGATGTTTCCTTTATCATTTTTATCCTCTTACACAATGGACAATATTTGCAATAATTCGATTTTCTCATGCTGTTCATTCTGACGAAGCACTGACATAAGTGCTTTTCAATAATTGCCGTATGACAAATGTGAGTTAAAACAAACACTTTGAGCTGGTAGCTAGATGTTTTAGCTAATGGGAAAGCACAAACGATTTCGGAAATGATCCTTCAAATTGCACTCCGAATCGCAGCGTTTATTTGCTAACGTCAGTCATAACTTTTCAAACGACAATAACAGGCAGATGACGTTCGCGCATGTCGCATTTACTTTGGTCTTTTATGCAACGGATTTAGGAACATCGGGCGGCACTTTTTGCGCTCATAATGGAAGGTATTAATACTCTGTGACTTTTTAAATTTGGGTTAACTCAGAATAATTGCGACGTCTCAGCAACCATCAGCCACAGTGCTTCGATTTTCTTATTGAATGCTAGCTAAATGACGCGTCTTGTCATTTTTTTTTTCTCATAGTGAAAATATTTCATTTTTTTATGACAATAAATAAGCATTGTAGCAGGTGGTGCGTTTCTAAAATCCTTCAGTATAGTAGAAATGGTACCTGTTTCTATGAAAAATAGTACAATCCTGTTATTATGCATCTTCGAGACATCCGGTAGATTAGACAGGTAGCTAGTTTAGGAAGGTAGAACTCGCTATCGTAATGTAGTTTAAAAACAAATAAGAGCCATAACAGGTATCTTAATTGAATGGAGTGATACACTCTCAGGTGACTATACTACATGTGTATATACATTTGTTCAGCTAAAAATCTAACCTCATGGGGTCCACATTGCTCTATCTCAGTACACAGTCTTGGTTTGCTTGGTTTGATGACAGAATCACACTTGAGACAGGTCAAACATTGAACTACTGAAAATATAACAGGATTTGTACGCAAATATAGTGATAGCACGTACATTCTTTCAAACCAACCACCAACCAACCAATTAACCAGCCAACCAACCAAACATACAAACAGAAAAGGTAAGCATAAACTCCGCAACAATTACAATTAAATTAACAAACAAAAAAACAAACAAAAACAAAACTTAAATGTTTCCACTGAAAGAAAAGTATGCCTGTTTTGTACAGTTTGTCATTTTTTCTTATTTTATAGGCCGACGTTAGAGAAAATCATTCTCAAGATGATAAGAAACAACACAGGAATTCAATAAGCAGTGGATTTGGGGCATCTCATCCTATAAACGAGAGCTCAACTAATTGGGTCAAGTTTCGTCAACTGATAGACGATAATATGTTTATTTACTTAAACCAGGTATAAAATGACATATCTGAAAATCTAACTTTTGACGTTCTTGAGGTCAGCACAAAGTCTTGAATGATAATTACAGGAAATTCAAGGCTCTTCCAAACTCTCATTGAAATGTTAACTCTGGTGGGCCTCTAGTAATAATCATGAAAGTACATGTAAAGTAAAAGTTAAAAATTCTGCACATAAAATAATTGTGATGTTTACAACATAGGATACAAACCTTTAACTTAATGATAAGATATGTAAATTATTTAATTATACTCATAAAATTGTGGAAAACATAAATGATGGTGTACCTACAAAACTACACATATCTCAGCTGCCATTTATAATAAACTTCAAAACTTGATTTACATTATTCACACTTCAAAACTTGGTACCTATCGTCCATGTAATGTTCTTTTACTTTGTATTTGATATGCTTATTATCTGATTTAGTTATTCATGCATGTTAATGAAAATATAAGAAAATAAGAAATATTCGAAGTCTAATCAATGGGATCGACTTACAAGATAACTTTATCTCAATTGCAAATTATCTCATACTACTACACGTGAATTAAATTAAAAAAAAAACTTTTATGTCTTAGCATTTATCTGGTACCCAATTGGTAGTATAGAACACATAGCAGCTGAGATATTGCTAATTTTGTTAGTGTCTCTTTCTTTTTTCTCCGTTTTCTCTCTGATTTCTAATTTCATCATTAATATTCATGAATATGCATATATGATAACGTGCTTATCGGACCATTAGCTAAAGGTGCCATGTCGTAGCATTGATTTTGTAACAAGATAATTAGCAGCTGAGATATAGGTAATTTTGTAGGGCCAACCCTCAATTTTTCTGCAATTTTCTCTCATTTCTATTGTTTTCATTAATAGTTATGAACATACAAATTAGAACTTGCGCTTGACAAAAATCGGTTATGAAAATCATTGGTACTTACAGCAGGGGAATGAAGCAAGTAGAACACACGTTATCGCTAATGTACCTGCAAAAAGTACATTAGTATATAAGATCTTATAATCAAGGTAGGGAAACTCGTGACTTGTGACATCATATTTGTTACAGTAAGCGGGCAGCCATATTGGAAATTATACCCATATGTGGTAAGTTTTTGCTGTCTTATGTTGTAATTTCGTGAGCTAGCCCACATCGCATGTAAGTTTTTTTAATTGGGTCCTTGTGTAAGCTGTAAAAACGGCATTTGTCTGTGTCTAACATTTTGCTCTTACCAGATTACAGAGCCTACAGTGCATTTGTTACCAACACAACTGAAAAAAACAAAACATAAAAAAACGACTCCTGCAATAATCATATTTGGCTTACCTTTTAAATAGACGCATAGCGGAATAAATGAATCATCTAATTGGATTCAAGCTGCAATATTGCCGCGGCCACAATATTGATACAATGACGTATGATGACGCCACAAATCACGTGTTCCACCCCTTTGATAATGAGGCCCAGGAAGGTGATAGAAAGCTTTGAAAAGTGGTGTATATTGTTGGGATATTTGCCATTTTCTTTCTAGGGATGTGGATATTTTTAAAATATTCAAAGAGATATGGGATACCTGGACCCCCCCCCCTTCCAAGACCTCTTTAGTATACCTAAAACGATACAACTTTTGTACTGGCTGTCTTCTATCCCTCTGATACAGAAAGCAGGATCAACAAAATTAGATTTTCTGATTCCATATCATTATCCTTAAAACGAGGTTTACGTCGATTGCTTGGTTTTGCTTTGACGTTACATAAAGTATTCAAGCATAGAGCTAGAAACGATAAAAGTTGAAGAAACGAAACGTAAAAGTTAACGTTCCCGCTATTTTCTTGATTGAAGACCCAAAATCATAAAATCAAAATAGAGTCAGAAAAAAGGTATTTAATGAACATATTACAATACTAGTAGTAACTTGATCGCGGATGAGGTCATACCATCGGATGGAGACGCGGACTCTCTCAGGTGATTCGAACAGTAGGCCAGATCGAGTTATTCAAAACAATGTGTATATCATGCACATATGAAACAAGACGCATTTTCCTAGGCGACAGCGACGTCTCGACGAGTTTGTCTATCTGCAATTTTGTCAGAACCGGCGCAGGTTGACTACATGAAGATCTAAACTTAAGGTTGAGACCAACATTGTCCACTGTTATATATCTTTAAGTGAAAGTTTCGATATTAATTGAAAGCATCAATAATGAACGAAAGTATCAATAAAGGATATTAAGTCAAAATATCAATAATGGACATTGAGTCGAAAGCATTAATTATGGGCACTAAGTAGAAAGTATCAATAAAGTGTATTAAGCTGAAAGTATTAATAATGGACATTAAGTCGAAAGTATCATAATTGGATATATATATATCGAAAGTGTCAATAATATACATCAAGTCAAAAGTCTCAATAAAAGTATCAATAATGGACATTAAATTGAAAGTATCAATACTGGACATTAAGCCAGTAGTATAAATATTAGGTATCAAGTCGAAAGTATCAATAATGGACATTTAGTCGAAAGTATCAATGATGCACACAAAGTTAAAAATATCAATAATAAGTATCAGTTGAAAGTATCAATAGTGGACATTAAGTCAGAAGTATCAGTAGTAGATATCAAGTCGAAAGTAATAATGATGGACATAAAGTTGAAAGTTCAAAATAGAAAATGGAGCTGAAAGTATCAATAATAGACATAAAGCCTAAAGTATCAATAAAATGTATCAATAATGGACATTAAGTTGAAAGTATCAATAATGGACATTAAGTTGAAAGTATCAATAATGGACATTAAGTTGAAAGTATCAATAATGGACATTAATTCAGAAGTATCACTATCAGTAATCAAGTCGAAAGTATCAATAATGGGCATAAAGTCGAAATAGTCAATAATGGACACCAAGTCAAAAGTTTAAAAAAGATAATGGATTCAAACGTATCAAAAATGGACATTAAGTTAAAAGTATGAATAATGAATATTAATATGATGCACACAAAGTCAAAAGTATCAATAAAAAGTATCAGTTGAGAGTATCAATAGTGGACATTAAGTCAGAAGTATTAGTAGTAGATATCAAGTCGAAAGTATCAATGATGGACATAAAGTTTAAAGTTTCAAAATAGAAAATGGAGCTGAAAGTATCAATAATGGACACAAAGTCAAAAGTATCAATAAAAAGTATCAGTTGAAAGTATCAATAGTGGACATTAAGTCAGAAGTATCAGTAGTAGATATCAAGTCGAAAGTAACAATGATGGACATAAAGTTTAAAGTTTCAAAATAGAAAATGGAGCTGAAAGTATCAATAATGGACATAAAGTCTAAAATATCAATAAAATGAATCAATAATGGACATTAAGTTGAAAGTATCAATAATGGACATTAATTCAGAAGTATCAATATTAGTAATCACGTCGAAAGTATCAATAATGGGCATAAAGTCGAAATAGTCAATAAGGGACACCAAGTCGAAAGTTTTAAAAAAAGATAATGGAGTCAAACGTATCAATAATGGACATTAAGTTAAAAGTATGAATAATGAATATCAAGTTTAAAGCATAAATAATGGACATTAAATTAAAGGTATCAATAACGAACATTAAGTTAAAAAGTACCAATAATGGACATTAAGTTAAAAGTATCAATAGTTGACATAAGGTTAAAATTATCAAAAATCAACATTAAGTTAAAGTATCAATAATGAACATAAAATTAAAATATCAATAATGGACATTAAATTAAAAGTATCAATAATGGACATAAAGTTAAAGGTATCAATAATGTACATTAAGTTAAATGTATAAATAATGAACATTAAGTAAAAAAGTATCAATAATGGACATTAAATTAAAACTATCAAAAATGTACATTAAAGTAAGTAAGGGTGCAAAGATCAGAAATCGATACAATCAAGTATAACACATGACCCAGAATACCAATGGGAAAGTGACAAATTCATAGTTAGACACCGCAAACGAGAGCCAAGAGGTCAGCCCTTTCCAAGAAGGTAACCACAAGGAACATATAAACAGACGCGCACAAATGCATAGCAAATACAAGACAGAAAAAACACATAAAATATCCACAAAAGAAGTACAGCCTTGGGATGGTCAGTAAAATATTTTACTGGAGGGCTTAAACCCGTTTCACAGCGCCAACCTCACCCTTAATTCAGATGTGGATCAAGACACATAGATATTTGGTTTACATGAAAGACCCCTAACTTATCAATTCATCATCTCCTAGAACATATAAATCAAGATAAGTCAACATTATCAATGATGGACATTAAGATAAAAAGTATCAATTATGTACATTAAGTCAAAAGTATCAATAATGGACATTGAGGTAAAAGTATCAATAATGGACATTAAGTTAATAGTATCAATAATGGACGTTCGAATTGAAGCATCAAAAATGAACGTTAAGGTAGAGTATCAATAATGGACATTAAGTTTAAGGTATCAATAATGAACATTCCAGTAAAGCATCAATAATGGACATTATATTAAAAGTATCAATATTGGACATTAAGTTAAAGGTATCACTAATGAAGCTTAAGTTAAAAGTATCAATAACGAAAATTAAGTTAAAAGTATAAATAATGGATATTAACTTTAAAAGTATCAATAATGGACATTACGTTAAAATTATCAAAAATGAACATTAAGGTAAAGTATCAATACTGAAGATAAAAGTTAATTATCAATAATAAACCTTAAGTTAAAAGTATCAAAGATGAACATTAAGGAAAAGTATCAATAATGGACATTAAGTGAAAAATATCAATAATGGACATTAAGTTAAATGTATAAATAATGAACGTTAAGTAAAAGGTATCAATAATGGACATTGAATTAAAAGTATTAATAATGGACATTATGTCAAACGTTTCAATAATGGACATTAAGTTAAATGTATAAGTAGTGAAAATTAAGTAAAAGGTATCAATAATGGACATTAAATTAAAAGTATCAATAATGGACATTACATTTAAAGTATCAAAAATGGTCATTAAGTTAAAAGTATCAATTATGGACATTTAGTTAAAAGTACCAATAATGGACATTAAGTTAAAATATCAATAATGGAAATTAAGCTTAGAGTATCAATAATCTACATGAAGAAAAAGTATCAATAATGGATATTAAGTTAAAAGTATCAATAATGGGCATTTAGTTTAAAGTATCAATAATGGATATTAACTCAACCTCCAGATATTTAGATGACTTACTTTATATTGATAATGCTTATTTTGAACAAATGGTAGGTCAGATATATCCCACTGAACTTCAGTAAAATAAGGCGAATTCTTCTTATACTGAAGCTCCATTGATCGACTTGAACTTGTCAATAACAAATGGCATAGTTTCTTCTAAAATTTTTGATAAACGGGATTATTTTAACTTTGAAATAGTAAATTTCCAATTTCTTGGTGGAGATGTTCCTTTCTCTCCTTCCTATGGTGTATATTTTTCTCAGCTTATTCGTTTTGCTAGAGTGTGATCAAATGTTGATGACTTCAACAACAGAAACTTATTTTTAACTGCTAGGTTTTTAAAACAAGGTTATTGATATCATAAATTCGAAAAGCTTTTTTTTAATTCTACCACAGACACTCAGAGTTAATTGTTAAATACAACATTGGGTTAAAAGCTCTTCTGCAACAAGGCATATCAGAACCTATATTTTACGGTGATTTTCTTTACAAAATTCAAACGACATGTTGGAAAACCTAATTTTAGTGATCAATTCAAAAAGATGGTAAAACGTTATAAAAGGGTTGGATATAACTTGGATATCATGCGACAGTCTGCACGCCTAGTTAAAAACCCAATCACTGTTTATAGCTATGGTTTCCTTTTTAATTGCACGACGGTGGGTCAGGCCTCAGACTCTATGACGGCTCTGACGTAAAACTTTAATCGGTGGGTTGGTGCCTGATGCTTATCTGTAGCTGGACCCACTGTGGCTCAACTTGAGGTTTTCTTAAGCACTCTTTATCGCTGTGCCACAGGGTTGTCTGCGGTTTGTGATTGTGGTATTTCCTGATCATACTCACTCACTATTTTTTATTAAGTTAAAAGTATCAATAATGGTCATTAAGCTTAACGTATCAATAATGGACATGAAGTTAAAAGTATAGATAATGGACATTAAGTTAAAAGTATCAATAGTGGGCATTAAGTCGAAAGTATCAATAATGGACACTAAAGTAAGTAAGGGTGCAAAGATCAGGAATCGATACAATAAAGTACCACAATTGACACAGGATACCAATGGGAAAGTGAGATTTAAGTCAAAACTATCAGTAATGGAATAAAGGCAAATTATCAATAATGGACATTTAGTTAAAAGTATCAAAAATGGACGTTAGGTCGAAAGTATCAATAAAGACCATTAAGTCATAAGTATCAATAATGAAGACTATGTCAAAGGTATCAATCATAGGCATTGAGTCGAAAGTATCATAAATGACCATTAAGTCGAAAGTATCAATAATGGACATTAAGTCAAAAGTATCAATAATGGACATTAAGTCAAAAGTATCAATACTGACCATTAAGTCGATAGTATCAATAATGAAGATTGAGTTGAAAGTATCAATTATGGTGTTACGATGCAGAAAAAAGAGAACGCCAGAAAGGGTGATAGTTGTATATACACAGAGTTTTGGCTATGCACCTGTTCATCTATATACACTAATATATGGTACCTTTCTAATATAAGTCTAATATAAGGGCGGTTTGTCTGAGATTGAATTCTCTGCACCTATATTTCGAAACTCGATTATTTCAATAGTTTTAAATATGTGTCAGGGTACATTAGCAAATACCAATAGAGAGGTACGTAAGTTAAGAAACTGCTCTTTACCGGAGCCAGGTATGTGAATTTTATTGATGCATAACAAGGTTATTGTATACATGTATCAAAACTGACCATTTTAGTCGAAAGTATCAATAATGACCATAAAGTCAAAAGTATCAATAATGACCATTAAGTCGAAAGTATCAATAATGACCATTAAGTCGAAAGTATAAATAATGACCATAAGGTCAAAAGTATCAATAATGACCATTGAGTCGAAAGTATCAATAATGACTATAAAGTCAAAAGTATCAATAATGACCATTAAGTCGAAAGTATCAATATTGGACATTAAGTCAAAAGTATCAATAATAACCATTAAGTCGAAAGTATCAATAATGAACATAAAGTCAAAAGTATCAATAATGGGCATTAAGTCGAAAGTATCAATAATGACCATTAAGTCAAAAGTATCAATAATGAACATTAAGTCAAAAGTATAAATAATGACCATTAAGTCGAAAGTATCACTAATGACCATTAAGTCGAAAGTATCAATAATGACCATTAAGTCAAAGTATCAATAATGATCATTAAGTCAAAAGTATAAATAATGACCATTAAGTCGAAAGTATCAATAATGGACATTAAGTCGAAAGTATCAATAATGACCATTAAGTCAAAAGTATCAATAATGACCATTAAGTCGAAAGTATAAATAATGACCATAAGGTCAAAAGTATCAATAATGACCATTGAGTCGAAAGTATCAATTATGACTATAAAGTCAAAAGTATCAATAATGACAATTAAGTCGAAAGTATCAATATTGGACATTAAGTCAAAAGTATCAATAATAACCATTAAGTCGAAAGTATCAATAATGAACATAAAGTCAAAAGTATCAATAATGGGCATTAAGTCGAAAGTATCAATAATGACCATTAAGTCAAAAGTATCAATAATAACCATTAAGTCGAAAGTATCAATAATGAACATAAAGTCAAAAGTATCAATAATGGGCATTAAGTCGAAAATATCAATAATGACCATTAAGTCAAAAGTATCAATATTGACCATTAAGTCAAAAGTATAAATAATGATCATTAAGTCGAAAGTATCAATAATGACCATTAAGTCGAAAGTATCAATAATGGACATTAAGTCGAAAGTATCAATAATGCCCATTAAGTTAAAATTATCAATAATGACCATTAAGTCGAAAGTATCAATTTTGGACATTAAGTCGAAAGTATCAATATAGGCCACTGGCTTGATATGGTTTACCTCCCCCAGGGGAATTTTGTAGACCATATTTTTCTTGAAGTCCAATGTCTTGCGAGGATTTTGCAACATGTAAGCCCTCTGACAATGGCAGCGTTAAGCTGTAACAGCCTGTTATATACGTTACCCTACAAAATATTTGATAATTAACATTTTTTAAGACTTCAGAAAAGTGCAAAAGATGAGGTAAGATTTCCCAATTGGTTATATTTTCTAAGTAAGCTATTACTGGGCCACAGATATTGACATTTGAAAACAATTATAGTCACCCCCGATGTAGTGTATGTTACATGTTTGCATTGAACCCCCTTTTAAATGATAAATGAATCTAATATAGTTTGTCTTAAATTTTATTCTAATCAGTTTTTGTTCATAAATTTGGTATTATATATAAGAAAATTTATTTACCTTTTCAAAACTGCAAGCATTACATTTCTATCTTATATACTTTTTGAGTAATTAGATGTTGAACATGGTAGCCCCATATCACACAAAAATATAAAATGTATTTCTCTATGCCTCGCGCTGGCTATAGACCCCCTCCCCCAGGGGGAATTTTATACACATTGATTTCCAGATTCTTCATGTTATAAGCCACAAAATGAAATATGTTAGCCCTCTGTAGTTAGCAGCGTTAGAGCGGAACATCATGTTACATACATTACCCACAAAATAACATTAAATTTTCCTGATAATGTCTCCAACATGACATATTCACACTTTTTTGAAGTCTGACACAGATTCACGAACTTCTAATAACACAGTTACATAATTTTAGCATTTATTTTATAAATGTATTAAGTTTTTGCCATTGTATATGTTACTTAGTGTTTCATATGTTATTTCTAAGTATCAGTATGGCAGTTATTAAATATACATGTATTATATCCATCAGTGAATATAGCAAATCTATAATGCTGCTATTCAAATGAATTGAAGGTCCTTATTGCGGTATCTTACACTATTTTACAGCCCAGGTTACATAATTTACACTCTGAATACCATTAAACGTTCAAGATAAGGTCTCCAACACGACCTGCTTGTACTTATTTGTATGCTGGCACATGTCAATGTACTTCTCTTTTCTGGCTTGTTTGCTGGGGAAGTAACTCAAAACATAAACTAACATAAACAGTCTTGTCTTGTATAGAGACATCAGATATAGTTAACATAATACTCATGGAAAGCTTGTAACATACAGTGCAATATGCGAGTTACAACTTAAAAGATCAAAGAAAACCCATCAGGTAGAAGTTATAGAGCTGTTTCTTGCCAAGCTAACAACTCTTCGTATATTATCCAAGGGTTTAAAGAATTTTTCAATACAGCTTATTAATTCTCTGTCCGATTCAGCTTGCAAGTATTTTGCAATTTGCTAGCACTCTGGTAATGGCACCATTGCCTTGTAACAGCAAATTACATATATTACCAATCAACATCTTTGATAATTTTCGTAAATAACATGACTGCTGAAAAGTGCAAACCATTGGGTAAAATTGGCTATATCATCCAAGTAAGCTATTTTTACATCAAAACAAATATGCACCCCAAAGTGTTACCTATGTACATTTTTTTCATTATTCCTATATAAATGATTTATGAAACTTATATAGTTTGATATTTTTTAAATGTGAATGTGCTTACTAATTCATTTTGCATTAAAGTATGTATAAGTCGTTGAGTTTTGAGCATGCTAACCCCATATCACACAAAATGTGAAATATAATTCGGTGGCTCTTTTGTAACGGTACAATAAAGTTTTCTTTCACCCAGAGGTACTCGATTTCCTTCCAATTTATTTTCCACACATTTTGTCCATATCTGGAAAGCCTCAGTGGTTTCCATGGTTCAATCTTTGTATGTACATCTTAAGGGCAGAAAAGCATGGTGGAAGTAAGCTCATGTGCATGCCATTTTAAATAGTCCGTATATGTGTATGGCTTTGGTACTTTTTCAGAAACATGTCGTACTGCAGCTTATTCCCATTTACATAAATAGCACATGTTAGTGCTTCATGTCACTGATGGGTGCCTTGAGCAATTCTTTGTTTGTTTTCCTACCCTGCTTAGAATGTAGACGAACTAGTGCGGAGGGGTTTTCTATCAGTTTGATAGGAACAACCTTTCCGTGGTACTAACACATTTGTAGTGTCACAATCTGTTAAACAGTGTATGGCTGTTGATCTCTTCCCCCATATTCTGGCCAACATTGTTGACATTCAGAAGGAGCACATTTTGTTGCATACACCAGTGTTGAACAAAACACCCAGGTTATCCTCTGCAATAATGTTTGTAAGACTTTATAGACTGCTGCCTATACATTGTATATATGTATCAGTGACAAAACCAACATGCCCTGCCTTTAGTGCCTGGTTGAATACTGGTTCTATCAAATCCTTGAAGGTGACAGGAAAAGCTATTGTGCTCTGTAGTATAGCACTACCATCAAAGTTATGTGCAGCACTACATGGCCAATCTAATGTTTGTTCAATGTGTGATTGCAAGCCATGCAGAAGTTTGGACTTGTCAGTTTTGGTGGAAATTCTATCAGGAGTTGACAGTGACCATGGTACAGGTCCCCGAAGGTATGGCAGTGTCAACTCAAGGTCAACATTATGTCCAATATAAAGAAGGTCTCATCTGGCTGATTACGTTTTGTAAATTGGACAATTTGTTCTTGACCTCGCAAGCCTCAAAACTTTATTAGCTTGTAGCTTTTTATGGGGTTGTAAAAGACCGATTTTCAACTAAAAGTGAGTCAATGAAGTCTGCAACAGCCTTCCTGCTAATTTCATCAGCCTCAATAATATCCTTAGCTATGCTAGGCTTCAGGAACACCGAAAGACAAAAAGTACAGTTCATTGTCTTCAAAACTAGAACTAAAAGGATTGATGACGCCAGAAATTGCCTCTAGTACTCGTTCTACTTTGCATCTGAGCAGATTGAAAATTGCATTTCATTGCATTGAAGAGTTGTTTCAATATATCGAGC
The DNA here is from genome assembly GCA_964019695.1 of Loripinus fragilis. Lineage (NCBI taxonomy): Eukaryota > Metazoa > Mollusca > Bivalvia > Lucinida > Lucinidae > Loripinus > Loripinus fragilis. The sequence continues at coordinate 92,092,019 of OZ026523.1, forward strand.
TCTGGTGTGGTGAGTAATACACCATTCCATCTGTAGTACAAACGTAGTTCTACCTGCTGAAGCCTAAAATACCTCTTTATTATTTGCCTGATAGTTATGTCAAAAGCATTTCTCAAGCAAAGAACCAATGATTGTGACACACTAAACCCATTTTGTTTGACTCATTGAGAAGTTCTTTGCATCTGCGATGTGTATCAGACAGATTTATGAGTTTAATCAATTACACAGGTACATATTGTGCGTAGTTGTTGTGATTGTGTGCAATGGACATTGGGAACAAGGCATACAAATAGAGCTGACATGCAATTCAAAGATGTTTACTTTGTAGCCCTAATCAGTGTCAACACCATATGAATTATATCCATATACCTTGCCCAGGACTGAGCTGTTTCAAAGTGACTGTCTTTCAGAACTTCCGATTCGAATGCATGGTATCTACTGTTTATGTGAGCAACCAGCGAAGGTTGATAGATCACATTATAATAATAGTTTATGTCACCATAAATTAATAAGGAACTTCAATTTATTTCAGCCTTATACATTTTCCAAATTCTCTGACAGACTTTATACATGTATAGTCAACAACTGCGATACAGATACTCAGAATAACTTATCATTCGGTAACACACATAACAGTTAAAGCTCAAGGCATTTATTAAATGAATACTTAAGGACATATACTACTAAATACTTCCCATGTTGAAATCTGTTCAATACTTTGCATAAAGTTTGTTTTTGGCATGGGCTATCCATTTTTGAAATAAAAAGGATATGTCACCGTACTTATTTGTTCGTAATCTCATCTGGAAGTTTTCAACATTTGACCAATTTTCTAAACAGATGAAAGAATAACACTAGTCCTAAATATAGAGCTAAAATTGTTGTAATCTTCTGCCAGCTTCTTTCTATTAACTTACAATATTGCCCATGACCTCAAACCTTTTAGAAAATGTGAAAGTTTACTTGTTATCCCAAGTTTTGACAAGATACTGCATCATATATTTTGGCAATTCGTCGAAATTTGGAGTTTCTTTTAGAATAAAACGTATATTAAAAAATCTGATGTTGAAAATCTTAAAAATTTATTTTTATTTCATGGACTATTATAATACCTTTCAGAAACAAGAATAAAAATCTTGGGTCACCGAACTAATTCTCTTTAGGAGGGCCAAATTAAACCCCACCCCCATAGATGTCATGCATAATTCAATACAAAAAGTTCCAGAATTACCATTTCAGTCGTTTTGATGATGTTATTTTACTAGTTTGAAGCCATTTAACATTAAAATGCTAAAATAGAAAGAAAACCACACTCAAAATAGGTCGCACCAGGGAATCGAGCCAGGATCTCTGGTTTCTTAGCCAGACACGCTAACCACTAGGCCACGAGGACAAGTCGTGCGCCGCTTTAAATAACCTTACAAATAGAAGAGACTCGGCCATTTTCGTATTTATAACCAGGGTAATTGTGTACATCGATTGATTTCGTCTGAGCTACATTAATCTGTCTTTTGTACTGAGACAATCAGTTCTGATATAAGGACAATAGATATTTCGGACACACTTTGATTACTTTATTTTCAAGAAAATGTCGAAACATCGATATGACATAAGAGTTTCTGAAAGCTGTGTTGATCCGAATCCGTAAAAGGTCGAAAGAGAGGACCCAGGCAGCTTTACCTGTTTCCTGACGCGAGAATGATGCACATAAAATTAGCCGCATATGTCTTTAAAGTAGGTAAACCGTGTTAAAAGAAGTACATAAACCTGTACCACATGCAAATAAGTATAAACAAGGCTTGTTAGAGACATTAACTTGAATATTTAATGTTATTTTGAGGGTAACATACGTAACATGGGTCTGGAAAATAGTGTAAGTGACCATAATAAAGAACTTTAAATCATGTCAGTAGCAGCCTTATAGATTTACTATGTTCTGTGACAGATGTAATAAACGTATAGTCAATAAATACCATACTAATACTCGGAAGTAACGCATGGAACACTAAGTAACGTATACAACGGTAATAACTCAAGTCATTTATAGAATTAATACTAAAAATATGTAACTGTGTCATAAGAAGTTCATAAACCTGTGTCAGCATGCAAATGTGTAAGAAAATGTCATGGTTGAGACATTATCAGGGACGTTTAATGCTATTTCGGTGGGTAACATATATAACGTGAGGTTACACATTAACGCTGCCACTCTCAGAGGGCTAACATCTTTTTTATTGTGTCTTATATAATGTAGTTTCAGAAAATTATAGTGTACAAAATTCCCCCTGGGGGAGGGGGGGGGGGGTCTACAGCCAGCTCAATGCCTAATAATGAACATTAAGTCGAAAGTATCAATAATAACCATTAAGTCGAAAGTATCAATAATGAACACAAAGTCAAAAGTATCAATAATGGGCATCAAGTCAAAAGTATCAACTATGACCATTAAGTAGAAAGTATAAATATTGAAGATTAAGTCGAAAGTATCAATAATGGACATTAAGTCGAAAGTATCAATAATGGACATTAAGTCGAAAGTATCAGTAATGGGCATTGAGTCGAAAGTATCAATAATAGGCATTAAGTCAAAAGTATCAATAATGACCATTAAGTCGAAAGTATCAATAATGGGCATTAAGTCGAAAGTATCAATAATGACCATTAAGTCGAAAGTATCAATAATGACCATTAACTCAAAAGTATCTATAATGGACATTAAGTCAAAAGTATCAATTTAGGAAAATAGTCAAAAGTATCAATGCAGGACATTGAGTCAAAAGTATCAATTATGGACATTAAGTCGAATGTATCCATAATGACCATTAAGTCGAAAGTATCAATGATAAACACAAAGTCAAAAGTATCAATAATGGACATTAAGTCGAAAGTATCAATAATGAAGCCAATTTCTTGTCTAGGTCATGCAATACATGCAACACGTTACTTAAGTACATCCTAGATAGTGTCAGTGAATTTACTGGATGTTACAGAGGCAGGAAATGACATAGACATAGAAAGGAGTGTTTTGTCTTGGCACCTAGTTGACCTTTGATCTAATTCTGAGTCCCAGGGATATTTCCAGACTTGCCTCTATCGGTTTTACTACACATATATAAACATAATTAGCATGGGTGCCAGCTTATACCCAATTTGGCAATCAAAAGTAAAAAATAAGCCTGTTAGGTTTAAATGGACAACCTTGAAACACCTATTTGTTTTCTTTTTTATTGCTTTTACCGAGTCTGCTGGCATTCATAAATATACGACCGATGAAGGTACAAGCGACCTAGATCATATGCACAGGTTCGCTGAAGCCCCCATCGGTCACATACTATTTTGGAAATAGATAAAGGTTCTGACAACACCAATTCAGTCTCCATTGGCTTTGAATGATCAGAAAATGGTCTTGATGAAGAACAATTACATGGGTAAGAACGTACAATACTGGGCATACTATTCTACCAATGAGTGAACATAGCAAAATTAACCCTTTTGTTGCTGAGTAATTTGCACGCTTTTTTCTCCTCTGTTGATTTTCTTTCAAAATAAACTTAAAACTTTTTTGGAGGAATACCATCAGAGTTACAAACAGTTTGGATCCAGGTTAGGCCCGACATTTTATGGGGCCTTATCTGTGTCCAGAAAGGGGGTCCGGACCCCCCCCCCCTGAAAAATCACAAAATATAGGGTTTCCTAGCAATATTGATCCGGATCCCCTAAAATCACAAAGCTACAAAGCCAAATTCAATGGTGGGCCATTATCGGCACGCCAGCGAACGACATTTCAATGGCGTTTCGCTGGCGGACCGATGATGGCCCACTTTTAGTGGCTTTCGATCCTCAAATTTAAAAAAAAAAAACGTTGTCAGTGTTGGACCCCCTCTAACAAAATTATCTGGGTCCGCGCATGAGGGTCTACACTATTTGCTAAGACAAAATCGATATTCAGAGAAAGACAACAACAAAATCTTTCGGAAATTATAGCCTGTGGCCCCTCAATATAACAAGGGTTCATTCTTACTTAACTGTATCAAGTTTTCCGGAAAAGTCCATCGGTCAACAAAGGATTATTTGTCTAACAAATCCAAATAAAACACTTGTCAGGTTTTTTCAGTATATGACTATAAATGATGATTTCAAAACGGCCAATAAAGTATAAACCCACCCTGTGTGCAAACAATTAACACTTTTCTACATGAATATTAATGCTAGGCTCCACCCACTTTGAATACTTATATAAACTTCCATGTTGATACATAGAACAAAAGAAATACTTGTCAGGTCCACTAGTATATGCTCAGATGTATCATATTTCCATAAGCAAACAGAGAAGACCCTGATCAGGCAGTTCTCACAAGAGCTGCCTGATCTGGGTCTGTTCTGTTTGCAAAAGCTTTAAAAAGCGTCTCTATGGGGTAAAGAGTTAAGACAACTTACTGTGAAGTAACATGGCGAACTTTTGGACAAGATGTTATGTGTTATCTATGAGCTAGATACGAGAAAATCAACTTGTAGTTGGGCGTAGGTAGCGTTAACTGCATGCCGTACCCTGAGATGCCTTTGCTGATCATTTAGTTATACATATGGTTAAAAGATGGGCATTGTAGCAAATTTTAATGAAATGCTTCCCTTAAGAATGCAGCTGTAAATGCACTTCTTTTTGTATTTTTATTATCTTTGAGACTATAGCCATTTTCTCCAGACGCCATTCATAAATAGATATTTCATGATGCAATCCTAGATAAGAAATTAATGGAATTTAAGTTCCACGAAAATGTCGGCAGCCGTATCGTTCCAGTGCAACAACTATTTTGACCAATGGGGCCCATGGGTTTTGGGAAGCTGGGAAGAAGAGCTATTTATTTTCAGGGAGCTGGGGAGCACTGATAATTATGTTAGGTCTGCTGAGGAGCAAACTCAAAGTTTTGAGGATTTAAGGAATCTGCCAAAAGTAATAAAGTTTCATTTTAAAAGGAAAGGCTTGACCAGTTGATCACCGCCTTGGAACAGCCATTGAGGACATGTTTATGATCTTGATTCTAAGGCCATTGCATGCGTGTAGATGATTAAGTAACATTCATTTAAGAAGGTTTAATGTCAAGAACTCGTATATCAACTGCGTTGCAAGAAATCTTGTTTTCTGGATTTCAGATTGATTAAGTGGCGGTATTGATGTGCAATTATATAGTAAGACATTTACAATGATTTTGATTGCAGCTAAAACTGTAATGATTAGTTAACTTGTTTGTATGCAAAACAGGGTTACTCATGACTCAACTCATAATATATGTAAATTGAAGCTTTATTAAGAATGAACTTCAATGTTGTGCAAAATGCGGTCTTAATTATTAAGTCTGTGATGTTGACTTCGTGACAAAATAGTTACAGTAAAACAGTATAAACTGGAAGAGGTGTCCTGATTAAATGTACCACGACAAATAATGAAAGTATCTATAATGCATTTTAAACATTTACTAACAGGTACAACATAGGAAGGTTTTAGTGTCTATTTGTATTTCGTATTTTTAAAATTGAACACTGTCAAAATAATGCTATTGATAAGGCTCTAGCGTCCTGTGCAAGAACCAGGATGCTGGCAAGCTACCAAAATGACGATATGACGTTGTTTATTATAACAGTGATACTTTTGAAATATTGTGCCAGCTATAAACTTGGCATGCCACTCACATTGCTTTTATCATGCAGGAGATAATTCAAATAAGCAGTTTTGCTTGTTTTCAGATCCTATTATTTTCTTATATATTATTTTACTGTTGATAATGCTTTCTATTTTCGAAATATATATTGTTTAAACTAAATTGTACAATTTTGCTTTTTTTTACTATTAGTGACTTAGTGCATGATGAGATTATAAGGGATTTTTACCGGCTAACAAAATGTGGAATTCTTATTGAAATGTGTGATGCCATGAAATTGCAATTTGTAGTTTGACAAATTATTCAAATATGTCTCTGTATTCAGAGATATAGACTGATTGTTCTGAATGGGTGGACCAAAAAAAGTAAGTGAGTATGATCAGGAAATACCACAATCACAAACTGCAGACAACCCCGTGCCACCGCGAGGAAGAGCCGCTCAACCATCACGAGACACCAGGAAGACAAATTAAGCAAAGCAATCAGCTCTTTCTTCCCCATCAAGATGATTGCAATACTAGAATGGACATAAAGTAACGTACAACAAAACATAGAACAATAACAGATTCCCACAATGGGAGTAACAATAAACAAAAAGTCAACAACAACAGAACCACCGCCTTAGAAGGGACAGCAGCCTAAGCCACCGGGGGACTTAAATGCATTTTACTGGTACCAAATCTTCGCCCTAGATTCTGCTGTTGTTGAAGTACAAGAAATGTTCAGCTCACATGGAGGCCATCTAACTAATGCAATTTATCAACGTGGAAAATACTCTAATCAAATTATTACAACCTGATTGTTGTATGCAAGCAACAACGGAGCATACCAGACTGTGTTGCCTTGTCCCAAGGTTATAAAACTTTTTCATGCTCAACTCAACTGAGCTAGAAACGGTTTCAACTGCTCATAAACACTCAAATACCAATAAAAAGGAAGTATCTCCGATGTTGCAATAATCTCACTGAGCTATGTTGCTACTTTGCCTCTGGGAAATATTCATGCTTTTGTGTCGTCTGCTGATTTACAAAGTCAACTTTTTCGAAAATTCTTTCAGGAATATCATCGGAGTGTCAAATAGTTTGGATCCAGAGCAGGTCCGACGTTTTGTTGGGCCTGATATGGATCCAAACTGTTTGCAAATGTTATCAGCAGACGACACGGGGACAAAGATTAAATGTGTATGTCTTTGCTTGTCAGTATTCTGACGTTACTGGTTATAATCACTCGTTTTAAAGACATAAAAATTTGAGCATTAATAGTTGTACCACTCATTATGACTCTTTCCAAGTGTCATACTTGGCAGATCAAAAGGACAGTCATAATGAGGTGATTATGACTTCCCTATAGGGGCAATAAAGTGGTCCCATGAAGGGATAAGATAATCTATGATAAAATATTGATCTTTATCTTAGTGAAAGAAATTGTGTTGTAAACAGGTAATTCCCCACTTGAGGGCACTGTAATTTTGTGAGATATTGAAACTGTCCCTTATCAGTTAATTCTTTAATGAACTCTATAGGACTGTAATATATGCCTTTAATCTTTTGTCGCTAATTTCAATTTTTATGGGGGCACTCTCGATTTTGGGGAGAAATCGTGTCATCGGGATGTTACAATCTGGCCAATCGAAATGATTTCGGGCTAAATTTAGTTAACTCCTTGCCTAATAGTGTCAGCTGCAGATCAGTAACCTTTGCAAAGAGTTTGAAATTAGATCAGGTCCGACAAAACGTCAGATCTCATCTGTATCCAAACTGTTTGACTCTCGTTTGTCATTCATACAGGAATCTTACGAAAACAACGATGTTGAAAAAATAATCAACAGACCATGAAAAAGCATGAAAAGTACAAAGAGTTAATAATGCAATATCTTCAGAGTCATATTTGTGAGATTTTACAACCATTATCAGTTCATACCAGAGAGGCCAAAAACAGACAGACCGAAAGCCACTGAAGGAGCAAGGATCTCAATACGCATACATAACAACCATGAGCGCTCCCGCATAGGTTCAAGGACGATGATTGAAAGCAAAACGACCTTACAAGGCCCATGTTTTAACAGCTCGCCATCGTCATCACGACTGTGCGTCAGGGTCAGGGGAATGGTACTTGGCGTTGGAACACGCTCATCAGCGATGTATGAGAGTATATTTAATATAGGCATAGCTTCAGAGGAAGCGGAGAAGGAAGCGATTTCTTGTCTCAAAGAGAGGGGGTTATGGTTAAGGCCATATAATATAATAAATTCACGCCACAGAACTCCATTAATGATCGTAAGCGGCGGAATATAAAGTGTCCATTCAAATAATTGTCGACATTTGAACAGTTATAAGCTAGTAAATTTCATGCTAAGATGAGTTTAGCATGAAAAAGTTTGTATAACCTCTCGTTCAAGACCTCAACAAGGTATATAAGATGCTTTATCATGCGTTAAATTGGTAGCCATGGATTCTCGCATTCTTCACTAGACAGATGCTCAGTCTGAGCAGAGTAGTTGCTGTGCACCAAGGTCATCCTGGCCTCAAGGTTATAAAACTTTTTTTTATCATTTACAACTCAACTGAGCATAAAATTAATCATGCACATTTATTTTAATATTTTAACATTTATTGGCACACATCACATGAGAGTTTGAATGCAAGAAAAATATTTTTGTTTTACCTTGGTACCTGTTCTTGGACAAATTTCATGCTAACTTGAGTTGAGCATGAAAAAAGTTTTATAGCCTCAGAACCTTTTAGTTTTGTCATGCTCTTGCTCAGTTGAGTGTAAATAATATTACGGTTTTATATAATATAAGATATTAAGCAAACATACAAGGCATATCATCGTACCTAAAATCGCGACCTACCTTGATTCGCAACCATTTTTGTTTACATGACGTTGGGCGCGAGACTCCTTATTTCACATGCGCGACCGTGGGCAAAAAATTACGTAATTTAGCGTCGTCCAGCTGTTAAGGTGAAAATATTGAGGTTCAAGCAAGTAAGCTCTGCAAAATTGTTTCAAACATGCAGTTATTTACATTTTCTACTATTCCCAAATAGTTCCATCTTAAGAAGTCCATCTATACCACAAAAGCATGTTCTTGAACATAGACTATTGATCCGTCTGCATCTACGACCTTTTGTCAATGGAGATTTAGTTATCATTCGATTGGTCTAGAAGGTTCTTTATGCTAATGACGTCACATCAGCGAATCGAAAGTGCCACATTAAAAATGGCGGGAATTGTTGACAACTTTGGCGCACTTCGAATCGAACTATAGTCCCCACTATAGTAACTAAAGTTTGATTCGAACACCTATAGTCGCTACTAGGGTGACGTCACGAACCTACTAGAGATCAACGGCGGGTCGGAGCACCGTTACTCAAGTAGATACGTTGGTTCCCTAATCTAGACCTATCTAGCACGATGGGTTCAAGATCTAGCACGATGGGTTCAAGATCAGACAGTAGCCTCAAAATGATATGTTTTTTTGAAATAAACCTAGCTGAGCATATTTTTTGGTCCCACTTATTGTAATTGATCATTAGAAAGCGCTGTGCAGATCCTTTTTGTCTACGATGAAAAATTGAAGTGGAGCATACAGGGCTATTAATTTCGTCTACTTGCCAACCAACTAAAAGTTCCAACTTTAGCCGTTCGGGTGTAAACGTGTGTGCGCATCTATTACGTAAGAGCTATAGTAGGAACCTTAGTTCAATTCGAAATGCGCCTCTATTGTTTGACCTCAAACTAATTACGGAATGGGTAAAGTTGTTTGATTATCATGCGAGATCACGGCAGAATAAATTGTTTTTATCAAGTAAGTAACTATAAATGTGCATTTTCAGTTTTAGTACATTGTTTTGTAGTTTGATCATTAAAGTCGCGAATCAAGGTCCGACGAGGATACAAAGTGCAATTCTTTATTTAGTGCTGCATGATCACTTGGCTATACTACATTCCTGTTTGAACAATATTTATTAAATACATTTGGTACGTGCTCCACTAAAGATTTAATAATAACAAGAGGTAATCTTATTTTAAATTTATTGCTGCATATAAGGTTCTGTTAAAATCATCTGATCAATCACTAAGCTTAAGCTCACACGCACGCACGCACACTCTCCCACACATACACGAGAGCCTGAAATAGATCATTACAATATCACAATAATACCGCCACACTGTTCATTAAATACATAAAAACCAAAACCAGTGAAAATATATTTATATTGCATGAGAACAATAAAATACACAGATCAGCCTGCGTATCCGCATCGTCTGTTGAGCACGATGGTTTTTTGCTTTAACGAGTAGTCAATATTAAAAGGGCCAACACATGAGAGTGTATTAGTTATCACACATACTAGCAACAAGGCTAGCCTACGCCACCAGTCTTACTGGAACTACACAAAGAAGGGACCGTGGTTAAGTTAAGAATTAAGAAATTTATTTTTTAACCCTTAAAGCACCAATCACAACAAAATTCGTCTGCTATTATCGTCTGCTTAAATGTTTTAGAATCCTTTTCAACAAAAAGTGTAGTCCACACTGTTTGTCTCTATGCTTAACTTTGTTAAATAATGTTAGCAAACATTTGCAGCAGACGACAAATGCAGATGGAATTTTCAGATGATTTTTTTTTGCTGGCGGTTTGGGGGATTTTTACTACGCTAAAACTATTTAATTATGAAACAGTTTGAGTGATTTCGGTCCTTTTGGTAGCTCCTGCAATATTATTTATTTAAGCAGAAACGATTTGTAAACTTACCTTATGTTCTTAATTACGGTAAAATTTTGCGCGGCTTGTCACAGTTTGCGTTTCGACAAGATAAGGACGTTCTGAGAAGATTTCCAATTTTGAAATTAAAATGCACATTAATTTCAATGTGAAATTTGAATGGCGTCGTTTATATTTAGTGACGTTGTAAACAATGGTATAGGATGCGACGTGAGAAAATGAGTTGGCGACTTTGTCATTCAATTAATGTAAAGTATCTTAGCTAACCTTGCAACAAGTGAAATTGCAATATTCTAAGTAGAATTTGTAGCTTAGCAGGCTGTTTGGGGTACAGTATGACCTGGGGCCAGTTTACCTACGATACATCTTAAATTGTGCGTACATTGTTTTTTTAGACCGGTAGCGCCAGTTTCATCAAAACATTTTATCTTAAGAACAAAGTTTTTAGTCATTTTCTGGAATATAAATGGGCGATCATTCTGGGTCTACATATGTAAATATTATCACACTTTCATTTGTAGATTAATAGAATTCACTGTTTAGTCAACCCATTCGGTAAGATTATCGAAGAGACGTTTTAAAATGTTTCCGTCAACAAGATAGTCTTTGACAAGAACTGTTATGTCCCTCCACAGTGTTTGCTAATACGAGATGCTATCTACCCAAGGCATAAATGAACCGCGACATGAGATTTCCAACAATGCAGTATGTGCGACCAGTAAAGGCTTAGACCAGCCTGCGCATATGCACAGACTGATTAGAGCCTTTGCTTTTCTCTTGAATATTCTGACTGTTAAGCTACTGACCGAACGGTATTTTGTGTTTCTAAACTTAACAGGAGGCTGCACAGGCTCAGCTGAGTCTTTTCATGTCAAAATTCCACATTGTTGGAAATCACATGTCGTGGCTCAAATGAGTGGTTGTCTTTTTTACACTAGGAATTAACTCAGATAAAACTCAAATTGCCTTTTATCGATGCTGTTGGTTCAAGATAGTCTGACGTTTCCCGATGTAGTGTCTCATACTCTCCAGAAGGGGCCATCACTGGCCTCATTTGTGTGTAATCATTACCAACTCTATTACCAATTGCATCGTTGTATTCTACTTTGTCGTCTATGTTTAAATTAATTAGGTCATAGGTAGTGTCAGGGCGCTGTCTAACAGCCTCTAATGTATTATAGTCAGGCGAATGTTCATCAACAAAGCCTTGGTAAACAGGGGATTCAAACTCATGGTGATCTGCCCCTTCCGCTGGCTTCCGTGATCTGGAAAACAATGGAAAACACCAATTAACAATACCATCAAAACAATAACAAATCAAAACAAGCAAATTCAGAGAATTTATGTCCCCCCACTAAATGTTTGTTTTTTGATATATGAACTATCATGAAACGAGTAAGTTAAACTGACTAAGTACAAAAAAAAAAAACAGAAAAAATTATCTGAGAATTTTATCATCAGTACATTCATTCTTGATAGTAAGAAACGGCTGAAAAGCAACTAAATTCAATTTGTGAGAAAAAGTTACAAAAAATTATCTAAGGATTATATCCAAAACATATGCACATCTTCAGACCATGACTAGAAAATCTGTAAAGTATCAAAACAATAGGCATAAAATGCAGGATGAGTTGATACCTAGTATCTATTCACTTTGATCAGAAAAATGACTAGTTCAAGTAGTGAAAAAGGTAAAAAATGTAATCTTAGGATTATATCCAAACAATATGCAAATATTCAGACCATGATCTAAACACCTGTAAAGTTTCAAAGCAATTGGCATAAAATTGTAGGAGAAGTAGCATACACAAGATACCTAGTATCTATTCACTTCGGCCAAAAAATGACTAAGTTCATTTTGTAAAAAAGTGACAACGAGCAAATTCAGAGAAGGGGGAGTTCCAAATCTGCCCACGCATGGATTTGGAAAATATTTTGTATGTTGAATACCTACGGCATAACAACTACAAAAATGAAATTATTTTATTCCTCGAACGCTGTTAGGCCACAGGGGGACACCTTGAAGTACACCCTCTTTGTACTAATATATGACCTATTAAATATCAGTCTCAAATCATTAGTATTGTTGACTGCTACATTCTTTGATTGGAATATAAAAGAAGACTTCCCAGGGTATACCTTACTACCATTAATGTATATGAGTACATCTAGATAATTTTTTTCTGACCCATCAAAATTTGAATTATCCACAATTTGAACACTAAAGTTAGTGTCTATAGGGGATTCTGTCCTAATATTTACCATGTTCCAGTTTTTGTCAACCCATAATATTTTTAGAAAAGTAGGTCAAATACATCCTCTTTATGCATGTAAATTTTCATAAAATTTGGACACCGGTAAAAGTGTTATAATTTGCATAAAATGAGTTAAGTCAGTTTTGATTCATAAGTGATTTCAAATAAAGTATTCCAGTTAGGTCTTACAAACCGCAGTGTTTCCACCAGTATTATACTAAAAACGTATTGACTATCACTATTTAGCATCTTCATCCAAATTAGGTCCAATAATTTGTTGGTGTCAGAAGTTTTAGCTAATAAAATAGCATAAAACTGGCATTTTTGTAAGCAGCACTTGATAAGTAGCACTCGGTCTAGAACTTAGGTGTACGGGTGTATGTCAAGCAGTTACCATTTGTGAATTGATCTTCCACTGGTTTCCAAATTATTTTTGGACTGAAGCCAACAGGTGTTTATGCTCTTAATGTCTTTTAGCCAATGAAAAAAAAATAAAAAAAAGATTAGTATTTATGCTAGGTTATTCATCGTCTCCATCTACATTCTATGTTCCTGTTGCACCTAGAATTTCCTCTATCTTATGTCCCTCCCAATCAAATATTGAGGGTAAATTGGTTCAGGACCATGTGCATAGTTCTCATTAACTCTCACAAACTTAGTGAAACCAGGTCAAGTGTTTAAGAAATAGTGTACATTTTCACTATTTTGGTAGGTTCTTTTTTCAGAGAACTTGGATTTCACACCAGCTGTCTTTGTATCGGGGAAAACTTTCCCCCTTACATTGATAAAGTGTTGTATTTTCATATTCTGGTCCTTCTGGAATATTTAGTTTCAGCAGAAAGTAGAAGACCATTTAAGCCAGTGCTAGGAGGCACGCGAGCTGCAGCACTTTCCATTTAGTGTCATGCAGAGCCTGAGTGAAACTGAGTCTTAAGTTTTAAAATTTTATAGTTTATTTCTAGTATGGAATGATCCGTTTTCCCACATTATTTAAATAGTATCCTTATTTTGCAGTCCCTTAGTCAATCAATGTGTACATTTTAATGAAATGTTTACAGAATCTCTTTTGAATTGCATTGTATCTTAATTGGTATTGATTGTGGTTATTTTTCCTGAATTAAGTTCTATCCTCCAAAACATTTCAAAAGAGTATCCATAATACTTATCATAAGCCTCATTTAAAATCATTAATATTCCAACAAAAGTTTTAAAACTGCTCTAATAAATAGAAATGGAGTTGAAGAAAATAAAAATGATACTTTTTGAGATTATAAATGGATTCTCAAGCATTAAGAATTACGTAGCGAATTCATGAATATATACATACTGAACATCTGGCATTAGACGAGGTGAAACATTCTTTGTGCTGTTATTTCCATCGTGGTTATAGAATCACGAATTTGATTCTCAAATGACCCCATAACCATAATGCTGACATACTAAGCGCTTTTGTAAAAACGGGCATAAATATTTATAATGATTTCAATAATATTTATTCATTTAACAAAAGTCTGACTCACCATTCAAACAAATATATTTCCGGGCTTCAAATCTTGTGAATATTATCCTTATACATTATAGATGGGAAAGGTTGACAAGAACTGTAACACGCCATAATGAAAACCCAAACATTGTTGATATGATTTGTACATCTAAATTTGAGTAAATATTCTAAAGGAAACATTATTTTAACCATTTTATGTGATAGATATGGTAATGCGTGTACCACACACATAAGCTAGAACTCACAGATTATTCTAATAATTATCAATTTTAGAAATTCTGATTTCTGATAGATGTAAATTGTGCTGCTTCGTGGGGGGTGGATACCACTATAATCACATACTACACAATACCAAATGTTGTAATCAACCAATAAAAAGCGATAAAAAGCAAAATACTTATAAGCCTTACAGTCAATTTACATAATATCATGAAGATCTTTGCCTGTGCAGAAAAGAACTCTATGTTAATTGAGCATACTGCTGGAAGTTTACTTAAAGTCTTGATTTTTACATTCTGCAAAATTTTGACCATTAAGATTGAAATTCAGAAAACTTCATTTTACCGGTTTTATTTTTTCCTCAGATTTTATGATTATAACAAACACATGTGTGGACAAATTTGATATAAATTTCATAGGTTGACAAGAACAGAAACTAGGCAAAATTGACAATTTAATTTGTTGAAAATATTTTCAAAATGTTAAATTTAGGGGTACCTTCAAACAAAATTTGACGTGGACTTGTTCATTTTATACATTGAAATATATGTATGGTACATACATAATTACAAATTACTAGGCATCATGTTGAGAATAAATTAGGCTGAAAAATCAAAAATCTCGTCGCATAGGGCCACTTTTAAATAGGGTGTCCATTTATTTAATTTTAAAATATAAAAATTATTTAAATTTTAAAAACTGAAATAGATGAATGGGTAAATATCTCACAAATGGAACACACATGTAATAGACAATCTTTCTACAAAATTCTATCAAATTCTGTGCGTGGGCAGAACCATATGTAAATTCCATATAGGGTGGAACTCCCCCTTTATGCCAACACCACTTTATGTTTGTCTTTGAATATATGAGCTATCATGAATAACTTAATACACAAGATACCTTGTGTCTTTTCATTTTTGACACACAAATGACTAAGTTCATATTGCAAAAAAGTAACAAAAAATCCAAATAATATGAATATTTTCCGACCATGACCTAAACACCTGTAAAGTTTCAAAGGAATCGACATAAAACTATACGATGAAATGCATACATCAATATGCACATTTTAAGACCATGACCTAAACACCTGTAAAGTTTCAAAGCAATCGAAGTAAAACTGTAGGTGGAGATACATACACAAGATACCTAGTATCTATTAATTTTGGCCCATAATTAACAATTTCATTTCGTGATAAAGTGACAAAAGATAATCTGAGGATTACGCCCAAGCAATATGCACATCTGCAGACCATTACCTAAAAGCAATCAGAGTAAAACTGTTGGAGGAGATGTACACATGGTACCTAGTATCTATTAATTTTGACCGCAAAAATGACTAAGTTCATTTTGTAAAAAAAAAAGAAACAAAATATAATCTGAGGATTATGCCCAAACAATATGCACATTTTCAGACCATAACCTAAACACATGTGAAGTTTCAAAGCATTTGGAGTAAAACTGTAGGTGGAGTTCAATATACAAGATACCCACTACTTGATAGGGGATGGAAGGATTGACGGACAGACAGAATGATGAAAGGATGGAATGCCAAATACTATGTCCCTCGATTTTTCTTCAAAAAGGCAGGGGACAAAAATAATCGAAAGATTATATCCAAACAATATGCAGATCATGACCTAAATACCTGTAAAGTTTCACAGGAACTGGAGTTACACTTTAGGGGGAGTTGCATACACAAGATACAAAGCATCTATTTACTTGGGCTAAGTTCATTTTGTGAAAAAAGTGACAAAAATAATTTTAGGATTGTATCTAAACAGTATGCACATCTTCAGACCATGACCTAAACACCTATAAAGTTTCAAAAGAATTGGAGTAAAACTGTAGGAAAAATTGCATACACAAGATACATAGTATCTATTCACTTTGGCCAGTAAATTACTAAAACTAAGTTAGGGTGCAAAGATCAGGAATCGATACAATTAAGTACCACACCTGACCCAGGATACCAACGGGAAAGTGACAAACTCACAGTAGACACCACAAACGAGAGCCAAGAGGTCAGCCCTTACCCAGCAGGTGACCACAAGGCACATATAAACAGATGGGCACAAATGTAAAGCAAACACAAGACAGAAAAAATAAAAGATCCACAAAAGAAGTACCGTCTTAGAACGGTCAGTAAAATATTTTACTGGAGGGCTTAAACTGGTTTCACCCCGCCAACCTCATCCTTAATTCAGATGTGGATCAAGACACATAGATATTTGGTTTGCATGAAAGACCCCTAACTAATCAATGCATCATCTCCTAGGACATATAAATTAAGATATAACAAGGAGATAAAGTAAAGATAAGGATTCAACAGTAAATAAAACTGAATACTGGAGCAAAAGAAATCCAACAGGTAAACCCCGATGGGACCAATAAACAGTTCAATTGGGAATAAAGTGACAAAACATAATTTGAGGATTATATCCAATAAATATGCACATCTTCAGATTATTGCCTAAACACACGTAGAGCTACTGTAGGAAGAGTTGCATACACAAGGTACCTACTACTTGAAGGGGACAGACGGAGGGGCAGAAGGATGGAAGTATAGAAAGCCAAATGCTATATCGCCTCGTTTTTCTTCGAAAAAGCATATATTTGTCTAAATAGTTTGCATCATGTTTAACAATCTGGTAAAATAAAATTAACTAGAAAAATAACAGCCTGCAATGTATTCAATTAAGGACTGAAATGCCGATTATTTGCTTGCACTGGATGATGCAAAACATTAGGCTTTTAAATGATTTATTTTAATGAAATGAATTAGGTTTTCCAACAATTTTTTTAAATTGATCAACCAAATTGCCATAAATGAAGAGCGTCACAATCTTTCTATCATTATATCGTTTAGGGTTTATCAGATGTAAAAACCCTTTTTTCTCGTTCATATGAAGCAATGTAGTATAGAGAGTAGAGGAAACATATGTAGACACACATGGTGCTAGAAAACATTTAGATTATAATTTTAATTTCTAAGTGAAAAAAATATTTTTTACAATTCCTCTAATGTCTTTTATCACAATATTTTATAACATGGTGGTCAAAAGTTGTAGTACATGAACAATACTTAACAAAAAGCGTGGTTTATATGGTCTTTTGTGAAGTTTAGGTAACAGTATAACGTAGGAATTTATGAATACACACACCAAACTTAGCAGCTATATGACATCTATGCCTATCAAAAACATACCTCTTATCCATAGGTCTTAGCTGCCAAGTTCTTGCTAAAGGATTCTGATATAGTGTGTCCTTCAAACAACTATGACATTATTAGCAACCTTATCTGCAGACGCTTACGCAAACTTCCTATAAAATTCCTGGACACCTTACTTCTAATGTCAAAAAGTAAATTTAGGAAACACTCCTTTCCAGTACTCATTTTTTACTAAAATTCTCCGAGAGTGTCTAACTGTACATCAAATTAGCCTTTCAGTAGAAGAGATAATCAATTTGACATGCTTGGTGTATACCACATTTTTTTGGAGAGAAAAGTTCTAAATGGGCTGTTTATGGCCAGTTATACAATATAGGTCTTATCATGAGAAAACCTGCATTTGTAGGATGTAAACATCGAAGGCTCAGACCAGCCTGTGCATCCATAGGCCTTATCAATGCCTTGAAAAGTATATAAAAAGTCTTTGGAATGAAAAAAGCTAAATCTAATCATGTAATATTTTGACAATTTTGCTTTTCTCTGAAGCTGAGTAGTCTGGCCCACAAGGCTGTAAACACCAAAAATGACATTTCTTGCATCAAGGCCCATATCATGCCCATATGCTTGTGTTTTAAACAGGATGGTTTCTACTAGGTTTTATGAAAAATAGTAAGTGAGTATGATCAGGAAATAACACAACCACAAACCGCAGACAACCCCATGGCACCGCAAGGAGGTGCCACTCAACCATCATGAGACACCAGCAAGACACACTAAGCAAAGCAACCAGCTCTCTCATCACCATCAAGATGATTGCAAAACTAGAATGGACATAAAGTGACGTACAGCAAAACATAGAACAATTACAGACTCCCACAATGGGAGCAACAATAAACAAAACGTCAACAACAACAGAGCCACCGCCTTAGAACGCACAACAGCCTAAGCCACTGGGGGGCTTAAAAGCATTTACTGATACCAAATCTTCGCCCTAGATTCTGCTGTTGTTGAAGTACAAGAAATGTTCAGCTGGCATGGAAGCCTTCTAACTATCATCATGGAGAAACACTCTACTCAATCTTTACACACTATGATGAAACAAAGAAACAGGGTAATGGCTCACATATAGTCAGAGCTAATGAAAGCCTTAAGTTGAGCCACAGTGGGTCCAGCTACAGATAAGCATCAAGCACCAACAAACCGATTAAAGATTTACGTCAGAGTCATCATAGAGTCTGAAGCCTGACCCTCCATCGTGCAATTAAAGAGGAAACAATAGCTATTAACCGTGATTGGGTTTAAAACAAGGCATGCAGACTGTCGCATGACATCCAAGTTATATCAACCTTTATATAACGTTTTACAATCGTTTTGAATTGATCACTAAAAATAAGGTTTTCCAACAATTCAGTTGAATTTATAACCTAGATCACCATAAAATATAGGTTCTGATGTGCCTTATTGCGGAAGATTTTTTAACCCAATGTTGTATTTAACAATTAAGTCTGAGTGTCTAATGCATTTAACCTATTTTGTGAATAACAATGAGGAGAAATATCAGACACGTACGCCTAGGCATTTGTTCAGTCTGGTCAGCGTCTTTGAAAGCTAAGTATTTAGCTATCAAATGAGCAGGCCCTGGATGGATTGTCCAGACACCTGAATATGATAATCTGTTCAGACAGCAAATGCTCTGGCTACTCTGAGTCTTCATAGATGCTTAGCATAAAAACACTGTTGTTAAAATCTGTATACAGTAAAACCTGTCATAAGCAGCCACTACAAAAAGACAAAACAAAGATCTTAATGACATATGGTAGCTTAATAAAGGTCGAAAGCATTGTAGAATGCTCTCCTTGGAGTAATTTGCAATACTTTTGGCCTGCATTAAGCGATAATTGGTCTTGAAAAACATATTTGGACTTCTTTTTGAATGGCCGCTAAAAACAGGTTTTACTGTACTTTACACCAAAAATCGATATAATCAAGTACCACACCTGACCCAGGATACCAAATGGGAAAGTGACAAACTCACAGTTAGACACCACAAACGAGAGCCAAGAGGTCAGCGCTTTCCCAGCAGGTGATCACAAATTACATATAAACAGACACACACAAAGACATAGCACACAAGACAGAACAAAAACATAAAAGATCCACAAAAGAAGAACTGCCTTGGAACGGTCAGTAAAATATTTTACTGGAGGGCTTAAACTGGTTTAACTGCGCCAACCTCACCCTTAATTCAGATGTGGATCAAGACACATAGATATTTGGTTTGCAAGAAAGACCCCTAACTCATCAATGCATCATCTTCTAAAACATATAAATCAAGATATAACAAGGAGATAAAGCAAAGATAAGGACTCAAGAGTAAATAAAACTGAATACCGGAGCAAAAGAAATCCAACAGGTAAACCTCAGTGGGCCCGACAAACAGCCAAAGCATCAGGCCCCTACCATCTCATCAATAGATAAGTCTTTAAGTCGGAGCCATCATAGAGTCTGAATTCTGACCCACCGGCATGCAGTTAAAGAGGAAAGCAAAGTTGCCAACCATGATTGGGTTGACCACCAAGCAGTCTGTTGCAATACATTAATGCTATAGCCAATCTTTTTATAATTGGAAATTATTTTAATGACCTGCGCTAAAAAATTATTTGAGCCAACAACTTTCTTTAATTTGTACACCAAGTCACCATAGAAATCAGGTTCCCAAAGTCCTTGGCGCAAGAGAGATTTAAGTCCAACTTGGAATTTAGAAATCAAATCATAGTATCGTCTATAAAATTTTGAAAATGTTTTATGAAGTTTATGATACCGATAGCCTTGTTTCAGAAGTTTCTGAGTTAACAATTTATTGCGAGTATTGAAGTCAGCAACATAGCTAGATGCTCTAGCAAAACGAATGAGTTGAGAGATATAGACTCCATAGGATGTAGAACGAGGAACATCACCATCTAAAAATGGGTAATTGACAATTTCAAAATCAAGGTCGTCACGTTTATCATAAATTTTGATAGAAACAATATCATTAGAAATTGACAAATGCAAGTCTAAAAATGCGGCTTTGGTATCAAAAGTATTGGCTTTATTCAGTTGAAGCTCTGAAGGGTATGTTGGACTAACCATATTGTCAAAATAAACATTATTAATATTTAAAATATCGTCCAAATATCTGGATGTAGTGTTAAACGCATCAATAACATCAGCCTGCTTATCATCAGAAAGAGACATCATAAAGACCCTCTCATAACAAAACAGGAATAAATCTGCAACCAGGGGAGCACAATTAGTGCTCATAGGAATCCCAACTACTTGTCTATACAGCTTGGTGCCAAATCGAATAAAAATGTTGTCCAACAAAAAGGTCAGCGCATCACATACATTTTGACACGACCATGCTTGATATTTTTTAGGTTTTTCTGAAGTAAAAAATGCATTTCTGTCATTACATGCAAGGTAAGGAAACCCTTTTCTCTGGAAGATTCTTTCAATAAGTTTATCTTTAATTAAATTATGAGGTAAAGTAGTGTAAAGAGTAGAAAAATCATAAGTAGACAAACTGGTCACATTGAAATCTCTAGCTTGAAGATTATCTGCAATATCACCTGAATTTATAATAGACCAAAATAGGTTTTTACCAGATCTCTCATATAACTTTTCACAGTACTTGATAACATGTTTTTAACAGCTGTAAGACAAGTTGTTAACAATTTAGAAAGCTTTGTTGTCGTACAAAAACTAGAATTAGCAATAAATCTTGCTTTATAGGGTTTTTCATGGAGTTTAGGTAACCAGTACAATGTAGGAACTTTGTCTTGATTTTCTTTAACTTTGACACCAATATGTAGGGCTGTATGACAACCATGCCCATCAACAATCACCCTCTCACTTAAAGAAGGCTGCAGTTTATAGGTATTAGTGTCAACAAGCTCATGCTTAAGAGTATTAATATAATACAATCATCAAACAACTACAACATTGTTAACAGCTTTATCTGCTGGAACCAAAACATAGTTCATATGAAAATCCAGGATACCTCGTTTAAGATAACGAAAAGAAGATTTAGGTTTAGGGGTAAAAGATGTGTATTACTAGAGTAAAATGAAATATGAGTATTAATAATTTTAAAAATGTTAACCTTCCATTCCTTCCAGGCATCAGGTTCAACATTTTCCGGTTTGTACCAACGATTACTAAAGTCATTTAAAGAAGCAGCGATCTCTCTACGACATTAAGGGTAATCAATATTAGAGGGAAATCTATATTTAGGACCTTTAGAAATAATATTGCGAACTCTAGCGTCAGGAATGACATTAAGATTACCTGTAATGAAATGCCCTGCAGAGGGATATAAATAATTAGAATTATGACAATCTCAGGAGGCAGGAGTATTGGAATCTATATCTATATCATTTACAGTTTTATCAAAGTTAAATATAGTAGACCTAATTGTTTTTTTTTTATATTTATAACAAATGATAGAAGTTTCAGAATTTTAAAGTAATTTGGAATAGATGATACAATAAATTAATCTTGAAGATACTATGTAAATCAATAAACTCAATACCTTTGTTAATGAATGGAATTTTGATAAAATGTCGTTTATGGTTGACCTCAGAATCTATATAAGGACTAAGGAAATGTTGAACATAACACCTTGTAAGGAGTGCTGCTTTATATAATTTG
Source organism: Loripinus fragilis (assembly GCA_964019695.1). Classification (NCBI taxonomy): domain Eukaryota; kingdom Metazoa; phylum Mollusca; class Bivalvia; order Lucinida; family Lucinidae; genus Loripinus; species Loripinus fragilis. The sequence goes on from OZ026523.1 coordinate 92,114,253, forward strand.
TTTGCTCTATCGTAAAGTTTATTAGCCTCTAACTCTAAATTACGTAAAACTGAGATAGGCAAGGAACTTAAAAACGAAAACAAGCCGTGCTGACCATGATTAGTTCAAGCCAAAGAAAGATTCTTTAGAGAAGTATTTAAGCGTTTTTCAGTACAAATTTTGCGCTTAATGTTGCCATATTTACGTTTACCATGAGATCTGCTGTTACTTTTTTTTTACATTCCAAAACAGAAAAAAAATCAAAATCTGGCATTTTAGAAATGTTACCTTCATGGTATATATTATCATTAAAGCCAAAAGGAAAATGTGATTGCAAAAATTTAATCAATTTAAGTTCAGTTTTATGTTTCTTTATATTTTTTAATCCAGTTGATGAATTTGGATAATATATAATTTTTTCAACCGGCTGAATTACAATTTTACTAGGTGAATGACCATTATTCTTGCAATGGCGATAAAGAAATGTGTCAAATTTTTTAGGCTTTTTCATTTTTCAAAAGTGCTCATGAAACCTAGTCTTAAAGGATCAGCCAGTTTGTCCAACATATTGCGTTCAACAATTAATTTCAGTTCAAGTTATAACATAAATCAGATCAGATGAAGTTCAGTCCATATCATTATTATTGATTATGGAAAATTGCCAACCATTTACAGATGATGTAATGGTAGTTTTAGTACATAAATGTGTGCAACAGGCACACCTCTTGGCATTGCACTTATAAACATTAGGATACATTCCGCATCTTTTAATGCATTAAATGGTTTAGTATAATTACTGACAATAGGTGACCCAAGCAGAGATAACCTAGTGGTAGGAAGCATATCCCGAAAATTGTTAACTGAACTAGGAATACGAACAGAGGACGCCGAATGTAAACTAATGGGAGATAAATGTAATTTTGTTATTTTCGTTCTTATCATTATAGTTGTGTGGGTAAGTACCATCCCAAGACAAGCGATCAACACACCGGTTATTAAAATGACAAGCCAGTATCAATATAAGTCCTTAAAAGCAAAGGAAGGCACAACAAATGCAAGCGATAATCCAAATGGCTAATACAATTCCACAGGTATATAGAAAGCAGAAGTTATACAATGGGGTATGAAAATTGGTTATCTAGCGATCTTAAATGCGGACCAAGACATAGACGATATCCAGGGACAGGAATAATGGAAGGAGATTAAATTTTGCTAAGTACTTGTTCTACCCAGGAAAGACCCGTCCCAGCTGAAAAATTGTTGACTGGGATGTAAAGAATCAAATCAAACAAACAAACTTTACACCAACACTGCCACCTGACACCCATATTTGTCACGTAGACTCTATTACGGACTTGCTAGTGTCGTCTGCTGGTAACAGTTGCAAACAGTTTTGCTGTCCGTTCTGGGGCGGTGGTTCTGTTGTTCTTGACTTTTTGTTTATTGTTACTCCCATTGTGGGAGTCTGTAACTGTTCTATGTTTTGTTGTACGTTACTTTATGTCCATTCTAGTATTGCAATCATCTTGCTGGGGAAGAGAGAGCTGGTTGCTTAGCTTAATTTGCCTTCCTGGTGTCTCGTGATGGTTAAGCGGCTCTTCCTCGCGGTGCCATGGGGATGTCTGTGGTTTGTGATTGTGGTGTTTCCTGATCATACTCACTTACTATTTTTGATCCAGATCAAACACGACAAAGAAGTGGGGGCTCATCTGGAACAAAATTGTTTGGGACTCTTATTGTATCTTGAAAGATATTTTCTTAAAAAATAATAGTTTTGAATAAGAAATATCAGTAGACCACAAAAAACATGCATTTTTTCCAAATGATAGCATACGTCAATGTTCTGCACTAATTTTAACATATTTAAAAATGCAAAGTTATAAGTAAACAATGGCTACCCTAATCAGACACTTTATTCTGCAAATGAAATCATGGTTTCTTTGCCTATCGGTATTCTTTTTTCTACTGGTTTTACCAAAATCCATTTTTTTAAAAAAAGAATAAAATCTTTCAGGAATACCACCAGAGTACCAAACAGTTTGAATCCAGATCCGATTTGACGTTTTATTGGGGCAGATCAGGATCCAAACCTTTTGCAAAGGCTATCAGCAGATGCCATTTGTAGGCAAATAGTTAACTGGCACATGGTATATATGTGGGGGTTGTTCAATCTTTGATATCAATTTTACTTGAAATTGCCAATTTTATTTTGTAATATTTGTATTATGGAAGAGAGCAACTGTGTAGCTCAATAATCAATATACATGCACAACAGCAACCAAGCATGCGCAAATTGGGAGACAGGGGACAACCTTCCTCCTGGAACACCACAAAATTATTGGTTCCTTTTGGAATACTGCTCCGGAACACTTGGAAATTGAAAAAGCTACCCAGCCAGAATTAACCTGTTGGACCATCATCCACCCACCAGCAAAACGCCAATTTTTAAGTTGTAGATTAGGTGTTGTGGGAAATACTGTTACAGACCCCCTGGAAAAGCAAGGGGACTCCCCGCAAGAAAATTAAGATACAATGGTAGAACTTCTTTACTATTCAGCATGTGAATAGAATGGAGCTGACCAAATAGTGTGGGTGCTCAAAATTATCTATTTATAGGAAATGCCAATTCCAGTGCAACTTGTCAGGGATTCATCTGATTTTGGTCCAAACTGTTTGCAAAGGTTATACATAGACAAAATGTTAAACATGTGTGTGCAGCTATCTAGTCGTTCATTGTTTTTTCCATATTATGAAAAAATACAAAACATCTCCATTTCTTGTTAATATAAGTTGAAGAAGATTGTTGGCTCTAATAATTTTCAGCGCAGTGCATTAAAATAATTTCCCAATATAAAAAGATTGGCTATAACATTAATGTATTGCAACAGACTGCATGCTTGGTGGTCAACCCAATCACAGTTAGCAACTTTGCTTTCTTCTTTAAATGCACGTGGGTGGGTCGGACTTCAGACTCTATGATGGTTCCGACTTAAAGACATCTATTGATGAGATGGTAGGGGCCTGATGCTTTGGCTATTTTGAGGTCCAATGTGGTTTATCTGTTGGATTTCTTTTGCTCCTGTATGTTGAGTCCTTATCTTTGCTTTATATCCTTTTTATATCTTGATTGATGATGCATTGATAAGCTAGGGGTCTTTCATGCAAACCAAACATCTATGTGTCTTGATCCATATCTGAACTAAGGGTGAGGTTGGCACCCTGTAACTGGTTTAAGCCCTCCAGTAAAATATTTTTAATGTTCATTCCAAGGCGGAACATCTTTGGTGGATCATTTGTATTTTGTGTCTTGTGTTTCTCATGCTTTCTCGTCTGTTCATTTCTGCCTTGTTGTCACCTGCTGGGAAAGGACTGATCTCTTGGCTCTTGTTTGTGATGTTTGTTGTATTTTTGTTACGTTCCCATGTGGTATCCTGGGTCAGGTGTGGTACTTGATTGTATCGTTTCCCAATCTTTGTCATCTTTCTTACTTTTGTAATATTTAGATGAAGTATTTGTATATATTTATTCACATGTAATGTGTAACTAGGTCACTCTAAGACTAAAACAGGTATCAGAATATCTGAACTTGAACCAGAGACATTTGAGAAACCTGCTGGACATACTAATGGCTATTTTATTGCCCTTTTAGCTGCGCTTGAACCATATATCAATTGATATAATGTTTATGATGATAAGGGTTGTTATAGCCAACTTTTCTCTCCACTCAATTTTGATCAAAATTTCTGCGAATACTGGCTCAGTGAAAGTGTGGAAGAAGGTTTGAATTATTACAGTAAAGTGAAATTATTTTATCAACTGAATTAACAAATTCAGTGTCCAAAACATTAAAGCATGCTCTCATTTGCACCAGCGATTACAAAAGTCTTGCAAGGCACCAGCAATTTCTTCACAACATTTGGTAAAGTCTATTGGCAAAGTTAACTTGTATTTACGTCTTTTATTGATAATAGATTAAGATCTAGAATGTGTAATACTTTTCAAATTCACAATAATTCTTTGCTAAGCAGGTTGATTGCAATATTTAGAGTCCTTACATTCTCAAGAATCAAGAATAGTAGTTTCAATATCAAGCTCAAATACGAATTTGTTAAAATAAGATATAATACTACATATATAAGTATTGTGTTTATAACAAATGATAGGTAATTCCTTATTATCAAAATAAGTAGGAATAAAAGAAATAACTTATTTGCCCCCTTATACTGATAATGTTTATGAATTCGATCCCTTTGTTGACGAATTCAACTTATTTTTGTTGTTCATGTTTCGTGTTTGTCATGCTTTCTTGTCTGTTCATTGCTTGGAAAGGGCTAACCTATTGGCTCTCTTGTGTGTGATGTTATATTGTTTTTGTCATTTTCCCATGTGGTGTCCTGGGTTAGGTGTGGTACTTGATTGTATCGATTTCTGATCTTTGCCTCCTTACTTACTCACATAAAATACCTAATATTACTGATTTCTGAATCAATATACGTACCCTGCATTTCCCACTACTAGCTGCTAATGGTCTAACTGACATAACAATGTTTCTTCAAATCCAATTTTCCAAAATAGGAGGGGTGTTCCAAAAATAATTTCACTTGCATTGGTGTTCATATAGCGGAAGTGCTTTTGTTCATTTTAATTTGCTCTGCCCTTTAAAATACTCTCCACCAGCCAGAACACACCTTTTTAGCCGGTCAATCCATTTTTGGAAGCATTTTTCATACTCTTCAATGGGGACACCCATCAGATACTGATAAACAGCAAATTCAAGGGCATTTATCGAATTGTATCTCCTTCCAGATATTTAAGTTTAGGAAAGAGAAAATAGTCGCAGGGGCCAAGTCTGGCAAATGCGGAGGGTGGGGAAGGACGGTAACCTTCTCTGACTCCAAAAAGTCAGTCACAATACTTGCCTTGTGAGTGGGTGCATTATCATGCAAAGTCGTACATTCTTAAGTCCTGTTTTGGGACGGCGACTTTTGTAGAAGTTCTTCAATTTTCTAAGAGCAACGTTTTTTTATAGAACTTGCCTGTAACCGTTCTGCCTTTTGGCACCGGGATTTGAATAGAATAGCCGGACCCTTATTTGTGAAAACAATAGCAAACAAAACCTTTTTACCATTCATATTCGTTTGGCAATACTTGGGCATCTGGCATTTTTAGTGTCCCATATTCGGTTGGCAACGTTCCGCCTTGGTTCAAAACGAAAAAAAGCCAATAAGGAATGCTTATAAGATACCCCACGCACAGTAAGAGTCAGTGAAAAAACTTGGTAAGTTATAGTTCAAACCAGCAGACCTTAGTTTTGAAAAGAAGGTTTCAGTAGAATCTGTGCAAACAAAAATTAGTTTTTCCGAACCAAACTCCTTCACGCATATGTTCAATGTGTCTACTTTGTATAGGCAAAGTATCAAATTGTTCCATCAAAAGCTGTGGTAGGAGCTGATCCGCCCATGAAGGCACCATCAATGCATATACAATAGCCATATTAGGGAAAAAAGTGTCTAAGTTCTCACAGCTGTATTTTTTGTCAATTTTTTTTTCTGAACCAAACTCCTTCATGCCTATGTTCAAAGTGTTAACATTGTATAGGAAAAGTATCAAATCGTTCCATCAAAAGCTGTGGTAGGAGTTGATTGGCCCGTGTATGGACTATAATAGCATAATCATAAAACCCTATATAAAAAGCCATTTAGAACTACAAAGGGAAATAACTCTAATAGAATTGGCCCCTAGCCCTTACATTTTGTCTAAAGTATCTGTCCTGCATATATAAACATGTTTGCAAGGTTTGATGAAAACCCAGCAATGACTCTTCAAGATATTAAGGAATCAAAACGTTATGGACAGACACACACACGGACGCACGCACAGACGGACGGACAACGTGAAAACAGTATACCCACCACAAACAAAGTTTGCAGGTGTTATAATAATACACCAAGGTCTCATCACCAGTGACTATATTATAAAAAGCCTTTTTACTATAATTTGGGTACATTTTGAGAAGGTTTTTTTTTGTCATTGTTAAACGTGTTTTCTTTTGCTCATCCGTTAACAAATGGGGTATCCGTCTTGCATTTATCTTTCTAACTTTAATGTGTTTCTTCAAAATTCCATGAACTCTTGCTAACGACAAAGTTGTCATTCCAGCCAATTTTCTTACGGTGAATCGAGCAGCAGTTTTGAGGATATTTTGGATTTTTTTCTATGTTACTTTTGGTTGTAGTTGCTGCAGGACGACCTCGGCGAGCAGCATCTTTCAGTTGCTGCTGCCCATCACTAAATTTAGCTACTCTTCTACAAACAGTCCTGTGAGACATTTGGCCCTCTCCATAAATGTCACACACTTCAGGGTGAATACCTACAGCCTTTATGCCGAGTAATGACCTACCTTTTATATAGGCCCTAATTTCAAGAACATTTTCAGCTAGTTTTCATGTCATTTTGTGTATAGTCTAACGAACAGGCTATGAAATGATGTACACTGTACCGAGGCCAGTGAACGTGTGGACGAGATATTCACCTGTGTCACGAGCCAGTAATCACTCAATCGACATGAGGTGGTTTTGTGCATGAATTGCACAATTTCCGCGAAATAAAGCACAGATGAAATTATTTTTAGAACACTCCTCGTCAATAGCAGTAATACTTTGACATGTACCAGAGAAGATATATGGGCCACGACGAGAGAAAACCTGTCTTCGGTGGTTTGCGAACAACAAAGGCGCAGACCAGCCTGCGCATCCGTGCAGTCTGATCAGCGCCTTTGCTATTCGCGGTTTGGAAGTATCATATCTAGACTTGCTATGAGAAAAAGTAAGTAAGGGTACAAAGATCAGGAATCGATATAATCAAGTACCACAACTGACCCTAGCTAGTCTCTGTAGCTGAGGAGAACGGTTTGAATCTCGCTTTGTCAGAAACCTTGAAGACAGTTTTTCTCGCGACAAGGCCCATATAATACCATGTTCAACTTACCTTACATAGATAACCAGCAGCAATACTATGACAATAATGATCAGAATAAACCCTGCAACTCCGGCACCGACTGCTATAGGTACTATAGATACAGCATCAGTGATGCCTGGTGTCACTCCCTGGCTTGGTGTTGGACTGCTACTTTTTGATGAGGTGTATCCAGAGGTTATTGTTGTGGTGGTTGTTGTAATGAATGCTGAAAAAGATTCGAAAAAGGCCAGCTCAGAGATGCGACAAAAAATGCTCAGGCAAGTATGTGCAAATCTTTGGATGTAGAAAGAACCTCGGGTCAAATATTATGCTTCTAGTCACTCTAGACTTCTAGATCAACTAGATAGCTGAAATTGCATGTTTGATGAGTTATTTTAAGCAGATGCAAAAAAGTATCAAACTCTCATAAACTGGGTCAAAAAACATTGAACTCTAGATAGTATGAAAAAGTGAATATAAACAAGGATATGCTATAATCACAGACTGTAGAACAACCCACCAAACTGTTACAAAGAGACACAGAACACAGACAGCCACTACACATTTAATTAAGAAATAAATTCGATTTTTGGTCTGTTCATTTAATCTTGAATACTTAAGGTCTCTTGCATGAATTTATTTTTATATTCAATGTGTAATCGTATTAACGGTTATGTTGGAATGCAAAACGGAAAAGCGGAACAGCCAATGTGGACACGGACAAAAGTGTTGTTTTGCATGTGCCACTCGGGTGTGGCTCTATGTCTTTCACAACACCAGTGTCACTCCTGGTGAATGAATTCGATGCTCGAAGTGTATTGCACAGGCAAGTGAGCTTGGCAGCTGTCAATCAAATTGATGTCAAATATGAGCCTATGAACGGTTACAAAAATCTGAAGATTCATTAAAGGCTTGCTTTCAAAATGTAAATATAGTAAAATAATCAGCTTCCATAGCAAACTAACTCGTAAACTAGCAAGGGCACTAAGACCAAAACCATGAAATAAAGACCAAATGTAAAACCAAAACACACAATGGGGGCAAAACAAATCCCCAACAATTAATCAATAACCAAAAAACGACACCATAAAATTAACAACAGCCTAGGCAACCCACTGGGGCCTAAAATATATTTTACCTGCCAAATATTTGCCATAGTAGGCCTTGAGCTGGCTATAGACCCCCCTCCCCCCAGGGGGAATTTTGTACACTATGATTTTCTAAAACTACATTATATAAGACACACAAAAAAAGATGTTAGCCCTCTGAGAGTGGCAGCGTTAACGTGTAACAGCACGTTATATACGTTACCCCCCCCAAATAACATTAAACGTCCCTGATAATGTCTTAACCATGACATATTCGTACATATTTGCATGCTGACACAGGTTTATGAACTTCTTATAACACAGTTACATATATTTTAGCATTAATTTTATAAATGTCTTGAGTAATTACCGTTGTATATGTTACTTAGTGTTTCCGGCTTTATTTCCGAGTATCAGTATGGTATTTATTGACTATATGTGTATTACATCTGTCACAGAATATAGTAAATCAATAAGGCTGCTACTAAAATGATTTAAAGTTCTTTATTATGGTCGCTTACACTATTTTTCAGGTCCATGTTATGTATGTTACCTTCAAAATAGCATTAAACATTTAAATTAATGTCTCTAACAAGCCCTATTTATACTTATTTGCATGCTTGCACAGGTTTATGTACTTCTTTTAGCAAGGTTTACCTATTTTAAGTATTCATTTAATAAATGCCTTGAGCTTTAACTGTTATGTGTGTTACCAAATGATACATAAGTTATTCTGAGTATCTGTATAGATGTTGTTGACTATGCATGTATAAAGTCCGTCAGAGAATTTAGAAAATTAATAAGGCTGAAATAAATTGAAGTTCCTTATTAATTTATGGTGAATTAAACTATTAATATAATGTGATCTATCAACCTTCGCTGTTTGCTCACATAAACAGTATAGATACCATGCATTCAAATCGGAAAGTCTGAAAGACAGTCACTGTGAAACAGCTCAGTTCTTGGCAAGGTATATGGATATGATTCAGATGGTGTTGACACTGATTAGGGCTACAAGGAAACAACTTTGAAATGCATGTCAGCTCTATCTGTATGCCTTGTTCCCAATGTTCATTGCAAAGGATCACAACTACGCACAATATGTACCTGTGTAACTGATTACACTCATAAATTTGATACACATCGCAGATGCAAAGAACTTCTCGAACAGAAAGGGTTTAGTGTGTCACAACCATTGGTTCTTTGCTTGAGAAATGCTTTTGACATAACTATCAGGCAAACAATAAAGATGTATTATAGGCTTCAGCAACTAGAACTACGCTTCGTACTACAGATGGAATGGTGTATTGCTCATCACATCAGAGCTCAATATATTGAAACAACTCTTCAATGCACTGAAATGAAATATTCAATCTGCTCAGATGCAAAGTGGAATGAGTACAAGAGGCAGTTTCAGGCTTCAACAATTTTTTAGTTCTAGTTTTGAAGGCAATGAACTGCACTTTTTGTCTTTTGGTGTGCCTGCTAAGCCTGGCATAGCTAAGGATCTTATTGAGGCTGATAACATTGGCAGGAAGGCTGTTGCAGACTTCATTGACCCACTTTTAGTTAAAAAAAATCTGTCTTTCACATCCCCCATAAAAATGCTACAAGCTAATAAAGTTTTGATGCTTGCGAGGTCAAGCAAGAAGAAATTGCCCAATTTACAAAACGTAAACAGCCAGATGAGAGCTTAAAGGAGCGTCTTTTGTAAGCATGACCTTCTTTCTATTGGACATAATGTTGACCTTGAGTCGGCACTGCCGTTCCTTCTGAGACCTGTACCATGGTCACTGTCAACTCCTGATAGAATTTCCACCAAAACTGACAAGTCCAAACTTCAGCATGGCTTGCAATCACACATTGAACCAACATTAGATTGGCCATGTAGTGCTGCACATAACGTTGATGTTAATGCCGTTACTACAGAGCATATAGCTTTTCCTGTCACCTTCATGGATCTGATGGCACCAGTATTCATTCAGGCACTAAAGGCAGGGCATGTTGGTTTTGTCACTGAAACATATATACAGTGTATAAGCAGCAGTCTATACAGTCTTACAAACATTCTCGCAGAGGATAACCTGGGCGTTTTGTTCAACAATGGTGTATGCAACAAAAGGTGCACCTTCTAAATATCAACAGCATTGGTCAGAATATGGGGGAAGAGATCTAAAGTAATACACTGTTTTACAGATTGTGACACTACCAATGTGCCGATGTGTTGGTACTACAGAAAGGTTATTCCTATCAAACTGATAGAGAACCCCTCCCCCACTAGTTCATCAACATTCTAAGAAGGGTAGGAAAACAAATAAAGAATTGCTCTAGGCACTCATCAGTGATATGAAGTCCTAACATGTGCTATTTATGTAATTGTGAATAAGCTGCAGTACGACATGTTTCTGAAAAAGTACCAAAGCCATACACAAGTGCCAAAGCCATACACATATACTGACTATTTCAAATGGCATGAACATGAGCTTACCTCCACCCTGCTTTTCTGTCCTTAAGATATACATACAAAGATTGAACTATCAAGTCTTTCCCATGAAAACAAGTGAGGCTTTCCAGATATGGACAAAATGTGTGGAAAATAAATGGGAAGGAAATCGAGTACCTCTATACCCTAACAAAAGAGCCACAGAATTATATTTCACATTTTGTGTGATATGGGGTTACCATGTTCAAAACTCAACAGCTCAAACCTTATATAAGATAGAAACATAATATTTGTAGTTTCCAAAAGGTACATAAACATTCTTTAATACAAAATGAGTTAGTAAGAACATTCACATAAAAAAAATATCAAACTATATTAGTTTCATAAATCATATATGTAAGAATTATTCAAAAAGTAAAATACGTAACACTTTTGGGTGCATATTTGTTTTCAAAGGTCCATATCTGTGATGCAAAAATAGCTTACTTGGATGATATAGCCAATTTGGAAATCTTACCTTATGGTTTGCACTTTTCAGAAGTCATGTCATTTACTAAAATTATCAAAGATGTTGATGGATAATATATATAATTGGCTGTTACAGGGTGATGGTGCCATTACCAGAGTGCTAGCATATTGCAAAATCCTTGCAAGATAAATCTGATAGAGGAGTAATAAGTTATATATGAAAATTCTTTAAAACCCTTGGATAATATATGAAGATTTGCTCTAGAACTTCTATCTGATGGGTTTTCTTTGATCTTTTAAGTTGTTACTCGCACATTGCACTGAATGTTACAAACTTTCCATGAGTATTATGTCAACTATATTTGATGTCTCTATAAAAGAAAATAGGGTTTATGGTAATTTATGTTTTGAGTTACTTCCTCAGCAAATGAGCCAGAGTAAAAAGAAGTACATGGACTTGTGCCAGCATGCAAATAAGTACAAGCAGGTCGTGTTTGAGACCATACCTTGAATGTTTAATGGTATTCAGAGAGTAACGTATGTAACCTGGGCTGTAAAATAGTGTAAGACACCATAATAAGGAACTTTAATTCATTTGAATTGCAGCCTTATAGATTTACTATATTCACTGATGGATGTAACACATGTATAGTCAATAACTGCCATACTGATACTTGGAAATAACATATGAAACACTAAGTAACATATACAACGGCAAAAACTCAAGACATTTATAAAATAAATGCTAAAAATTATGTAACTGTGCTATAAGAAGTTCTTAAACCTGTGCCAGACTTCAATAAAAGTGTGAATATGTCATGTTGGAGACATTATCAGGAAAATTTAATGTTATTTTGCGGCTAACGTACATAACATGATGTTACCCGCTAACGCTGCCACTCTCTGAGGGCTAACATATTTCATTTTGTGGCTAATATAATGTAGTATCTGGAAATCATAGTGTACGAAATTCCCCCTGGGGGGAAGTGGGGTCTATAGCCAGCGTGAGGCCTGGAGAATTACATTTTACATTTTTCTATGATATGGGGGTACCATGTTCATCATCTAATAATTCAAAAAGTATATAAGATAGAAACGTAATGCTTGCAGTTTTGAAATGGTAAATAAAAAATCTTTAATGTAATGCCAAATTAATGAACATAAACTGGTTTCAATAAAATTTAAGACAAACTATATTAGATGCATTTATCATTTAAAAGGGGGTTCAATGAAAAAATGTAACATACACTACAACTGGGGTGACTATATTTGTTTTCAAATGTCTTTATCTGTGGCCCAGTAATAGCTTATTTAGAAAATATAACCAATTTGGAAATCTTTCCTTATCTTTTGCACTTTTCTGAAGTCTTAACAAGAATTTTAATTATCAAATATTTTGTAGGGTAACGTATGTAACAGGCTGTTACAGCTTAACGCTGCCATTGTCAGAGGGCTAACATGTTGCAAAATCTTTGAAAGACATTAGGCTTCAAGAAAAATATGGTCTACAAAATTCCCCCTGGGGGGGGGGAGGTAAACCATATCCAGCCAGTGGCCTATAGATTCCACAGTTATTGAAACATGACACTTGAACTAGACTAATGGAGATACACACATTAAACAAGTAAAGTAACCTGCTCTTTCTGTCTAGTGAGATGATGCACGACTTGAAACGACATACAGACGTATATTACAACATTGGCACCAACTTCAAATTCTTAAACACAATGATAGCGTCAATAACCAATTAACCATCAACACAAAAATTGCGGTTTTAGAATGTACAACAGCCACAGTCACTTAAAAATTGGGACTTAAAATATTTTATAAACAAATCTTTTCTCTCGATTCTACTGTTATTTAAACCAAAATAAATGTTTTCTCGCTTATGCATATATAGGATGTAAATTCTTGGGACATTTTAGACACATATCAGACAGTAGATTGCTATATGCACAATTTTGAAAGAAAATATACTGCATTCGATTTTGTCCATCCGTGGTTTGGATATATCACGGTCAAAAGCCCTGATGACAGATTTTGCAGAACAATCTGTGTGTTCAGTCGCAGCAGCCTAATTGCCGCCATTGTTTGCCACATCTAAAATAATTCAAACACTAATATATCCAATCTTACAAGATTTTAATAATATGGGTAGCTGAAAATTCTTGTTTTAGTATTAAAATAGTTGCAAATTCCAAAATAAACTGGGTTTTGTAGTTGAAAAATTGTCTTTGATGTTTGTGGGAAGGTAGGGCATAATCCAATCTGCCTGGTTACAGAGACTGCAAACCAAAAATAGTAAGTGAGTATTACTGTTTTGGATATGTTTCTTTCCTATAAGCGATTAAGAAAGACACTGATCATATTGTGCGGATGTGCAAGCTGGTCTGTGCCTTTGTTGTTTGCAAACCCTGGCAACAGTTTTTCATTATTTCTTCTAATGTCACAATATGATCACACTCTATACTAAATTTTAATTGTTTATAAGATAGGATTATCTAGCAGTTTAATGTATACATACCACACGGCGTTTGTATAGTCCAATGTCCACCTCTGCATGTCATAGAACTATCGCTCGTTGTTGGATGAGCTCCATTTGAGCATCGAAATGTACAGGTTTCATCATTTTGGAAAAGACAGGCAGCATCAAACAAAACATTATCAACAGCTGACGAACAGACTGGATCTGAATAGGTAAAACATTCCTTTTTATATGAATAAGCTGATAGGAAAATGGTATTTAAGCCGGGACATGTGATTTCCAACAATGTTGCATATTGACTTGTGTAGACTCACACGAGCATGTGCAGCCTACTGTTAAGCTTAGAAACTCTAAAAGGCGTTCAGTCAATAGCTTAACACTCATTGAATAATTAAGTCACTAGCAAAGGCTCTTATCAGACTGCACGTATTTGCAGGCTGGTCAAAGGCTTTGGTGGCGGCACATACCACATTGTTTGAAATCTCATGTCCCCGCTCAATTATTGAAAAGGATTACTCTTTAAAGTAAAAAAGGTGGCAAAGATCAAGAATCGATACAATCAAGTACCACACCTGACCTACAATATCACATGGGAAAGTGACCAAAACACTATTAAACATCACAAACAAGAGCCAAGAGGTCAGTACTGTCTTGGAATGGTCGGTAAAATATTTTAATTGAGGGCTTAAACCGATTTCATTGCACTAACCTCACCATTAGTTCACATATGGATCAAGACACATCATTGTTTGACTTGCATTAAAGACCCCTAACTTATCCATGCATCATCTCCTAGAACATATAAATTAAGATATAAAAAGAAGATAATGCAAAAATAAGGACCCAGCAGTACATAAAACTGAATACGGGAGCAAAAGAAATCCCACAGACAAACCCCAGGTTAACTCTTTTACTATTTGGGACTTTTGTTGTCTTTGTGTAGCTTGAAAGAAACTTTGGGCCTTTAGTATGTGTATCTAAAAGATGATAATACATAAACAATGACGACAAAATAATTTATAAAAAAAAAGAAATAGAAAAAAAAACACAAAAAACATTGCAGAGTTGAATGTCGATGCATGGCTATCAAGTAAGATTAGAATCTAGGAATTAACATTAGTTGCTATGAACTTCTATACTTTGTAATAATTATTGCCAACGGCGAGCACTCTTATAGAGCCTGAAGATATGCAAGATTAGCTTAATTTTCTCTGTTAGAATTTTTTTGGCTGCTGTCTGTTCTAAGGCGGTGGTTCTGTTGTTGTTGACTCATTGTTTGTAGGAGACATAGGTTTGGTCCTGGTTTTGTTATGCATTACTTAGTGTCCTTTCTAGTTGCAATCAAACGAGAGAGAGAGAGAGAGAGAGAGAGAGAGAGAGAGAGAGAGAGAGAGAGAGAGAACAGGTTGCTTTCCTGGTGTCTTGTGACTGTTAGTGCACTGTGGATCTTCCTCATAGTGCCACTGGTTGGTCTGAAGTGTGTGATTGTAGTATTTCTTTATCATACCCGCTTACTTTTTATTACTTGCTGCATTCATATTGCTTATTTGCTTCTTTGATTGAAATAACTATGGTATGTTACAGCACAATTTCAGCATATTGAGTAACTTATTGAAAAACATCTACAAATGTCTACTATTGGCTTATATAAGACATTACTTATTTTAGCAAGCATAATGCATTTGAGTAACGTTGGTTGAAATACTCATTGCAACACAATGGTGTTAAAATAATAAAAACTTTGGTGGATCAACTATTTCAGCACCAGTAGTGCTGCAGCAATGTGGCAAAAAGTAGCCTAATTTTAGAGGTACCCATACCAGCAGGGTAACAAATACTGCTATATACCAAATTAAAGCTTGGAGTCTGCTCATTTAAAAACTGCATGATGCCACTTCCAAAATTTTGTGCGATTTTTTTACGGCCCTTCAAAAGTATACTTCCTAAATTGTTAGTATTCGCTTACTGTGGGCTTCCCAAGCAGGTATTATCCTCAAATATGCACATAAAAATCTATTTCTTGTAAATTCTGGAGTAGAACATTAATAGATATAATGATATATATTAAATAACATTATGCAGTCCGGTTTTCGACATTTTATGAGGTCATTGAGTACAAAAGTCACGAAAACCTATGACATTGACATAACATTAATCTGGATGTAACTGCATGTAATCCTGTCCAATTGTAAATATTTATTCTATACTATTTTATTATTTTTGTCACACTTGATTGTAGCATGGTGTAGCTTTTTTTTAAACAGAGTGCTAAATAGGAGTACAAATTCTCGTCAGTCCATCCGCCCGTCAACAATTTACATTAAAGTGAGTTTCTCTGCAGTAATAATAAATGTTATTAAACATTGCATAGTAACTGTCCTCTGCATATTCTTTGAATATAAAGTGGGGCCTGCTGACCTTGACCTACTTTTTATGCTCCAGTGGCTTTGATATAAATTGACGTCTGTCCGTCAAAAATTTACATTAAAGTGAGTTAGTTCTCTGCAGCAGTCATAGTCGAGTGTCAAACGCTGTGTAGTAATTGTCCTCGGTATTCTCTTTAAGCTTGATTTGTGACATTAACCTACTTTTTATGTTCCAGTATTTTGACTGTGACAGACACATGTATGATTCTAGACGAGCAGGTGTGATACAACATTCCTGCATAACTAATGTCTTGTTGGTTTAGTATATTGTTTTATCAATATCAAAACAGGATGAAGCTATATTGCTCAGCTATGTTGGTCATACTCTTAAATGATTAGCATGTATGTGAGACACCATTACTTGTTTAAGACAAAGTGGAATTCCTATAGACCATGAAAATGTGTTCTTCACCAAGCACATTTACAGTCAAATTGGTCTAAAATGCTTCGCAATAAAGGTGTAGTGTATTTATCCTGCCATCTGTCAAAGAGTGATGTTAAAGCACGTGGCATTCTCTATTCCAAATCACTTGTGTTTTGCATGAATAACGTACGAACATGTGTTTTCATGGAGCTGCTATTCTGCATTCGTAGGTTAGGTTAGTGCACATGGTTGTTCATTGTGAAAACATGTACGATGATGTACAGTTATCGTCACAGATACTGTTCTCGCAGTTGCATGTTAGGTCATTTAAAAGCTTTGGGGCAGCTGTTGAATGGTTCATCATCATAGGACGCATATAGTATGTGTGTCAATAGTGTATTCAACTAGCTTTTATCCATAATCATTTTATGGGGTGGGCGGGTAGAATGTAGAATATACAAATGGAAACTGTTATCTGTCGATAGGACTTTTGTTGGTGCCTTAACGCGACTTACCTCGTTTAGGGATGTGCGGTCTAGTTCTTCATATAATGCTCCAACAAACTGAGTGCAAGTAAACTTTTGACAGTTTCATAAAGGCCCATGGCCAAGATCTTTCAGCCCCGCAAATTTCAGTGCACCGCTTGTAGAATGCAAGTGAAAACGGACTTCTTACCAATCCCAAAGAAAGCACTGCCTAGTATCATTTCCAGACAAACAGTATTTTATCATCGGTATTGTTTTTTTTTTTTGTAAGACTGGTGAATAA
Source organism: Loripinus fragilis (assembly GCA_964019695.1). Taxonomy (NCBI): domain Eukaryota; kingdom Metazoa; phylum Mollusca; class Bivalvia; order Lucinida; family Lucinidae; genus Loripinus; species Loripinus fragilis. The sequence continues at coordinate 92,131,231 of OZ026523.1, forward strand.
GACATTAACAGGGATATTATGTCTCGTAGCAACACCATATGCCATTTCAACATGTGAGAAAGATCTCACTTATAGCTTCTTTTTTTTATCTATGATGAGGAAAGCACAATAAGAAAAAGAAAATGTGTACTGGGACATTTTGCAGCAACTGAGACATGTAAACAGCCTTGTGCTCGCTTCCTGCAGTAGTTCTGAGGTGTCCATATGCTCATCTTTGGTCGCTTTGATGGCTCTGTCATTCAGTCAGACACTGAAAAAGATTGTATGTTTCTGTTCAACTAGGTTTTATCCGTTTCTATTTTGAAGTAGGTGTAATAAGCTACAAGGTTGTCCTTAGTTTTGCCTCCAGATGATAATTTATTCTATTATTTGACTACTTTCATGTCTGCTTGTAGAAGCATTTACGTCCCATTGTGGTGTTGCCTCATTTTTGCATGCTAGTGTATTCAAACTATTCCCTCTATACATGTAGAGATAATGTGTATCTGTGAAACGGACTAATAGATGCAACTGGCCGAAAGTATGTAGCCACGGAACTGTTCAACTGTGGCAACAGATGTTACTTGAGACGTTGTAGACAGTATTGGTAGCATCTGTATCAAAGCCTTAGCATCAAAGATAATGCATTCTGTTATCTCAATACATGCTTCTTTGCCTTCAGATGTGCTCTTGAGTTAGAGGATGAAATCTGATTTGATACATGCAGTCATTGATTTGAGCCATAATTTTTGAAAATATTAAAAGAATCCTTGCACATTCTCAAGTGACAAGATATCTCTGAAAGAGCAAGCTGTTTACAAACACAGACGCATCACCTAATCATATATGAATACAATGCTGTCATTGAGTTTTACTGACTTTGGCATGTCTGTCAGTGTCTTATTGTTGGCCTTTTGCTGGGGGTCATAGAAAATCTTCTGAGGTATGTCTTGTCCATCAAGCTTTATATATCCTTCCTCTTCACTTCCTGTGCCTAATGCATCTAGCAAGCCTGGATGGCATAACGCATGTTGCAAAAATTGTTGGAAGTGTGAGGTGTGACCTCTGTGGGTTCAAAGTGAAATTAATGAATCGACTGTCAAACATCTAAATTATTTTTTACAACAGTATCATATTAGTAATTTTGCATTGGAATGATTTGAAGGTTTACTCTGGTTTAGCTTCACTGTACATGCAATTTGACATACATAGTTGTGAAACATCATTGATTACTTTGCGGTCACAGGCTTGGCTCAGGAACCAGGTGACCTAGTCAGTGCATTGCCTTTTAAGGTTTGTCCAATGATTCCTCTAGATCCTATTAAAACTATGTATTCTGTTGCTTAGGCCACATAGTTAATCCAGGCAGAATTGAACTTGCCCTCTGACAGTGCCTTCATTGAAACCATTAATCACCTCTTCAGGAATGTACTGCATTTGAAGGATTTGATATGATATACATATATGTTGCTTGTAAACATCAGAGGGAATAGTTCAGCCTTTGCAAACTGATGCGCATCTCAAAGACAAAGCCTAGTTGGGGAGAGGAATAGTTTAAAAGGAAGCAATACCATCTCCAGCGAGTCATTCCAAAAGTAATAATGTTGGAGAAATAGATATACCCTTTTGCCTGAACTCTGATAGCAGGTCAATCTGTACAACTTTACAAAAACGACCATATAGTATTAGTTAATCACAGTTATCTGTTTATTTCTGTGTCTGATTTAAGGTCAGGAATCCTCTTAGAACTCATGCAAATGCCAACAGCAAAGACATCAAAAATAGTAAGTAAGTATGGTCAGGAAATACCACAATCACAAACTGCAGACAAACTCAAACTCAAATGACAGTTCTCTGAGTCCTGCCTCATCATGAAGGTATCCAAAGCTAGCAAAACCTGCTATGAGAAGGTGCATTCCACCTCCACACGGAAAGATAGATTGCATATACATATGTTTGACCCAAGTGATTTCTAATGCTTTCATTAATAAACCCATATCAAAATAAATTTCAACAAGTACATTTATGCACGTTTGCATTCCCTTCAGAGTTGTATTATAACTGCTATAATCTGTTGGGGAGGCATTATAATTGGATTAATTGATACATTAAATGCATTTATATTTACTTTATATTGCAAGAAAAAACTCTTTTTATGATTTAAAAATGTACATGTAGATCAAATGCAATACACATGATTATTTTTAAGAATCATTGGTTTTCGCGACTTTTGCACTCAATGACCTTTTAATTATAGTTGTCAATGTGTGTCAGTAGCATATCAAATGCAAACAAAATTAATATTAACTATTGGATCATATTACAACCTATTAACAAGCATTTTGTACAGTATGTATGTTTCTTGTCATAAAAAGAAATCACCATTCCATTCTGAGCTATGATGGCGGTACCCAGGTTTAAAGGGCCGTAATTTTTTTTGCTCAAAATTCTGAAAGTGGCATCACGCAGTTCTGAGGTCAGCACACTCTGAGCTTTAAAATGATGTATGATGCTACTTGTTACCCTTACGGTATGGGTACATGTCACTTTTGGTGACCTCTGCTGCAGCACTACAGGGATGCAAATCATCATGGCTCAAATAGTGATTGTCTTTAGCTCTGGCTTCTAGTTTGCTGCATCAGTTATTTATTATGATTTTATTGCTCTTTTGTAATGATAAGGATCATTGACACTTGCAATGGGTAAATGCCTATGATTTTCAGTAAAAATAAAAGTTTGTCAATCGTCCCTTTCTTCACCTTATAGCTACCCTGACCTGAGTACTTTATGGCTGTGAAATCCGTTTTCGATATTAAATGTTTCAAGGATGTAAAAATTTGGGTAGAACAATCATTTTTACATTAAGTTGTATAGAAATCCGAAAACTTTTTTTAAAATATAATTCACCCCCGTGTGCCAGCAAAAGCTTTTGCATGTACAGCTGTATATGTGTTACCATATTTTACACATTGTATGGAAGTGGCTTGCTGGCACACGGGGGGGGGGAAGATGTTCAGCAGCCCAAAAACCCAGGGCCTAAGCCCATAAAATGCCTATTCTACCAAATAAGAAATTAATGACAGTAATGAAGTTGTCTAGAGCCAACCTCCAAAATTACTTTGTATTATGTGCTAGTTTAATATAAAGTGCTTAAAAGATTAAAAGTAGGATTAGCAAGGTTTTGTGCATATTTTCATAAGAAAAAATCTCACTGTTATAAAATGACACATTTTTTTGCAAACGTCCTGTACTTATATATTTGCATGCTAGGGAATTGTTCATGTTTTTATTTTCGTCTGCTGACTTTCTTCAAAATTAAGTTTTTAAAAATAAACGACCCAGGAGCACCATCAGAGTGTCAAACAGTTTGGATCCAGATCAAGACCGACATTCTGTTGGTCTTCATCTGGGTTCAAACTGTTCTTAAAAGGCTATTGGCAGACGACAAAATTATCCACTGGCATGCAGAGTTATAACAGGTAAATACTTTAGTGTTCAATATATTGTCTCATATAGGGATATACATGCATATGTATACCATAAATATTCGGACACCTTAAATACATTCAATATGCTATGCCCTTTAAACAAAGCAAAAGTAATATTCAAAGGATCTAGTTAGAATCAGTTTAACTTTCCAGTGCTAAATGGGACACTTTCATTCCTTCAAAAATATTTATTTCTTTTGTTGAACTTTCAGTTTTGTATTATTTACGGTACATGTAGTCAAAAATGTACAGGTAACTTCTAAATTATCTCCCCAAAATCAATGTTTTAAAAAACATATTTTGTTTTTAAAACAATTTCATCAATTATCGTGATTCGTTAATACTCTGTGTATGGTATGCTCAATAGAGATCACCATGCCTACCAAAAAAATTAAGAAAAGGTGCAGAAATGACTTTTTAAAGCACTTTTTATTTTCATGAAATTTCAGACCCCCTCCCCTTTCTACCCACCATAACTCTCGAATGCGTAGGAATTTTGCAAATATTTTGCTAGCTGGCTCTTGCCATTAGATTCACCTATTGCACTGATACTACATACACCACACAAGAAGCCCAAAATCAGCGTTCTTGGAATCAGAAAAATAGGCGTACAAGGCCCAAACCGTCAATGATCCTTTGAATAAGTAATGAAACATTTTTGCGATCTGAATAGTTTTTCTGTTTAAACAACAACAATATTAACAAAGACTTGGCAAATGAAATATATCTAACTCCTTTCCTGATTTTTATCTGTTCTAAGGTAGAAGTTACATTGTTTTTTTGGCTTTTATTCCCATTGGTTGTGGAAATTCATATTTAGTCCTTGTTTTGTGGTAAAGGTTAATGCCTTTTCTAGTTTGGCAATCACCTTGCTAGTGCTTGTTCCTCTTGGAGCCAGAGGTTGGTCTGAGATATTTGATTGTGGCATTTACTTGTCGTATTATATCATTTGTGAAAATAGCTATTACAACACAAATACAGCTGAATGGCTACATTGGTAGAAATGAGCCGCGACATGAGATTTCCAACAATGTGGTATGTGCGACCAGCAAAAGTAAGTAATGGTGCAAAGATCAGGAATCGATACAATCAAGTACCACACCTGACCCTGGATACCAATGGGAAAGTGACAAACTCACAGAAGACACCACAAACGATAGCCAAGAGGTCAGCCCTTTCCCAGCAGGTGACCACAAAGCACATATAAACAGACGCGCACAAAACATAGCAAACACAAGACAGAACAAAAACATAAAAGATCCACAAAAGAAGTACCGCCTTGGAACGGTCAGTAAAATATTTTACTGGGGGGCTTAAACCGGTTTAACGGCGCCAACCTCACCCTTAATTCAGATGTGGATCAAGACACATAGATATTTGGTTTGCATGAAAGACCCCTAACTTATCAATGCATCATCTCCTAAAACATATAAATCAAGATATAACAAGAAGATAAAGCAAGGATAAGGACTCAACAGTAAATTAAACTGAATACCGGAGCAAAAGAAATTCAACAGGTAAACCTCAGTGGGCCCGACAAACAGCCAAAGCATCAGGCCCCTACCATCTCATCAATAGATAAGTCTTTAAGTCGGAACCATCATAGAGTCTGAAGTCCGACCCACCGGCGTGCAATTAAAGAGGAAAGCAAAGTTGCCAACCGTGATTGGGTTGACTACCAAGCATGCAGTCTGTTGCAATACATTAATGTTATAGCCAATCTTTTTATAATGGGAAATTATTTTAATGAACTGCGCTGAAAAATTATTAGAGCCAACAATCTTCTTCAACTTATACACCAAGTCACCATAGAAATCAGGTTCAGAAAGTCCTTGGCGCAAGAGAGATTTAAGTCCAACTTGGAATTTAGAAATCAAATCATAGTATCGTATATAAAATTTTGAAAATGTTTTGCGAAGTTTATGATACCGATAGCCTTGTTTAAGAAGTTTCTGAGTTAACAATTTATTGCGAGTGTTGAAGTCAGCAACATAGCTAGATGCTCTAGCAAAACGAATGAGTTGAGAGATATAGACTCCATAGGATGTAGAACGAGGAACATCACCATCTAAAAATGGGAAATTGACAATTTCAAAATCAAAGTCGTCACGTTTGTCATAAATTTTGGTAGAAACAATATCATTAGAAATTGACAAATGCAAGTCTAAAAATGCAGCTTCGGTATCAGAGGCATTGGCTTTATTAAGTTGGAGCTCTGAAGGGTATATTTGACTAACCATATTGTCAAAATAAACATTATTAATATTTAAAATATCGTCCAAATATCTGGAAGTAGTGTTAAACGCATCAATAACATCAGCCTGCTTATCATCAGAAAGAGACATAATAAAGTCCCTTTCATAACAAAACAGGAATAAATCTGCAACCAGGGGAGCACAATTAGTGCCCATAGGAATCCCAACAACTTTTCTATAGAGCTTGGTGCCAAATCGAATAAAAATGTTGTCCAACAAAAAGGTCAGCGCATCGCATACATTTTGACACGACCATGCATGATATTTTTTAGGTTTTTCTGAAGTAAAAAATGCATTTCTGTCACTACATGCAAGGTAAGGAGAGCCTTCTCTTTGCGCATACACGCAGTCTTATCAGAGTCTATGCTAGTCGCTTGAATATTCTATGAATGTAAAGCTACTGACTGAACATCATTTGGAGGTTCTGACCTTAAAAGGAGGCTGCACAGGCTCGTCTGAGTCTACACTTGTCAAAATGCCACATTGTTGGAAATCACATGTCACGGCTCAAATGCTTGTTTCATTGCATCTGCTTTGGGAAAATACCTATTTTATCACAAGGACTCTCCAGATCCCATGATCCATCGTCACATGTCATAGTATCATCAGGTGCAGTTGGAGTGTAACCATGATCACATCTGTATGTACATGTTTCACCATTGTTGTGATTGCATGCTCTACCAAACAGAACTTTATCTACCGTTTCTGGACATTTAGCAGCTGTAAGGTATAAAACGAAATACAATGTCAGCCAAATATCTGTATTTGCTTTTTTGAATTTTTCGCACACTAGATGGTGATTTCCAATGTTTTTTAATTCTATCTCATATACATATACCAGTACTAGCCTGTGGGACAGATAAAAAACGAACAGATGCATGGCTGTTGCATGCTAGCCGCACGTCGATCTGTGGCGTCATTATAATGTTAAAATAACGTCAGCTTGTTGCATCTCTGTGAACTCATGATTTTCTGGAAGACTTTTTTATGTTTATGGTGAGCAAGAAAAAGAAACAGTTATTTGTGTGAGGATGAGATAGAAAAATCCATCTCTCCCACAAGCCTTGTGATGCCAACTGGTGATCCTTGGGCGTATTTCTCTTTCCTACCCTAACACTCATGATGAAGTCTTATAATCTGTCTCTGACTCTTTTAGCTTAAATATCCATTTTCATTAGTGATGAAGCCCAACATATGTGAGTCTTTCTAATCAAATATGTTAAATAGGCATTTAGAAAGAAACTGTATTAGAAGTAAATTGTACAGTTTTATTACCTAGTATATATGCAAAAGTTTTGGTACTGATTTAACATAAAGGTTAGCTCCAATGATTAAATACATGACCATTGTGCTTAAATGCATAAATCAAATGCAGAGAAAGTAGTGACATGGTCATTAGAATAGTTTATAAACAATATATGTTACCATGAGCCTAGCTGCTAATGAACCTCAATGTCTTCACAGCATAGCTGAATATATACACAAACTGCTTAATTATGCGATGATGCACGTTGGATGACAGATAACGTAAGGCAAGGACATGTCACAAATGCTCAAAACGTAGAAGATACAATTAAACAGCCATTCCTAATCATTAATAGATTGCTATATTAGATGATAAGACATGTCATTGAAACCCAAGAAGTAAGATAAGGAAATGCCACAATCACAGGTTACAAAATGCCACAATCACAGGTTTATATCTATGGTTTCCTCTTTAATTGCACGACGGTGGGTCAGTACTCAGACTCTATGATGGCTCTGACATAAAGCTTTTATCGGTGGGTTGATGTCTGATGCTTATCTGTAGCTGGGCCCACCGTGGCTCAGCTTGAGGTTTTCTTTAGCTCTGACTATCTGTGAGTCATGAACCCTTTTCTTTGTTTCATCATGGAGTGTTAATTTGATTAGAGTGTTTTCCATGATGATACATTGCATTAGTTAGATGGCCTCCATGTGAGCTGAATATTTCTTGTACTTCAAAAACAGCAGAATCTAGGGCGAAGATTTGATGCCAGTAAAATGCATTTAAGCTCCCCGGTGTCTTAGGCTGCTGTCCGTTTAAAGGCGGTGGTTCTGTTGTTGTTGACTTTTTGTTTATTGTTACTCCCATTGTGGGAGTCTGTAATTGTTCTATGTTTTGTTGTACGTTACTTTATGTCCACTCTAGTATTGCAATGATCTTGATGTGGAAGAGAGAGCTGATTGCTTTGCTTAATTTGTCTTCCTGGTGTCTCGTGATGGTTGAGTGGCTCTTCCTCGCGGTACCACGGGGTAGACTGCAGTTTGTGATTGTGGTATTTCCTGATCATACTCACTTACTATTTTTACCAAAAACCATGCCCCCTTGTGGAAGAGACATTAACCTAAAGAAAACAAACAAACATGAAAACAAAAATGCAACTGAAGCAGAGCTGCCTCATCTCTCTTTTATCAGTGAGATTTTGTTTTAACTAGAAGGAATATATTGCAAAACAAAACAATGTGCAAAACCCAAATAAAATAAGCCAACTCTGTAAAAAGTGCACCTTATCCACACATAGAAATGTCTGCATTCATCTTGTTTTTTCTCCATGGTGCAGCGACATATACTTGTAGCAAGTCCAAAAGTCAGATTTCAAAGACCGATGCAATTCAAAAATGAGCAGATGAGTTTACGGTTATGGTCTCGCAATATGGATCTATTAGAAGTCTGTGGTCTGTTACAGTTTAGTTTTATTGCCACAAATAACAGCAACGGGGTTGGGTAACAAGTTCTTGGAACATTTGTTGCTTAGTTTACCCTCCCCCTCCAATCACATTCATGTATAGTTTAAACTATACCTGAATGTGATTGGATATAATGACGAGACTGGTAAGTTGAGTTATGTTTCTTTAATAAATATTAAAATGCTGTTGTAGTCGCACTTGGAATAAAATAATCAGAGTTTCCTAATTCTAGCAGTCAATGTTATGTGTAAAATTCTTAATGGATTTGTCTGAGAGTAAGTTCTGTCAAAATATTTGCCGCAAATAATGGTTATCCCCCCCCTATTTTACCACCAGGTGCTATTAACTGGAGAGCAATATAAGGTGTAGGGTTTATTCAGCCATTTGAAAGGGCAAAGGGTGTGCTTTATATCTAATGGTGAGTTAGACATGTTTAATCATTCTAAGAGCAAGAAAGGGAATCTTTTTCTCTGTATTGCGGTCTTTGGAATAAAAATTAATGGTTCATAACTTAAAAACAATTGTGATGGAACATGTAATGACAAACAATAACCGAGCAGCGAAGCCCAGTCCGTAACGTGTATGCTACAGATCGGCATCTAGCTGCAGATCGAGGGGTCCTGAGTTTGATCTTGGCCAGATCCAATTTTTTCGTGAAGATTGATCATGAATAATTTAAGGTCATTCTCCTCCCCTCCATTGATTCATTCGAGAAGGGCTGTTGTCAGTTACTAGTGAAAATATTTGCAGAAATTACCCGATTAACCACTTGTTGAATCTTGCCCAGGAAAAAGTGTGGTTAAGTGAACTGACCGCCCCCCCCCCCCCCCCATGACCATAGCTGTTGATTTGGACGTTAAACAATAAAACAAACAAAAAAAAATGAGAAACAAAGTATTTTTGTATGTAAAAAAAACAAAGCTATAGAGCAGTAAACATATAGTAAATTTACCATGGCTTATCTGCCTGTATGTGGAGATTATATGCGAGCTTTAGCGAGTGGATTGTCTTACGTACAGCTGGACAAACATGGCTGAACCAGTTTATAACACCTATATCAGTGTAGACTTTGCACATCACGAGATTCGTGCAAAAGTTGGTACAAGTGGTAAAATTTACTTATTCAGAGTATCAACTCCATCTGGGGATGCAGAAATTTTGACCAACTTTTTTCTAGGCATTAATTTATTTGGCAGATTGGAGCTGCGTCTAGTTTTCTTCTCGATGGATCCTTACCAGTATACAACTAAAAGTGGGTCATCATTTGCCCATCAGCCAAATGCCATTAAAATGCTGATTTGCTGGAAGGCCCATGGGCGGTATAAAAACACTAAAATTTAGGGTTTAAAAGCAATACTGGTCCGGATTTCCTAAAAAAAAACCCACAAAGCTACCAAGCCAGAATTCAATGATGACTTGCTTTTATTGGTATTTGGATCATGTTTCCTCTCATCAACTAAAAAACTGTTGTAGAACATGGACTCCCTCTGACAAAAGTTTCTGAAATGCTGGCTGGGTGGCTTTGCGATTTCAAGGGGATAGAGATCAGTATTCCTAGGTGAAAAAATAGCTTTGAGAAATTGCAAGGGTTGCGGTCTGGATCTGCGACATGTTTTTGTTTATTTTTTCAGGAAAATGCAATACCTTGATTTACAACTTCCATATTTTCACAATTCCAATTTAATTCTGAAAACACGTAGATCAGACCTCATCACTAATCAATATGTAAAATATCTCTACATAATATAGATAAATTTTGTTGTTGGTATGTTGATATGGCTAACGCTTTTAATCATATCAACGTTTCTCATAATTTGCAATAGACAGCATTTGAATAGCAGTTTGTTTAAGAATAGATTTAAACTTGATATCTTTTTAAAATTTTGTCAGCATGTTTTTAAAAAAGTGGCAGACATTTAGAATGTCAAAAAATGTATAAATATATTACTTGAAAATGAACATGGTGTCTGCTCACTCCAACGTCCCTGAACACACGTAATTCTACTGCTAGGTTGAGTAGCTATGTAGAACCTGTTGCATGTGTATGCACATTCTGCTCCATCAAGAAATGTACAAGAACCAATTATTTCACCATTAGGTATGGTGCTTGGACAGTCTGGAACTGTAAAAGAAATTTCATTTGAGCCAGGCCATGCGAAATCGTGTCTTCGGGATGTCCGACCAGGTAACATCCAAACCAGCCTCCTCAGCTACAGAAACAAGCTACCTCATTGAAATTATCGATTTAGCAAGAGTGGGTATCCTGTTCCCATGGCAGCGAACAAAAAGGTGCTTATCAGATTGCGCGTATGCGCAGGTTTATCTGCGCCTTTATTGTTCGCATATGTCAATAAGCAGGTTTTCACATGACGTGGCTCATTTATAATTGAGTTGCAAGCATATTTTATGGTATGATAAATAGAGGATCTTACTCGAGTGCTCATGTTTTATTAAATGAATTAATTAAGTCGAGAAACCTCAATAAAATGCAAGGTTTGTCGAGCATTTTATCGCTTTTTTGCAAAGAGTTAAATAAATGCAATAAGACAAGAGCACGTATGTTATCACATGACATTAAATTACTTCAAAATTGCATTTTTGCGGTGAAATTGTCATGATTTTGTCATTCATTATGCAGCGTAATAGTTGTTGTCATTAGGTCACGTAACCAAATCTGTATACTACTAGTGGTTAATCTATTTTATTGTATGGCGTTATATCACACGCAGACACGACGCCATGTGATAAATAAAAAGCAAGACATTGGAAGTCTTGCATTTTAACTTTTTTGCATTTACTGCTGTTGTTGATCTATTGTTTAATGTACTTTCAATTATTTGTGGGAGTTCTGTATTTGTATTTGTTTTGTTATGCATTACTTTGTGTCCAGTCTAGTTTTGCAATCATCTTGAAGAGGAAGAGAAAGCTGGTTGCTTTGCTATTAATGTCTTACAAATGCATTTTTACTATAAATTTTCTGTGGCTCTTTCTCACCTTGCATTAGGTTGGTCTGCAGTGTGTAATTGTGGTATTTCCTGATCATACTCACTTACTTTTTTCAGGCATTATTTTCACTTACATTGAAAACTATTCAATGCGCTTATGTAGCTCTTTCTCCTTTTATGAATGGTTAATACCTGCAACTTGCATTTTTTGTGTTGTGTTTGACAGATTTTAAGTCTTTTAGATATAATATATGCAATAGTTAAACATTGATCAAATGTCACTAGCATATAGATTGCTTAAATCATATTTGGCAAAATACTTTGCTGAAGGATCCGCTTTCTTGATTATTAAGAGGTCAGAACAGCTGTCGTTGTTTCTGCATGGCGTTGGTAAAACTTCTCCCAGTGCATCGATATAGTGTTGATATTTTTCATATTCTGGTCCTTCGGGAATATTGGGTTTGGATGGAAAGCAGCATACCGCTTAAGCTGGTGCTAGGGGGCATGAGAATTGTTGCACCTTCCATTAGTTCTCATGAACAGACTCAATAAAACCGAGTCTGCTGTTTTTTAATATTGTAGGTTCTCTCTATTTCTGAAGTATCCGTTGTTCCAGATTATTTGCGTCTAGTAAGTTTAAATTAAAGCAGAAAAAACTCAGCCAAAATATGGTATCTAACATCACTCAGTACCTTTTGCCTGCATGTTTATATTGTGACTTTTCGCTCATGTAATAAGAACTAACTCTTCATCAGTTGGTCAATATTACCTAAACAATACATGACAACTCATCTTAAACCAAATCAAAGTTTGAAATCTTACTTTCTCTACATGGTTCCTGTATGCTCCAAGCACCATCATGGCATTTCATTGAACTGTTGGTAGCTGTTGGTTTATATCCAGTTATACAGGTGTAGGAACACATCTCATCACTTTGGTACGAACATGCGTTGTCAAATATCACAGCTCCTACCACTGCTGGGCAATCTATAATTAAAGATTTTAACTAGTCTGTAAAATGAATCATTTAGAAAAAGACCGCACCCTCAAAAGCTTTAAATAAACAGGTTCAGCATTTAAGTCTGTTTAAGAGAGTTGATGAAATGTGAAACAAATCTCAACGCCCTCCAGAACAAGCTCAAGCGACATTTTACTTTCTAGATGACCATTTTTAACACCAAAAGACAATTTAATGAAAACTATTACTTTTATACTGGTGTAAGGGTAAATTATAGGCCTACCAATTGAAGAAGGCAAAGTAACAGCTCTTGCAATCTCTAATTAATAAGGAAAATCACAGCTTAAAGAGATAAAAAGAACCCCCCATAAAACAAGGTCTTATAAAATCCATTTTGAGTGTGATGGTAGAGTAGAAAAATCTATCCCAAAGACCACCGTTTTGCATCACAAGGCCTTCTGAATGACAACAAACGTTGATCATGATAAACCGATTTTCGTTCTCATCTTCACACAAATAATTGACAGTTTTTCTTGTTCAACATTAAAACATCGCATTTCTATGTTCAAAAAAGCCCCAAGAAGTTCCAGAATACATTGAGATGCGACGTATTACGCCCATTTAGAGGGACAATGACCTAATGTGTCTGTCAACATGTGGCTGTTTTTGTTTATATTTTTCTTGGGTTGTTACAGAGCATGTAATATTATAACCTACAAACGATGTAGTAAATTACAATACAGCAAGTGAAATGACCCCACGTGACAGCCTGTGTAAGATAACATAAGTGTGATACCAATTCTAAACCCAGGATAAAATATCAGGTACCCTTGCCAAGTGTACAATTAAATGTTCGCTCGTAGCAAAAATAGACATGATAATTTCCAATAAGTGAATAACAAAGGTTCTGGTCAGACTGCGCCAATGCGCAGGCATGTCTGCGCCTTTGTTGTTTGCAAACCACCAAAGACAGGTTTTCATGTCGCGGCCCAAATTATAAACACCATTATATGAAGCTATGGTGTATGGGTCCTGCTAAAGACTGGTTACAGGCACAACTATGATAAAGCTTTTAGACCATGGTTGTCAAGCAGTCTGAAGCCTGTTCTACAGTTTAGCATTTACAGGGGACAACATACTCATAAGCTTTGATTGATTGAATTTGTATATTTGCATACAGACTATCATATAAAAAACATGTTTAACATACTGTTGAATACATTTTGATTGCCAATGATGCTTAGTGTCCATTTTAGCATGACATTAACCTTGCGGAGGGAGATAAAGTTGGATTGTACTTGTTTTGTTCTAACTCACATGTGTCATCAATGAGCAAAACAGCTGTCTTATTTGAATCATTTATTGTATGTGACTATACAATGATTCTTTTTCTGAGCCAATAAACTGATGTATTTATATAATAAGAGGAACCTCATAAGTATATGGCTTTGGATTTTAAGTCTTGTAAGAGGCCACGTTTAAAAGTAGATGAGTATGATCTGGAAACACCACAATCAAAAACTGCAGAGAAACCCATGGCACCTTGAGGAAGAGCTACATAACATTTACAGTAACAAGACATCCAAACTACAATACAAGCAAAGCAACCAGCTCTTTCGCCCTCATCATAATGATTGCAAAACTAGAAAAGGCAAACATAAATGCATACCAAACAAAGACCAACACAGAACTCCCGCAAACAATGGGAGGTACATAGAACAACAACAGAACCACCGCCTTAGAAAGTACAACAGTCTAAGCCTTATTCCATTTTCACCAGTTGTCATTGCAATTTTCAAATGTGTTGGTGTGTTTCTTCATGTTACAAGGCATCATAAATATTTTCAAGCTTGTTATTTCTTGATTAATAGTTTTAGGAGATGATGCATTGATAAGTTAGGGGTCTTTCATGCAAACCAAATAACGATGTGTCTTGATCGATATCTGAATTAAGGGTGCGGTTGGTGCTGTTAAACTGGCTTAAGCTCTCCAGTAAAATATTTTACTGACTGTTACAAGGCGGAGCTTATTTTGTGGATCTTTTTATGTTTTTGTTCTGTCTTTTGTTTGCCATGTCTTTGTGCCCGTCTGTTTATATGTGCTTTGTGGTCACCTGCTGGGAAAGGACTGACCTCTTGGCTCTCGTTTGTGGTGTCTAACTGTGAGTTTGTCACTTTCCCATTGGTATCCTGGGCCAGGTATGGGACTTGATTATATCGATTCCTGATCTTTGCACCCTTACTTAATTTCATTCTGAATGTTCGTATCATTCCTTGGTTTGTTTTTCCTATACCATTCAATAAGTATATATATGTATTTTATGGTTTCTATTAAAACACTTTCAACCTTAACTGGGGATGGTTTAAAGGTATTAAGGTGGCATGATAGTTGTTCACTTTAGTTCTTATTAAAATAATTAATTAAACAGAGTCTGTTTCATCAAAGGTGGTAGGATCCCTACTTTACCAACATACCAATAGAGAGACCCAATAAATATAGTTGCTAGAAACACACCATCCTGTACAGTTATATAATGTTGACATTTATTTATATACACCTAAGGAATCTTCTAACGCATACGCTTTTATTTTGGCATTTTTTTGAACACTTGAATTTTGAATTTGAAAATATTTTGAAATACATAAGAGCAATGTTTTTTGGTAATACATGGTTATTTTCAAAGACAACTGACACAGGACACAGAACTTTTAAAATATGGAAGTTTGAGTTGAAAATTTAAAAAAAAAACGAAAGTCGCAAATTAACTATTTTTTTTTAACAAATCAATGCAGAAAACAGAATAGCAATTTGTAATTGTATTCCATTTTTATGAGATATGATTCTGAATTATTTTCAAACGTAAGTCAGTTTGCATTCTATTTTTCATCAAATAAACAAATCTTCCAATTTCTATCTTCTTTATCTATAAAATTGTACAGACAATACGTAGATAATTCCAGATAATTCCTGACAATCGTATCACATATGTGCTCGATTGGGTTTCAATTAGAGTAGCAAGATGACCTCTTTAAACCATTTATCCTGCTAGCTTACAGCAGAGCCGTGCGAATGGTGCTAACAGTGGGGATTTTTAAAATTGACCTAAGCAAATCATATGAAAAAAGTAAATGAGTATGACTAGGAAACGTCACAATCACACACTGTAGACCAACCTACAGCACCGTGAGGAAGAGACAAAGAACACTAAATGTCTAATGACGTTAAAATACAATTAAAGTAAAGCAACCAGCTATCTTTATTCCCCAGCGAGATGATTGCAAAACTAGAAACTAAGTAGTGCACAACAAAACAAAGACCAACCATAACCCCCGCCTTCCACAAAACAATGGAGGCAACAATAAACATTGAATCAAAAACAGAACAACTGCCTTAGAATGCTCAGGCGAATGCACTGAGGGCTTAAGTTAATTTTACTGCCCAATATTCGCCATAGACTCTGCTGTTGTCAAACAAGAAAAAAATGTTGAGCTCCTGTGGAGGCTTCCTTACTTATCCAATGTATCACCACAGGGAAACAATCAAATATATATTCTTGCATGGGAATTTGTTACGCGAAGCTGTTTGAAGCCGCAAAATCCATGTTCAAATCATGAGATTCACATGCTGTTTGAACATGACTTTTACTTGAAAAAGCCTATGCTGGGCCCTGATTTGCATGCATGACGTTACACTGGAAAGCGTTGCGGCCGTGACTGATCTTTTCGCCGATGCTTTCGTTCGATAAAACGTTGCACGCGTATATATTACGTTTGACGACGTAATGGCGTTCATAAGTTTGACGCTGACGCCATTTTGTTTTGAGAAATCAAGCGTAAGAAAAGGGATATTTAATGTTTAAGCAACGTTTTCAGTGCGGTTTATGCTGAAATCAGGTTAAATATGCAAGAACAACGATCACACATGTTTGTTTCATTGCATTAACACTTGCCGGTCCCTCGGACAAAGTTTGAACACTCGGCCTAAAGGAAAGTACTGCCAAATTCTGAGAATGGACCAAGTGGGTTTGAAATTGTATTAAGATTGAGAAATGTCATCTTTCAAGATGAATCCAAACTCCAAACCTATTCTTATCGAAAACCCAGAATGGCTGGCATCTGAAACACGAATATGTTTATCCACATTACATTGATTGGTGTGTAAAAATCCACTGGGAGTCGTAGATAGGGGGCTATCTCATGACATACTGGTGATTGTTTCATTTACAAGCTTAAGTTGGGGGACCCCTTTAAAATCATGAGATAGCCCCTATCTATGACTTCCAGTGAAAATCCAAAAATGCGCTTAAAATATCTTTTAAAAGTCATTTTGTTAAGTTATAAAATTTGTACAACCCGCTAGTGCACATACCCCCAAGTCAATCAAGTGATTAATTGTTGATACACTCGATAACTTCAATTCTCAAAGTATATTCACAATGCTTGGTACACATGACATAATAGATGAACCACCACAATATTCTTTGCTGCTCTCCTTATTAGCCCTTAATTTGAAATAGAGTTTTGATAAGCAACTTTGATTTACTGAAAATATATACAACTTTTTCAGAAGTTAAAACTTGATACAAAAAATCTCCAAGAACAATCAATATTGTTACTCACTAAAACTAGATATATCGTTCGCGTATTGGCAGAAAAAATCAATCATCAAACAAAGCATATGTTCACAACAGACACGCAAACAAGTATAGGGTATGTAAATAATTATGACAAAAATCGCTATCTATAAAAATTTTGGAAAGCAGCTGTATACTATATAAACTTTGAATTTCCTATCTAGTCTCTGTATGTCTTAGCTGGCTGGTTTGAATCTCACTTTATCAAAAACCCCAAAGACAGGTTTTCTCACGTAGCGGCCCAATCATATTTAAACATAAATCCCTGGTATTGCGCCTTTTCCAACAAAACTTTAAATATAAACAAGGGTAACTGAATAAAAGATGATGTCACGATGGTCACCTGTATCATTACTTGAAGAAACTTAGAAGTTTATATAAAAAGTAAAGTGAGAAAATTCTGCTATAATCTTTGACTTTTGTGGGTTTTGTGAATGGTCGTTGTGCTGTGATTTGATTTGCGTCCTTTCTAGTTGTGTATCATCTCGCTGAGGGAAAGAGCGTCGTCATTTCCAAAGTGTGTACAAGTGGTGATACAACAAAGGAATTTACTTAGTTAATATTTATCAGTTTACATTATGCATTTTGTATATTGTGTGGGAGAAAATACATACACCTGGCCAAAAACACATGGAAAGTAATTTATTTCCTTGTGTATGTTGTCACTTTTCTATATGGTGTCTAGGGTTAGGTGTATTTTTTTGATCGTATCGATTTCTGGTCCTTGCCTTCTTCTTTACTTTATTGCTGTCTTTCAAATTATGTTGCTGTTTGATACTTCATGATAGCTTTCATATATTGATGTATTTATATTGAAGAGAATGATATACTCATTAACTCATCATAATTTTTGAAACATCTATCAGGCCTTTAGCTAAGAGTGTGTAACAAAAATGATTTTCTTATTTCTCAACTGAAACATATGTTGTGGGTACGCAAAAGAATCATCTCAATGATACGATTCTTTTGAGGACTTTTAATCAATGTTAAAAAATTATGGGTCAGAAAAAATTTACAATTGTATGTTGAAAAAAGATTATGTTAACCTGTGTCTCCTCACCTTGTGCACATGGTTTCTCTATGTTCCATACTCCTTCATTACATTCTATGGTACTATCACTGCTTGTTGGTTCATATCCGCTAGTACAGCTGTATGAACATTTTTCTCCACTGTGAAACGTACAACCCGCCAGAAACAGAACCCTTTCTACTTGCATGGAACAGTCTATCATTAAACAAATAGTGTATTTTTGTTAATTTTTTAATTGTTAAGCCCAAGTCAACAAATTTTCAGCCATTTCAGTTAGGGTCTTCTTTGATTGAACCAGTACTAAGCAGGTGATAAAGTGTCTTGCTCAAAGACACAACACAGTGGCACTGCCTGCGGTGGGACTCACATTAGCAGCCTTTGACCCTAGCCTAACGCTCTAACGGCTTAGCCACTGCGTTCAATATACACTAGTGTATAATTTATTTCATCAATATATGCTGTTATGTAAATAGCAACTTCACATAAATGGTAAAATCTTACCGTTTTTTCGTCGGAAACACGATTTCAAATTGATTTAGCTTCATATAAAATTATTATCTAACATAGTGCTCCTGAATTATTAAATTCAATACACTTTTGGCAAAGAAAGCGAAAAAATGCTCGAAAATGACTCCAAGTAAGGTTATTTTCTCTGACTTATTTAATGAATTCAAATACACATTAGCTGGTAAAAACTCATGTCTGGTCAGATAATGAATGCCTACCAATGTACAAATGTTCAAGAAGAGCACTTCATATACCTGTGTTTGATTAAATTACCATAAGACGTTTGGAAGCAAAGACTGCACCAAAGAAATAAAAGTGTAGAGTGTGTAAAACTTTTGAGTCAAACTAGCTAGTTTTAGCAATTCAAGCCTCACCAGTGACCCTCTAAAGGTTATAAAGTTAAAAAATGAAATCCATGATTCCAAAGGACCGTAAAATAAAATCTACTCAAAAGTGAAGGGAAGGGTGATGGTCTTCCGCCGCCATAAGTCCCCGTCACCAGCTGAAGTGAAGTAGAATATGTTCTTAAAAGCTTATAAGACTTAGCATTTAAAATAAGAATTATTATAATTATGAATTTTATATTTGTGGGTTTTATCGATGTGTAAAAGTAAGTAAGGGTGCAAAGATTAGGAATCGATACAATCAAGTACCACACCTGACCCAGGATGCCAATGGGAAAGTGACAAACTCACAGTTAGACACCAGCAAATTACTCAAAACTGCGTGAAGCTCAAAGCGCTTTACGTTAAGTTTGTGAGTGATTAGCTGGAGTGTACACATAGATATAATCCAAAAAATATCAATTTCTTATAATTCCAACTTTAGAACAAAAACAGCACATTTGTAAAGGGTTATTAACAATATTTTAAATTTTAAAGCCCATGGAAGAAATAGTTCAAAACTGCAGTACAAGTAAAATGGGGCAGCCATCAGGAAAATTCTGTCAGTTCAAAGCTCTGTTTTGCAACATTGAAATAAAAGAGAATGCTATTCTAATGAAGCAAATATGTATGTATGAGCTCAAAAACAACTCAATTTATAGTGAAATGTTTTTCTGTGGGCAAATACTGCTTGCTTGACTTATTGAGAAGCTTTTAGATGTATGCCCTACCACTAATCAACTAACTAACAACTAGAGGCTTTAAAAAGTACTTTTTGTCTAAAATTTCCAAAATCATAAACATAAATTTAGAAAATTTGCTTTTACGATGTTAAACTGCATTGAAACCTTTCGTTGTTAATGTAGACTTTGTTTTGATGACTTTGCTCTTCAACGACTTTGCTGTTTGCTAAGTACCCTCACATTAGGGTAAAGTCAGGTAACTCCGGACATCAGGTAAATTTGGACAGCGACCTTGTTTGTTTCATATTTTTATTATTAGAATAAAAAATAAATTAACTAAGCAAATAGTGAAAATCATGATGAGACCGCTCATATAAGGAGCGGTCTCGTCTGGATTTCTACTGTTTGCAAATGTGCGAATTTGCCTGATGTCTGAAGTTTCCTGGCTTCACCCTAGGTTGCACTATTTTTGAAGGCAGATACAAACAGTCTTATGTTGGGATTTTATCAATGTATAAAAAGCCTCCCATCAGCCAGTCGGAAGGCAGGTATTTGATAAAGTTTGAATTTTGATGGTATGTTCTACATGTTTTAGTAATATGTGTCAAGTGGTAGCCTAACACTAACATCAGGAATCTGCAGTGACTCCATATTAGAACATTACATTAGTACAAATCGTCACATATAGACAGGCTGGCTAAATTATGGCTGTATTTTACAGTCAAGCATGTACTCACATAGCAACTGTAACACTTAAACATAATAAAAGAAAAGTTAGGTAAATGTAGTGACAACTTTTATTTACAATGATAGTCAACATGCCTAAACTACTAGAAATGTGAACCAAATTCATAAGTACATAAACAAGACAAGAGGTAATTTTCACTTGCCTACAGAAACCTTGTTTCCATCTGTACAAATTTTTGATGCCATTTTTTGTACTACACTCTACCCCTTATTGATGAATGATATATGTTTCAAACAACTATTGAAATATATACATGGAGGTGTTTTTTCATCATAGACCAATCCATTTTAACCCAAACTCAATTTATAAACTTAGCGATGGCAAACTTGAGGCAGGTCCAGAATTTTCTTTGGCGGGGGGGGGGGGGGGGGGGTGGGTGGGGAGGTGCGTCATCAAAGCTTTATTTTGCCGTCTACATATTTCACAGAGGGTCGTACGGACCTCACTCAAGAAGCAATTGTACCTAAGGGATGTTCTTACCAGTATTTTTATTCTCAATTTTTGATTTTCCAGGGGCTGGGGTTCTTACCACCTGTCCCCCTCTGGATCAACCCATAAAACTCTGATGCTAACCCTACAACATAGTTCCACCACCCATTTCTGATAAGTCAATCTTAACATTATCAAAAAGATAACTGATTGAATCTCTATCAGCATAACAACAAACGGCAATTTCATATGATCCGTATGAAAAGTATTTTACATTTTTTGTGTTTTTAGATCATTGTGTATTTTAATAGTGTATTTTACAAACCTTTCACGCATGGCGTTTGTGTATTCCAGTTCCCACCATTACATGTCAAAGTGTTGCTACTGGTCAAAGTGTGATACCCTACAGCACACGAAAACGTACACATTTCTCCATTCTGGTATGAACACGTTGTTGCAAACTCAACTTGTTCAATGTAAGGACAATCTGGAACTATAAAATCAGATACAGAATATATATTTAAACTTGGTTGCAAACTCTTCAATGTTCAAAGCTTTTAGAAATATGGTATGTGCAAACTGTCATTGGGACAAGTAAGCTGATATTATTGTCAATATATCAAACTACAGCTGGAATAGGTCTTTCGATGGACGGGCTCATCTTAAATATTTGCACGTTTGTGTATTGCAACACAGTGTGTGACAGTTTTGCCCCTGACATTAAGTAACTGTCAGCATTGTGTCAGCTCTTTTCCCTTTAGTATAAAAGTCATGTGTTGTGTTGGCAGTTGTTGAATTTGTGCTGATTTTACTATTTCATGTTACACGCGAGTTAAACAAGTTAAGAATGTTTTAACAGCAACAAAATCTGTAAAATATATATAAGCCCCCACCCCACCAAGCTGGTGGCTTCAGTTGTTGTACCTTCCAAGGTGGTGATATTGTTTTTTATTAGGTTTTTAGCTTCCATTGTTTTGTGGGGCGGTGTTTGTGTGGTTTGTTTTGTGGAGTTGTTCTTGGTGTAGCTTCAAGTTTTACAATCATATATCTGAAAAATGAGATATGGTTTCTTTTGTTTGATGTGTTTTGCTGTTTTGTGTCTAATTGTGTTCCATATTGCTTCCTCGTCTATGGGTTGGTCTGTGGTATGTGATTGTTTCCTGGTCAAACTCACTTGCGTTTTGAGCATAATGGTATTTAAAATGTTTATTTCCTCAGTATTTAACTACGTATGTTTTTTCTATTTCAAACATTTCCGATATGAAGCATACGACAGCCAATTATTGTAATTTTGCTGAGACCCTATACTACCTAGAGAGTGTTGACCATGACAATCAGACTATCTTATTATATCACAGCTGCTTTGTCTTGAACTGAATACTTTGTAGACATAGTTAAAAAGACAGTCATTATTATCAAAGCTCAATCACAATATAGGAAGATAATTTCAAATGCTTACTTTTGGCACATGGTGTCTCTGGAATCCAAAATGTATCAACACATTTCATAGAACTATCATCTGTGGTTGGCTGATAACCATCATTACACACATAACTGCATGTTTCTTCATTTTGATAAGTACATGGTTGAACGAACATGGTGTTATTAATATTCACTGGACAGTCTGGAACTGAATACACAGAGCTAATTATAGAGCATAATAAATAAAATACAGCAGGAACAGTGTTTTCATTCATAATTTTATGTTGATAAATTAAGAAAGGAGTAAGTCATGCATGTAGGGGCAGGACTGCAATAATGTTTTGCCCCATATTTGCACAGAAAGCCGCTGTCGTTCAAAATATATTATTTTATGTAAGATGGATGATTCTGTGCATTATCAAAGAAGTAATGCAGAGAAACAATCAACTCATATTTAGTTATTAACTTGAAGTATATTTAATCTCCTTGGTGGCTTCTGTTGCTATATTTTCTGAGGCAGTGGTTATGCTGTTGTTGGATTATTGTTTGCTGTTGGTTCCATTGTTTGTAGTGGTTTTGTGTTCAGTCTATTTTCAGTAATGTAGCTCTCAAGTCTCCTTTCGCGTCTTGTAATCGTATTGCTAAGGAAGATAAATTGCGTTTTTGCTTTAGTGTGATGGTTTTTGTTCTATGCGTTGGTCCAGAAAGTGCATTAAACAATCATATATATTGCATTAGCTTTCCTATAGGTCTGTAGTTTGTGATTGTGGATTTCCTGATCATATTCACTTACTCACTGGTATACGTAACTACCATATAAGCTCCAAAACTGTTTAATTGTGACTAAATCATTTCACGCATTGAAGTGTTTGACATCATCGTCACTTTAACTAGGAAACTACACATCAGTGGCATATGAAATAATTTGAAACACAGGTTTATTTTAGAAAGTGAGTTATTCCAATATAATCAATGCTGACAGCGCAGAGTTCATTTACAGTCAGGGATGGAGAGCTGTGTTGTTTTAGATGATAGGATAAGAATATGAAAGGTACAAAATATAAGGCAACCGTTGGTCGCCCAGATAAACCTCTTTTTGTCCCTTTTTATTAACTTTTGTCAGCGTTTCATAGAGAAAATGAGTAATCCTCTTTCTAACCTTACTTAAAGAATAATGTATTTTCTCACATTTTCACTATTCATATTATGGATTATATTTACGATACTATTTTTTTATCATTTGGGCCAAATTAAACAAAGTAATTTGGGAGGGACTACATATTTGCGATAAGTGTCTACTTTATTTTGCTAAAACTTGCGTATCTGGCGAGGCCTAATAAAATTGTTTTAAACACAATGCTGTGTGAAAGGACTTACCTTTCTCACAAGGTTCTGGATTGTTCCAGTGCCCATCAATACATGTCAAAGTATTACTAATAGTAGAAGGTTGATATCCACTGGTACATGTATATGAACATATTTCCCAATTTTGATACAAACAAGAAGTGTCAAACCTAACTTTATCAACTTCTGTAGAACAGTCTGGAACTAAATAAAAATGTTGATAGTGAATTGCAAGGAAGTCTGTAGAAACAATTTACATTATGCTCTTTGATTCTTTAAATCCCATCAACAATCTTTCAGTTAAACAGGGACGGGTCTTCCTTGGTTGAACCAGTACTAAGCTAGGATAAATGTGACTCGCTCAAGGACCACAACCCAGTGACGCAGATGAGGCTTGAACCCGTGGCCCCTCAGTCTCAAGTCAAGCACTCTACCACTGAGCCACTGTGCTCCCTATAGAAACTATTCAGAAGTGCATTTATTAAAAGTGTAATGCCATGATGCATAGAAAGTACACGATGAATAAACAAAAGTGCATCAAGAACTACTTCATGACAGTAAACTATCATTTGTTTTTACCGGTTTAAACATTTTTATCACATGGTGTAGCAAATTTAGCAAAGGGATAGCAAATTTAAAGAAATTAGGAACAGCTTTTATCAAAACTTTGGACATCCTTACATAGACTAGAAATTGAAGTATACTTGTAGCTATGCCACAGCTTATATTAAGAGAAAACAGAAAATGCAGAATGTGTGAAAAACCTGAGGAGGAATTTCTTTTATCATCGAATGCCTATTATTCAAAGATATCCAAAAATTAATTTATTAAGCCTTATTTTATTTGTTAGAAAAGCATGTTTAAATTTGTACAATTATAAGGGGCAACATTCTTTCGTATTGGAATGCTTAAAATTAGTTATCAAAACGTATGTTTTACGTTAACACATAAAGGACAAGTTGTCTCATATACAGTGGAGTTTGAGTGTTGTCACTTGAGACGTTTACATGTTTGAGATAATATAGTTTAGAATGGAAATGTGAAAATTATGAAGATCCATCATGGTAAGTATGATATACTTGCGCTGGGTTGTTGGTATATATGTTCTATGATCTGTGATTTCAGCATTTCCTGGGTCATACTCAGCATTTTCATCTATTTCAATACACTATTCTATTTATTCATTTTATTTGTTGTGTATTTCAGTAATTGGCTGTTTTGTATCATGACATCAAGAAAAATCTGAGTTACATTTCAGTAGCGATCATTATTTTTGAATTCAGTTCGCCATCAGTATATTTTACATTACTCATGGCGATCAAGAATAAGTAAAGGTGAGTAAGGTATATGAAGTACAAATATGCATTATTACTGAAAGAAACAAATCTTTAATTGCACGACGGTGGGTCATGCCTCAGACTCTATGACGGCTCTGACGTAAAGCTTTAATCGGTGGGTTGGTGCCTGATGCTTATCTGTAGCTGGACCCACCGTGGCTCAACTTGAGGTTTTCTTTAGCTCTGACTATCTGTGAGTCATGAGCCCTTTTCTTTGTTTCATCATGGAGTGTTAATTTGATTAGATTGTTTTCCATGATGATACATTGCATTAGTTAGATGGCCTCCATGCGAGCTGAACATTTCTTGTACTTCAACAACAGCAGAATCTAGGGCGAAGATTTGGTACCAGTAAAATGCATTTAAGCCCCCCGGTGGCTTAGGCTGCTGTCCGTTCTAAGGCGGTGGTTCTGTTGTTGTTGACTTTTTGTTTACTGTTACTCCCATTGTGGGAGTCTGTAATTGTTCTATGTTTTGTTGTACGTTACTTTATGTCCATTCTAGTATTGCAATCATCTTGATGGGGAAGAGAGAGCTGATTGCTTTGCTTAATTTGTCTTCCTGGTGTCTCGTGATGGTTGAGCGGCTCTTCCTCGCGGTGCCACGGGGTTGGTTGCAGTTTGTGATTGTGGTATTTCCTGATCATACTCACTTACTATTTTTAGTTCTAAAAGATCAATAAAATGACTTATTTCTCATCATAATGCATTTGGTGAGTGTAACTAATTAGTATTTTTTGCCCATAATCTTTTTATATGAAAATATCAGTCAATAAATTAGACTGTGCTTGCTAAAGATAGTAGTAAGATTTTAAAAGTGGTACATTAACTCATATAAGCTTAGCGTCTTTTTGGTGGGACATAGGTAAACAGGTAAACCCAGATCAGATGCCACGCACATGGTCTTCACTGTTTGCTTACATAATGTTCTATTAAGATTTGATTGTTTCTCCATGATGCTATATTCCAAAAGTTAGCAAGCTTCCATGCCAGCTTAACATGTTTGTGCTTCAACAACAGCAGAATCTAGGGCGAAGATTCGGTACAGGTAAAATCCATTTAAGACCCCAGTGGCTTAGGCTGCTGTCCATTCTAAGGTGGTGGCTTTGTCGTTGTTGATTCCTTACTGAGTGTTACTCCCATTTTGGGAGTCTGTAATTATTCTATATTTTGTTATGCGCTAAGTTATGTCCATTCTAGTTTTGTAATTATCTTGATGGGGAAGAGGCATCTAATTGCTTTGCTTAGTTTGTCTTTCTGGTGTCTAGTGATTGCTTTGTGGCTCTTCCTCGCAGTGCCTATTGTTTGTCTGCGGTTTGTGATTGTGGTATTTCATGATCATACTCAATTACATTTTTTTTTGTAAAAAAATACCACCAAACGCCCCATAAATTGTGAATGGGCTTGTCCTACTGATAAAGTTAGGCAAGTCAATTTGACTTAAATTATTAAACTAAACATTATCGTCCTGTCCATTTATCATTAGTTCAAAAAAATAAGGATGGTCAGTATTGAGATGTCATCAATATACCTGGATGTAGGGTTGATTTGCAGCAGGAATCAACTCACAAATCAATGTGTGGGTTACGTTCATCAATAAGTCTGAGTAGAGAATGCTTTTATAACTAGGCATGCATATCTTTCAGCATTCGAAAAGCTAGATAGCTTGTTTCTAGAAATACAATTGACAGCTTATAATCTAATAACCTTTATCAACATAATAACAGGCTTGTGTTTCGAAGGAAAGCCAAGTTCAGCACAAGTATTGCTGCATGTAATTGGCTAGTTGAAAGAAATACCACTTTAAACGCATGTTCTTTTACACCGTAGCACAAGGACTAAGATGAATAAAATGAGAATACCTATCTCAGCACAGGGACTATTGACGTTCCAAGATCCATCATCACATGTCATAGTTTTGTCAGGAACTGTTGGAGAGTAACCATGTACACAACTGTATGTGCAAGTTTCACCATTGTTATGATTGCATCCTGTATCGAATATAACTTGATCTACTGCATCTGGACATTTCGCAGCTGTATAGAATAAAACAAATAACAATTCATAGATTTTATTTACAAAATAATTTAGAAAGAAAAAAAAGCAGTTTCAAAGTCATCCAACAAATATGTAGATTTACTATATTATGTAAATGTTTGGTCTATTCATACACAAGAAGAGCACCCATTTAGTGGCATAACTTCTGACTTAAAGAGATGAAGCATTGATAAGTTAGGGGTCTTTCATGCAAACCAAATATCTATGTGTATTGTTCCAAATCTGAATTAAGGGTGAGATCGGCGCTGTTAAAACGGGTTAAGCCCTCCAGTAAAATATTTTACTGACCGTTCAAAGGCAGTACTTCTTTTGTGGATCTTTCATGTTTTTGCTCTGTGTTGTGTTTGCTATGTCTTTGTGTGAGTCTGTTTATATGTGCTTTGTGGTCACCTGCTTGGAAAAGGCTGACCTCTTGGCTCTCGTTTGTGGTGTGTCTAACTGTGAGTTTGTCACTTTCCCATTGGTATCCTGGGTCAGGTGTGGTACTTGATTGTATCGATTCCTGATCTTTGCACTCTTACTTACTTTGTAATGCATACAGTAAATCTGTCTTTAGCCGCCACTCGAATACGACAAGACAAAGGTTATAAAGACAGGTGATAGCTTAGTGCAGGTCAAATGTATTGCAGAATGCTCAACCAGAGCATTCTGCAATACTTTTGACCTACATTAACCGATTATCAGTCTTGAAAATATGTTTAGCGTTTTCTTTTTAGTGAACGCTTAAGACACATCAAAATATTCAAATTCATTAACCAAAGTAAGTGTGACCATTGCTTAGCAGCTGACAATGAAAGTTAAACTACCAAGGTCATGAATCTTATATATTCTGTTAAAATTGAATTCTATAGCTGTCATTGTGTGTCTGTGTTCTGTGTCTCTTCTTCAATGATACCTGTGTTAGCCTGTGGTATGTCGCTGTGGCACTCCTGTTCATACTTACTTGACCAGGAAACGCCACAAACGCACTGCAGACTAACTCACAGTACCATGAAGTAGAAACACAATACACTATTAGCCACATGACATGAAACGGCAATTAAAGTAAAGCAACCAGCTCTCTCTCTCTCTCTCTTCCCAGCGAGAAGATTGCAAATTAGAAATCAGAAACAACGCAAGGCACTGCACAACAAAACAAGAACAAATAAAAAAACTAGAAATGTGTCAGATGCCTCTGTTGTTGCAAAAATTGCATATTCTAACATAAAGCCACAAATGGCATATTTTTATGAGCAAATGGCAATAACTCTTGCAGCTATGGGATGATATGGATCACTGTGGAACTTACGCAAGATGTATTAGTGTTGTGCATTGTGTCAAAGTTTTTTTCTAAAAGTTCTATGCGAAATCCATTGAGCAAGAGCCTGGAAATCACAATAAATGGTTAGTTTTATGATAAAAAAAAGTATGTTGCAATAGCAACTGACAGTTGCAAATCAATTCAAGAAAGTCTCTATTTGATAGAATTCAAAATTCAATTAAATAGTATGTCAAATCTTCATTTATCACATGACGTCGCATCTGGGAATAATAATACGCCATGCAATATAATCGATATAACACTCTTTACAGATTTTGTTACGGTATGTAATGATGTATATTATAACCAAAAATGTGATTTTAAGTAATTATAATGTCTTGTGATGAAAGGAATCATTCAATTTGGGCTTCTGTTTTATTGGATTTATTAAACTCGTTGCAAAAAAGAGATAAAATGCGAGGCTTGTTGAGCATTTTATCTCTTTTCCTCAACTAGTTTAATAAATTTAATAAAACATGAGCACTCATATAATGTCTTCCATATAAAACATGAATAAACTCCCCTCCCAGTAGTTGTGGCTGCTGTTCATCTTATGGTGGTGATTTATTGTTATTTATTCCTTGCTTTTCATTGTTCCCATTTTTTGCAGAGTTTTTCTGTTTGGTCTTGGTTTGGTAATATTGTTTTTGTTTCATTTATCTCACTGAGAGAAAAAGAGCTGTAATTTACTTAAACCCTTTCCCTCATGAATATTCATGCAAGGCTAAGCTCCATCCACTATGAATAATTATATAAATATTTTTCATGTTCGTACATAGACCAAAGACATTACTTGCCAGATCTACTAGTGTGGGATAAGATATATATTATTTCCATAAGCAAACAATGTAGAGCCTGATCAGACAGCTCTTAGAATAGCTGTCCGATCTGAGTATGCTCTGTTTGCAAAAAACACTAAAAGGCATCTCTTTGAGGTAAATGGTTAACTGCGTTTTTGCTTTAATCTGTATGTTCTTGTTTGTTTGTGTTCTAGTCTATTTCCCTCATGCTGCCATATATTGGTTTGTGATTGTGGTAGTTTAGGTCACGCTTTCTTTTTTCTGTTAGAAACATTGCCTTTATTGCAAGCTCTCGAATTTACCCTTGTGTTTATGATCAACAACTGTTACAAATGGAAAGTGAAAGCAAATGTTAGGAGTTTTGTTATCTGCTAAAACTTTGACTGACACTCTAAGTGTTAAAAATCTGCGTTAATCTTACTTGAAAATACACAAGGCGTCTGTTCATCCCAAATCCCTTCAATGCACGTGACTCTGTTGTTAGATGTAGTAGCTATATAGAATCTGTCACAGTTATATGCACACTCTGCTCTTTGTAAAAACGAACAAGTACCCGTTATCTCACCATTTGGTATGTTTTCTGGACATAATGGAACTATCAAATAAAGGACATTTGTTATTTGAAGTAATGGCATGTTCAAGTGACTATGTTTTATCTCCAGCAATTTACAAATGGGACGCCAACAACAAGTAGACGTACATGAGATAAGATATGTAGCGCTGAGTCTAGGTCTGCGTTGTTTACTATTGTAAACTATTCAACTAAAGGTTTTTGATAAATGCCAGCCAGCATGGCCCCATAATGAAATATGACCATTCCAACTTGACAGAGTATTTAGGAAGGGAACGACTTAACCCTTTGAATACTGCAAACCCTAAACTGGTACTTTGACAAACGGTGAAGACCCATGTGGGAATTGGCTAGCCTCTTGGCTCTCTTGTGTGTGATGTTTGCTTGTGTTTTTGTCATTTTCCCATGTGATGTCCTGGGTTAGGTGTGGTGCTTGATTGTGTTGGTTCCTGTTTTTGCCCTCAACTTACTTTTATTAAACGTATCGGAACAACATTATAAGATAGAAGGGGACTTTATGATGTCTCTCTCTGATGATAAGCAGGCTGATGTAATTGATGCGTTTAACACTACATCTAGATATTTGGACGATATTTTAAACATTAATAATGTTTATTTTGACAATATGGTCTTCGGAGCTCCAACTTAATAAAGCCAATACCTCTGATACCGAAGCCCCACTATGATTTGATATCTAAATTCCAAGTTGTACTTAAATCTCTCTTGCGCCAAGGACTTTTGGAACCTGATTTCTATTGTGACTTGATGGATAAATTGGAGAAGATTGTTGGCTATAATAATTTTTCAGCGCAGTTCATTAAAAAAAATTCCCATCATAAAAAGATTGGCTATAACATTAATATATTGCAATTTCATGCAAACCAAATATCTACGTGTCTTGATCCACATCTGAATTTAGGTTAAGGTTGGCACGGTTAAAGCAGTTTAAGCCCTCCAGTAAAATATTTTACCGACCGTTCCAAGGCGGTACTTCTTTTGTGGATCTTTTTTTTCTGTCTTCTGTTTGCTATGCCTTTGTATGCGTCTGTTTGTATGTGATTTGTGGTCACCTGCTGGGAAAGGGCTGACTGCTTGGCTCTCCTTTGTGGTGTTTAACTGTGAGTTTGTCACTTTCCCATTGGTATCCTGGGTCAGATGTGGTACTTGATTGTATCGATTCCCGATCTTTGCACCCTTACTGACTTTTCCAAATATTATATAACTTCCTGAGCAATTTCATAATTCAGCACAACTGGTAGAAAATATTAATCATATGACACTAAACTTACTATGAAGCTACAATGTTTGAGAGGAAAGCAGTATAAGTGAAGTTCTTACAGGTGCTTACTTGATTTTCATATCTAATACACTAGTGTAAAGCTGTTTTAATACATAGAGGATATTTACTTTTTTGAGGTGAATACCAAATATATTTCATCGAGTGTGTTGAAAACATCAGAATTTTCATGAGTGCGCAGCACGAATGAAAATTTCGATGTTTTCAACTCACGAGATGAAATATATTTGGTATTTACTCAAAAAAGTAAATTTTCTTTTTACTTTATACTTTTTTTTAGAAAATTTACAGTTAAGCAATTTGTTAACCATGCCTCAAGCCGAATCACAAGGATGTAAAAGAAGTCAAAGGAGTATTTGTGATACAATACCTGGATCAATCTACATGATCTATAGTCATCAGTACTTACAGATAATAAGAAATTTATTCAGCGTCAAAGTGAGAACCAGTGACGTCATAAGCGACGCCATAATTTGTTGATGACGTAGCGTAGCATAGGTTACATGCATTGCCTCACTCACTGAAACTGGAGATGTTGAAAATTCAAAATCGAAAAATTTCAGCAAAGCTGAATTATTTTGGTACCAAAATGTTCCTCATGTTCTAACTAAGAAAATGACTACCCACCCTTGATGTTTTTGATCACAAATAAGAAAGTGATAGGCGTTTGAACTTTCGAAGTGAGCTGCATTAAGTGAATAGAAAAGTCAAAGGTGATCCGAAAAACGCTACAGTGAAAATATAGGCTGATATCAATCACTAGTGATTGATATCATATCATTTTACCAGTGATTGATATCACTTTTATTTGTTTTTGATATGCATTGATTTCACTGCTAAGTATAAAATAAATGACGGTATTACCCTTATAAACGCGATAACGCGACGACACTATAAGTTGCTTAAAGCCTATGTGGAAAAGACAGAGTTAACTTTGAATTGTGATACACGAAAAAGGAAAAAATAGCCTAAACCTCAAAAAATTTAAACTTGTCTGATTGCTTATTTAGATGACTCTGCCAATGAATGTTTGACAATTCTGTTTAAATTACGGTATTTTTCTCTTGTAAATTATATTTTGACATGTTATTGTTGTGAGCTGCTTAGGGTTTGATGTGTGATCTGTGATTGTGACATTTGCTGGCCATATTTATCGTTCTTCAGTTGAAATCTTTGTCTATACTATACTGGTATTAATCACTAAAAGATGAAAAGCTCTATTAGTCCTATTCTTTTAAAGAAGCTGGTTCGAAATTAAATTTCCAAATATCCTCAAATAGACATTTCTCTCATTTTTGTTTGACTTACTATCATAACACGTTTTCCCATCTGTCCGAAGGCCGACACTACTTTGACAAGCACATGTGTGACCATTTTGCGTTGGTAAACACAGGGTACTGCAATCACCAAGACCATCGTTGAGCAAGCAATCAATGTTCTCTGAAATGAGATTATACAAGAGTAATAATAAAAATTGAGCTGTGGCATGAGATTTCTAACAATTCGGTATGTGCGACCAGCAAAGACTCAGACCAGCCTGCGCATGCACACAGTCTGATCAGAGCATTTGCTAGTCGCTTGAGTATTCTATGATTCTTAAGCTACTGACTGAACACCATTTGGAGTTTCTAAGCTTTAAAGGAGGCTGCAGAGGCTTGCCCGAGTCTACACATGCCAAAATTCCACAATGTTGGAAATCTCATGCACAGGCTCAAATATGTCAGCCATATTCGTTGGTAACGAAAACTTCAACGTATTTATGCACATAACTAGGAGAAAGCTTCCAACCTCATGTCGTTTAGATAAATGCCCAATCCTAGGGGATGCACACTTGTGTTTCATGTTACTTAACTTTGTACTTAATCACTTGTGTAGGCCAGTACATTGATGCATCATTGTTGTGCGTTTATACCTATTAATAAATACATGATCTGATGTTTTGCAGATAAACTTGTATATGATGGACTATTCTATCCCATCCTCACACAAATAATGGATTCTTTTTCTTGCTCAACATTAAATTTGAAAAACATGTAAAAGGCTTCCAGAAGTTCCTCAACATAATGTGACATGGTGACATCAATTTAACATTACAGTGACGACACGGATCGACGTGCGGCTATTCAATTTTTATCTTTCCCTAGTGTTGGTACAGGGTATGTGCGATAGAATTTTCTCATATGGGTAAACAACAGCTGAAATCTCGATCTGATGCGCGAGAATTAGGTTCACTTTCTCTGTCAGATGATTGACAAACTAGAAAAGGACACATAGAACTACTTTACAAAACCAGGAATAACACAAACACTAATACATTGACAGTGAATGTCCAGCATTGACCTTGAAACTAAGGTCAAGGTCATTCAATATATTTATCTATTCGCCAATTTGCTTGTTGTTATATAAAAATAAATTTGATTGAAATCCATGGAACAAAACCTAAGTGAGTATGATCAGGATACGCACCAATCACACACTGCAGACAAATCCGTGGCACCGTGAGGAAGAGCAACAGAACACTAACAGTCACAAGACACCAGGAAGACAATTAAACTGAAGCAACTAGTACTCTCTTTCCCATCAAGATGATTGCAAAACTAGAAAAGACACTAAGTATCGCAAAAACAAACACAGACAGAACACATAACCCCCATAAACAACGGGAACAAAATAAACAATTTATCAACAACAACAGACCTGATCTACTGGGTAGTTTAAATGCATTTTATTGGTACCGACTCTTCGCCCTAGATTCTGTCGTTGTTAAAACACAAAAAATGTTTAGCTCGCATAGAGGTTTCGTAACTAATTATACGTATTATCACAGAGAAACAATCTAATGACATTAACACACTATGATGAAACAAAAAGGGCTCACAACTCACAGATAGTCAGAGCTAACGCAAACTTAAAGTTGAGCAACAGAGGGCCATGCTAAAGATAAACATCAAGCACCGCTGGAGCCTTTTTTAAGATATATTTGCAAAGTAACGCTGACGCCAAGCCAATTACTGACATCATGGTCAAGGAGATGAGGATCAACCCCACTACTCTTAAATGCAATGATGGGCTAAAATACAAGGTAATGCCATAGCAATGGACAACAAGCCAACATTTGACATTCAGAGGAAGAGAAATATTCACGCAGGTAAACCAACAAAGTGATTGATATTTACCTGGTCCCTAACCTTGGGTACTGATCTGCATCCAAACCTTTTGACACTCTGATAGCATTCTGGAAAGATTGGTTCGAAAGAGTTTACTGTGGATGGACAATGACCATGGACTCTGCGATGGACCAATGTTTACAATCAGACGCTCGTCAAAGTCACAGCCTTGGTGCTGATTAGTTTGTCAAATTAATAACGAGACATATGTCAAATAGCACGTATACAAAAGCTGCATCATTCTTATTGAATAAGATTTATTCCTGGACATTGAAACCTTCAGACAGACATTTCTAACTGTCTTGGTGACATAATCTCTTGTCCGCAAATAGATTTAAATTTGCCTGCTGGAGCAAATAACCTTTGCATACAATTTTAACAGATCAGTTTGTCTGGAAAATGATACTAAAAGATTGCAGGCTTGCAACAGTTTGAACCCAGATCAGACATGATCAAACGGTCTGATTGGTGATGTACCTAAAATAGTCTTGATATTAAATTGTAAATGATAAAGATGACAAAAATATGAAAACTTATCCAGCATGCAAAAAGTTATAATAAGCTCATGTCAA
The DNA here is from genome assembly GCA_964019695.1 of Loripinus fragilis. Classification (NCBI taxonomy): domain Eukaryota; kingdom Metazoa; phylum Mollusca; class Bivalvia; order Lucinida; family Lucinidae; genus Loripinus; species Loripinus fragilis. The sequence continues at coordinate 92,165,845 of OZ026523.1, forward strand.
ATCACGTTGGTGTCAAAAATTTTTTTATCTGGAGTTTGAAAATACCGCTTTGATCTTTACCCTTAGAACGTCAATCATAACAAATTGCATTGTACACTCTTGAATTTCATTCCTTATTTGATTTCTAAGACAGCAAAAAGCTTCAAAAATATTGTCTGTTTTTGTGGACAGGCAAATAGGGTCGTAAGAAATGTTAGATTACTGCCATTGTCTTTCTATACAGACCCAGGAAAGAAGCTTTTTAAATGGATACCAAGCTGACGTAAGTTTTTTTTGTTATTTTAATATGTTTTTGTTAAAACTGTGCACTATGCTACCCAACACGGAGCCTGGTAATTGTCATCTATGACATGCCAAAAGCAGCTATTTTCAGAGCACTGACACGTTACCTACACAGTGACCTTTCTCTTTACAAATGAGTAGGCATTGCGGTCGAAAATTTAAATCCGATCAGGATCGACCATGTGACTTTGTGATGGGCTGCTGACAATCGTTGTGCTCGTGCTCCTGAATCGGTTTGTCAATGGTCGTGTTCCAACGGCAGTAGTTTGAAAAAAGTCAGCAGACAACAACAAAAGCATGACGAATTACCCAGCATGCAATGAAGTAAAATTAAGGAGAGGCACATAACAAAATCGCACTGTAGCACCTGCGTCTTCTTACATATATGTAAAGCCACTTAATTGTCCTACCATCTTAAATTTTAGCCTTCTTATTTGAGCAGGTGCGTCTTAGCCTTCACTGTTCTCATATTTAATAAGCAACAAAATCCATGGGGTAATATAGACTAGTACAAACCTGGTTGTGCTTCAGCAGATGATATGTAAACCGATATAGAGTCTAGTCGTCCAAACTCAGCATTAGTTGCTAGTCTTGTTACGATGCTTGGTGAATCCTTCCTCATTTTTGTAATATATCTAAAGAGAAAAAACACAAAATGTATGTAGTATCTAAAAATCTATTATATACCTGTATTTATAAAATCATCACCTTAGAATAGACATTTAAGCTTTTGTTGAGATGCTCAAATAGATTATTTTCCCCATCAAACATATGTTTTTGTGTCACAGGGACACATTTCTTTTACGCACACAAAACATGCTTTTAGATAGTCATTGAAATAGTTCATAAAATTCCATATTCTCTGAATCCATTGTATCCAAAATTAAATTCAAATTAGCAAGTATTTCTAACAATGGGAATATGTTACTGTATTTAAATTTACTCCATTTAAAGATATAGGAGGGGCATTTGGAAAGTTCTTAGCATGGTCTTTTATCTCAGTAACCGATCTACAAAACCTATCATGTTTGGTATCATTTTAAAGGGCCATCTTTCTTCTATGTTATGGCACAAATTTCATGAGGATATTATAATGCAGACACGAACAATTTTATAGTGAATACATGTACTGTTTGTATACTGGAAAACGCAAAATTTCAGCGGAAAATATAACATTTTACCTTTTGAAAAGTGTGCAGAACATTAACAATAGTTCATGAAATTAGATAATTTTGCCACATTTTGTAGGCCACAATCTGGTAAAGTTATTATACAATTGATGGCCGAGTTGGATGTTTCTAATAACTACATACCGGAACAGCAATACCAAAGCCGTCTAGAAAGCAAAGCAATGCGCTAATTTTTTCGACTAAAAATTGCATGTCACAATGCACATATTTTGAAAATATTTTACCGACAGTAGTTTAAAAATGCCATGCGTTGGTATTTTTGTCAAGCACACTTTATGCTCTTTGTATTGAAACCAAAATAGATTTTGTAAACCAGAACAAAGGGAAGATAACTCTTATAATCTTCCCATGGGGTAGAGTAAGTTTAGCGATAAGTTGACGTTCTGGTTCATTTCAATTGAAAACGGTGGCAAATAAAAAATAAAAATACATTGAGAGTAGAAATCAATCCATTTTGTAATGGTAAATGCGATACCATGAGAATTTATTAAGCCATCGACAAAATGTGAGGGGTTAAGTTACCCCACCCATTTCTTGAAAAGTATGGGTAGTGTTATTAGGAATAACTTTCTCGAATACAGAACAACACAAGCCACACTTTTTGCGTGATGAAGTGATTTTTATGCATTGTTTGCTACAAATAAAGCAAAAAACATACTCAATAGGCATCTTTCGTGGTCCTGTAGTGACATAATTTATAGTTAGAGTATAAAGAAAAAAAGAAAAAAGTCCAAATTTTGAAAGTTTATCATTTCTCTATTAGTCAATATTTTCCGAATGTAAAGGTGGTAGTCGTGCAAGCAGTGATCGCATAATATATTTTAATAAAAAAAAATAGTTGGCACCAAATCGTTAATTTGTCAAATTATGATCGCTAATAAGGTCCCCAATTTTCCTTCGTTTTTTCCAAGTATTATGCTTAAAATTTCCGCCAGTATATAAATCCCTACTCATTTTGAGCATGTGCTGCATGTGCACGCCGAGTCCTTTTTTGACAAAAATTAAACTATCAAGTAGCCGTTGAATTCTAGTTTCCAAAAATGTATAACTTAATAGCATTTTATCAACGCATTGTGGAGTTATGATGCCATGCTAAGAACTTTCCAAATGACCCTCGTACAATGCGATTATATTAATTGGCGTTTAGTTCACTGCAACGTCACGCCCCAACTGGTTTCTATCTTCGTTAACTTTACGAGAGCCCGAACCCGTGTCGGATAAGCTGTATAATACCTCTTCTCAGTCTTGCAAAGGTTAAACACATATTTATCAATAAGAAGCAGGTAACAAATGTGTTGGTCAGTACTTAACAAGAGACCTGTTCTGCACTGTATATAATGTCTAAATGTTGACACTTTAAAAGGATTATTAAAGGGTGATGCGATTTCGAAATTGAAATGTTACTACAATATAAATATGAACGAAATTGCCTTTTTCGTCATTTCTTTTACGTTTCTACACGAACACATTGAATACCCAGATACTCTTTACCAAAACGTTCAAGAATGAGCTGACATCATATATAAAATATAAACTTACAAAAGTGAGACGCGACATGCGATTTCCGACAATGTGGTATTTTGACAAGTGTAGACTCAGACGAGCCTATACAGCCACCTTGTAAGCTTAGAAACTCCGAATGGTGTTCAGTCAATGGCTTAAAAGTCATAGAATATTCGAGCAACTAGCAAAGGCTCTGATCAAACTTCGCGTAAGTGCAGGCTGATCTGAGAATTACAATGCGTTTTTTAACGAATTTATGTTAATAACATATCAATACATCGGAGATAAAAACATGGGCAACTGCAACTTTGCAGCTACCTGCTGGAGCTAGATGCTTTACTTTAGCCTGGCCTCGAGGTTATGAAACTTTTTGTATGCTCAACCCAAATGAGCATAAAATTCATCCTGCAAATAAATGTTTAAATGTCAAGAATTGTTGGCATTTTAAAAAATGAGAGGTTAAAAGCATGAAAAACCTGTCTTTTTCAGCGTTTCAGTTTCAGTTGGACTTTTATGCTCAGTTGAGTTGAGCATGAAAAAATAACGTTTGAGCATGGGCTTTCATATAATGCCATACTTTGTGTATGTTGGCAGCGTAGGTTTTGACGATACAGTTTAGATGCACATGTTCATATGGGTCGCCAATGCTACATACATCAAAATATTTTGTTATATGACTCCTATAAAAGACCCCTCTGACTCGCTGAAACTGGCTTTCACTGGTTGTCACAGATCTTGATGTCTACCGATGATAAGCTAGATTTAGCCCAGGACAGGTCGACATCAGGATTTGTCAGTGCGTCAGACAGATAAAAACAGACTATACTAGATTTAGCACAGGACAGGTAAGCATTACTTTAGTTTCACTGTTGACTGAAAGATAAAATAGATATTAGAAATATAGCAAGGTTTCTTATGTATATTTGACAGGACAAATGTTTTAAATTAAGAATTTGTTCATTTTATGAGCACGTTAATTTAAAAAATGCAATTCTTATGCACATCTCATTAGAGTTTTAGAAACTTAAAAAAAAAAACAATTGTTGTAATAATCTTCTTTTCAGTGCACTAGGAACATCTGACTTGTGTGAATTATAAAAAATGAAATGATTTTAAATAAAACTAGAAAAAGAGAGACAGTGCCTTATAAATAAACAATTGGTGCATTCTTTTTCAGTTAACATCAAGATTAGTCAACCCTAAAAAGTGATGTTTACCTCGGCTGTGTCTCTCTCTTGAACATTGCTGTTCTCAAGTTGACAATATACAATTATTGACTTCAATGAGGTAGACATAAGGATTTATTTATCAGAAAACGTGATAATTTACCAAGGCCGCTAGGCCGAGGTGAATATCACTTTTAAGGGTAGATAAATCCTTCTGTATACCAAAATTACAGTCAATAACTGTTTTGTTATATGATTTTTTCATTTAAGAATGAAAATTTTGCTACTTTCACTTTTGTTGCTAAAGACATGTTCAACCTTCAATCTAAGACATCTAAGGACTTTCTCAAAAGTTTTAGCAACTGTTTTTAAAATGTTTTAATCTAGTACTTTGCATCTTTAAATGTATATTAATTCTCTTAATGGTGAATATAAAATGTTATCATAAAATTGTTTTTTACAGTTTGTTTATTCAAACAAAGATAGATAAGCAAACAAAACAAAACAAAACTGTTGTAAAAATTCATGAAAGTCTTAAAGGACCTCTGACGATGGTAATGGGAATCACAGTGTATCGCTGCCTATAATTTTGATAAAAATTAAAGTCATTCAAATGCTTCCATCTTCATATATAAGCTCACTGTTGGTCACTATTTTATGATTTTGCATTTGATTTCCTATTTCCATAAATGTAAGGCTTTATTTTGGGGCTAAAATGGTCACTTTTTGGATTATACATATAGGAAATAGAAAAATATTTTTTAAACATTATCCCCCCCTCCCGAGTCCCAACTAATCCTTTTGCACGGAAGTGTAATCTCATATTTTACATAATATATGTGAAAAGCTAGTTGGGACTCGGGAGGGGGGGGGAATGATATCCCACAGCCTAAAAGGTGACGTCTTGGCGAGCCTGAATATTAGCATTTGGATTTTTGGTGTGCTCTCTTGAAAATATTTTTTCTAGTATGATGAATAATTAGTACAAGTAAGCTTCCTTTTCACAACCCATTAGTCATGAAATTTTACAAAGTTTTAGCATATTTTTCTTTGGATTATGAAAATTGTCCTTTTACTAAATTCAGTGGGTAGATTATTTTGCACATATACTGCATCTATCCAATACACATAAATTGCATGGCCACTGCAGAGGTGTACTTTACGCATGGATGAATGGTTATAGTACATTGCTGCATAATATTGCACCAGGTAAATACATTGTCATCAAGATTGAATATTCACTACAGTTGCACTTCAAAATATTTCTTAACAAATCAGATAGAAAAAATAACAACACAAATAATCATTAAAAAAGCTCATGATTATGGACTTTAAAATACTTTCACTGTGATTTGTAATTGAGTATTGATGATATAATACGCTTACACGTGAACTTAATTAATTTCTAAATGATTTGATGAAGTCTAATTTTACAACCCCTATCCCCTTCGGTAGCGTCTCCTGTTTTGTCATAGGGATCTGCCTGTCTAATTATAACCTTAATTCATTCCTAATACATTAAGCCTCCTATTCAAAAGGATACCAGTGATATCTTATGCATAGGGAAGTTTTGGGAAGCATCTGAAAAATAGGCAGATACCCTATCAAAGTGTCAGAGGTCCAAATTTACCTGTTGGGAGGTGAAACAGCAAATCATGTCAATTTCATGCAGCATATGCTAGTTTTACACTCATCATGCTATTTTTAGCTCTATAGAGGGTAATATTGCAGAAGTGTCAAAAATATTAACTTCTGGAAACTAGTTCGAGATGACAAATCCTGATGTTTACCTCAAAAGAATGCATCAACAATGCGCTAGGTTAATTACAACATTATTTCTCTTTTTTGACTGAAGAAGGCGGAATGAGCACACTTGTATTTATCTAGTTTGTTCACATAAATGCGTTTTAAACAGTCTTTTATTTTTGGGTCCTTTGGGATCATGGGTTTCATTGTGGAACTTTTAAACTATAAGAGGGTCACTGATGAAGCCTAAATGGCAGAAACTAGCTAGTCTGGCCCAGGAAATATGCACACTCTAGTTTCAGTTCTTTGGTGCAGTCTTTGCTTCCAAAGGATACACTATTTAGAACATATTTGATATATATTTGAAAATACTTACGGTCTATTCCATGCAGTGTAGTAAATGTATTGGCCAGAAAGCTCTATGTCCATCAAATGAGCGCCAATATCTGTGGTTATCACAGTACATTGTCCAAAGTAGCTACATCTTTGTATAGTATTGAGCGATCCATCAGATATGTACAGCTGCTTTTCTATAACAATGAAGCAGAATTTATCAAATGACGTCGAGTCTGAGTATGATATAACACCATGAATTAAAATCGAAAATCACAAGTGGTTTTCAGATTTTGGTAACGTTATGAAATCACGCCTATAACAACGTCACATATATTTGACAAAAATGACGTTTTCCAAACAAACCAGTGCGATTACAAAATAATAAAGTCATTTATAAGATAAATAGATCTTACATTCGTGCCTGTGTATTATCAAATTTATTAAACTCATTGCGAAAAACGTGATAACATGTTTTGCAAGCCTCACATTTATCGCTTTTCCTCAACTCGATTAATTAATTAAATAAAACTGAGCAATTATGTAAATTCCTCTATGTAAGTCAAAAAAAGAAACAAATCTGCTTTCTTATCTCTGGGTAAACAGGGTCTTCATTGATAGCCAATGCAAAATTCACAGATCAATAAATACATATGTAAATTTTAAAACACAATCACGTTTGAGAGATTAAATCTTATTTGACCAAATACTGTTGATTCACGATATCTTGGCTCAAAGAAACCGTTAGTTGGATTTTCTCATTACAACTATATAGGGAGGCTTCTTCTTCATGTTCTTAAATGATATACGTATCGGGTATTAAACGACATATGAGATGCTTTTTTAATCCAACCTGAGTGGTGTAGAGGATAGTGTGGTGGGCTCCCATTCATATTTGGTTTCATCTTGGGCCGGTATTGTGTTCAAGCCCTGGAATTTTATGGGTTTTTTTTCTATTTTGTTTTTGTTATGGCATTGGTATCTCGAACTCACCAATAATTTACACTTCACACTTCTTTGCTACACAGACTTCTCTTGACTGTAGAAAATATCTGATAGGACGGCTATTTTATGGCAAGCTAGACGAATTGCTGCCACGGAGCCTTTATAGGATCTGTGTTGCTGTACATGTTATTAAAGTACGCAAAGAAGAGGCAATGGATGATGCAGCATTATCACAGTACAGAGAGAGAGAGAGAGAGAGAGAGAGAGAGCAAGCTGACCAACATATAAACCAGAATGTCATCGCGCATCACAGCTGAGGTCCTTACGTCTTGGAAGCTTGGAAGCTGTGGAACTTGATAACTTTGACATGCGTGGTAAAATATGTAAAATGGCAACCCTAAAAACACACACAACACGACACAAACCACATATAGAAATATTTCACTTTGGGTGTCAAACCACTATCTTCTTGTTACTCTTCTTGTTACGTTTAAAATTCTCATGTGATATCAACTGTTTTGTTATAATTATACTGTTAGTATGCAGCGAATCCAATATTACCTTATTTTCACTAGTTCAGTCCAAAGTTAACGGTATCATTGAGCCAATATATCGTGAATGATTAGTAGTTGCTAATATCATCAATACAGGTTTATTCTGTCATAATAATATGATGAATATTTTAGCTTTAAACTGTTTCTCAGGCTATGTTCAGTGAACACAGCATTGTTGCTAATACCGTTATTCACAATGCAAGACTAAATAGAATATAGCTGAAGTGTTGAATGGAGTAGTTTTAAATTTTATATATTAGAAGAGATCCGCAAATTATCTGATCTATGGCTGTTGGACACTGTTGTTCTAGTCAGCTATGTGAATGAGTCTTATCATATATACATATTTGCAGGTTGAAATTGAGTATCTAGTATGCATCCAATATAGCTGCATTTTTCTATTTATCACATGCTATGTGTTTAATATTGTACTGAGTACAACTTTCCAAATAGGCTTAGAGACTTGAGCCACTAACACTAACGAGCAAAATGCAGTTTAAATGTTCTATTTTTTTTCAAACGAATTTATTGTGGTCCGTTTTTATATGGTTACTGGAGTTTCTCTACCTGTATAATCGATAGCTATTCCATTTGGCCACTTGATAGTATTTGTGTCTGTAATTATTTCAGCAACAGAAGTTCCATCCATATTTGCCCTCTTTACAGACGGTGTTGTACCATGATCAGTCCAAAACATCAGCCTAAGAATGGAGAATATATGTTGTTTCAGTGTAATTCAACAGTTTACCTGACACACATGATACATTGCCTAGATAAGTGAGTATTTGCAATTGGTTTAAATCCTTTTCTGCTAATCGCTTCTAAATATTGTCAGCTGTATCGTCTGTAAATCCATGTTGAAAATGTCTCTGTAGCAAACAGTGTGGACACAGTTCAGTCTGATCAGTGTCCACACTGTTTGTCTGTATGTAAAAAGGTGTCCTTGACGCAAACAATTAGATGCAGCAGACGACTTTAGCACATAAACTGTCCAGATGCATTTGTCTTTGTAGCAGGCGATAAGTTAAGCAATGGCCAGCGAGTTAGGCTGTGAATAAAAAGCAACACTCCTATTTTCACATTGTAACTTTTATAGCTAACTCATTTACTCTTATATAACTTTTCTCTAACAAAACATCACCAAGAAAAAACTTTCTTAAATTAGGAATGAAAAATGTAAGTGATTATGATCAGGAAATACCACAATCGGACACTGCAGACAAACCCATGGCGCCGTGAAGAAGAGTCTCAAAACACTAACAGACATATGGAAACCAGGCAATCAGCTCTCTTTTCCTTGTCAAGGTGACTGTAAAACTAGAAAGGACACTAAGCAGAGCATAAAAACTAGGACCCAACACAGACCCCCATCCCCACAATCCAAGCTTGGTTAAAAAGAAAAATGTTAGTTCTTTCTTAATAATTGATTTTCTCTATACTTATATCTGTCTTTTCATATGACGTCGCGTCTGGGATAAAATAATGCCATGCATTAAAAATCGATAAACCACTATAGGGTTCACACATGTTTTTTCATGCATTAACATTTGCCGGGTCCCGAGGATGCTGTTTGAACACGAGGCCAATTTGTCAAGTGTTCAACATCATCAGAGGGACCCGGCAAGTGTTAATGCAATGAAACAAACGTGTGTGATCGTTATTCTTGCATATTTTACCTTATTCCAGCCTCATTTGCACCGAAAACGCTGCTAAAGCATTAAATTGTCCATTTTCTTTCACTAGATTTCTCTAAACAAAATGGCGTCAGTTGTGTACTTTGGAATGTTATAACATCGTCACAACGTCATAGCCGTATGCAACGTTTTCGCGAACAAAAACTTCGATGAAATGATCTGTCTGGTCGGCAATGCTTTCCGCATATATCCTCATGCAAATAATTCAGGGCTCATTTGAAGTATTTTCAAGTTCAGACCCATGTTCAAACAGCACGAGCATCTCCTCATTTGAACATGGATTTTCGTTCATTTGACAACGGGTGTAAACAGCTATACAAATAGACATCTATGCAAGAATAGCGGTTTACATATTTGTGGGAAACGTTATGAAATAAATAACGATTTTAACGTCACGCAAATTGCAAAATCCTAACGTTTTTGCGTGCCAAAAATATGATCTCAAAATATAATTTTAATGTCATATGATAAATAGAATCTTACATTCATTCTCGTTTATTATTGAATTATTACACTCGTTGCAAAAAAGCGACAAAATGCTCGCATTTCATCGCTTTTCCCCAACACGTTTAATAAAATAAATAAAACATGAGCCCTAATGTAAGATCCTCTATTTATCAATCAAGTTTGATTGTGGATGGATTACCACTAATGACTAACGAAATACACAATTAAAATGGCATGTATAATTACGGATACTTCTTATCTGAATAGACATCTTATTCTGGTAGTTTTAAGATTGCTATCTGATCTTAGTTGGCGATTCTCTTGTTGTAAGTTCTCTGTTTGTTGTTGCTTTAATTGTGAATGGTGTTTTGGAGAATGGTACACGCTTAGTGATATATGTTTTGTGTACTTTATAGTTTTGCAATTATCTTGCCAGGGAAGAGATTGCTTCACTTTAATTTAGTTCTTGCTTTTGTGTATGGCTCTTTCTTTGTCTTTGTAATTTATTTTCATTATGATGCCTTGTGTTGGTCTGGGATTTGTGACCGAGCATTTCTAGATCATATACACATTTTTAGGTATGTCCTGTCCTTAGAGACATAAAAGTAAATATTATTGAATCAGTTAGACTGAAGAGGGGAACAAGATAACCATACATAGCTCACGGGAAACTGACAGCAAATTAGCTGTTAAAAGTAATATCTTACTCAAGTTATGTAACAAGTGTAGCAATGATATATGTTTTATATAATAGATACATGTATATGAACAAGAATTGATCAGTCAAACTTTATAGACTGTTTTAAGTGTACTATGTGTTGTGGCCAAACACAAACGAAAAAATTTTGTGTTTTTATGCTAGAACACATACATGTCACATGTGTTTTAACCAATGAGTCATGAAATGCAGCTTTCGGTATATAGAAAGAAATTAAAGTATGTAATTATAGTAATACACGTTTATAGCTGTGCATCATTTAAAACTTGATTATAAACAACTTGATTATAAATAACGTATGTATGGCATTTGTGTTTGGTCTATGTTTTGTGGTGTGACACTCGGTTCTTGGTATACTTGTTCTGTGTCTCCTCCTCACGGTACATACTCATATAAAAGCACAAATAGTACGTAACAGGTTGTTTACACTATATGACCTTTTAATTTTAATGTGGCTAATGTGTGTACATTGTTTGCAAGAAAAAGTTTAGATCCTAACTAGCTGGATCACCAGAAGCCAGCTGATCTCTATATACACTGATTCTTTTTTTTTAAAAAAAGGTGAAGAATTCTGGAATTAATACAAATCAACAGTGCTGTTATGTAGTCAAATATGGTAATATGTTATTTTAAACATTTACAACGATTAAAAATAAAAGCTGACAGAACAAATATCAAGCAGATTCGTACAAATGAAAAAGTGAAAACTAGTACAAAATTGTTTAGTTACCCTTCTCTAGGATCCAAGACAATATCTCGGGGAATATATCCACCATCTACAAGAACTTTGTTGTCTCCTCGTGGTGAGATTACAGAAACTCCAACAGACCCACCTATTGCACTTGCCCTTGTGTAATACAGGTTTCCAGATGTAGAATCAACAACTAGTCTGTCTGCATAGGTACCAGATACAGCTAATAAACAGATAAAATATAAAGTGAGACCTACTACATAATCCATATCAGATTGTTGTGCGTTACTTTATGTCCATTCTTGTTTTGCAATCATCTTGATGGTTGCTTTGCTAAGTTTGTCTTCCTAGTGTCTCGTGATTGTTGTGTGGCTCTTCCTCGCAGTGACATGGGTTTGTCTGCAGTTCGTTTTGTAATTGTGGTATTTCCTGATCATACTCACTATCTTTCGTAAGTCATTTGTGTTAACATATCTGTAACGCGAAAGGTATAGAATCATCTATTTTGTGATGTTGTTTTTGGTGTCCTTTTGAGTTTTAGCAATCATATTGGCAAGGAACAGAAAGCTAGTGGATTTAATTTAAATGTGTTTTCTCTGGCTTCTCTTTATGGTCGTGGGTAAGTATGTAGTCTCTGATTGTGCCATTAACTGGCCATACTAACTTACTTACCCTTTAAACGGTTACACGCATACTATTATCAGAGTAGACAAAATAAACTGAAAGGTACGTAATGTCTGAAGTACTAGTCTATGCAAAAGAAATATTTGTATGTTATTTTCTGCTTTATAATTGTGTGGTCTCAGCTATATGCTGTTATTGGCCATTTAACATTTGAAAAGTATCTTGCTATGGCAACAAATGCGCCATGCATTAACACACATAGGGCTAAAGTCTAGCGTCCTTTTAGTGGGACATAAGCTAATAGTGCAACTCAAGTGTCCCAGAATGTGGTATCTAATAAGGGTCTCCACTGTTTGCATAATGGTCTATTTAAGAAAGTTGTATTGAAATTTAAGAAAAAATGAAGAATACCAACAAATTACCCTTCAGACGAAATGGACTGATCCAATTAGTAAGAGAGGAAGATTTTATTAGGTGGTCCGTAATTGTTCTATGTTTTGTTGTACATTACTTTATGTCCATTCTAGTTTTGCAATCATCTTGATGGGGAAGAAAGAGCTGGTTGCTTTGCTGAAGTTTGTCTTCCTGGTGTCTTGTGATGGTTGTGTGGCTCTTCCTTGTGGTGACATGGGTTTGTCTGCGGTTTGTAATTGTGGTATTTCCTGATCATGCTCACTTACTATTTTTAAATGGGTGAAATAATTTCTATGCATCTCTATACAACGTGTAATTTTATATCTTCTTCTTAGTACTATAGGTGGGCCATAGGATTAGATAAACAATTTTTCAGCCTAAAATTGTAAATATGTTCTTACCTATAATTTTAGCATATGTTTTGGGTGCTCAAAAGAACCGTCTCATCGAGATGGTTCTTTTGAGTACCCACAACAAATGTTTTGGTTGAGAATAAAACAATCATTTTACTGGTAGGCACTCTTAACTAAATGCCTGGTAGGCTGAGATATGTGATTTGTAGTGTTTCCTTTCGTTTGTATCAAAATATTTCTTTCAGCATGAGAAAACCAGGCAATGTTGCATGCCATTAGCATAGGCTATGAACAACCTGAGAACACACGTAGTCTGATCGGAGCATGTAGATTCAATAACTGGAAAATAGCTTAACTTGCTACATGCAAAGTATAAATAATTTAGCTAGCACCTGAAGCGCCGTAGACTGGACTGATCATTACCTAGCCACAGGGACAGATTTAGTTACAGAGAGGTACTTATATGCCTAGTCATGAGAAGATTTGAACAACAAAGGCGCATATTTACCTGTTTACTCTTACTGTAGTTGTAAAGAAAATAATATGTTGAACCCCAATACTTGCAAAACTGCGACCTTTTAAGAATCTGCTCGATTTGTCAAATTGTGTCTTAACGCTTCATAAACTCCAAAGACTTTTCTTAAGCACATTCGTAAAATCAATAAACCACTAGTGGTTTATATATCTAATGGCTCATCTTGAAGTTTTCTTTAGCTCTGACTATCTGTGAATCGTTAGCCCTTTTCTTTGTTTCATCATAGTGTGTTAATTTGATTAGATTGTTTCTGGTGATGCATTGTGATGATGCATTTCATAAGGTAGGAAGCCTACATGCGGGCGAAACAATTAGCGTTTTAACAACAACAACATCTAGGGCGAAGATTTGGCGCCAGTAAAATGCATTTAAGTTGCCCCTTTGCTTAGACTGCTGTCCATTCTAACGTGGTGATTCTGTTGTTTATGATTCTTTGTTAAATGTTCCTCCCATTGTTTGTGTGGGTTCTGTGTTTGGGTCTTGATTTGTTATCTGTTACTTAGTGTCCTTTGTAGTTTTGCAATCCACTTAACGAGGAAGAGAAAGTGGATTGTTTATTTTAATTGTCTTCCTGCTGTCTTGTGATTCTTAGTATTCTGTGACTCTTCTTTATGTTGCCTTGGGCTGGTGTACGGTGTGTGATTGTGTTTTTTCCTTATCATACTCACCTTTTATATATTTAGTAATGTTTGATGCCTATAAAAAAGGTTTCTTACATAATGACAAAATCTAAACGTTTACACACCAAACATGCACATTTAAAGTAGTTTAAATAGAATCTAACATTCCTTTATAATTGAACTTATTAATCCATTATTAGGCTTTGATTGTTGGTTGTTGCATTATATTGCCATGTTTAACTGTCTTTTTGATGTCTATTAATAAACTTTTGGAATGATTGGAAACATTCGATAACAGAAATCACTGATATAATTGCATTGTGAAGAAGGCTTGTTGCTTTTCCTGCTAGATTGACCCTTGTTTACTGGAAATCTTTAAACTGGTACTTTGACAAACAGTGCAAAGCTGCATATTGCTGCATTTAATCAGGGTTTACACGATTTGTTTAGGTAAAACAGTTCATAGAATCAGAAAGGCATAATTATTTGAAAATGACAACCTGTAATATAACATAGACAATCCTATCCTTACTGCGTTTATCTACATGGGCAAATCTATTGGAATACGATGGGTTAAGTGTAATATGTTTTTACCTTCGTTGATAATAATTCTATGGTTTGAACCATTTAAGAAGGCACTGTGGATCATTTTATCCTTTGTATCAGCCCATATCACTGTTTTCTCAACTGGATTATACACCACAGCATTAGGATTCCCTCCACTTTCTATATCAAAGGCTCTTGTTTCATCACTAACAAGTGAAACGAAATAAATCTTGTTATGAGTCCAGTCTGTTACTATTAGAACATTATCTTCAAATGGCTCTGAAATGTTTAATACAAAATTTAATAAGATAATTTGGTTTAAACATATTTTATTTCCCTTATTCATATTCAAATTGACATGCAAGAGATAAATACATACAATAACAATCTATTGGTTTTGAAAGAAAGCTTAGAGCTTAAATATTTTCTATCCCAATGTGAAATTAATTAACATTGGCAGGTCATTAGCTAATTACGATAAATGTAAGCTATTATTTTTTTTCTAAGAAATTTGCCAAACAGTTTTTAGCAGGCTTACAAAATCCTTGTACAATTGTTGGTTGATTAATAGCTAGTTACTGGGCTGTGAGTTAAACAGTAAATGCTAACAATAGAAATATGCATACTGAGCATTGAAAATAAAAAGAGAAAAAAAATGTATCTTAAATTTAAAAGTTGAATCATGCTTCCGTCATATCAAACATTATCAGACCAATCCGTTAAAAGAAGTGAGACGAATGGCAGTAGGGTTAACATGATTTACTATATACAAAGTAATGAGATACAGGAAAATATTTATTAAATATAATGCATATTTTAAAAAATTGTAATTCACAGCCGTGAAAATATAAGCTAAATTTCATGGTAGAAATTGGATGTCCTCTGCTTTCTCCGTTGACTTCCTTGAGCCCACTCCAGAATTGTAAACGCCTATAACTTTACATTAGTGTAAAAACACTAAGTGTGGGTATTCATTTTCTTAGTTAGATTGCAAGGGAAAATTTTGTAATTAAATTCACTTTTTCTACTCCTGCTTCTATGGTTTCAGTTTTGGTTGACATTGCACATTATGCAGCGTCATCATAAATATGGCGTAATGTGTGAACGTGTATGACGTAATTCAGTGCAAAAATCTGCTTAAAATTGTATATAATTCAAAGAAAATTCAAAAGGGTCCTTTTTGGTCCACTCAGAGTCAAAAGCTGAAAATTGCTTTTCACCAATTTCTTTTGATTGGTTTATTAGTAGAATCACTGAAGTGTAAAATTTCGGCATTTTTTTTAAATTTTAACGTTGCTATGGTAACAAAAATGGCCAAAAAATAGGCTTAAAATAGAGAAATTAACATTTTGGATCAAATTTAAGGCTTTTTGAGACCAATTTTTTAAGAAATAGATATTCGCACAGCTAAATACCAAAAAAAATAAAAGTTATTTTAATATGTTGTGTGTTGTGGTAATTCTCATATTCTGTTAAAATATATGTTTGGTATTTGCATGTGCTCTATGTTAAGTTCTCTGTCAAACCTCTCAATTTTGCTTCAAAATGGTCATTTTCCTATTTTCTGCCTATTTTGGCAGCCATTTTTTATTATCATAGCAACGGTAAAGGTAAAAGAAATTTGAGGATTTTACACTCTGGTTATTGTTCTCATAAACTTATATGAACAAATTGGTGAAAAACATTTTTTTATATTTAAGCCTCTTGGAGGGGGGGGGCAAAAAGCCCTTATGCACGTAGCTCTTTTGTCATGAATATATGCCATTTTTTTACCTCGCAAAACCAAGAATGAAATATGCATTTTTCGCTTCACTCAGTGAAATATAAATGGCATATTTATTCCAAAAATTAGAAAATTCTCTTTATCTTAAACAAGTAAGGAAGGACCTTGAAATGACAAAATCATATACCACAGACGAACCCCTATCACTAAGAAGAAATCAAATTTATTTCTTAGTAACCAGCTTATTCGTCATCAGCAGCCAGTAAATTGAAGGTCAAACTAGATAGAGAACTAAGCTCAAGTCATACAGTTAACATTACACCAATGCCAATTACAGTAAACCTGTAAGATATGCATTGTTATGCAATAAATCGTCATTTCAAAACCTTTCATTTATCACAAACAGCAGGTTCATACTGTATCACCCAAAATTTACCAAATGTGTTTCATGCAGAAAAGGCATTCTGATATGGTTATTATGTACACATGTGTCTGTTACAGTGATGGTGCCATCTAATAGTTACATACAAATGTATTTGCTGCAGTGATGGGTCTCTTCTTTGATTATTCTGTACAATTTGTGTGTTGCAGTTAGAGCCGTTACATATGTTTAATCTGTACAAATGTGCTTGTTGCATTGATTGTAGTCTCAGGTTTAACAACGTTATGTTTGAAGTTTGCTATCAGGGATGCATAAAACCTATTGTCTACCAAGAAACTTAAACCTTGTCTAGCTGAATCTTGATTAATTCTTTTTAAAAATAATGTAGATTTATATCTGCTGGCTTCTAAAATATATACAGGTCCATTAAAAAGTTATTTCAATACGCAATATTTCAAAAGTGTTTTCACATTTTTATACATAAATGGTTTATGTTTTACCATACATGTAATTTATTATCATGCTGTTTTGTTTCTATAAATCACATCAATGTATAATCAAACAACATTCGTACGTATATATAAACATTAAATACATTCAAATGAAAACACAACATCATACTTAAATTCATTCCAATGAAAACACAACAACATGCCTGAACGCCTTCATCATAAAGTCAGTATTTCGTTGCACCTCCCTTGTCTGCAATTATCCTTGGCATTGAATTGTAACGTTCTTCAAGGACGTTCAGTGCTACACTATACCACGCTTTACATACTTGCTTCCACGTTTCTTCTTTTTTTACACGATATTTGGTTACAATGTACCAATCTCTTTTTTTCCTTATATTCCAAACGTTCTCTTCTAAATTCACTTCTGACGAATTCCCTGGACATTTCAGAAAGGGTATTCATTTACACTCTAGGACTGTTCTAGTTCTTTAAGAGTTATGGCTTGGCACAAGAGCATACATAAAACTATATCCAATCTGAGGGAACACAACACA
Organism: Loripinus fragilis; assembly: GCA_964019695.1. Lineage (NCBI taxonomy): Eukaryota > Metazoa > Mollusca > Bivalvia > Lucinida > Lucinidae > Loripinus > Loripinus fragilis. Next base: position 92,183,317 of record OZ026523.1, read on the forward strand.
TTCACATGAGTCTGTATTTCACAGACATAACAATTGACACCATTGTCGTGATTGGCGCAAATAGAATTAGAAATATCATGTTAATTGTACTGAGACTAGTATTAAATCACCAGTAAGTCTGGGGAGACATTATCAGCAGAGGCCTGTCTCTTCTGAGAAAAATAAATGGTAACAGTGATAGTGCAAAATACCAGAGTGATATTATCCATTATATTGAAATGACATGTAAATGTGTTGTGTTCCTACAGAAGGGATACATCTTTATACATGATCCCACGCCATACCATAGCTCTAAAAGTACTAGAACTTACCTAGAATGATAAAAAATAGTGACCTGGAATGGCCAGGGAATTTGCCAGACATGAATCTAATAGACATAGATTGGTAACTGTATGCCATGTAAAAAAAGAAGAGTTGTGGAAGCGAGTATGAGAAGCGTGGTATAGTGGAGCACAAAACGTCCTAAAAGAATTTTACAATTCAATGCCAAGGAGATGTGCAGATCTTATTAAAACGAAGGGTGGTGCAACGTTATACTGACAATATGATGTAGGTGTGCACTGCTGTTGAGTTTTCATTGACGTGTATTAAAGTGTGTTGTTGTGTTTTTCATTGGAATGTATTTCATATTTATATACAAATGTTTTCTGATTATACGTTGATATGATTTATAGAAACAAAATGACATGATAATTAAATTACGTGTATGTTAAAAGATAGACCATTAATGTATAATAAAAATGTGAAAAAACTTTTGAAATATTGTGTAGTGAATAAATTTTTGAAATGGACCTGTATGATAAGGACCTACACTATTTTCCATTCTAATAAAACTTCCTGCTCACAACGGGAGTATGACATATTAACAGGATAAACATGCAGAAGTTTATAGTCCCTAAATATTTAAAATTACAAGAGTTATTTGGTATTGAGCCTGTAAAGCCATAATTTCTTTAAGACTACACATGATAAAACAAGGCTTTCATGCACTTTTGTTGTCTACATACTATCAGAACATGTTTATTAGTACTTACCAGAAGAGCATGTTTGACCATTCGAGTCTTTTGTAAAACCATATTCGCATTCACACTGCCTGTGTCTTCCGACAGATATACAAATATGTTCACAGCCTCCGTTATCTGTTTCACAAGGACCTAATAATTAACAGACAGAAAGGATCATGGTTACATGTCATTGGTAAATGCCTATGGTTTTCAGTAAAAATAAAAGTTTGTCAATCATCCATTTTTGCACAGTAATGATACATACAACTTGAGTGCTTTATGAAAGTGAAATACATTGTTCATATTAAATACTTCAAGGATGTAAAATTTTGGGTAGAACAATCAATCTTGTGATAGTTATGAGGCTCCTCCTCGCGGTGCCAAGGGTTTGTCTGTGGTTGGTGATTGTGGTATTTCTTGATCATACTCACTTACTATCTATTTACATTAAAATATATAGAAATCAGAAAACATTCTATAAATATCATCCCCCCTGGTGTGCTAGCAAAAGCTTTTTGCCTGTATATGCATTACCATATTTTACACATTGCTTGAAAGTTGCGTGCTAGCTCAATGGGCGAATGATATTCTGCAGCCCCAAAACTCAGGGCCAAAGCCCATACGATCACACATTCTTTTTCAAACATTCTATACTTATCTCTTTGCATGCTGGGTATTTGTACATGCTTTTATTGTTGTCTGTTGACTTTTTTCAAAATAAACTTTAAGAAAAAATGCCCAGTAACTCTATAAGAGTGTCGAACAGTTTGGATCCAGATCAGGACCAACATTGGTCCTGATCTAGGTTTTAACTGTTTGCAAAGTTCACTAAAGTGTAGATTTTATTTTCTTGTCCTTTTGGATCATGGGTTTCATTGTGGAATTTTGAAACTGTTAGAGGGTCGAGGATGACGCCTAAATGCTAGCTAGTCTGGCCCCGGAAATATGCACACTCTAGTTTCAGTTCTTTTGTGCAGTCTTTGCTTCCAAAGGATACCCTTTTAAGAATATATTTATATGCAGACGACAAAAATTCTCTGCTGGCATGCAAAGAGGTATCCTATCTACATTACAGGGTAAATCTTGCTGTTCAATGTATTATGTCATACCTTGATTATATATGAGCGCCGATCTGACAAAAGGGTCCTTCTGGCATTTTAGTAGTTTTTGTGTAATCAAAATTTCAAAAACGTCTAAATTTTCAAGATTTTGCATGTTCTTACAATAGACTCAAATTGCTTCTTACATGTAATACAATCAAAGGCGCAAACAGTTCTGATAAAATTAAGTGATACTTATAATGTATGTTGCCATGGCAACAGCAGTGCATATGGACTACACACTTACTTGAAAACAGGGTACCTCATTTCAAATGCTTTTGTAAACACGGGATGTTCGTATGTGGGCTATTTGTGAAGTCTATGGAACTGCATACACATCAAATTTACAGAAACAAGAAGCATTCTTGAAATTTTGCTCCTAGCATCTTTGTATTAGCGTCATATGTTAACACAATGGCGTTGACGTCAGAACGTCATTAGCAACGTTAAGTGACGTCATGTTAAAAGGCATCATATATACGAGTTCAAACGCTCATATCTTTGTTATTTGTAAAGATAATCTCTTCAAATTTTCTGTAATTGTTCACAAAAGCTAGGTTTTTCTTTCTCTGAAAATATCTCTCTTTTGCTTTTATTGCCAGAAGCTCCCTTTTGTCAGATCATGGCTCATATATATAAATAGTTGCATACTTTAAATGCATTTTGACATGCTATGCGTTTCAAACAAACAAACGTATTATTTAAGGGAATTATTTTGAATCAGTTCTATTTTCCAGCGCTTAATAGTGCATTTAGATTAATTCAAAAGTATTTGCTTCAGTTTTTTCTGTTATATACGGTATATGTAGACAAAATAATGTTCAGGTTGCATGTAAAGTATCTCCCCAATATCTTTAAATACAAAACATATTTTGTGTTTAAAACAATTGTTATCAAAAGCGTAACTTGTAGATACTATGCATATGGTATATGCAATCAATAGTGCCATGCCTACAGAAAATGAAGAAAAAGAGCAAAAAAAATCAATTTTCGTTATCAGTAAATTTCCACCCCACCCCATTCAACCAGTCATATCTTTCCAGAGCGTGGGAATTTCAATTTTTCATAGCGGACTCTTGACCTTGGATTTCGTTGTTGCAATGAAACTACATGCATTACACCAGAAGCTCGAAAACGCTGTTCTGTGGGTCAAAAAAATAGCCAATGTGAAACAAATATTGATTAACATAGGCTGGCACAGCGTCAATGACTAATCAACTTTGATGCAAAAATAGTAAATGAGTATGATCAGGAAAAACCACAATCACAAACTGCAGACAACCCCGTGGCACCGCGAGGAGGAGCCGCTCAACCATCACGAGACACCAGGAAGACAAATTAAGCAAAGCAATCAGCTCTCTCTTCCCCATCAAGATGATTGCAATACTAGAATGGACATAAAGTAACGTACAACAAAACATAGAACAATTAAAGACTCCCACAATGGGAGTAACAATAAACAAAAAGTCAACAACAACAGAGCCACCGCCTTAGAACAGACAGCAGCCTAAGCCACCGGGGGGCTTAAATGCATTTTACTGGTACCAAATCTTCGCCCTAGATTCTGCTGTTGTTGAAGTACAAGAAATGTTCAGCTCGCATGGAGGCCATCTAACTTATGCAATGTATCATCATGGAAAAACACTCTAATCAAATTAATACACCATGATGAAAAATGAGAAAAGGGCTCATGACTCACAGATAGTCAGAGCTAAAGAAAACCTCAAGTTGAGCCACGGTGGGTCCAGCTACAGATAAGCATCAGGCACCAACTTACCAATTAAAGCTTTACGTCAGAGCCGTCATAGAGTCTGAGGCCTGACCCACCGTCGTGCAATTAAAGAGGAAACCATAGGTATAAACCGTGATTGGGTTTAAAACTAGGCATGCAGATTGTCGCATGACATCCAAGTTATATCCAACCCTTATATAACGTTTAACTATCTTTTTGAATTGATCACAAAAATTAGGTTTTCCAACGATTCGTTTGAATTTATAGACTAAATCACCATTAAATATAGGTTCTGATATGCCCTGTTGCAGAAGAGTTTTTAACCCAATGTTGTATTTAACAATTAACTCTGAGTGTCTGTGGTAGAATTTAGAAAATGCTTTTCGAATTTTATGATATCTATAACCTTGCAAGCCTTGTCTGAAAACAAAATCATTTCCACCTCAATTCTACATTCTTGGTATCATATTTTAACAGGCAAATACAATAAACTATAATTAAAGCTATACTAAGCAATTAAAAAATCCTGATATTGAACATACATTTTAATATAATGGCCGTAGATTTATTTTCGCAATCTGCTTGGTGTTAAACAGTAATAACATGTTTACCAAGATTTAAAATATTTACATACTTTCTCATAATTAGCAAGCATCTGAATTCGAAAGTCATACAGAATAATTCTCTGTCGAACTTGATTAAAGGGGAATACAAAGGGGCGAGTTGTATTTGCTTTAAGACATTGTTTTCATTTAAAAAGATGGAAAACTCTTTAAATCATACGTTATCACTTCAAATTAAATAAATAACTTTGCCTTGTTTGCTGTCTTATAAAATAGTTGTGTATAGATAGTTTACCAGGCTACCCATCTAGTTGAAAACTGCATCTGTAGCGTTTTTCTTTAATGTGTACACGGTACTCAAAGGCTTGAAAATCGCAAAGTACACAGCTAAATAAAGAATTCATTGTTCGTGTGAGGTTGGGATAGAACATCCATAACTCCTGATCACCTCTTTGATTTGGGAAAGCCTCATACTGAATGATTAGCCTGAAGTAAAGCTTTAATCTATTGGTTGGTGCCTGCAGCTTGTATTTGGTGGGGTGCAGCGTGGTTCAACTTGAGGTTAAATAGCTGTGAGTCGTGAGCCTTTTTATTTGTTTCATCATAGTATGTTAATTTGATCATATTGATTCTCGGTAATAATTAGTAGGGAAGCCATGTGAGCTAAACAAATATCTGTTTGAACAAAAGCACAATTTATGGCGAAGAATTCAGGCAGTAAAATGCATTTAAGTAACCAATTTTAGTTATTTGATATTCACTGACCATTGGTCAGTCATGATTTATAAAATTTATCAATACTCTCCAAACATCAAAATATCAAGTAATATTAGGAAATAATTAGAACTTAAACAAATTTAATTGCCAGAAGCTGATTAATACATGAAAAACAGATTTTCAGAAAATACAAAATGGGGTTCAACACTTTTTTTGAAACACAAGTGAATATCTCTATAAAATGCTAATATGACAGATCAGAGCTCATGATGCCATGATGAACTTTTATGTGAGTAGATCTACTGGCTACTATGCGCCTATGTTCGTATCGTCAAAAATTTAAGCCCTCATGTATTTAACTGAAAGATCTAAGGTCGTGCTGCTTTTATGGATCTTTTTTTGTTATTTGTGTTTCCTTTTTTGTCTTTGTTATACTATCATGTCTGTTCCTCGCAGCCTTATGATCATCTGCTGGGAAAGGGCTGACCTCTTGACTCTCTTGTGTGAGATATTTTTTGTGTGTTTATCTCTTTCCCTTATGGTGTCCTGGGTCAGGTATGGCACTTGATTGTATCGATTCCCTATCTTTGTCTACTTTCTTTTTTGTAAAAGTACAGTAATTAGAAAGAATTCCAAAGCATTTGCCTAAATTTCTTGCACACGACGCCATATGTTTTGTTTGAATATGACGTTTTAGAAGACGTTCAAGGAGTTGGGAGGCCTCCATGCGAGCTAAACAATTTACGTGTTTTAACAACAGCAGAATCTGGGGCAATTATTAGGCCAGTAAAATTAATTTGAGCATTAGCTGTTGTATATTGTAAGGCAGCGTTTTTTTTGCTATTGATTCATTGTTAATGAAATCTGTGGTTGTTTTTCGGTTTTGTGTATGATCCTTGTAATTTCTGCAGTATTTAGTGACCTTTCTCTTAATACGCTGGATTAGCCTATGGCCTGTGATTGTGGCATTTCCTGACCATGCCCATATACTTTTTAATTTAGTTTATCTCTTTATTTTTGTTGATGCCGCTGTTGTTGAGGATTTATCTTATGAAAGCACTGACTATTGAATTTTTCACATTGTTTTATAATATTTGTTTATATTTCTAACAAAGGGTATTAAAATTTGCACAAATTAAACTGTTTCTTACTAGCGTTATAACGAATTATATTTGGCAATTGACCATCATTGTTCAGTGCAATATTAGTAAGCCTCTAAAGTTACTCATTAATTTAGCATAGGTATGTCAGTAACAAGAAGAAGTACAGCCAGATGACTTGTTATCTGATCTGGTAAGGGCACTGATCAGACTGCTCTGATGCGCAGGCTGATCTGCGTCTTTGCTGTTTGCAAGCAAAGAAGTTTGTTTTTCTCACGACGATGCTCAAGAAGTATCAGTGAAATAATTCATTTGGAGTAAATAAGTTCATTTATTATGCATGCATTTGAAGGTTACCTTTCTGCCAAGGCTGAACCCGCTCATCGAGTATCATGATTGACTTTATTGCACCAACATTTGGAAATGTGTCTGCTATAATATTTCCAGAAGGTTTTCTAATACTAACTGAGCGAACCGTTGTTGATGTTGTCGACGTGTCTTCTGACCATATCAGATAGTCCTAAGTATGAAAATATAGAGTGTGCATGAGTATTATTGCATTATTTAATTTATCTAAACGAGTTGGGGAGTAACAATAAAGCAAAGACACAAAAATCATCACGTTTTAATAGACAATTACTGTAATCAAACCACTTGTGGACTTAAATCTAGTTTAGAGGCCAAATCTTCTCCTTCTACAAATCTACAAAGTAAGGAGAAGACAATGCTCAGGAATCGATACAATCAAGTACCATACCTGACCAAGGACACCACAAGGGAAAATGAAAATACACAAAAACATCATATACAAGAATGCCAAGAGGTTAGCCCTTTCCAAGCAGGTGATCACAAGGCTGCAATAAACAGACAAGACAGCATGACTAACACAAGAATTATAAAAAAAGGATCCATAAAAGAAGCACTGCCATGGAGCGGTCAGTAAAAATGTTTTACTGGAGGTCTTAAACATAGTTTCATGAAACCAACCTCATCCTTATAATGATGTGGATTAAACCAAATAGATGTTTGATTCGCATGAAAGATCCCTAACTTATTGATGAATCAATAACTAATCTCCTAGTAAATACAAATTGAAATATAAAAAAAGAGATAAAACAAAGATAAGGACTCAACAGTATATACAACTGAATACCGGAGTAAAAGAAATCCAACAGTTAAAACCCCATTGATCCGACTACAGCCACAAGTATATTCTAATATTGCCTGTGACATGGAGGTTTCAAAACATGCTAACCTATTGTAAAACTGTGGATGTAAAGAATAGTAGAAATCTACATTGATAAAAATTGAAATGAGAGTTTTCAAAAGTGAAAATCAAAATGTTTCCGGCATCTTGTTTGCCTAAATGTGAGTTCTCTACTCTCAATCTATCGTAGTAAGATGCACCTAATTCGAACAAAATAATTTCTTGGTTTTCTTAGAAATATGCACTTATTAATCTTCAGGACCATATATTTAATTATTTTGGTTGTAACATATATATTTAAATTCTACGTACTACACTTCACACTTATTGTGCTTCTTTTATCTTTTTGTTATGAGAGAGACACTATGTTCTCCATATTACAAATCTACAAACACATATGTAGCTGACTTACTTAATATTGTCAATCATTACTTAAAACAAACGGTAAATAAAAAAATCTGATTTAGGGACCTTTCATGAAAACCAAATATCTATCTGTCTTGATCCACATCAGAATAAAGCAAGGTTGGCACAGTCATACATGTTTAAGCCCTTCAGTAATTGTCTTACTGACCTTTCCAAGGTGGTGCTTCTTGTGGATCCTTTTTGATATTTGCGTTCTATGTAATGCTGCCTTGTCTGTTCCTTGCATCCTTGTGGTCACCTGCTGGGAAAGGGCTGACCTCTTGACTTTCTTGTATGTGTTGTTTTCTTGTGCTTTTGTTAGTTTCGCATGTGGTGTCCTGGGTCAGGTGTGGTACTTGATTGTATCGATTCCTGATCTTTGCCTTCTTCCTACTTTGTCAGCAGGAAATAAGGCATCGAGAAATGCGGACATAGAACAGGATGCCAAGTTAAAATCTATCAGATTTATTAATAGTATGAACAAACAACATAATTTTCTTATAAAATATAATTCATATCTGCAGGAAGAACATATTCAGTGTCCATTGAAATACGTACATATTTGTCTCTTATAGCTCAAACCAATAAATTAGCCCCAGCATGTGATTTCCAACACTGTGATATTTTGACAAGTGTAGACTCATACTAGCCTGTGCAGCCTCCTTTTAAGCTAAGAGACTCCAAAAGATGTTCGGTCAGCGGCCTAAGAGTCATAAAATGTTCAAGCGACCAGCAAAGGTTCTGATCAGACTGCGCATACGCACAGGCTGGCCTGAGCATTAGCTGGACGCACATACCACATTGTTGGAAATCTCATATTGCGGCTCAAATAGATTTACCAGTAGATATTTAAGTGTGAAACATATTTTCTATCACGACGAAAGGTTTTAAGTGTCACCATGTTAAGAAGTAAACAACACTTTTCTTTTTACACCTAAAATTAAGTGAACGCTCTCTATAAAATTGTTTGATTAATTTAATGCGTTTGTCTTTAACAAAATGAGTTAAAACTAATAGATATATTGCAGATGAACTTAAAAAGCCTACCATATAAATTGAGAGAAGATTAGGTGATGTCGACTCTACAGGGATAGTCTGTATGTCTGATCCATTTATTATTGATGACTTGATATACCCATTATCAACCCAATATATCCTACAACATAATAATAAAAACACTTGATGTTAAACATTTTGACTATACAAATTTCCTGATATTTGAGGTCAAGAATACAAAACTTTGGTCCTATAGATATAGTTTAATAAACGCACATATTCCCAATTATAGACACCACAGATCAAATTTTGCATTATGCAAGAATTGTTGGTCAGGGATGTTATCAAAAATATTTTTTTCGTTGAAAGGAATTTTCGCAAAGAATATTGAAAATAGTAAGTGAGTATGATCCGGAAATACCACAAACACAAACCGCAGACACCTTTTTTCACACAAAGTTGCTTCTGCACATATTTCACACATACAATGCCAAAGGTGGGTATCATGATCAGATAAAGAAGACAACTACATACATGTTTAAGCTTATGTACCAAGGCGGTACTTCATTTGTGAATCCTATTCTGTTTTTGTAATCCTTGCAGCCTTGTGGTCACCTGAAGGGAAAGGGCTGACCTCTTGGCTCTTTTGTGTGTGATGTTTTTGGCGTTTTTGTCACTTTCTCATATGTTATCCAGTGTCAGGTGTGGTATTTGATTGTATCAATTCCTGATCTATGTCTTCTTCTTTACTTCAGCAGCACCAGGCCAAGAGTAAAAGCAGTACCTGTTTGTATGGGAATCAAATTCCAATGACTTTGGATCAGTTAGGCCTTCAACAATTGTGAGTCTTTCATCTCCATTAAGGTCAGATATTTCAATTCTTTTGCTATATATAGTACCAGATATCCACATCATTTTCCTGAAAATATAAATGAGCCATGACATATGATTTCCAACAATGTGACATTTTGACTAGTGTAGACTCATACGAGCCTGTGCAGCCCCCTTTTAAGCTTAGGAACTCCAAATTGTGTTCAGTCAGTAGCTTAACAGTCATAGAATATTCAAACGACTAGCAAAAGCTTTAAGCCCTCCAGTAAAACATTTTACTGACCGTTCCAAGGGGAGCTTCTTTTGACGATTTTTGTATTTTTGTTCTGTCTTATGTTTGCAATGTCTGTGTGCGCGTCTGTTTATATGTGCTTTGTGGTCACCTGCTGGGAAAGGGCTGGCCTCTTGGCTCTCGTTTGTGGTGTCTAACTGTGAGTTTGTAACTTTCCCATTGGTATCCTGGGTCAGGTGTGGTACTTGATTGTATCGACTCCTGATCTTTGCACCCTTACATTCTCTGATCAGATTGCGCGTATGCACAGGCTAATCTGAGGCTTTGCTGGTTGCACATACCTCATTGTTGGAAATCTCATGTCGCAGCTCGAATTTATTATTTTTTTTTAAAAGGTCAAGGTATCTTTGTAACTTCAATATCTTAGCGAAGTCAATGAATTGTCGGAAAAATAGAACTTTGGTTGGGCCACCAAATTATAGCTTGAAAATTAGCATGCTTCCCTTTGAAGTGTTTATCTGACTCAAAAGCACATGCCGTTTAATTTAGTATAATAGTGTAAGGCTTTGTCAGGATGGTAGGTCAGACCTAAACACACTGACGACCTGACCTAAAATCTTTCATCAGAGGGTTTGTGTCTGTAGCCTGTTATTCAGAATGGTAATCACTTGTCAGGAATAGATTCTGAAATGCAATAATATGTGATAAAACTGTTCACATAAGCAAGTGTTAACTAACAATAATTCCAACTCAATGTTTTATCGTTTTTTCGGCAATTTTGATTGGTCCATTGGCAAAATTAAATCGTTTTTACACTTTGATAAAAACCCATGCGTATGAATATTTGACATCTGTCTTGATTTAACAGTGCTAATGATAACCAACTGTACATAAAACTTCGAAAACAGTTATTGTTGTGTCTGAGATAAAACATTCACCAGTTTAAATATAGTTAAGCATGTTGAAAGCTCATTTAAAAACTCTTACACTGTATGGTGGTGCATTTTCAAAGCAACGGGGGGGGGGGACTCTAAGAAATGATCTGGATGACGAGGTTATATGACGTCATCTAACAACAGTCACGTCATTAAAGAGAATCGTCATCAAATCAATGTCAATAGAAAGGCTACATCAACAACGAAATGTTTCAACGCAGTTTGATGGCATCAAAACGAACTTTTTAAATTGACGCTTAGGTCTTACTAATGTGGGGATTTTAGGCAGGGACCTCTGAAGATAAGTGCTTTTTAAAACCTGTCAATCCATGGTAGGGCCTAAATCTAAATGTCCTTCAATGAGCCCAGCAAGCTTTTTTAGCTCATACTCACATATTTAGTCGCTCCAAATAGGAAGCTATTTTAATCCTTATTTAGCAAAACAAAGTTTCGAACTGACAGAACTTTCAAGATGGCTGCACCATCTTTCATGGACAGCAGTTACAAACTATTTTCCTTCAGTGGGCTTTAAAATTTGAAATATTGTCAACAACCCTTTACAAATGTGCTGTACTGTTCCAAAGTTTAAATTATAAGGAATGAATTGTTATTTTTGTGGATTTTATCAATGTGTAAACTCCGGCGACTCACTCACAAACTTAACATAAAGCCCTTCGGGCTTTACTCAGTTCGTGAGTGAGTCGTCGGAGTTTACACATCGATAAAATCCACAAAAATAAAATTCATAGCTATAGTAAATGTCACTCACTTATCACAGACAAATTTTGACACTAACAGGAAAGTATACTATAGCACGAGCAAACATATAAAAACACAAACACACATATACTCCGTCCAGATAAGAGACGTTGGGCGGTTCTTAGCTAAGTTCAACCCCTGGACAAATACATTTGGGAATCGGCTAGTCAGGTGGCATTGTTCGCGTATTCAACCATCTGTAAAACTCTCCACACCAAAAGTATATACCTGTAGTCTTATAGTTGCCGTACCGTGGGAAATAAGCGTTTTGAATTATTGAAGATGAATCCGATCAGCCCAGATACCTTGTTTGAAATATGTACATACATGTATCTTAAACATGTACGCGTATCTTAATCTATACAACCTAAACATCAATCTTCGACAATGAAATCTGCAATCACACAAGTTTTATTGTTTTATGAAAGATATGTGTTACCTTTCCCTGTGATCCATTTATTGAACCCTTAGCATTCTGAATTTTAATTTGTGTGCGAGTGTGTGTCTGTGTAGGTGGGTGGGGGGCGGGGGCTTTTTTATGTTGTTGTTTTCAATGCTATTTTTTTAATTCAGAGCTAAACACCAAATCATTTTCTTGCCAAACAAACAAAATTTTGGAAGAATATTTTCATCGACAACATTTTTGACGCGAATATTTTCATATAGCATACTATAGGTAAACCTGTGTACCAGTAGACGCACACAACTGCAGCAAAAGTTAGAGATGAGTGTCTCTTTTCTTATTTTGAGTTGATTTTGTTTGTTTGTATTGATGTTTTGCGTCGCTGCCAACATTTTTGCAGCCATGGCGCGACGTTTACTGGCCACCTAGAATGATCCAGTACTTAGCAGAGAATAAAGTGTCTTGCTTAGGACGTTTCGAAGTGCTTTCATTGAACCTTCTCAAAAAAGCGATTCTTTAATCACATGTCTAACACACCAGCACTGAGCAACTGTGGATCTCAATTATTTGAGTTGATAATTTACACCCCAGTCATGCGCGGATCCAGAAACTTTTGTCAGAGGGGGTCTAACTTTGACAATGTTTTTTAGTTGATGAGAGGAGAGATGATCAAAATACCACTTAAAGCGGGCCATCATCGGCCCGCCAGAGAAAAGCCATTTAAATGGTGTTTCGCTGGCGTCCCGATGATGGACTAACATTGAATTCTGGCCTAGTAGCTTTGCGATTTTCCAGGGGATCCAGACCAATATTGCCAAGAAAACCTTTTTGTGATCTTTCAGGGGGGTCCGTACCCCCTGTCACCCCCCCCCCTCTGGATCTGCCCATGCTTTTCAAGAAATTTTCAGCCATGTCGGGACGTTTCCTTGGTCGAACAAGTACCAAATAAAGTATAACGTGTCTAGCATAAGGAAACAATATGGTGAGACTCAAACCAACGGCCCCTTTATCTCAAGTCAAGCACTCTACCACTGGTTGGCTCTACAGGTATTATACAGCTATTTGGTCACTGTATCGCCACGTGGTATGCGATGGCCCGGTCTCTTTTAAAGCTTATGGAGATATGAACCAGTTGTGGGCGTGGTTAGACAGTGACTCAAAAGCCTATTAATAACTACAGTTTTTGAAGGTGTCATTCATGCCAGCCTGTTTGTTGGGTTAGTTCAATAATGTGTAATCACTAAACCTATACTACATGCATGCCTTTTATATCCGTATATCTTGTGTAAAACATTTCGACCTCCGTACCAAGGTATGCAGCTTTGCGTTTTAGATGGTTTTCTTGAGACTGGCTGTATAGTAAATACAATACCAAAGGAAATTACAGATAATTGCACGCTACATGCAATCAGATTACGCTGTGTAACCTGATTCTATATCTTTATACATGTAGCAGCAACGGCCGTTCTAACAGAGACCAGTCTGCCTTGCTGATCTTGACTAAAATCCACCTAGGTTCTAGTTTAAGTTTTCTGCAAACGTTTACCGGGCATACTAACCGTATAGTCGTCTGCGGTTCAGTTGTTTTGCACGATTAACCCTTAAAGCGCCAATCACAACAATATTCGACTGCTTTTGTCGTCTGCTGAAATGTTTTAGAAGCCTTTCCAACAAACAGTGTAGACTCAGATCAGACTGTTCCTATACAAGCAGTCTGATCTGGGTCCACACTGTTTGTTTCTATACTTAGCTTTGTTAAATAATGTTAGCAAAAATTGTAGCAGACGACAAATGTAGACGGAATTTTCGGATTATTTTTTTGCTGGCATTTTAAAGGGTTAAAGCACACCTATGCTGTTTTACCCAATTAACTGTAGACCAGTCTAAAATGACAGTGAATGGCAGTGTTCTGTCAGACACGCCCAACGTCCGTTACCTGGTCGCACTATACGTATATGTAATTTATACAAAATATCCCACGTTTTATTCGTCAACTAGCTAATTGCTATGTCAGAAAGGACACAGAAATATACATTACAAAATGAAGGTTGAGGTTGGCGCCGTGAAACCGGTTTAAGCCTTACAGTAAAATATTTAGGCGGTACTTCTTTTGTGGATCTTTTATGTTTTGTCTGTCTTGTGTTTGTTAAGCCTTTGTGTGCGTCTGTTTATTTGTGCCTTGTGGTCACCTGCTGGGAAAGGGCTGACCTCTTGGCCCTCGTTTGTGGTGTATAATTGTGAGTTTGTCACTTTCCCAATGTTCTCCTGGATCAGGTGTGATACTTAATTGTATCGATTCCTGATCTTTGCATCCTTACTTACTTTAACACGAAAAATTACACACATTGTAAACATAATGACATCATCAGCATGGGAGCACAGTGGCTTAGTGGTGGAATGCTTGACTCGAGACCGAGGCCTGCGGGTTTGAGCCTCACCAGCGTCACTGTGCTGTGTCCTTGAGCAAGAACATTAATCCTAGCTTAATTCTGGTTCAACTAAGGAAGACCCGTCCCTTTATAACTGAAAGATTATTGATGGGATGTAAAGAATCAAATCAAACAAAGAAACATAATCAGCGCATAGAAATCGATAACAATAGAGTTGTTATTATTCTGCCAGCCAAGAGTAAAAGTGACGTCATGTTTTGTTTACAAAGTTATGGGACTTACCTTTCATGACAGGATAAATACACAATTGATCTATAGAATCGCGGTAGCTCAAGTGGTAACGAGGAGGTTTACTAAACCACAAAGAACATTTTTTAGGTTCGAATCTCAATGGCTGCTATTTTATATTCATTTTTTTTTATTTTTTTAGGGGGGGGGGGATGGAGGTCTTATTTTATTATTCTCTTCATGTCTTATTTATTTTTCTTTTTATTTATTTTTATTATTATTTTTTTGTTTTTTATCCCTTTAACATGTATAAGGTACATATATAAAAACTTCCGTAACAAAACAAGCTACTGTACATTATGAAATACACGCGAATGTGAGCGTTAAAAGACATATTTGCGACGTCAAAATTTATGACTAGGGCAAGTAAACAACAGAGTGATTTCGCCATTTCGCGACAATTTTATTTTCACGAAATTTTGCATGAGAAGTTTCGCGAAAATAAAACTTCGCGAAAACTTCCGAATTTACAGTAAGCTGAAATAATGCCGCCTGTTCTTTTTGGGCCTAGTAAAAATATGAAGAAAAAAAACAACAACCTCTAAATAGGTTCGATCCTGGTACGCCTGCGTCCAACGCCGTAGACATAACCACTACACTACAGTATCTTCTAACGTGATGATCACAAGTTAATATTTTATGGGTAGCATTGTACTATATACTCGGCAATTGTAAACAAAATTTCACGTGACTGTCACTCTTCGTTGGCACTATAGTAGATATATTACTGTTCAATTATTTACCAAATATTCTGTTGTTTTTAAAACACGTAAATTGTTCAACTCACACAGCGGCTTCACAACATGTTAATGTTTCATCTTGGAAAAACAATCTATTCAAGCGTAATTACTATGAGGAAACAAAATGAAACATCTTAAACCCACAGACAGCCTGAGATGAAGAGGAAAACTAGTTAGGCCACGACTAAATATATTTAGTCCCCCACTCCCCCTGGCATCAGCTGTAGTCCGTTTGAAGGCAGTGATCCTGTTGTTGTTGTTTATTTGCTGTTGCCTCTATTGCAGAAAAATCCGTCCTGAGCATAACTGATTGGCATCAGGAGGCTTGCCGAGTGATGACAAACGTTGATCACGAGGGACGGATTTTTCGATCCCACCCCTACCAGAATAAATGTCTCTTTTTTATAGCTCACCACTAAGTACCGTATTTTATATTGGAAAAACATGAAAAAGGCTTCCAGAAAATCCTTAACTCGCTGAGATGCGAGATGGTGACGTCAGTTTATCCCACGGGCTGGTACCAGTATGTGAGATAGAATATCTCACATGGGTAAAAACAACAGAAATCCCGATCAAGTGTGTGAGAAAGTTCAGTTTGTGTTTTGAATAAGCCTATCGTTCTTTTTGTGGGACATAGTAAAACAGTGCAGAACCAGATCAGACGCCGCAGAACGCGGCGTCTGATCAGGATCTGGACTGTTAGCTTACAGAATGTTCTATTAAATTTTGAATAGGAATAGCAATTAACACCCAACAACCTGGCTTAAATGGGTTAAGTTGGTCTGTGATATGCAATTGTGTCATTTCCCGGTCATAATCATTTGCATTTGAACCAGCTGAAGACAATACTCAGTCATCAACCCATGGGTGAATATTTAAGGACAAGTAGTTATTAAGTTTAAAGTAAGAAAGATGGCAAAGATCAGGAATCAATACAATCAAGTACCACGCCTGACCCAGGATACCACATGAGAAAGTGACAAAATCACAATAAGACATCACAAACAAGAGCCAAAGAGTGTAAACGCAGGTACTGGACAGATTTCGTGTCGTTGTTCTGTACCTTTGTATGCTTCCATACCTTGTATTTGCAGGTATTGCAGGCTCTAGAAAAATTGTGCTGAACAACAGGCTTTTTCTGAGCTGCCAGTGTTTGTGGACGTAAATAGTTTGTTTTATATGATTAACATTATTTACTTTTCTAAAGGTAAAACTCTCAATCCAGTAGGATTATCTAGGTTCATGTTGAATGTGAACTCACTACCGCCAGTTTGTGTTACTACGCTAACAGTACCATCCGAAGTCGTCCAGTAGACAGTCTTGTCAAGCCAGTCCAAAGATAGACCTAAGGAAGTAAACAACAGTCATTTAAGTAAACACAGTGACAATCCCATCGAAAGTCTTGCCAGATTCTTAACTGCACTTGAGGGGACGTCGATGACATTTTTGTGAATTTGTTATGCTGCAGCTTATATGCTGACTGAAACACACAGGGACAGGTGTTTGTGTATGCAAATACAGATTGACCCTTAAAGCGCCAATAACGACTGCAGCAGACGACAAATTTTGCGACATCTTTCCCACTTTTTGACAAAAATAAGGTGTGATACTTCATGAGAATCACCTGCTACCAGACGATTCTCATGAAATATCATGCCTTATTTGTTATTTTTGAAAATGTGGCAAAATTTGAATTTTAGTCTGCTGCAAATTAGAGGTGGCGCTTTAAGGGTTAACCATTAAAGTGTCATGACTGTATCAGGTAAACTACTTTCAACACTTTTCTTGTTTTTCGTGTAAAATATGGCTTGATATTTTTTGTGAATTATCTGCAGGCAGACGTACAATGAAATGTCAAATCCTATTTGGTTTCTTAACCCATAAAGCGTCACCTATAATTTGCAGCAGACGACAATTTAAAATTGTTGCCGCTTTTGAAAAATGACATATAAGATATGCTATTTCATGATAAATGTGTGCTGGCAGACTATTCTCGTGAAATATCATACCTAATTTTTTGAAAATTAGAAAAGATGTCGCAAACTTTGTTGTCTGCTGCAGTAGTCATGATTGGCGCTTTAAGGGTTAAAGCATGGACAAATTTGAAAGTGCCGTTTGTTGCAAAATTTTAATGGCGTTTAAGGAGTTTAATGTCATTAGTTGGCGAAAGCATGATGGTTTTCAATGTCGGCTTGGATCAAAAAGAAATATTTACAGAGGAGTAAGTACAGTTTTAATGATAAAACGGAGAAAGCATCTATCTCTATTTCCAGGTACCTCTGTAATTTTTGAATTCCTGTTCTTTGATAATTTTTTGGATTGTATACTCTATAGCCCCCTAATTGTTATCAGTTACATTTAAGCATATTTTATTGCCAAATATATACAGCAACGGCGTTTGGTCACAAGTTCCCACAACATTAGTTACGACCCTTCCCCTACATTTAAACATACATAATTGCTAATAAACATGGCTAGATATATACAAATGCATATGAGCGCCGATCTGACAAAAGGGTCCTTCGGGCATTTTAGCAGATTTTGTGTAATCAAAATTTAAATAAAAACGTCTAAATTTTCAAGATTTTGCATGTAAAATTTCTTCTAACATGTAATGCAATCAAAGTAAGTAAGGGTGCAAAGATCAGGAAATAGTTATGATAAAGTCAAGTGATACGTATAATGTATGTTGCCATGGCAACAGCTGTGCATATGGACTATAAATTACCTTTAAAACAGGGTACCTCATTTCAAATGTTTTTGTAAACACGGGATGAGCGTATGTGGGCTATTTGTGCAGTTTATGCAATTGCATATACATCAGATTTACAGAAAAATGGAGCATTCTTGAAATATTGCTCCTAGTGTTTTAGCGTTATATGTTGACACGATGGTGTTGACGTCAGAACGTCATTGACTACGTTAAGTGACGTCATGTGTAAAACGATTCATCTATACGAGTTCAAACGCTCATATCTTTGTAAATTGTAAAGATAATCTCTTCAAATTTTCTGTAATTGTTCACAATAGCTAGATCTTTCTTTCCTTGTAAATATCTTACTATTGACTATCATTGCAAGAAGGTCCCTTCTGTCAGATCTTGGCTCATATGTATTATACACACCTAATCAACAAAGTAAGGCAATTAGGAATATATATTGGAAACATAAATAAATAAATAAATAAATAGTAGACAGAAAGAATAATATAAGTATACAGAAGTAAATTGCAAAAATAATTATGTATATACAAGTATACTATAGACAAATGAAAAAGGATGATACAATAGTAAGTAGTTAAGTATATATTAAAGTAAGAAATATAATAATGACTATGATAAAAAGTACTAGACTGCTATTATGGTAAATAGCAGTCATTTAAAAAATAAGTGTAGATAAAAGAGTACATAGTCAAAATACAATAAAGAATTTCAAGTAACAAATAGAAATCTTGTAGACATACTATATACACCAAGCATTCCAATAAAATTAGTACATATAAGGTTTTAGAGGAAGTGTACGATTCTTGGATGGTATTCTTAGCATTTAATCAAATATTTTGCATTTTCTGCCATATACACTACTTCAGTCTGCTCATACATACTTCACTCACATGTAATGCATTAGTAAAATTTGTCATATGTTTAATGTCAATAAACAGTGTAATGAGAGATAAAATGTTAATAAAATGGTAACTGTTAAAACGCCATTGTTTAATTTTAAGGGTAGTAAAGGGGGACGTGCATTAAGAGGCTATTTTGGCCCCCCTAGAGGTCAAAAAATAAAAAGTGCTCTTCACAAGTTTCTTCGTATTAATTTATTAGAACAATAGCCAAAGTGTAAAGGTCTGGTATTGATTCGACTTTTACAGTTGCTTTGGTAACAAAAATGGCCACCAAAATAGGCTGAAAATAGGAAAATGACCATTTTGGAGCAAATTTGAGACATGTAACAGAGGAATTAATATAGAACACAAGCAAATACCAAATAAATATTTTAACACATGATGAGAATTATCAGGGCACACAATATACACCGAACAAAAGTGAAAACGCTACACTACAATTATCTATATTTTATAAGAAAGTATTGGACAAAAAGTATTTACTAAAGCTTAATAATGTTTTCCAGACATCCAGCAAATGATTCGTCGAATTTCCACCATTTTTTCTCGCTTTATGTCCGAGTTATGCTCCTTTAAGTGTTTAAAGCTTTATTCACTGATTTTTGCTATTGCGCATGCGCAAATTTAAACTGTTATGCTAATCATAATTGGTCATAATTGTGTTGCATAAAGACACAAGAAAACCGACTAGTCACTTGAAACAAGCTCAGAAATCAATGTCGAATTTGTCAAATTTGTAAAAATCTGAAAATTGTCTCCCTTTGACAAAAATAAATAGGGAATATTAAATGTTTGACAATCTTCGTTTTATCTCGAGTTTCAATGAATTTCCATTGCCAAATCAGGGAGACCTATCAGCACATTGTTTCTACCATTTCTCGACAAGTAATGTCCTCAGACTAAGATGCAACAACAAATTGACTTTCCTATGGGAATTCCAGTGTAAAACTATTCAAGCTTGGTAACTTAATGAAAACCCCGCTTTTTAAGATTGATTTTCTAAACGATCCAAACCCACTTGTGATAAGTCCTTCTTATTTCTGGTTCTCACATGTCTAGACTACCATTTCGTGCAGTCGGATCTCGTAGGTAGTGGCTTTCTGAAAGCCTAAACTGTGTGAGATTTCTCTTCAAATTGGCAACCTAAAAAAATGGACCCCTGTCACATTTAAATGGCTTTCATGTGTTTCCTCGTGAAACTATCCGTAAAACCTTTTACTGTTATGCATTACCCAGTACTTGAACATTAAGATACACTTTCATTTGCATTCTTGGTTTGCATAATTTTGTATATAGATGGCAAACAATTCAGGTGTAGCGTTTTCACTTTTGTTCAGTTTATTAAAAGGTTTTTTTTGTTATTTGCTTGTGCTGATATCTAATTCTTAAAAAATCGGTCTCCAAAAGCCTCAAATTTGGCAATTTTTCTATTTTAAGCCTATTTTGTTGGCCATTTTGGTTACCATAGCAAAAAGGTAAAAGTAAAATAAATGCCAGAATTTTACACTTTGGCTATCCTCTAATAAACCAATAAGATGAAATTGGTGAAAAGCAACTTTCAGTTTTTGGCTATAGCCCCTTAATGCACGTACCCCTTTATGACACTTTTTTTCGAATTTAACGCATCCTCTATGGCTACGACGAAACTGGTACATCCACCATACTTTTCTTTTAATCTCGTGCCCTCTTGAATTATTTTGTATAAGCTGTAATACGACCTGATTAACAGCATCGTAGACACTGCGTGCTACCTCACCATAGAAGAAATTACTGTAAAAATTCAGAAATTTTCGCGATAAATAGAGGATCTTAAATTCGTCTCCATGTTTTATTGAATTTAGTAAACGAGTTGAGGAAAAAAGATAAAATGCAAGTCTTGCAAAGCATTTTATCTCTTTTTTCGCAACGAGTTTAATAAATTCAATAATACAAGAGCACGAATGTTAGATTCTATTGATTATATGACATTAAGAATACTTTGAAGTCTCATTCCTGACGTAAAAACGTTATAACTTTGTCACTGTTGTCTGTATAGGCGTTAAAATGTTTCCCGAACATCTGTAAACCACTTATGGTTTATCGATTTTATTGCATGGCGTTATTTCACTCATAGACTCGACGTCATGCGATAATTTTGTTTTATACAAGTAGAGGAAAAAGACATATTTATGACGTTAACGATTCGCGACTAGGGCCCGATTTACCTACATTAGTAGACAATATAGTGGTTTCCGCATTTTGCCAGGGTTCTATTTTCACGACAATTTACCAATTTACAGTGAAATAAAAGTGTCACATGTTCAGAGGATAAAAATATATTTACACCGATTGAATGTTGTATAGTAATAATTTCAAAACTGTACATTGAAAATAAATCTGCTTTTTCATTGAAATTAGAGGAAGAAACATTTTTTTTAAATATTTGTATTGTTCATCATTATAATAGAAGATATAACGAGGGTCATTTTGTTTGAAACCACATCAAAGACTTCCCATAAATTCACAAGGTATGCTGATTTGTTTATGACACATACCTTTTTTACCAAAGCTGTAACCTTCCCTGAGTTTTAATGATTTAGTTCAACAATACAGAATAGGTTCTCAAATACTAGAAGTCTACCACATAACAACTGTTTAGGTCAAATGATAACCAAAACACATTTTGATAGCATCAAGGGCCTCTACTATGTTGAAAATTACAGAAGTTGTCAATCTACAAACACAAAACCCATCCCTGATACCCTTACGCCAAGTTTAAAGGAAATCTGTTGGTCATGGATGGAAAGATGGGCAGATACATAGACAACAAACCTTATAATAAAATACCCCGTCACTTGTGAATTATAAACACAGCTTCTTATTTAATAATGCTATAACTGAATCATAGTAACGTATATCACGAGTTTTCATGGGAACAGATAGAGAATGTGAAGAAATGACTAGTTTACTTGTTATTGTAGACGTAGAGGACACCACGTGGTCCACAATCGGGTTCAGCATATCAATATTGAAAGAATGAATCTCTAAGTCGTTAGTGGTAAAAAAGACTATTCTGTCGGCGACATCCATCGTTAGAAATCTTAGACCAGTATATCCTGCAGCTGAAACATCAATTGTCTTTAGTGGATAGGTTGAGAGTACAGCGGTGACGCTTCGTATGTCCGCTTGATAGATGGCAGCACCATCGGTAAACACTAGAGATCTGTGAAACGTTGACGTATCAACTGGAATAACAAGATTAAAGGAGACGGTCATCAGCAAAAGGTACAAGTTGGTATGTACTTCCATCAAAGACTCAGATCAGTTTGTGCATCCGCGCAGCCAATGTAGCCAAGGGATCAATGTTTCTCCAGGTGGAAAACTAAGGCTGTGATCAGACTGTGTAGATGGACAGAATGATTTGAATCTTCGCTGTGTGCACATGCTAACACGGCCCACCTTGGCTCAACAAAAGGCTATCTTTATCGCTGACTATCTGTGAGTCAGGAGTCCTTTTTTTGTTTTACCATAGTATGTTGATATGATTAGATTGTTCTCTGTGACGATACATTGCATCAGTTAGGAACAAGTTTTGTGTTTAGAAAACAGCGGAATCTAGGGCGAGATTTGGTTTTAGTAAAATGCATAAATCCCTCCAGTGGCTAAGTGCCTTTGGCTGCTTCCGTTCTAAGGCGGAGTCGGTTCTGTTGTTAATAATTTATTGATTATTGTTGCTCCCAAGATTGCTTGTGGGGGTTCTGTGTTTGAGTGGGAAAAGAGAGCGAATCGTTTTACTTTTATTGTCTTCCTAATGCCTAGTGACTGTTAGTGTTCTGTGGCTCTTCCTCACGGTGCCATTGGTTAGTCTGCAATGTGTGAGTGTGGTCTTTTCTGGTCAAACTTACTTTTTTGTACCACATGCTGGACACCAGCTCAAATGATGCCGTAAGCGTTCCCTTGCTTTACTATTATATTTATGCCACACCATAAATTTTAATACTTATTACATATCATTTACCTAAATATTCAATTTAGTAGCTCTCTAGGACAAGTACTTGATAAGTATATGGGCCTCGACGCAGGAAACCCTGTCTTTGTGCTTTGTGCACAACAAAGGTGCAGACCAGCCTGCGCGTCCGCACAGTCTGATCAGCGCCTTTGTTATGACCTTATCTTCTTAATAGACATTTTTACCCACAAAGCGAACTGCTGATAGCGGATAACTGACTGCGGATTAATTTTTAGGGAACATCTCAACATTCATTTTGATGTCAAAATTACAATAAAACACCGACCATCGGACGGCGATTCAGGCTTTATACAATGATGTACTGTATATACACACTGGGTTTGCGGCAATCACGAGCTCAGCTTTTTTAACAAAACTGTTTTTATGCCCCCAAAGGAACTGTGGGAAGCATATACAAATTGCTTTGTCAATTCCTCCGTCCGTCTGTCCGTCCGTCCGTCCCGCTTCATGTCCAGTGCATATCTCCTATATTCTTTGAGGTAGGAATTTCAAATTTGGTGTGTGGATGCATATTGAGACAGCAAAGTGTCTCGTAACATGTTCAGGTCACTGTGACCCTGACCTTTACATCTGACCTAGTTTTTAGAATAATCGTGTCTGGAGCATATCTCCTATATTATTTGAGGTAGGGATCCCAAATTTGGTATGTTGATGCATTTTGGGATGACAAAGTGTCGAGCACCATCCTTGGGTCCCTGTGACATTGACCTTTACCTCTGACCTAGTTTCTAGAAACTGCTTTGAGTCTGGTGCATATCATCTATAGTCTTTGAGGTAGGAATTCTAAATTTGGTGTGAAAATGCGTCTTGGGATGGCGGAGTGCCACGTATCATATTTGAGTCACTGTGACATTGACCTTTGACCTAGTTTTAAGAATTCTTGTGAGGAGCACATCTCTTACATTCTTTAAGGTAGGAATTCCAAATTTGGTGTGTAACTGCATCTTGGATGGCAATTTGGTGTCTGAATGCATCTCGAAATGGCGGATTGTCACGTTCTATGTTACGGTCACTGTGACCTTAACATCTGACCTAGGTTCTAGAGTCGGCATCAAGTCTGGTGCAGAACTTCTATATTCTTTGAGGTAGGAATTCCAAATAAGATGAGTCGATGCATCTTGGGATGGCAGAATGCCGCACACCATTTTTTGGGTCATTGTGACCTTGACCCCTGACCTAGTTTATAGAATGATTGTGTCCGGAGCATATCACCTACATTATTTGAGCTAGGGATCCCAAATTTGGTGTGTGGTTGCATCTTTGGATGGCAGAGTGTCATGTGGTAAATGTGTTTTAGGTGAGTACTTTTTTCGTTATCACAAGTCAATCACAATCAAGGTACGCTGGGCTGGTCAGGACCTTGTTTGTTCGCCAGAAACAGTGGAAGGTATTCTATTTATTGAAATTGTATTGCCACTGCATTGGAGGTCAGCAATTTAATACATTGCGACAGTCAGTATGCCTGGTAGAAAACCAAATCACGGTCAAGCTATGGTTTCCACTTTAATTGCATCACGATGGAGCAGACCTCAGTCTCAGAAGCTTTCGTCTTTATGCTGGCCCCTTATGCTTGTTTTCAGCTGGGCCCACCGTGGCTCAACTTGAGGTGCTCTTTAGTTCTAACTCTCTGTGAGCCATTTTCTTTGTTTCACCAAATCATTGATAGTTTGTTCCTCTATGGTAATGTTTCGCATAAATGAGAAATCCTCTTTACGAGCTTAACACGTTTGTGTTTAAAAAGAAACCCAGCAGAATCCAGAGCAAAGATTTGGCGCCATAACGCATTTAAGCAACCAGTAGATTTTGCTGCTGTCCATTCTTTGGCGGTGATTCTGTCGTTGTTGAATGCTCATAACTTTATAACCAGATGGTATACTGGTTTGATCAAATGTTGCATACGTATACATTTCAACATTGTCCATAAAAGTTTCGTTTGGCGGACAAGGTTATGTCGAGCATCAGTCAGGGGGGTAATGGTCAGTTAGTATAAATGCTCATAAATCTTAAACCACATGGTATATTTCGATCAAATTTTGCATAATTATTTCTTACTATTAATTTAAACATTGTCAGACACATGTATGCAAAACGGTGACGACGCTTTGCCTAGCATCATTTAGGCCGGTCGAGGTGTTTTAGTGAAAATGCTCATAACTTTGAACGGCATGTTACATATGTATTTTGATCAAAGTTTTCATACTTATCCTTAACACTGGTATAATATACTTAAGGAATAAAGAAACGCATCAAAGACTTCAAGTCGTTGTAAGCATACAATTTGATGCAAGTTTTTAGTGCAAATGACATTTATCCATAGGAGCAGAATGTGCCCGTCAAATTACAGCAGGTTCAACGTAATTATCGATTACGTAATACTTTTGGTATGCGTGTAACCAGCCTGACCCCCGCGTAGTAAACTGCTGAAATAAATAATTGGGTCAATAAAAGCAAAGTTTGAATCAACCATCGGTTTATTGCTTAAGAAAGTCTTGGCAAAGATTGCGGATCAAGGAAATGATCAAATGGCGACGTTTCTGTAGGATTATGAAACGGCTTAACGTCATTAACGTCAACTCTGAATACTGCGTGAAACGCGTAAACTTTCTTTTCTGCTTGAGATTTTTTCATTACAAGGACGTTTTGTTCAAGAATTATAACTTGAGATCTTCAGACGTCAAAAAAACTCAATTCTGACGTCAAAATTCAATGTCCTACGTTTTAATGGTTTCCATGACGTGTATGTGTTTTTTTCTAATGATAAAATGGTCCAGTGACAAAGTTTAGGTTACAGTTAACAAAATTGGTGTTCACTCTTGGCATGTAATCAGAATTTTTCTCTTGCATTATGCCGTGTTTTGTTTGGCTAACGTCAATATAAACACCTTACCAGCGTATTTCTACGGTATCTGAAAAGTCAGTTTTTCCCAAGAATGCATGTTCTGATGTCTCTAGGTTTATCTTATCCCGTATATTCACCAGCGACCCTACCCGACGGCTCTTAGTGACGTTTACCGTTTATTCACTACCATTGTGCATCTTGCCATTCAAGTAGCGTGTTTGACGCAACATTTGACTGCATTACGAATATGATTGGACGTGTGTTTAACTTGCACATTGTCAAGTCGACGCCAAATAACCAAATATGGAAAAGCCGGGGTTTCTTGATCTTTATTGTGACGTTAACGTCAAATTTTAAGTTTTCATATGTTTTCATCTTGTAGCGTAAAATGTAGTGTTAAAATGACGTTTTGGTATTTCATCACATGCTATAAATACTCAATAAGAAAATTTCAAAAGAGATTTCACCAAACCGTCATTTAAACACGCAAAAATTAAATTTTAGTCTGTTGCGTTTCTTTATTCCTTAAGTATATTACTATTTTGAATCTTGAACAATAGCCAAGAATCTGATGCTGTGTAAAGTGGTGTTCTTGTTTAAACTCTGGTAGTCAGCTGATCAGAACCGATTGAGAAATCTTACCAGATGACTTTATAATAAACCTTTGCGTGATGTGTTTTTGAATTGGGACCAATGGCTCAAGAGAATATGGCATTTTAAGATATTTCTCACCTACAGTTCTGGCAGCCAGCAAAATCATTTAGGCAATTTTGTTAGAGGGCATTAAGGGGAACATTTCTACGAAATTATTTTGCATTTGTACCAGTGCTGTTTGATGTAACCTTTGTTTCGCATTTCATTTCAATTTGTAGAAATACCCACCATACAAGTCTCTTTAACTGAAATTTACTCATATGTCATGATTTTAAACTCAAATATGATATTTTGGACCCCTATACTAGAATATCTTAAAATTCTTTCACTCCCAAATTCAAACTATCCCTTTCTCAACTAGTCAAAGCAAGAAAGAAAACTAATACGAATCTCAGGCGAAATGTATGTGAACCGCAACTACAACATATCCCCAATGATGCTCTCGCTTTCTTCAGTCTCGGCGCAGTCAGATCAGTAAAAACTGATTTAACTTTAAAATGCTGTCTCTAAGATATACGTTCACCACGGGTCGTGCGCATTACGACCAGTTGATCTTATAGTTTATTGTTGCTCTCATTGCGTGTGGGAGTTTTGTGTTTGTACCTTGTTTTGCTATACAGTACTTAGTATCAATTCTAGTTTTGCACATATTCAGCTAGAGAAGAGAGACCTGATTGCTTTATTTTTATTGTCTTCTTGCTGTCATGCGACTGTAAGTGTTCCGTGTCTCTTCCTCACGGTGTGGTTGGTTGGTCTGCAGTATGTGATTGCGGTATTTTCTGGACTCTTAGTTTTAAGAATTGCGCACAGCATCGCCGCCTACCCGATTTTATACCTCACATATCGTGAACAGATTAGACTTTAAATTTAAGAAAGATGGATCATATATCACTTTTAAATCTGAAACTGCGCTTACAAATACATTCTATGCTAAACAATAGTTGACGCCACAACAATCATAACGTGCATGCTATTTCATGAGCACCACAAATAAATACATATTCCATGCCATGGAAAAGTCTGATAACTTCAAAAAGACCGTAGTTGAATTTCACAACCGACCATTGACACAAAAACACCTCAAACCACATTGTCCACCATGTTAAAAACGGGATACTTCAAATTCAGTTAGCGTCTTTGCATGCTAGGTAATTTTGCATGCTTTTTTGAAGTCTGCTCAGTTTATCTAAATTAGTATTTCAAAACACAATCCAGAATACCACCAGAATGTCAAATAGTTACTAAGCTCATGTTGTCGGTCTGATCTGGTTCTAAACTGAAGCTGAAGACACAACTCGCCACCAGCGCGGAAAAATTTAATCTCGTCCGATACGTTGGCAAGATAGAAGCATGTATGAAATGTTACAAAATCTTGAGCTCACGAGAAAAAAGGCATTCGAGGTCGTCATTTCTAAAACAGTAAATTCAGCATCCAAACTATGTACAGCTGCTCGGTACATGTACATATAGGATATTTCACATATTCTATATACATCCGCTGAGGTACATGTACATGTAGGATATTCCACATAAGACAGAAATCATCGGTGCAGCAGTCAATGTTTAATGTAAGAATCTCATATTTTAATGTGTCCTAGACAGTATGGGTAAAATTTATATGGACAACGGGAACAACTTTCTTTGTCGCCCAAAATCGGAGACTCTAAAGCGCGTGAAATGACGAGCAAATGTTATTGTATCAACAAGCGTAGACAACGGATGGACTCTGCAATTCAGTGTCCGACAACTTTAAACTGCAGAGCGCGGTGGCTCAGTGGTAGAGTGCTTGAATCGAGACCGAAGGGCCGCGGGTTCGAGCCTCACCGGCGTCACTGCGTTGTGATCCTTGAGCAAGACGCATTTATCCTAGCTTAGTACTGGTTCACCCCAGGAAGACTCATCCCTATATAACTGAAAGATTGTTGATGGGACGTAAAGAATCAAATCAAACAAAAAAATTCAAAGCAGATGCATAGACCGTACCGACGTACATGTACATGTTGTATGTAAAGTTATCCTGCGTATTCTGAGAAAATCCCCAAATATCTTAACCAGAGCATGAAATATAGCGATTGTGTTTTTGTGGTCAATACTTTCTATTACCCCAAGATGTCTAGTTTACTCGTAGGTTGTTATATGTAACCCAGGACAGAATGTTGGTCTTATATTATGATGTTTTTTAATAGCTCAAAGCACTTGAAATAGTGGCTGAAATATTTTTAATTTCCAGAAACATGTCATTTGCAGTTTTGTGGTCATCACTCTTAATTCACATTAGGTTCAGTGACGATATATACAGCAGAACATTCTACAAATACAGCCTTTTCATAATGCACTAAAGCATATAAAACAACATATCTGCGTATAAGTTTGCTTGGTAAAAATTAAAAAGTTGACCGCAAATGCACAATACACTGCACCAATAAAGTCAGTGTAAGGTGTACGCGTAAGGTGTCAGCAACATGTCTGAAAATTGTACCAAATAATAATATATTATTTGTCTATCCACCGCTCTGACAAGTTTTTTTGTAACTTGAAGGAGCGGCCGGAAATATACCCGAAACAACCATACCTTCAATGCACTGACCTTTCAAGCAGATTTTGCATATTAGAGACCTCACAATTCAGACAAGAGCAGTCTCAGCAATTCGTTTTCGTGGCTGCTCAATGTTCATCTATAAGCCAAATATGTCGTGTACATATGGCGAACTTTCTATATGATCTTGGTTTCCTAGGCGCTTACTTTAATGGCAATGCAACTGTCAGCTATAATCAAATTTTGGACTATTTGAAGTTTTGACCGGCCCATACTGCGGTACTTTTGTCTGAAACATATATAAATAGTCGGTGTCGCCGGAGACTGATAGTAACCCATATATGAAAATTAAAATGAGTCCACAAATAAGGTCAATATTCGGTGGTACACAAAATTACATGTGCATATCTAAAAATGTAACCCAATCAATTGTCCAAAGATGCACTATATCGTAAAACGATGCAATATGGGATTTAATTGAGCACAAAGCATCCGTCTGAAACCAATAACAATTTTGAAAATTCTAATTTAAATCAATCTATTTTTAGAAAAATAAAACTTTTTAAAATATTCCAATTAAAATTTAAATATTTCGTCATCAAAATAATAATGGTCTTAAATATTTTGCCGATATAAGGTTCGGCATGTTTTAGTCCAACTTGATAGACAAAAATAGAATATTCTCCGAAATAAAAATTCTGCAATGAATTCAATATGACGTAGTTGTTATTTTCAATGATGTCATAAGAACTGCGCATTGTGTTTTAAATATTTAATCGACACACCGCCATTCTAACATTTGAATGGACATTATAAGTAACAAAAAGTATAAATACAATGCAATTTTATTTTGTGGTTATAAAGGTGCTGGGCTTGAAAGATTCAGATTCAAATAATATTATAAATCTATAGCATGAAAACAGGCCAGTGGTATGGAGTGGACCATATATAATGTGCTGTAGTTGTTAAACGAAACAGTTCAGCGAGAAAATATTAGCATCATTATAAAGGTACAAACTCGTTCTTTTGAATTGTGCATAGTTTGTCTCTCAAAAATGTCTCTGGACAAAAGTACAAGGTAAAGATCAGAACTTTTGGATCACTCCTCGTAGCATTGATGTATTTTCTCCATGTTACATAATATACAACTGTGCACAATGGTGACATGTTTGGAGTTGTGCCAAAATCTCGAAACATCAAGGTCAAACATGGTGTTTCCGGTCCTGTATGGTTCTTGAATATTTCAATTCCTGATTTTTGCTTTCCTCTTTACTAATATGATTACCTTCACATGTTAGACCATCATCTTTCAATTTAAAACCTTCCTTGCAAAGACAGCTCGCTTTACCATCTTCGTTGACACACAGATCAGAGCAATTAGCAGTGGCACAGAAATCTATATTGAAGAAGATAAGAAAATATCATGTTGTCAACAGGTCTGGCTCTTATTGAGAAAAACTGTTAAATAAATTCATATTCTAATGTTTCCTATAATATCTGTGCCTATTTTATCTGAATATTATTTGAACTAAAACAGGAAGCTGGCGCTCAGGCTAGCTCTGTTAATTTTATTTTTAATGCTGTTCTATTATGTTAAGTACATGTTAATACTCTCCTTTGTGAAACACCATTTAAGTAACGTCATGTGATGTCAATGACATAATAAATATAACCATGGCGACATCTTAGGGAGGACTTGATATTTGTGAGCAATATTGAATCACAATAAAGTGCTAAGCTTAATGTTAGTGTTTGTGTGTATTAACAAATGGTAGCAGAGTGTAACACAAGTCCTCCGATTGGGTTAAGACTATGCTATATAAAGTGGGCATAATAGTTGGTGGAATTACACGACGATCTGGGACTCAGTAAATGGTGATATCAAGCCAGAGAGAATCTTAAAGGAAATTAATATCAGAGACAAAAATTGGGCAGCAAGATGATGATAATCAACCAGCCAGGTCTGGTTTCTAAATATTAAGAACTGTACGTCAAGCAAGAGCTGCTGGCATGGCGTGCAGTGAAAAAAGTAGGACCATGACACGTTTTAAATTAACATGAAAGAACATGAGAGATAACTGTTGAAGGCTGGATATATATGTGAAACAGCCTTACGGTGACAGTGAAAGGAATTTACATGGAGGCAGTTGTACAGAAATTGATGGTCAAAAGTGTGGATTATGGCCTATGGAAAAGACTGTATGAGTGAATGGAAAGTTGCTGAGATGATATCTCGTTGGGTCATTTAGACATCTTCTGGCAGAATGTCTAGATACCATGGGAAAATTCGGAAAAAAACACAAGTTAAACAAAACATCTTAAAGTGCTGAATAAAATAAACTAGGATTAAACACTTTCTAAAGGCTTTAAACATTTCAATCAAGAAACTAACTTACCATCTAAAGTTGCAGAATTTAATGCTAAGATGTTAAGTTTAAAGACAGAAATAAGAAAACTGGAAGCTGAAATTATCGCTGACAATTATAGAAAACAGGAGGAAGAAACTAGATCTTTTTATCTATGGTAGAGGAGTTTCAACAAACAGCTTGCTGATGATGAGAAACAGAGTATGATATTCATCAGAAAGAAGTGAATATAAGAGACCTACAAAAGGAATATGAGTTGAATGGCAAAACGGGAACACAGGTTTTCGAGAGCGCACAAACTTTATGATGCAGCGCTTCTAGCATGGTGATATATTCAAAATTATCTTCGTCCTTATAATGATTCAGAAATTGATCATATTAGGCATATAATTGAAATTCAATATGTGAATAAAGGATATCAAAGGTCGTAGCACCAGGACTTTAGTTAAGAGTGCGTACCAAAAGAATAAATTTCTTATTTCTCAACCAAAACATATGTTGTGGGCACACAAAAGAACCGTCTCAATGAGACGGTTCTTTTGAGCGCCCAAAACATATGTTAAAACTGATGGGTACGAAAATATTTACACCTTTGCGCTCAATTTTTTTTTATCTAAACCTATATAGTCTTGATCTGGAACTTTTGCTTTAACCTGCAATAGGCAATCATTGCAACAAATATAAACATCCTTTGTCAAAATAGAAAATAGGAGCTCAGATCTATAGATATGTTTGAGTATAGTGACCTTGACCTTTAACCCCAAAGTTATATTGGTAAATTGAAACATTTGATGTAATCAACTCACCATAAGCAAACATTATGCTAAATATTAACTTCCGATATCAGAATATGAAAGAGGCGTTCACGTTGCAATTTTAAGAATAGTTTACCCTGACTTTAGCCTACGCAAAGATCATTTCCATTTTCCGAGACCTTAGTTGTAATCTATACACACTAGGCAATCATTGTGCTGAATATGAACACATTTGGTCAAACAAAATGAAAGAGGAATTCTAGTTACGAGCCATAGCTAAGTTTTATTGTTCTTTGACTCTTTCTCCCGGCGCCATTGGTTGGTCTGTAGTATGTGATTTTGAGGTTTCCTTGTCATACACATTTACTTTTTAAGAGAGCTCACAAACTTAATGATGCAGCACTTCTTCATGGTGATATACTCAGCATTATTGTCGCCTTTTTGAGTATTGATTCAAACATTATTCATTTTAGACGTTTTATCAGAATTCAATTTGTCAACAAAGTGATCCAAGGTCATGACACTAGTCTTGAACTTTTGTTATAATCTAATCATGGTGTCAAATGTGAACACCATTGGTCAAAAAATGAAAGAGGAGTTCGCGTTACATGCCTTAATGCAGATTTAAGTGACCTTGACATTTAGACCATGAGCTGGTAATAGACCCCCCTCCCCCCTCCCAGGGGGAATTTTGTACACTATGATTTTCTAAAACAACGTTATATAAGAAGCAAAATGACACATGTTGGCCATCTGGCAGTGGGGGGGGGGCATTACCGTGTAACAGCCATGTTAACTACGTTACCCTAAAACTCTCCAAATCCTATTGTTCAAATATAAAGCTATACATAATTTTTATTTATCCACATGCTGATTGTCTTAAAACACTTAATTAAATGCAGCAAATAGCCTGTATGCGTTAAAGCAACATATGCATACTATAAAGCATTTATATACGTTACTTTATTTTAAATAAACTACTATTTAGCCCTGTGCAATTTCTAGAACATGTGCTGCCAAAATAGCTCCTAGGAAGTTTTGTACACTATGATTTTCTAAAACCACATTATATAATCCACAAAATAATGCATGTTAGCTCTTTATGGGTTTAGACGTTATCCTGCAATTGCAGAGTTTACTATGTTATCCTGAAATAATAGGAACTCCTTTAGTGAAAAAATCAAAAATATTCCTTATTCTTTCAAATCCATATTATCTTGTAATTGAAAGTAAATGACTAGCAATATAATTTTTACACATTTAGGTACCTTTTATTACTGTTACATACGTTACTTTCTTTTCTAATACATTAATTATATGCAAAAATAGTATTATATAAGTTTAAACTCCTAATGTGCCTAAATTACTGCCGTTTTGGGGCTCAATAATGAGAGAAATCATGAAAAGTGTCTTTTTACCTAAAATTTATGTGAAATTTAACTATGACAAAAGCAAATTCGATTTAAAGGAAGAAACTTGAACTCAAAGCACATAAAATGCTATTTCAATTGAGAATTTTTTTATCGAATATGTAAACATTGCTTATAGAAATTTCTTATTTTAATAATCAAATCATGTTTCTTAAGTGCTTGCATAATAGCATTTACCTCTGACACTTGTATTTGTTGACTTAATTTAATACATGAAGTGATATATACAAGACATTTTTTAATATGGTCTACAGTTAAGTTTAGACGAAACAGGATTTTAAACATGTAGTAGCTTAGTAAGATCTATTAACAAAAGTGTGAGCTAACCAAATACATATGAAGCTTATCAGCTATTGATACAACAACTATTATAATGAAAACAACTAAGGACGAAAGCTAGCTAGCAATTCGTTAGTCATTTTGGCATGGTTAACATTGCAAAAGAAAAAAATATATTTTATATTAAACTGGTCCTTTCAATGAAAACTGAAGTTTTTTTTTTATAATTATAACAATTTCTATCCCAAATGTGGTACCCAACATGCCTGTCTCTATGGTTATAATACCTATGGTAGTAATCAGCATGTCTAATTTGGCAAAGAAAGAAAAAATAATCTTATTAACATGCATTACAAGAGTATTTAAGGAGATTATTACACTTAGCATCTGTTTCGCCTGTTTTTACAATTTGTAAAGCATTTAAACAGCTACAGTAGCTAGGGCAGCATTTATTCAAAATGTTCAATTTAGTCCTATATTTAAAAGAGATAAGTTAATCCTTAGAAACGATCCCTAGCATTGTTAGTATTGTATTATAGACATGACTAATTGAAAGGACTTCAACAGTTCATTGGGATTTTTTATTTGAATTATTTCTGTCAATAAGACTTAGTTTAACAGTGTAATTTTTTTTTATTAAATTTGGTACAAAGCATGCCACATGGGAACGTGATCATTGTTATAAAGTTGCACCCTATTAGTCCTTTGGCTATTTCAAACAAAGCAAAACAGAATATAAGTAGTAACAAAGAATAAATCAGATGAGCCAGCACATTTGATTTGGTATCTAAGACCTCATTGCAGTGTCAAGTAATGAAGGCTCAGGCAAGCCTTTTAAATGTGCAGACACACCAGAGCCTTTGCTGTCTGCATCCACAAAGTATGTATATATCGATGCAGACACTGACCAGAATTAATATGACTAGCTTTACTGCATCAGTATGAGCAATCAATGGATCCGAGATATTTGCTAATATGTGATAAGTACCGAAATATCACATGCTGGTCAAAAATAGTAAGTGAGTATGATCAGGAAATACCACAATCACAAACCGCAGACAACCCCATGGCACCGCGAGGAAGAGCCGCTCAACCATTTCGACACCAGGAAGACAAACCAAGCAAAGCAACCAGCTCTTTCTTCCCCATCAAGATGATTGCAATACTAGAATCGACATAAAGTAACATACAACAAAACATAGAACAGTTACAGACTTCCACAATGGGAGTAACAATAAACAAAAAGTCAACAACAACAGAACCACTGCCTTAGAATGGACAGCAGCCTAAGCCTTTTGAGCGCTTTATAAATTTCAATAAATGAGATCAACAATTATTTTTTCATCTAAAGGCAATACTGTCAAGACAAATCTGATATAAGGTTTGGTATACTATATCATACACACATGTAACATAAATGACAATAGAGTCTTTAAAGTTCCTCTGCTGTCAATATCTGAACTTTATGATATCCTTTTCAATGTGAAAGAAATACGATTTGTTTTGGAGATGATTAAATTAAAAGACCCATGGTAATTAACAATGCATTGATACTTACTACCAAAATCATATATTTGTAAACTTTGTTAACATTGCATGTAAGTCTATCATCAATAACACTGTTTATACTGAGTAGATTGTTCTCCCAATACTTTTTTGCCAGAACAGTTGACTTTTTGCATATGTCTTGAATCCATACCCTGGTGTGTTTGCAATTTATTCTTATTGTTACATATAACGCTTTTCTATGATTTGGGCATGTCACATTCTGTATAGTGGAAATAAGCATCAGCTTTTTAGCAGTAATTGCTAAAACTACAAATTCATGTAAGTAAGATTTCATGGCTGCATTTTTTACTTTAAATATTTAAATGTTTCATCTTACATTCTAAAAAACATTGTGAAATCTTTTTTACATTAACTTGAATGTCTAATTCGGTCTGGCCTTATTCTGGCAAATAAAGTCCTATAAATTTAAATTGGTATTGTAAGTAACAATTGACTTGTTTTCTTGGATATAATCATATCATTTGCGATTATTGCCATGTAAACTCCACCATTATCACTTATTTTTCCCATTTCACAGAAATATTTATTCTAAATAAACCATTTACTTATAAGATTTACATCGCTTAAGCAAATGATCAGTAGAACTATGTTGATCTAATTATCAGTTTCATCCATTAAACAATGAAAGCTATGCTGAAGATAAACTTAAGTCTATTTAAAAGCCAAGAGTAAAGTAATGCATCAACATGTAAACGCAAATACACCAATGTCAGTATACAATTTGATTTGGAAACAGTCTATTCAAACAGTATATGATTACATACACTTATAATGCATAGTATCTATGTAACATATATCATTTTTTTGCTCTACCAACTTACAAATTCAAAGTAATTGATTCTATCTGGGTCATAAAAGCACAAATGTTTTGTATGCTACAACCTACCATACATCATTTAGTAAAAAAAGTTTTTGTTATTCTAGATGAACCAAAATATACAAGGAATACTAGCGTGTATTGTATTACTGTGTTTGTATAATTTGTGCAGCAGTTAACTGGGTACACTAAAATAATTTGGTTGTTGTTAAATAAGTGACTAGATTAAACTTTATGTTCTTCAGATAAATATCTAAATCCACCATACATAAACATTTCTGACTCAATTTAATACTGTCTTTCACAGCATTTTAGAGATATATACAAATGTCGTACCTTATGATATATTTTATATGGTAATATATGTTACTATAACAATTTTGACATAACATGGGACCTTATCCTTATTCAGCTGGTATTTGAAAGCAAAATTATCTTTGAAAATGAGGTTTTACATATTATAACTTTGGCCAAATCGACATTTTTTAAAAAAAGTTTTAAATAAACTATTACTCAAAAGTAAATATGCTTTGACAATTTGACATAGTCTCTTAATAAGAACAGATAAATTATATTGTAGAAAAACTAGTATCTTTATGTCTATTCAATACAAAAAATAGTTCTGGAATGAAATTAAATACCCTTTGATGTATCATTTAGGGAATTAAGCAATTTATAGAAAGCTGTACAGTTTGTAACATACGTCACATATTGCCAATCAAACAAAAAGCTGATACTTTACACCAGAAACAATGTTAAATACCCCCTTTCATCCTTGTTTATCAATATAATGCTCATATATGGTGTATAAAAGCTTACATATAGGATAACATGGTTTGTTTTTAAATGAAAAGGTTCTTACTGTGCATAACGTTTTATTAGGGGTTGTCATATTCAAGAGCTTATAACTCCTTTAGTTTTGTGATAGAAGCAAGCTGTTTGCAGTTTTAAAATGGTCAGTTAATTGTTAATTAAAGACATGTTATTTTAATCTAAAATATTCATATTAAAATTTATAAAAAGAAACTATATAACAATATAGCAATGATTTTATAGGGTGTAGTTGAAAATGTAACGCAAATGACACCATAATGGGCCTAAATTACCCTAATAAATATCAGTATCTGCAGGAAATTAACTGTTCTTACATATTACACGACTGTTTAGCCAATTTGAATAGGTCAAGTACCACTTTAATAGCCTAAATTTTATAGTTTTGTTTTTCAAAAAAATGAGGGGTAACGTATTTAACACGCTGTAGCACCTAAACGCCCCCACTGCCAGATGGCCAACATGTTGCAAAAAGCTTGTTAGATGTTAAGCTTTAAGAAAAACATAGTCTACAAAGTTCCCCTTGGGAGGAGCAAAACCCTTAGTAGCTCATGACCGTTCCAAGGCGGTACTTCTTTTGTGGATCTTTTATATTTGTTCTGTCATGTGCGTCTGTTTATATGTGCTTTGTGGTCACCTGCATGGAAAGGGCTGACCTTTTGGCTCTCGTTTGTGGTGTCTTCTGTGAGTTTGTCACTTTCCCATTGGTATCCTGGGTCAGGTGTGGTACTTGATTGTATCGATTCCTGATCTTTGCACCCTTACTTACTCCAATGTCATAAAATAGTCTTTTGTTACAGTATATTCTCCCAATAGGCTATCACTGTGCATGAACATCCTCGGTCAAAAATGAAGGAGGAGTATGCGTTACGAGCAAAACCGACTGACGAACGGATAGGACCGATTACAAACTGGATATAATATTAACTTAAGTTGACTGTTGGAATGGGTATGTATTCAAATATCAGATTTTGTTGACTTGAAATTTTAAAATGAAATTTTTCTTTACCGATAATGCCAATTCTACAGAAAGTGTCTTTAATTATTTTAATCAAACTGACAAAAAATGGTATCAAATTTCGCGTACACATTAATATTGACAGCTCTAGCTAGCAGTAGATATGCTAATTATTATCTAAACAATAAGATAGATCCAAGTAAATGGTATATAAAAGTTAATTCACGAATTTCAGCATTTTTAATGCTTGTTAGCGAGAAATCCCAGCGCTTGCAAATAATCAATGAACAGTTCGAGTGACTTAACGTATGCAATGGATAGAGTGGGACTTGGACCGTTACGTAAGTGACTTGTTTATAGAGGATCTTGCCTAAGTGTTCATGTTTTGTTGAAATTGTTAAACCGAGTTTGGGAAAAGAGATAAAATGTGAGGATTCCAGATCATTTTATTGCTGTTCGCAATGAGTTGAATAAATACAATAATACAGGAGCGGAAGCGTTAGATTATATTTATCATATGCCATTAAAATGACTTTGAAATCACATTCATGGCGTGGAAGCGTTATCATTTTGTCATTATGTAAGCACTACATAACGTTACTAAATAATTGAGCCGTGACATGAGATTTCCAACAATGTGGTATGTGCGACTATCAAAGCCTCAGATCAGCCTGCGCATACGCGCAGTCTGATCAGAGCCTTTGCTAGTCGCTTGAATATTCTATGGCTGTTTAGATGCTATATTATGTATTATATACTATGCACACTTAATTTAGTAATTGTTTTGTATGGGTGAGCCTATCCCCATCAGATCTCAAGTTTCATTTGCTGTCATGAAGATACAATCGCCGATCATCTGACAAGACTTTCCATTTAAAAAAATACAGAATTACCAAATGCAACGGCCGTGCTAAAGTGACGTTTAATTTTAAGACTAGCGGGTGACGTGGGCATTTCCGATCATTGGGGGAAGCCGAAACCATTTCCAAGCGATTGTTTGGTCACTGAAAACCAAAAAAGCATAGCAAATGCTGCAATTTTCTGAACTTTCTCGGAGTAATAAAGGACCAAGTTTTCACAATTTGACGTTTTTACTAATGCTTTTACGTTATCACCTTTAAACGGTATTTCTAGTCGGGTTTTCTTGAACCACATTAACAAGTAAAACTGTTTGATGCCTTCCAACACATTTAGACAATTACTGTTGAATGAAACATCTATACTACTACAGTGCACGAGCCGAAAGATAAAATCTTACGTCACCATTATCTCGCAAATGCGTCGCACCATTTTTCAGAAACTGAAGGTTTTAATCAACCATAAGATGAGTTACATTGTAAGCCTATGATATCTTTGTAAACTGATACTCTGTTGAATTGAAAAGCCAATTAACATTTAAAGTTTAATCAAAGATGACTACGTTTTGACGTCATTGATGGCAGCTGATTTTTCAGCATGAAACCTTTATCACATTTGTCACATAACCAATAGTTTTTATAGGCGTATGATGCATGAGGAAGATGAAAGACCACCAAACGAAAAATCACATGCTTATCATTTCAGCATTACTTACAACGGTTGTGATTTTTGCTTACTGACCCCTTCTGCAATTCTTGCTCTCCTCAAATGCCTATTTAAAGGATGGCGTCTGAAATTTCGTGGTTTCATTTGCCTAAGATCCTGTTCTCGTCATTGCAATTGAAATTGATCGGCACTGCACGAAGATGAGCACAAAAAAGATGCCAAAAATTAGAAATTGCTAAACTTATTGTGCATAGTATATATACCTTCCATTTCTGGCTGTACTTCAGCATGGTACATACATATTCCCCAGATAACTTCATTCGTTCTTCTATAAGGATTCGCCACTAGTTCACCATTCAACTTGTTAATAAACTGTACTTCTTCACCAGCTACGTCCACCACACTAAGAACATCCTGTAAAACGATTTTATATTTTCAGCCGCGGCATGAGATTTGACATGTGTAGACTCAGAAGAGCCTCTGCAGCCTCCTTTTAAGCTTATAAACTCCAAATAGTGTTCAGTCAGTAGCTTAACAATCATAGAATACTCAAGCGACTAGCAAAGGCTCTGATCAGACTGCGCGTATGCGCAGGCTGATCTGAGGCTTTGCTGGTCGCACATACTACATTGTTCGAAATCTAATGCACTGGCTCTTTTCTTATAGTTTCTACATTATACTATTATAATGGATGACACCACGACACTACGCCATGGCCTCGTCGTGAGAAAACCTGTCTTCGGGGTTTCCGACAAAGTGAGATTCAAACCGGATGCGCAGGCTGGTCTGCACCTTTGTTGTTCGCAGACCTCCGAAGATAGGTTTTATCGCATCGTGGCCAAATAGTCTATCAATTCAGAGATAAATTGACAAATATCACATTAAATCAAAGTTTAAATTTTATTTTTAAAATCTTACGACATGATAGCCGTAACAAAGTAAAACATGGCTGAAAAAATTCCCGTGCCATCGCTGGGAATCCAACCGGGTCACCCCGGTACGAAACCATGGCTCTAACCCTTGAGCCAAAGAGTCGATTCTTTGACGCAGTTGTCAAAGATTGATTATAATTATGCTAGAAGCAATGCAAATTATACTTTGTGTAGGTTCCTGGCCCATTACAAAAATAAGCCGTCATAATTATTCTATGTGAAAAATAAACACACATTATCAAACTGGCACCCTGGCTTTGATAATGAAATTGTGCATGTATTTATTACACTTTACAGGGAGCGGCATCGTGAAAAAGAGCCAGAGAGCACAAACAAGAAGACAATTAAAATAAACAACATGCGCTCTCTTCCCCCATCAAGTTGAATGCAAAACTAGAAAGGGAACCAAGTACTGATAATAAAACACAGAACGAACCCCCACAAACATGGGAGTCACAATAAATAATGGATCAACATATACAGAACCGTCACCATAGAACGGATAGTAGCTTAGCCAAAGTGGAGAGGGGGGGGGGCGGGGGCTTAAATGCATTTTAATGGTACTAAATATTCGCCCTAGATTCTGTTTCTGTGGAAACATAAAAGTTTATATCGCATGGAGACTTCCTTACTTATGCAATTTATCATCACAGAGAAACACGCCAATCAAATTAACACACTATGATGAAACAAAAAAAAGTGCTCTTGACTCACTCACAGATAGTCAAAGCTAAAGAAAGCCTCAATTTGAGCAAGGGTGGGCCCCAGCCAACCCAAGGATAAAAGCTTTACGCCAGGGTCGTCACTGAGTCTGAGGCCTGACCCATCGTCGTGCAATTAAAGAGGAAACCACAGCTACAAACCTTGTTTGGTTTTACAACCAGCCATGCAGACTTTCGCATGATATTCAAGTTATATCCAACTTTTTTATAACGTTTGATTATCTGTTTTAAATTGATCACTTAACTTAGGCTTTCCAAACATTATTTTGAATTAATAAACTAAATCATACAATACTGGCTCTGATATACCCTGTTGTAGAAGAGTCTTTAAACCAATATTGTATTAAGCAATCCAGCCTGAGTGTCTGTGGTGTGTCTGCGGTAGACTTTAGAATATGTTTTACGATTTGCATGATGTTGATAACCTTCGTTTTAATAACTTAGCAGTTAAACTTGGCTTCTGTTGTCGGGCCTGATCTGGACCCAAGATGTTTGCAAAGGTTATCAGCAGATGGCACTAGTAAACGACGAGTTAAAGTAGGCGTGGTTTAGGAAAGGTGAATTGGACGCTATTATGCGTTCGATGTTATTACATGCTTAACCCTTAATGCACCAATCGCAACAAAAGTCGTCTGCTTTTCTAGTCTGCTGAAATGTTTAAGAAACCTCTATGGCAAACAGTGTGAACCCAGATCAGACTGCTCCTATAGGAGCAGTCTGTTCTGGATCCACGCTGTTTGCTTCTATACTTAATTCGTCAGTAATGTTAGGCAATTATTTGCAGCAGACGACTTCAGCAGACGAATTTTTCAAATGCATTTTTTTCTTGGCGATACTGTGATTTCTAGAACAGTGTCGCTTCATCAATCACATAAGCAGTAGTTGTCGTGTCTCGATTCAGGTCGACTGGACCGGCATGCTGTATGAGCCGCAACATAAGATTTCCAAAATTATCGTATGTGCGACCAGCAAAGACTCAGACCAGCCTGCGCATACGCGCAGTCTGATCAAAGTAAGTACGGGTGCAAAGATCAGGACTCGATACAATCAAGTACCACGCCTGATCAAAGCCTTTGCTAGTCGCTTGAATATTCTATGACTGTTAAGCTACTGTGCGAACAGCATTTGAAGTGCGTTAGCTTAAAATGAGGCTGCACAAGCTCATCTGCGTCTACACCTGTAAAAATGGCACATTGTTGGTAATCACATGGCACGGCTCAAATATGATAAAGAACTAGAAGACAAAGTAAGACACAGTTAACATTCATCCAGTCTTGATCCGGTTGCGTCTATTCGAAGTTCAAAATTAAATGGTAAGGAGCGCAATCGCAGAACGAGAAATGAATTAAAAAACGAATACGGATGATTTGATATTTTACTATTCTAAGACGTTCGTCAATGCTGTTCGGAAAGGTGTCACAAAGGTTAATGGAAAAGGTGTCAGTGCACCTCTATTTCACGTTTTATTTTATCATGATACGTAGCAAGTATGTGAAGTAATGGCAGGAGCTTTAACTTTGGCCCTTATATCACTTCTAAAGCCTCAAAAACGAAAGCTCAAATTGTTATTTCGTAGTACTTTGATATCGCTATAGTTAAAAGCATTTAATTACAGGGTTTAAAGACTAATATACAGATATTTCATACCTCTTTGTAGTATAGTCAAAACTATTGCCCCGAGGTGCCGTGGACGACCTGATGCACTAATTGCACGAGGGCGAAGGCCGAGTGCAATAGTGCATCAGGTCTTCCACGGTACCGAGGGTAATAGTTTGACCATACTACAAACAGGCATGAAATAATTGTTTTATTACCCAACCCATTTGGTGAAATACTTAGCAGCGTTCCCTGAATGGAGTTGCTGTAGACGATGCGGTTTTGTCGCAAAACGAAAAAAATACCAAATCTGCTCAATTTTGGCCTCAAAATGTTCCGCTCGTTCTAACTAAGAAAAT
Organism: Loripinus fragilis; assembly: GCA_964019695.1. Classification (NCBI taxonomy): domain Eukaryota; kingdom Metazoa; phylum Mollusca; class Bivalvia; order Lucinida; family Lucinidae; genus Loripinus; species Loripinus fragilis. The sequence continues at coordinate 92,226,519 of OZ026523.1, forward strand.
GAGTACCCACACTTTATGTTTCTGACCATAAACAAAGGAGGTATAGGAGTTTAAATTTGCCAAACCATGCCTCATTTTCACCATTGTTGCATAACGTTTCCTTTCATAAACGAACCGTGCGCGCATCGTCGTCGCGCATGATAATAAGCGCCTGTGTGTTTTAACAGAGAAGCGGGAAACCAGGCCCATGGTATAGTGCAAGTCTCTACCGGTGGAATAGTTCGTTGACTCATGACATAGCAAAAAATAGACAATTACTCCGTATATAGACGATTGGGTAATAAATTATTACATTATAACCAGGAAGGAGGACAATTATAAAGTGTCATGAATAAAATATACTGTACCAAATATAAAGTGAAACACATATTTTCTTATATACAGCGAGCGATTTGCCAAAAACATTTGCGATATGTTATTTCATAGTAATGGGTCGTTGCTCTAAATTGCCAAATTCATTTTAAGTTGCTGGACATGACATTTACAATAGAAAATCGCTTAGAACCATAGAACCATATGAACATTATATATTATGTGGAAACTAATCTCGGTCTACACACCATTTGTTCGTGAACTATGTATGGCAGACGAGATTCATATGTGTTGAATACATTCTATCATATAGCAGCATGGTTCCTTTTAAATATTGTGAGCCGTGCATGGGATCCATTTTTATCAGTAGAGTTGATTAGCTACTTGAGCAAATCAGGTAGTAAAATCAGACCATATAATTGCTAGATAACATGATCTCCAACGGAACAAATGGGATTGTCCAACCTTTATAGAACGTCAACCAAGTCCAATTTGTGGTTTGTCATTTTCACATAGGTCCGGTTGCTTTATACAAGATATTCTTGTATAACTCATTATATTTTCTGAAATATATATAGGCAAAGCCCGCATCGTCCCAATTAGGCCATGCTATGACAGAATGAAGGAAATTATGGTAAATGGTTGCGTAAGACCAATTATTGCCTAGTGATTTTTTTCAGATTGGACCAATATTCTTTTAGAAATAAAACATTTTGGTTCGTTTTTTCGCCCTTTACCCTGGTTGCTATGTTTTTATCTAGTCAGAATAATGAAAACATACTTTGAAGTAGATCGATAACCATTTATAATAAGAAAGCGGGCAAAGATCAGGAGTCAATACAATCAAGCACCACACCTGACCCAGGATACCAATGGGAAAGTAACAAATTCACAATTAGACATCACAAACGAGAGCCAAGAGTTCAACCCTTTCCCAGCAGTTGGCCAACAAGGCATTACTAAACAGACGCGCACGAATGCATTATAAAAACAAGACAGAAATAACATAAATGATCCACAAAAGAAGTGACGCCTTGGAACCCCCAACAGCCAGTAAAATATTTTACTGGAGGGCTTAAACCGGTTTCACGGCGCGCCAACCTCACCCTTAGTTCAGATGTTGATCATGTCAAACCCAGAAGTAATATAATATCAGAGGTCTAGTTAAGTCACTACTGATACATAGGCAATTTATTCCGAAAAATAAACTTGTATTCATTTTCTGTAAGTTGCTATCTCATTTTATCAATAATTAATAGAATCCATGTCACCGTTTAAACAGTTTAAACAGCTCTTCAAAGACATTCATATTATGCCATTTTTCTCCAAAAATGTTTTGACTTGAAGTAAAAGATGAACAGGTGTATGATATTGTAGCTGTTTATTATGGCAATATAATATTGTGAATTATTGCATCAGAACTTGAAATACAAGAACGGTTAATTGATGTGAAACTAGCAATTGTATATTAACCGACCAACTTCTTCATTAAGAAGAATAGTCAAAACTAAGGCCATTTTTACTTTCGACAGCTAAATACACAAATATTTTAGGCAATTCCAATTAATAGATTTTTGTTGAACTTGTATATTGTAAACACCATTATCTAAGGTAAATCAGTGTGAAATTTGATCAATTTTTACCGTCTATAAAAAGAGGGTTTTCATGGTTACTACCCTTCTCTCCTGTGATACACAATGAAAGTTCAATTTGTAACATTTAACATCATACCAAGGAATACATTTACTTTTAACAGACCAAAGACTTTTAATAATGCTTTGGGGTTATCTGAATGTGTAGAAACTAGTGTTGAGAAGATTGACTTATAAAAGAAAATTTTCCTTAAGAAATAAATACATATTGTTACCCCACCCATCTTTCCATTGATTATCTTTTTAGAAGCAATAGAAGTGATAAAAATGGCTCAAACAGTTGGAACCGTCCAATTCTGGGGTTGATATATAAAGACCCTCGCAGGTCATCGAATTATATCAAAATAGTAGGGTTATTCAATATATGTTCAATATTTTGGGTTCATTGGTGGATTTGTAAGGCCTATTCAAATGACTTTCACACCTCAAAATGTTTAAAATTGGGCACTAACCCATGTTTGATGCAACATTTTATACTACTCAAATTAACAGAGGTAAAGATGTATTAAATATACTGAGGGAAAAAAGTTTAGCAGTCATTTAAAATGGGGTTTTCCATAGACGATCTTTGAAGCATTTGATCTTTAAAATTGACAGGTTCGCAAACATGTCGGTTGATTAAAAATGACCTTATGGCTACCAGCAAGTGGTCAAAAGAAACAAAATCCAACTTCTTAGTGAGGATTTGATCTGCTGAGCCTTTAAATTTTACACGTTATTCAATTGAAAGGTAGTAATTTGGAAAAATACGATTTTCATCTAAAACTGTATGAAAAAGGTGAACGTAACATTTAGTTTTAAACCGCTTTTTACTTTCTTGCTTTTGGATCTAAACATTTGACAGAAAATTGAAACTTTTATTCGAAAACTATTTGCACTATTGCCAGATAAGCTGTTTTAGCAAGGGGGCATAAAATTATACTTTACATTGTGTGAAATGTCAACCTGTTAATGTCATCGTACACGCGAACGTTTGTCAACATATATATTTGACACTATGAAAGGACCTCGGACAGTTTCCTATTCAATCTGCCCAAATTTTGACAGCCTGTGGCTAGGATAATGCATAACTGACAACTCTAGTTTTGTGCTTAAATCAAGCCCTTACATTTAGTGAAGCTAGCAATATAAAAATATTTTGAAAATATTGCATAACTATGCCAGGAATTTAGGGTTTAGGGGGTGGGGGTAATCTTTGTGACCAAATTTCAATTCACAGAAAGTCAAAGATTCGTCGAGTATTCACCTAAATACATGTAAATATTATGTTTGCGGCATAAAAATTGAGACGAAAGTGATGCGTTTGCATAAAATTCGGGTTGAGAAGATTACATTGTTTCATCTAAAGAAGTGTGCTGGCAATGACTTTTGACTATTACCTGTAATGTTTCAAGTTCATCCAGTTGACTTGTGCACTGAGGTGTATCATATCTGCATACTGTATAAATCATAGTCTAGATAAACACAGATGTTGAGCGTAAAATCGTTAATATTTTTCTTACACATCAGATTTTATCTATAATTTGGTGCTTAAAAGAACCGTCTCATTGAGACGGTTCTTTTGAGTACCCACAAAATATGTTTTGGTTGAGAAATGAGACAATTAATTACTTTGTAAGCACTCATAACTAAAGCTCTGATACATGCCATTTACCTACAGGTCTTTACAAAATAAGTTTCTAATAAGGTTTTATAATAAAGCGTTTTTGAGCATTTTGACATAGTTCCCCCCCGTGACCAATCATGCCGTTTTTATATGATGTGTGAGATGTAAAACTACAACTGTATGCAAAAGGATTAGTTTGGTCACGGGGGGGAAAGCACTTCAGTAAAACTTTTTCTATTTTCTATATGTTGAATAGCAAAATCAGAGTTTTCAGCCTATATTTTTCAATAGGTACTTGTCCAATGAGAAAACGGCTTTTGTGGATAAGTCGAGGATTGAACCTACTATCTTTCTCATAGAAAAAATATCATTTTCTTTGAAACTTTTCTCAGGTCATTTTTATGGGCAATCCTTCATTAAAACTGTCCGAGGTCCTTAAAAGTCCTACATGTATTTCTTCTAAACTGTAAATCCTCAAAAGTATATTGCTAAAAAATTTTCCCTCAGTATATCTTGTTTTTGCTTTTACTAAAATCTGATCCTTAACCCGTAGAAAATTTGATTTTCGGCCAATCTTCGATGTGAATATTAGCATTAAGGGGCAATAACTCATGTTTGAAATAATAAAAATGAGGCAGAACCAAGATTTGGCCTACAATTTGACATAGTAATGATTCAAAACAGCTTTATTCAAAGCTAAGTTTTCAAGTAAATGAGCTTTTACTTACTTTACTGCAGTTTTCCCATACAGAACAATGGTAAAATAATAAACAGGGGTAGTAACTGTTAACTGATATATGTATCATAATTGCGTTTGGCATACCAATTCCATTTATATCAGTAAGGTTCAGGTAAATATGATAACATATATTGAAGATATAAGGCAAAATGTGTTTAGTCATGCAAGAGTTTTGGTTATTGGTGTCAGTAGTGTCCTTAACAAGAAAACGTTGGTACGTTTCTCCTAAATATGTAAAGGGAAAACGACTATAACTTCCAAGCCGCCATGCAATTCAATGGGTAAAAAGGCTTAACAATGTTGTTACAGACCCTGACGCCCCTTGTTCCAAATATTTCAAATTGGACCATTATTTTTTAATTATATGAAAATGGTAAGTTATTACTATATATGTATTGAAAATAATTTTTCCTTGCACCCTGGCAGTCAGGTTTTTTTTCAGACAATCTCATTGGTTAATATTCGTAACCGGTTGTCTCGGCTGCTGCTGATTGACTGCGGTGATGCTATCGTTGTTGATTCATTGTTTGATGTTGCTCCTATGGTATGTGGGGGTGGGTATGTGGGGTCGCGGTTTTGCAATGTAGTGCATGTTGCCCTTTCTAGTTTCACAATCATCTTTCTGATGAAGAGGGAGCTGGTTGCTTTACTAATATTGAATTTTCACTATCGTGTGGGTACCTATGTTCTTCTTGTGGTACCGTCGGGATGGTCTTCTTATACTTAACCTTGTTTTGTTTTTTTTAATATTTGTAGAGGGTCATCCAGACACAATTTGTTCCAAATAATAAATATTTTTGACAAGAGCGCGTTTTAACCTTTTCCCTTATATGTATAGAAAACTTCGCCGGCTCCCTGATGGCAATTCAAATTGGTGGAGGGACTTACAAGGATTTTTTCTTCATATTTTTAGGTGTCCACTACATATAAAATAAAAGGGAAACATACTACACCTGTGCGAGGTCATGTACTTTTGTCGAATTTATTTTAGAGGAAAGAAAAACATTTTTCAGTTGTGGATAGTGTTGTGTGTAATACTTACACCAACGCAAGACCTTTTATATTTATATAATCGAAGACCGCTTTTCCCGCGAAACGCTGATTTTTTTTCAATAAAAATTCAATGCACAAAATTGCCTGACCGCCGATATCAACCTTATACTTGATCTGCCCTTCTGTACCAGTGTGCTGTTGGAATACAGATGCATTTCACAGATAATTTCATGAATGAGCTGACAAATTGTTGAAAAAAATACAATTTGTGAAATGACCGTGATTGTTGTAATGTGTAAGCATCATACGTACAAGATATGATATCTTTGCAATTTGTAAATGTTTCATCGTATATGCTTTTTATGCAGCTGTATCCATTTAAGTTAATCTCCTAGCATCTAGCTGAACGATAGCCAAATCTAAATGCACACTCAGTGAAATCGAAAGAGACAAAATCCGAAATGAACTGAGCCTTAATGTTCATCGAGGAAAAAGACAACAGAAAATGAAAAATGAAAGAAAGTACCAACCCACTTTAAGATTAGGGTAGTTATTTTAATCATAATATCGATCCCGGCCTGATCCCATACTTTCGTGGAGATTGATCATGAAATAAATTTCTATGGTCATTCTCCTCCCTTCTGCTGAATCATTCACGAAAGGTTGTTATCAGTTACAAGCGAAAGTATGTGCACGAATTATTGGTTAACAACTTGTTCAAGCTTGTCTAGGAAAAAATGTAGTAAGATGAACTGACCGTCCCGCCATGGCCATAGCTGTTGACATGGGACGTAAAGCAACAGCAAAACAAACAGATCAGAAAATCATAAAAATGTATGCATCATTTCTTTCGTTCAGTCAGTATATTTCGCCTAAAAGAGAATTCCCCCTCATTACTCTTATATCAGGGGTATAGGCGTATAAAGCATAAACATTCAATGGAGAACGTGTGTATGGTAAGTAGTTATATAATAGTTTACTCCTAAACTTGTTTGGCTCAGTAGTTTTCTTTTACTTTTGATCATTTATTTAAAAAAATTCTAAAGTATTGGAAGTTTGATAAAAAGCAGAAGTACGGAGACTTTATGCCAGCTATCTGAGTTCTGCAAGAAAACCGAACATGGCTCGAGCCGGCACTTGAGCACATAAGAATTTTACACTTTCCATTTACAATTAATAATATGAATAATAAAATGCTTCCAGACAGGCAAATAATGTCAAACAACGTCATATCAACGTCGATGCGAAGTCGTGACGTCTTATCGAAGTTGATACGAGGTTGTTTGTTGTTTCATTTCAACACATATGTAAAGAAATTAACAATTATAGAGATTTGGACAATAACATCACCAAAATAAGCCAATTAAATCTTGCCTGGTTATATAACTTTACTGTGTGCGTGCGCGTGTGGGTGTTTGTTTGTTTGTTTTTGTTTGTTTGATTCTTTACGTCCACTCAACAATCTTTCAGTTATGCGGGACGGGTCTTCCTGGGTTGAACCAGTACTAAGCTAGGATAAATGTGTCTTGCTCAAGGACCACAACGCAGTGACGCCGGTGAGGCTCGAACCCGCGGACCTTCGGTCTCGAGTCAAGCACTCTACCACTGAGCCACTGCGCTCCCGCGCGTGTGGGTGTGTGTGTGTGGATGTGTGTCCTGATACTATGTTACAATAACTGTAAGAATCTAGAGTGAAAGTGTTTCGCTGATAAAATAAAGTTTAGCCCAAAGGTGCATTCTGATGCAGAGATTCGGTGGTTGCCAGTTCATCAATATAGGTTGATTTTAATGTGTGTGAAGGTTTTCAGTTTGGTATCAGATCAAAGGGAGTTTCCATGAAATGTGATACAGTTAAGTATGTCTGTATTGAGGGCCACATGTTAAGATTTCAAAAAAATAATTACATTTCTTTCTCTTAAGATCGATTTGTCTTAGCAAACAGTGTAGATACTGATGAAATGCTGGGTCTTTAATGTTTGGCAAAGTACCAGGTCTTCAAACTGTCAAGAACGACTATGTCAGTAATAACAAAAGTAGTTTCCGTTTTTGAAAAGGCAACTCCTTAAAGAGTTATTTAGGGAGAAAATAACGCTGTCATCGTGACGAATCGAAGTATTATGATGGAAAAATATACCCGGTATAGAGCCAAGTCGAAGAACTCGGTATGAGCCATTCGTCTAACAATGCGTCTGTCCCCGCCATCTAGCAATGCAGATTCGACTGTATCCCGGACTGTGTCTACCCAATATATCCTTCGACTGGTCCCTGACACGTCAACATCGATGGCTACTGGAAATGCCAGACCTTTCGATATTATGACCTCCCTGTTCTGCCCAGTCAAGGAGGCTCGTTCAATCTTTGGATAATCAGATATATCGCTCCAGAATATGAACCTAAAATACCAAAGGAGCCGTGACACATGTTTTCCAGCAATGTGGCATTTTGACATGTGTAGACTCAGACGAGCCTGTGAAGCCTCCTTTTAAGCTTAGAAACTCCAAATGGTGTTCAGTAAGTAGCTTAACAATCATAGAATACTCAAGCGACTAGCAAAGGCTCTGATCAGACTGCACGTGTGCGCATGCTGATCTGAGCTTTGCTGGTCGCACATACCACATTGTTGGAAATCTCATGCTCATGTTGGACATTGTTGGAAATCTCATGCACTGGCTCAAATATTTTACATTAAACCTTTTCAGACCTTTCCTAATACTTTCCATAAAGTTACATACAATAAAGTCAGAATGGGTCATTGAATATATTGAGGGGTCACATGTTATAATTACAATAATGTTGTATTTGTATCTCTGGAGCTAGATTTTGTCCTAGTAAACAGTGCAGACCCTGATGGAATGACACATACTGTATGTCTTTTGGGTCTTCGCCGTTGGCAATAGTTACCGTTAAGGGATTAGAGCTATTTTCTCTGCCCTTTTGGTTTCAAATGCTTGCAAGCTGGCGTGTGCAACAAGCTGTCCAGGGCAGTTTATCTTGTCCCCACCTGCAAAACAAAACTTAATTCTATATGCTCATTACTTTTATTTCAAACTATCTGAAGATGTATCAATTATAATTATAATTCAAGTCAAACTATGTTGTTTTCTATGTCGCAAGGTTTCATACGCTTGATTGCAGGGGTGGGATGAGCTATCCAGGGCAGTTTAACTTCCCCCCCCCCCCACTAACCTGGGTGTCAAAAGTTAAAATTATTTTGCTCATTCTAGTTATTTTGAACTATGTGGATGTGATAATTTATCAGTTATAATCTTAGTTCAATTCAAATTCGATGTTTTTTTGGTTGCACGGTTTCATGCGCTTGTCTGCAGGGGTTGGGGAAGCTGTCCAGGGCAGGTTATCTTGCCCCACACCTGCATAAGAAAAGTTAAATTTTGGATGCTCATTCTACTTATTTCAAACTATATAAATATGAAGATGTATCGCTTATAATAATAATTCAAGTCAAATTGAGCTTTTTCCTTCGTCGCACGGTCTCATACACTTCGCAATATGGGTGGGGGCAAGCTGTCAAGGGCAGTTTATTTTGCCCTCCACCTGCATAGCCAAAATTAAATTTTGGATGCTCATTCCATTTATTTCAAACTATCTGCATGTGAAGCTTTATCAATTATTATCATAATTCAATTCACATTCGTCTGTTTTTGGTTGCACGGATTCCTACGCTTAGGTTACAGTGGGGGGGGGGGGGGTGGGACAAGTTATTCAGGGCAGTTTATCTTGCCGACCCCACCCCCCAACTGCATAATAAAATTTGAATTTTGGATGCTCATTCCACTTTCTTTTAAACTATCTGAATGTGATGATTGATCAATTATAATCATAATTCAATTCAAATTCTTTCTGTTTTGTTGGTTTCACGGTTTCATGCGTTTTTGCAGGGGTGGGGGTAAGCTGTCCAGGGCAGTTTATCTAACCCCAAACCTGCATAAAAAAGTAATTTTAAATGCTCATTCTACTTATTTAAACAATATTAATATGAAGATTTATCACTTCGAGTAATAATTCAAGTCGAATAGAGCTTTTTTCCTTGTCGCACAGTCTCATACACTTGGCAGCAGGAGTGAGGGGTTAGCTGTCCAGGGCAGTTTATCTTGCCTCCACCAGCATAACAAAAGTTAAATTATAGATGTTCATTCAACTTATGTTAAACTATCTTAGTTCAATTCAAATTCAGATGTTTTCTTGGTTGCACGGTTTCATGCGCTTGTCTGCAGGGGTGGGGGCAAGCTGTCCAGGGCAGGTTATCTTGCCCCACACCTGCATAATAAAAGTTAGATTTTGAATGTCCATTCCACTTATTTTAAACTATCCTGAATGTGAAGATTTATTAATAATAATCATAATTCAATTGAAATTCAGCTGGTGTCTTGGCTGCACTGTTTCATGTGTTTGTTTGCAGGGGTGGGGGTAAGCTGTCCAGGGCAATTTATCTTACCCCCCACCTGCATAAGAAAAGTTAAATTTTGGATGCTCATTCTATTTATTACAAACCATATAAATATGAAGATGTATAACTTATAATCATAATTCAAGTCAAATTGAGATTTTTCTTTGTCAAACAGTCTCATACACTTGGCAATATGGGTAGGAGGTCAAGCTGTCAAGGGCAGTTTATCTTGCCCCCCCCCCCCACCTGCATAACCAAAGTTAAAATTTGGATGCTCATTCCACTAATTTCAAACTATCTGAACATGAACCTTTATTAATTTTAATCACAATTCAATTCAAATTCTGCTATTTATTTTTGGTTGCAAGGATTCCTACACTTGATTACAGGGGTGGCTATCCAGGGCAGTTTAACTTGCACCCACTTACCAAGACGTCAAAAGTTAAATTATTTTGCTCATTCTACTTATTTTGAACTATGTGAATGTGATAATGTATAAATTATAATCTTAGTTCAATTCAAATTAAGATGTTTTCTTGGTAGCACGGTTTCATGCGTTTGTTTGCAGGGGTGGAGGACAAACTGTCCATGGCAGTTTATCTTGCCCCCACCTGCATAATAAAAATTAATTTTTGGAGGCTCATTCCACTTATTTTAAACTATCTGAATGTGACGATTTATTGATAATAATCAAAATGCAGTTCAATTTCTGTTGTTTTCTTGGTTGAACGGTTTCATGTGTTTGTTTGCAGGGGTGGAGAGTAGGCTATCAAGGGCAGTTTATCTTACCCCCACCTGCATAAGAAAAGGTAAAGTTTGGATGATCATTCTACTTATTTAAAACTATATAAATATGAAGATGTATCACTTCTAATAATAATTCAAGTCAACGCGAGCTTTTTTTCTTTGTCGCACAGTCTCATACACTTGGCAGCAGGAGTGAGGGGCAAGCTGTCCAGGGCAGTTTATCTTGTCCCCCACCTGCATAGCCAAAGTTAAAATTTGGATGCTCATTCCACTTATTACAAACTATCTGAATGTAAAGCTTTATCAATTATTATCATAATTCAATTCAAATTCTGCTGTTTTCGGTTGCACAGATTCGTACGCTTGGTTACAGAGGCGGGGGGGGGGGGGGCTGTTCTGAGCAGTTTATCTTGCCACCCCCAACCTGCATAACACAAGTTAAATTTTGGATACTCACCCCACTTATTTCAAACTATCTCAATGTTCAGGTGTATAATTTTATAAACAGAATTCAAGTCCAATTGTGCAGTTTTCTTTTCCGTATGGTTTCATATGGATGACTTCCATGACGTAAAGCTTTAATCCGTTGATTGGTACCTGATGCTTGTCGTTGGCTGGGCCCATCGTAGCTCAACTTGCCCCCACCCCTGCAACTAAGCATACTGAACAATGCAACAAAGAAAACAGCCGAATTTGTTTATGTTTATAAGTGATACATCTTTACATTCAGATAGTTTAAAATTAAGTAGAATTATAAAAATAATTTTACTTGATACTCAGGTAGGTGGAGGGCAAGACAAACTAGCCTGAACAGCTTGCCCCCACCCCTGCAACTAGCATACGGGGCAATGTGACAAAGAAAACAGCTGAACCTGACTTGAATTATGTATATAATTGATACCTCTTCACATTCAGATAGTTTAAAATAAGTAGAATTATCAGAATAATTTTACTTTGATACCCAGGTGGTTGGGGGGGGGGGGCAAGATAAACTGGCATGGACAGCTTGCCTCTATCCCTGCAACTAAGCATATGGAGCAATGTGACAAAGTAGACAACTGAATTTGACTTGAATTATGTTTATAATTGATACATCAATCCGTAAATTAACAGACCTATGTGGCAGCCACACACCAGCTTAGATAAAATTTAAGCTTAAAATCACTAAATCTTGATATTTTTATTCAAGATAATGTTTAATCATTTGTTAGATAGTTTTACCAATATAAACCCCACAGGCATCAATTTCTCACTTCATGACTTATGCAGGATTTTAATTCATTAAAATGATACATAAATAACAAAATGACATGTATCTTTTTTTAACTGTGTTGAGCAGGGGGCAAGATAAACACGACTGGACAGCTTGCCTCCCGGGGTGAAGATAACCAGGGTGGGCCAAGCTCTTCATGGGTCAAGATAAACTGGGACACCAGCAGAGTCACTGTGTTTTGTCCTTGAGCAAGAAACTTTATCCGTTGCTTAGTATTGCTTCAGCCCAAGCAGACCCGTCCCGACATGACTGAAAAACTGTTTACTGAGGCTTTAAGCATCAAATCAAGCAAGCAAACAAACTACCTATATTGTTGTTCATTAAAATCAATTGTTAAGGGTGAGGCAAGCTTTTAAGTGAAAGCTTATGTAATCTTTCATTCTCGCATTGGCTAGTGCGTTCTAGCGTATGTTGATTCAGATATTAGCACACAACTTTTATTTTATTCTTTAAGATTCAGAAAAAATGTACATATTTTTTTACAGTTTAGTCATTAATAAAAATACAATATATTTCGTACAGTAGATACTCTGACAGCGTTTTTTGTTTACGTATTTATACTTCAACTGCTTTTACAGAGGGTCCTGATTGTTTATTCCAAGGGAAACTTAATTGTTTAGGGTGTGGGTCCAAGTATTTCCAGGAAGGGGTCCTAATGCTTGATCTTATGGACACTTATAGCACTTGTGATTTCCCAGTGGGGGTCTGTACCCCCTTCCTCCCTCTCTGGATCCGCTCATGAGATCCGCTGGGAAAGAGTCGACCCCTTGGCTCTCGTTTGTGATGTCTAATTGTGTCTTTGTCACTTTCCTATGTGGTATCCTGGGTCAGGTGTGGTACTTGATTTTATTGATTCCTGATCTTTGCCCTCTTTCTTACTTGGCATCTACAAACCTCAAGCAAACATGTTTATCATCCATAAAAGTATTAACATTATAAATATTTCAATTCATACCATCTGATTTTAGTGTTCAAGGTCATATTACTGGAGTATAGCCCTTCGAATGGAACACTGTTTTTTGGCAATAGCATTAAACCTAAAATGGGAATTTTAAATTTAATTCGAAAAATATATTTTAACTAAACAACCCTAACCATAAATATTTTTTTGAAGTTTGTATACGTTTTCATAAATGCTGGGATAGGATAAAATTTTAACATTCTTAATGTTTTATGCCATGTTATATCAAACCCTAATATAACGTTTTAGTATCTTTTTGAATTGATCACTAAATTAGGTTTTTTTAACTATTCGTTTGAATATATAAACTAAATCACCATGCAAGATAGGTTCTGATATGCCTTGTTGCAGACTAGTTTTTAACCCAATGTTGTATTTAACAATTAAGACTGCATCTTAACACAGAGGAACCTGCAGCATCTTGGATGTGGGAACTGTTTGGAGAAGTTAGCGAGATGATCCTGAATACTTTTCATCATGAGTATAAGTATATTTGATCTCAATCTTTCACTTCAAGGTCATATTGGCAATTCAAAACCTCTGTTGTCATCTACTAACCATACGCAATCATTGCGCACAAAACGATTGCCCTTCATCAATAATTATAAGAGAAATTTTGGTTACAGTCCATAAAATGATTCTGAATACTAGTACATTTAAATTTGACATCTGACTCTGAGGTGATATTGGTGATCGTTGCCATTTATATACCAAAAGCAATCACTGTATCTAATATGAACACTCTACGGTGCAAAATGAAAGAAGAGTTTACGCAACAAGCTATAAGACAGCTTTTATGTTATTTAACATTAACCTTTGACTGCAAGGCCATAACGGATATCCAAAACCTTTGTTTTTATCTACACACCATAAGTAATCATTATAATAATGTGAACGATTGTCACCAAAAAAATGAAAGAGGAGTGTTCATTACCATTTATAAGACAGATTTTAAGTATAATTGGCATTGACATCTACACCATAAGCAACAGTTGTGCTAAATATGAACACCCTCATTCGACAAATGAAAGAGGAGTTTGCGTAATCAAATGTAAGTATATTTTACCTTTACTTTTAACTCCAGGGTCATATCGGTAATCTGAAATCCCTGTTTTAATCTACACATCATAAGCAATCATTGTGTTACATATGTACACTTTCCATCAAACGTTGTAAGAGAAATTACAATCCATGCAATCGGTTTTTAGTTCATTTGATCTTGATCTTTGACTTCAAGGCCATATTGGTGATCTTGAATCTTGGCTTTTATTTACACACAAAAAGCAATCAGTGTAACATTCTCCATCAAAGATTGTATAAAAGGGGTGTTTGCGTTACGAGCTGTACAAACGATTTTAAATTAATTTGACGTTGTACTCTGAATCCAAGATCACATTGGTGATCTGAAACCTTCCCTGTCATCTACACATTATGAGAGACCATTGTGTCAAATTTGCACTACGTCAATCAAAATGCCATGAGGTTTTGGCATTATGAGCCTTAAAAAAGATTTAAAGTATATTGGACCTTGACCTTGGACTGCAAGTTCATATCTATCTAAAATCTTAGTCATAATCAAACTACTATAAGTAGTCAAATATGATCACTCTAGGTCATAAATGAAAGAGGAGTGTGTGTTACGCGCGGTAAGACAGATTTTTAAATACATTCCGTTGACCTTAGACCCTAAGGTCATATCAGTGGATTGAAATATTGTTTATCTATGTCCATATCGACGTGTTTGTAAGTAAGAAAAGTTACAATATGTTGTTGGTACTCAAAAGAACCGTCTCAATGAAACGGTTCTTTTGAACACCTAAAACACATGTTTTAACTGATGGATAAGAAAATAATCGCAATTTTACGCTATTATTTTTTTTGTTTAACTTGCCCAATGATATCTATGCTTGATTCACACATACATAGTTTAAATATTCTAGCTTTTCTCTGTAGCAGAACAGACTGGTTTAATCATGACCTTGTGGGAAACCCCAAAGAGCCGAGGCCCAAGTGATACTTACCTTCCGATAGGATCAACTGCAAGGGCATATGGCTTGTCTAGCTCTTCTTTCACTAGAATCGTATACAGACTGGTATCTGTTATAAACGCCTCTCCTTGTTGCATAGCTATCCATCGAAATAAAGGATCAGTCCAGTAAACATTGTGTGAGGCCCAGTCAACCTTAACTTTTACGTAGCCACGTGATACGCCCGTGTGTATTCTTGTTACAGCTCTGACTTCACTGAACGAATTTTCCCAGTCGAAATGTGGAATTGTTTCCAGCCTTGCAGCAGTGTAGTCGTAAAAGTAAAATATTTTCCTGGAATAATCCATTGAACAGCTGGTTATCTTTGCTGACAGTTGGCTACTTTTGGTCAACTTGAAAGAAATACCATAGAGCGATGAGTTCCTGGCAAGATCATAGGGAGTTCCTGGTATCATGTAGACATGATGTGTTCCTTCTAATCCAGGGATGTCCGGAATCGATGTCATTATGATGCTGTTTTCATACGATCCTTAAAAAGACAAATAAAATTAGGTTTATTAGATATACCAAATGAACATATAATTTTATTGCTTTTATATGGTGTATTCAGCAATATTTACCAATACATAGTATTATAATTGTATAACAAATACAAATGTTTTAACAACTGCAAACTACATGCATGTTTATCTCATTGAATATCAAAATGACACAATACACTAAACATATAAATACAGAATTCCACATACAATAGATACACATATTAATATTTTACAAAGAATTAAATGTATAAAATATATAATTAAAACAATAAATGAATAAATAATTAATAAATGTAAATAAATGAAAAAAGATAGCTACATTGTGGTTTATGTCGCAAACGAGAACAGCTAACAAATTAAGACGATATTCCTGATTATGGAAAGCAACAAATCTGATCTCTGATTGTGAGTCCATTATACAAGGTATTCTTCTCTGATTCTGAGCCATACAATTAATGACGACTTCGAAACTATTTTCACTATCACGAAACAAATAACGTATAAAATACGACGTCGTTCTGACCTTACGCCAAAGATGCAACGCCAAATAATTTAAGTGCCAATATACAGGCTAAAAACCCTGTCTGTTTTTCCTCCTCAAAATGCTATAAATTTTGATTAATTTCTAAAAGAAACAATTTTCATACCAAATCTATCATTAAACGTTTTGTTTTCTTAATTTGTCCTCCTTCTCATCAATGCAGCATTCCTTCCCATCAGTGCAGCGTTCCTTTCCATCCATGCAGTATTAATCTTCCTCTGTTCAACGAATTCATGTGATTAACGCCTGTTCTGTAAGGGACACCAGATATTTTTTCGGATGCACATAATTATGCTGTCTCTGCAATAATAAATGATGCAGTTGCAATATTCCATCCGTCAGTGATTCTCTTCTCATTGGAATTGTGACAGTTCCATTGTGTTTCCCTTCACAAACTGGACATGCCTTATGCTGTATGCTGCAAAGTACCGTTTAGTCAATAAAGAATGCACATGGATTCTCATAAGTTTCTGATTGTATCTGTCTGACTGCCAGGTTATGCCATTCATGGTTTATGAGGCTACCGTTTGAACTTGAGATTCCTCCATTCTGCATGTTCTTAGGGTAAGTACCGATCCTGAAATGCTATATTCAAAGGTCCATAGATGGGCCAACATGGAAACTGGGTGAGTTTCTTTTGCAACTTTATATACAAGGAACCATTCTCAAAAAGTAAATGAGTAGGATCAGGAAATACCACAATCACAAACTGCAGACCAACTCACGTCACCGTGAGGAAGTTCGTGTTGCTAAAATAATTCTGTAAGAATGATTTTTGCTATCTCGAGCAAATCAACGAATGCTTTAAGGGCCCTTGTATTACTGATCTGTATTTGCCGAAAGTTTTCAAGTTATTCCACAATAATAGATATTTGTCTGCGCCTGCCTCGATATTTTCGACTCACGCTTCATAGGCAACAGCTGAATATCCTTAATTCTCTATTGCTTTGAGTGCGTTTCAAGATAAATAGTGTCTTAACTCAAGCAGCTTGTATTCTCCAGTTGCTGGAGCACTGTCTATCCACGCTACGAATACAGATTTCCAGCTTTGTTAAGTTATTTTGTCCTCGAAAATACTGGAATCTTTACTTGTTTCAATCCCCAAAGATCCTGTCTGAGCGCTGCAGCACCATAGCTGACGTTAGGTGGTTCTGTATATTTGTGTTGTACACACGATGCCAATGGCGTGGCATGTTTCTTTAGACATTCTCTACTTATAGCATAATTGACCATAGACTTATTGTCTGCTGCTCATTTGAGTATTGGTGCAGTAGTATTGCGCAATATGAAACCGTTGGCAAATGTTTGCATCTGTGTTATGGGTTGACCGTTGTTCGTATGTGTTTACCTCAGTAAATGTAGATCAAACAATGATACACTTCGTGAATTGCCCTCGTTTCAGTCTTTATACGTTTGCGCTGCCTCGTATGCTGAGCAGAATTCTTCTTCGAATTTTCCATTTCACACACCTTTCTTCCCCTTTTGAAGAAGTCCAAACAGTTTGACATGATTTCCATTATCTCCACCATACATAGGTTCAATTTCTTACAGTGTACCCGAACTTCGTGGATTTCAACATAACAAGTTCTTTTAGCGACAGCAACAGGTTGTTTTGCTTATACATGCAGTTTCCTTCTAATCGATCTGGCTTTATCTGTTCTTTGATGCATTTCTAATATTTCGGCGTCAAGGTTGTTGCATCTATCCGTTGTAGTTAATGCATTGTCTGGCGCTGTCATTTTAAACTTTTACTTGTTTTCTGTCTATTTCTCGATGATTATAAACCTCGCTCCGCTACCAATTTGTTGCGACCTATTCCCAATTTTGGAAAGCAGCAAAATTAACTAAGCTCAGATTGTGAGTTCAATATAAGTTTTATTCTTCTATGATTCTGAGCCCTGACAGGAAGTCAGCCTTCAAGTTCAAAACCAGCCGGTAGAAGAACAGCTCGTGCATCCCAATGGTTAGGCAGCAAATAGAGGGATATCTTGACAGATGTATACAAACCATCAAAGAGAGAACAAATCCTCTTTGGACAGTCTGTCCACATAAAGGTAGCATTATGTAGTGTATTTACTCAAATATAGAATGCAGTTGTATTTATTACCCCCACTGGCTTTTCGCGACGCTGGCGCTTTGGAAAAAACGAACATTTAAATTAGCCATGTATTTTTGTTAATTTTCTCAGGTGGTCCAGCCTTTCAGAATTTATTTTAAAATTGTCTATGACATTAAAATTGGCCTGCAATTATAAACCGATTCATTTGAACATAATAACACTGTTTTATTTTGCATACATTAAAATGTTTCTCAAAACTCATCCACCATTTGCATATTTAATATTTGAATATTCCATGTGTTCCTCCGCCATTTGCATATTTAATCATTTTGTAATCCAATTATTGGTTCTAAATTGTATAAATGAATGTTTGAATAGCTTTGTTCAATTTTGCAAGTGTATTGTTGGAATATGGCTTGCCTTTGGTTTGGGGTGTTTGTCTTTGTCTTACATCCATTTTAAAAGATGATTAATACCGGATCTACTTTTACATATCGCCGTTGTCGTGATTCCCCAATTATACCAAAGGTTAAAAAAAAAAACAGGTCCAGTCTATTTTTCTCTAGTTTCGCATTCATCCCTTGTATAAAAGTTCGCTTGTATATTCTTGCATTGCTTGTTGAATTTCTTTTTG
Source organism: Loripinus fragilis (assembly GCA_964019695.1). Classification (NCBI taxonomy): domain Eukaryota; kingdom Metazoa; phylum Mollusca; class Bivalvia; order Lucinida; family Lucinidae; genus Loripinus; species Loripinus fragilis. The sequence continues at coordinate 92,244,971 of OZ026523.1, forward strand.
TGCACACTTTGTGCCATCTTACTTCTGTTTGTTTTAGCATAAACTTCATTGACATGTGGTTTCTGCATAGCTTATTTCAATGTATATCGTCCATTTTCCACCCTATGTCTGCATGCTATTATTTTAAAGTGCATAATATACAAGTAGACCGTTTTTGTTCTTATCTGTATTGTTTTTGTATTTATCTGTATTTCTGACTGCATTTTGTATTCTTTTATAGCGCGTCTGTCTGCACTATTTTCTGGATACAATATAACAATTTAATGTAAACATGTCTCTTCACTTTTGAGCATCATGTCAATTTTACCGCGAGGTTCTATCTTATAACGCGTATTTGCATGATGTCGTTTGAAAATTATCACATATGAGACATTGATTTGAACCAAGGATAAAGTGCTTGTATGATTAAAATATGTATTTGTCTTGTTTCATTTCTTTCTTACCCATGATGCTTGCATATCGTGCTGGATTTTGTATGTCGTTATTGCAAATTGTGCGATGGGGCTCAAATGAGTTTGTTGTATCCTTTGATATCAGTCTCATATCTGTAACTGCAATCATAATCCTCAGTTATCAAGTATTCTCTTGGCTCTCGTTTATGGTGTCTAACTGTGAGTGTGCAACTTTCCCATTGGTATCTTGGGTCGGGTGTGGAACTTGATTGTATCGACTCCTGATCTTTGCACCCTTACCAAATACTTTTAATTCTCTATGGGCGTGAGAATTTTTGCACTTTCCATTACAGACTCAATAAAACTTAGTCTGCTGTATTTTTATATTATAGGTTCTCTCTATTTCTGAATGATCCGTTTTTCAGATTAAGTATCTCTTATTTACTTTTAATTTTTGCGATAGCATGCATATCCGCGCGATTTCATTGGTAAAGATCCACAGTTGGCGAAGAAATGGTCTATCATAACAATGATATAAAGATCATTTAGTGTAAGTAACCTCCCTATATTTTTAGCTATTGAAGGGGTGAGTGCATATACATACCATCCATTATTATTTTTATACTGTCCTAACAAAACTTTGGCTATAACATTAATGTATTGCAACAGACTGCATGCTTGGTAGTCAACCCAATCACGGTTGGCAACTTTGCTTTCCTCTTTAATCGCACGCCGGTGGGTCGGACTTCAGACTCTATGATGGTTCCGACTTAAAGACTTATCTATTGATGAGATGGTAGGGGCCTGATGCTTTGGCTGTTTGTGGGGCCCACCAGGGTTTACCTGTTGGATTTCTTTTGCTCCGGTATTCAGTTTTATTTACAGTTGAGTCCTTATCTTTGCTTTATCTCCTTGTTATATCTTGATTTATATGTTTTAGGAGATGATGCATTGATAAGTTAGGGGTCTTTCATGCAAACCAAATATCTATGTGTCTTGATCCACATCTGAATTAAGGGTGAGGTTGGCGCGCCATTAAACTGGTTTAAGCTCTCCAGTAAAATATTTTACTGACCGTTCCAAGGCGGTGCTTCTTTTTCGGATCTTTTATGTTTTTGTTCTGTCTTATGTTTGCAATGTCTTTGTGCGCGTCTGTTTATATGTGCTTTGTAGTCACCTGCTGGGAAAGGGCTGACCTCTTGGCTCTCGTTTGTGGTCTCTAACTGTGAGTGTGTAACTTTCCCATTGGTATCTTGGGTCGGGTGTGGTACTTGATTTTATCGACTCCTGATCTTTGCACCCTTACTTACTTTGAATTAAACAACAATTTTGATTGCAGATATCTAGAACTATGAAGTATATAAATAGTGTGGTAAAACGATGTTTCGCCGTATAGTGTAACCCAGTGATGATATCTTTATCTTTATGCTTTATCTCCTTGTTAGATCTTGATTTATATTTTTAGGAGATGATGCATTGATAAGTTAGGGGTCTTTCATGCAAACCAAATATTTATGTGTCTTGATCCACATCTGAATTAAGAGTGAGGTTGGCGCGCCATTAAACCGGTTTAAGCCCTCCAGTAAAATATTTAACTGACCGTTCCAAGGCGGTGCTTCTTTTGTGGATCTTTTATGTTTTTGTTCTGTCTTATGTTTGCAATATGTTACAAGCAAAAGTATGTGCACGAATTATTGGTTATCCGCTTGTTCAGGCCTGCCCAGGAAAAAGTGTGGTTAGGTGAACTGACCGTCCCGCAATGGCCATAGCTGTTTACTTGGGACGTAAAGCAACAAAACAACAACATAACAACATGTGGCAATGTTTTTGTGCGCGTCTGTTTATATGTGCTTTGTAGTCACCTGCTGGGAAAGGGCTGACCTCTTGGCTCTCGTTTATGGTGTCTAACTGTGAGTGTGCAACTTTCCCATTGGTATCTTGGGTCGGGTGTGGAACTTGATTGTATCGACTCCTGATCTTTGCACCCTTACTTACTTTGAATTAAACAACAATTTTGATTGCAGATATCTAGAACTATGAAGTATATATATAGTGTGGTAAAACGATGTTTCGTCATATAGTGTAACCCAGTGATGATAGAGGGCGTAGTGAGAACAACATGCTGTGAATTAACCAATCGGAAGGCGCACGGACTAAATGGAACGAAAGCCTGCCAAACAGGAGAGCTGTGAGCAACATTCAGACAACAGATCCCAAACCAGGAGGAACTAGGCTTCTAGACCTTTGGAGGTAGGTTTGAATCACTATGTTATTATTATTGACCATGTAATTATTTATTATATATCATTTTTACAACAACTGGCGCTGTGCAGTAAATCGGTTTGAAAATTAGCCATGTGCTTTTCTGCATTTTTCCGTGGGTGGCCCAGCCTTATGAATTTTGTTATTTAGATCTTTTTCGGTACGTCCGCTGTATTCTAATTTTGATTTGAAATTCTATGATTTGAAAATTGCATTTTAATTGAACATGATAACCCTGTTTTAGTTTTAGCGTTGAAATTTTTCGCGAATTTGTCCGTCATTTGCATATTCTATAATGGACTATTCCGTGTATTCGTCCGCCATTTCATTTGCATATTTGATATTTTCCGTAGACATCGTGAATTGATATTTCGCTTTGAATTTCATGAACGTTTGAATTGTTTCGCTAGATTTTGCAAATTTTCCATTGAAATATGACCTACCTTCGTTCTGTTGTTTGACTTCCGTCCGTCTAGCATGTATTTTATGTGAAGGTTATTACCGGAACTTCTTTTGTTTACACTTTTGTCCGTGTCGTCGGAATTACCCAATTTCACCCAATGCAATGTATTCACCCAATGCCAAAAATATCCTATGTCCGCTTTGATTTTCCTATTTTGCATTTTCCTGTTGCATATAGCGATTTTCGCTTGCACTTTCCCGTTTTATTTGCTGTTTCATTTCGCTCACTGCATGCGGTCTCACACTTATTAATTTATTTTTGCATAAAATGCGTGTGCATAGGTTATTTGAATGCATAACGTCCGTTTTTCACAATTTGTCGGCATATATCTATTTCAGGTGCATAATGTACTAGACCCATGTATGCCGTTTTGGCATTTGTGCGCATTCTTGTCTGCATTTTTTATTCTTGCATATCACGCTAGTCTGCCTTATTTTTTTATTAGTACAATGTAGGGACCCTCCCATATGACCAATATGTATTTTAATATGTCTTCAATTTTCAGCATCGCGTCAATTTTACCGCGACGCTATTCCAAATAACGTGTGTTTACATGAAGTCGCTTGAAAATCGCGTATATAAAGGCCTCAAACTGAACCCGTTGAACAATTTGCCATGATTAAATGCTTATTTGATTAAAATATGTATTTGTCTTGTTGTTTTATTTCTTGCCCATATTGTCTTGCATATCGTGTCATATTTTGTATGTCGTTATTGCTAATTGCGCGATGGGGCTCAGATAGGTTTTCCATTCTAGTATTGCAATCATCTTGATGGGGAAGAGAGAGCTGATTGCTTTGCTTAATTTGTCTTCCCGGTGTCTCGTGGTGGTTGAGCGGCTCTTCCTCGCGGTGCCACGGGGTTGTCTGCAGTTTGTGATTGTGGTATTTCCTGATCATACTCACTTACTATTTTTATCAGCATAATTTGATAGTATATGCGTGTCTGCCTTTTAATTTTGCGTTAGCATGCATATTCGCGCGATTTTCATTGGCGAAGAACCACAGCTGGGGAAGAAATGATGCTATAAAGATGCTTAATTGTGTAAGTATGTTTTATTATCCACTTTTCCCAATATTTTTTAAGTTAGTATACCACCCACAATTAATTTTATTCTGACCTGATAAACCACCTTTACATGATGAAAAGTTAACCTCTTTTCACTTCAATTTTCAATATCATTTACTTGCGATCTTTTGAGTGTCTGCTTTGGTCGTGTCATAAGAGCTCAGCGATCTGAGTTGTATGGCATTTGCCAATTCCAGACACGCATTATATTGCTTCATAATTTTATTCATTTAATGGCAATATTTTGATGTCCGTTTTCTGAGATTTGCATAATATCTCTTTGTAGTTGTATGTTATTTGCCAATCCTTGACATTCATGAAATTGCTTTCATTTTTAATAATCATAAAATTCATATTGGTTTCAGTCCCATGCAATTATGAAACTATGTGAATTTTTCTCATCATATGTGTCTGAACTTTATTTTGATACATTTTTCAAATGTTTATTGTGTTCAGCCACTTATCAAAATTTATAGTCTGTTTCTTGGAACCTCTCGTATGAGCTTCAAATTAAAGCCATTCGATAGATTCTATCGAACACATACTTTCTAGTTTCGAAATTTATAAGGTGTATTAAATGAAACCTTTCTAACTTATTCAAATTATATAAATCTATAGAAATTTGACATCTAAGTGTATACCTCTGGTTCTTTTTTTTTGGCATAGTTTGTTTTACACGGAAACATAATGTTTATTTATTGAACCAGATTTTGTCACCTTAATTGACAACCAATTCTTACATCAGATTCTATGCTGGCTGTTGCGAGTTCTTTGCAGCTGAATAGCCGTCACCGGATCTGTTGGCAAGACTTCATTTTTTTATTGTTTATCAGCTATATTTGATGTGAATTTTGGTAGTGCTCTGTGCTAGCCTAAGCCCTTAGTAGTTTCACAGGCATTGCCAATTCTGACAACATAGGAAATCATAGCTATGTCACAATCCATTAATCCATTAAACAAATCCTAGTTGATGTGAGTTTTGTGTGTGCTCTGTCACCCCCTCGTGGTTGCATAGGCATAGACAACTCTCACACCTCAAACTTCCATTCTTTCATCGTTGTTGTAACACTAGATTCATACTGCATTTACCTCAGCATATTTCATTTTTATGCAAGAACATTCAATGATTTGGTTCCCTATCCGTACATTTATTCTATAATATTTTATCATATTCTATTCTATTTTAACTGAAAATCATAGATTTAGCTCAGTTATAAGTTTTTATGATCTAAATGAGTCTTGGATATCTTGTGGATTTTCTACATTTCATATTATCCATATTTTATATTAATCCATAAATCTTTATTATAGCAGTGTTTAAAAATTAGTATAACTCATTTTCTATACTGCTGTATAAGTATGTATTATATTACTCAACTGTTTATTATTATTTCATTATCTAAACCTTGCTTAGATGTGTATACTAATTTAAAAATTATGTAAAATTAATTCTTATAGGATCATGCTATAAAATACTATATTGAGGTAATCACCTTGTAGAACTCCAATTATGTCATCAGTATATATTTTTGTAATCTTTAATTTAGGATCAAAGTTTCTGCCATTGATTTAATATATATTTGCCATGTATTATCTTGTGATGTATTTGATATGCTGTTTTCTACTGCATCACATGATCATGCTGCTTAGGAGTGATTTGTGATAGATTGATTGATTAATTTGTCACAGTAGATTTTGTTTTTGAGTCATTTCTGTTCATCGTGATTTGTGATGTAATGGCAGATTCTGTCTTTTGTTATTGAGAAGGTTACATAAATAAGTTTGAAGTGTTTGCTCTTGTAATGCGTACTTTTGAATGTGATTTTGATTCGTATGATATTTAAGTTTAAGCTTATCATCCAAAAATTGAATTTGATATTTTAGGTCATTGAATGGAAACTTATTCCACCTCCTTAGATGGCATTTAGTTTGTGTTAGTTTTATAAATTTCTGTCAGAACAAGTTTTTAAATTGTCCAAATGTTTATTTTGCTTGTTCTTTACACTTTGTAAAGTATACACACTGCAGTGAGATTTTTGTATATTCATCTTAAATTTGCTTCTTTGGTTTAATAAGATTTCTAAATTTCCATATTGAACAGTTTCAGTTGATGTAATGCTTTTGGTAAATTCCAAATCTTCAGGTACCCAACACTCAATTTAGCTCATTCCGTAATATTCTCAATTTGGCATGTATACCTTTTAAATTAGTAGTTTATCTTATCAACCCATTTAGTATATCTACTTGGTAATATAAACATTAGTTTATTATCCTGTCATATCAGTAATATCATAATCTTCATCATACTCATATTCTCATAAGTATTATCATATCTTAGATATTCAAATTTTCCAGGAACGATTGTTTCAGTATAGGTTTCAATTTTATGATCCTTATGACTCTGAAAGGTCCGGTGTCTGTCCCCATACTTTCAACCTAAGGATACTATTTTGATGTTTTTATTATGGCTCTGGAAGAAATAGCATCTTTCCTTGGTATTCCTAACATAGAGTAGGTTATATGGACCTTGATAATTTTTATTTTATCATCTATAGTGTTATATGTAAAAAAGCCATATCATTCATAATTTTTAATTTAAAGTTTTGCGGTGTGTCCCATCCTAAATCTAATATTATTAATATTTCATCGTTTTACGATATAGGAGAATTCTCCGGGTCGGTATGCTAAGGCATTTTAGTATATCGTCGCAGAGAATACCCAGTGGGTTTTTCTAAGGGATCTGTCATCAAGGGTACTATGAGTGTCCATGGAGAGAATTTATATTGAGGGGGAGGGGACCATCACCTTGCTTTAATATGATATCTTGGATATCAAGTCAAAATCGTCAATTTACGCCAATTGTTTTAATTGTATGTTTTAAAGGTGTAATGCCACACCAAAGAAGTATATGTAAATTTATCTCCATTTATGGAACTCTTTTTGAGTGAGTGATAGTGTATGTACATGTGTGCATGTTTGTTACATGCATGCATGAGCATACAATATGGCTCGAGATGCTGTGGTGCTGAGAATATTCCGGGTTTGCATTTTGGTTGTCCACAAATGCCGTATTGCTGTATTCAAGGCAGAAAACTGTCCAATACAGGAATACTGCATTCTGTATGCGAAATCACTCATTACCAGGAATGCTCTCACACAACCAAAACATCTCCGGAATGGATGTTGTTGTGTGATGTTGTGATTATTTAAATATCAAATTGTTCAATTATAGTGTATTTACACTATTCCACCATGTAAAACTCAAGGGGGTGGATTTCACAAAATAGGACAAATAGTGTTTTTCAAAAAACTTTAAGGGACATTTTTAACAAAGACTTTAAGAAAGGATTTAAACCCAGGCCAAGGGGGGGGGTAGTTTTTATGACAGATATTTAATGTGAGCCTTAGTTTTTCAAAAGGAGAAAGAGTGTGGTTAAATGATGTTTCGCCGTATAGTGTAACCCAGTGATGATAGAGGGCGTAGTGAGAACAACATGCTGTGAATTAACCAATTGGAAGGGGCACGGACTAAATGGAACTAAAGCCCGCCAAACAGGAGAGCTGTGAGCAACATTCAGACAACAGATCCCAAACCAGGAGGAACTAGGCTTCTAGACCTTTGGAGGTAGGTTTGAATCATAATGTAGTTATATATGTATTATCACAGCGGACTTCCTTCGGCCCTATTTATTATATGTATTTATTTTTACAACAATAGTTTAATGTTTATTGTATTGGATGTGAGGGTGAAATTGAATCTAAATATCATTTAATTGTTTTTCTGAGTATAGTATCTTCGGCTTCAAGAAACTATAGTCAGAATATTCAACACTTGCATGCGTTGCCACCATTTCAGCTTTACTTTTAGTTTTACAAAAACAGAATCCAAGGCTAATATTTACCTAGTAAAATATATGCTAGTGGCTTTGGTAATTATTTTCCGCATGCAACACCATCAAATTTTCTCGTTTCTGGGTTACTGAGTTATCAAATAATTTCAAGCCATGACAAAACAAAAATAAATGACTGTATGTCGAGCGAAGACTCAGATCAGCCTGGACAGCCGCTCAGTCTGACCAGTCTTAGATGTGCGCTTAGTGAGTCACTAAGGGCCAAAGCTTTCTTTATACGAACAGCAACGATTTTGATTAGACTTAGCTGATGAGTAAGTTGATTTGAGTCTTTCCGTGACACATATTCACATTGTTGTTATCCTTATGTTGTGACTCTTTATTCTGTATATCTTGTGCATATGACACATACAATTTTGAGAAATACAATCCTGTTTACTTCCTATTAAAGTTTTATCTGACCTATTAAGAGTGTCAGGTGTCGAGTGCCTTTTGAGAAAAAACAATGTGCGAAGGCCACGTCACGTATGGTATTATAGTTTGGGGTCTCGATCTCAGAATTTTAGACTTCAGCACATACCGATTTTCTTCCTTTTTATCAAATCCCAAAATGGCTTTGGAATAAAAGTAAGTAATGGTGCAAAGATCAGGAATCGATACAATCAAGTACCACACCTGACCCAGGATACCAATGGGAAAGTGACAAACTCACAGAAGACAGCACAAACGAGAGCCAAGAGGTCAGCCCTTTCCCAGCAGGTGACCACAAAGCACATATAAACAGACGTGCACAAAACATAGCAAACACAAGACAGAACAAAAACATAAAAGATCCACAAAAGAAGTACCGCCTTGGAACGGTCAGTAAAATATTTTGCTGGAGGGCTTAAACCAGTTTCACGGCGCCAACCTCACCCTTGATTCTGATGTGGACCAGGACACATTTGGGAAAGTGACAAAACACAACACACACGACAGCCAAGAGGCCAGCCCTTTCCCAGCAGGTGACCGTAAGGCTACAAAGAACAGACACACACCAACACGAAGCATAACTAACAAAAACGATCCACAAAAGAAGCACCGCCTTGGAACGGTCAGTAAAATACTTTTACTGGAGGGCCTAAACCAGTTTAACGGCGCCAACCTGACCCTTAATTCAGATGTGGATCAAGATACATAGATATTTGGTTTGCATGAAAGACCCCTAACTTATCAATGCATCATCTCCTAAAACATATAAATCAAGATATAACAAGGAGATAAAGCAAGGATAAGGACTCAACAGTAAATTAAACTGAATACCGGAGCAAAAGAAATCCAACAGGTAAACCCCGGTGGGCCCGACAAACAGCCAAAGCATCAGGCCCCTACCATCTCATCAATAGATAAGTCTTTAAGTCGGAATTATCATAGAGTCTGAAGTCGGACCCACCGGCGTGCAATTAAAGAGGAAAGCAAAGTTGCCAACCGTGATTGGGTTGACTACCAAGCATACAGTCTGTTGCAATACATTAATGTTATAGCCAATCTTTTTATAATGGGAAATTATTTTAATGAACTGCGCTGAAAAATGTCCAAATAAGTGGTGCATGTTCAAAAGATACATAATGTCCAAACAAAGGTAGCAGGACGTATCCTTACATCTGTTTTGAATCGTTTGGTCCACATAAGAACATAGGTACATGTTAATATTACATTTATTAGCGTATGTTCAATATTTAGCAACCGATTCCGATATGAATTAAAAGACAATACATTTTCCAAGCGACACATATTCAAGTGTGTAAATGAAGTCATTATCTTGATAAATACTTGTTTTCACTGATTATTTTAGTTATTGTTTTTTTGTTTTTTTTCTATCTTTTGGGGGGATGGGGTGGTGGTAGGGCGGCGTGAAGGGATTTACACTGTAAATAATCGCAATGGTCAGCTAAGGAGGGACGAGTTGTTTAGTTAAAGACGATGTAATTGAAAATTTTAAAAATAACTTACAGTGTTCGATGGCGAGTGCGAGGGAAGGTGCATTAAAATGACAATCATTTTGTGATAAGGTTCAAATGAGTCCAGATAAAATTTCTGTTCTGGTCTGTGATAAAATTGACCGATACTTTATCTGTGTTACATTCTTCCCTTAGAGCACTACTAAAGCCAGCGAGCCTTTTATACTATGCACAATAAGTTTATCAATATCTTATGTTTCGCATCTTTTTGTGCTCATTGTTGTGCAATATGGAACAGGATCGTAGGCAAATGAAACCACAAATTAACAGACGCCATTCTTTAAATATGCATTTGGGGAGAGTAAGAATTGCAGGAGGGGTCAGTAAGCAAACTTCACATCCGTTGTAAGTTATGCTAAAATGATAGGCATGTGATTTTTGTTTGGTAGTCTTTCATCTTTCTCATGCATCATACGCCTATAAAAATTGTGGTTATAAGACAGATGAGATAGAGATTTCATGCTGAAAATATCAGCTGCCATCAATGACGTCAAAACGTAGTCATCATTTGATTAAACTTCTAAGGTTAATTGGGGTTTCAATTCACTAGAAAACCATTTTTCAAAGACATCATAGGCTTACAATGTAGCTTATCTAATGGTTGGTTAAAACCTTAAGCTACTGCAAAATTGTGCGACGCATTTGCGAGATAACGACGACGTTAGAATTTATCTTTCGGCTCGTGCTCTATAGCCGTGAAGATGTTTCATTCAACATTATTTGTCTGAATATTTTTGAAGACATCAAATAATCCCACCTGTTAATGTGGTTCAAGACAACCGACTAGAACACCGTTTAAAGGCGATGATGTAAAAGCATTAATAAAAACGTCAAATTGTGAAAACTTGGTCCTTTATTTCTCTAGGAAAGTTCAGAAAATTGCAGCATTTGCAATGCTTTTGTTGGTTTTCAGTGACCAAACAATCGCTTGAAAATGATTTTGTCTTCCCCCAATGATAAAAAAAAATACCCACGTTACCCGCTAGTCTTAAAATTTGACGTCACGTTAGTTCGGTAATTCTGTATTTTTTAAATGGAAACTCTTGTCAGATGATCGGCACTTGTATCTTCATGACAACTTGAGATATGATGTGGATGGGCTCACCAATACAAAACAATTGCTAAATTTATTGTGCATAGTATATTTTGAGGCACTGTTAACTCTCATGTTTACATGAAATAGCAAATTATTTGTAGTTATTTTTATATATTTATAGTAGATGTCAAGATAAGGGACATTAAACTGCTGGAATGGATATTATCAAATCAATCCTAAATTTAAATGAAAAAATCCCTAAGTTTCATGTCATTTTAATCGAAAATATATTTTGTCGAAGTCTGCCAATATTCTGAAAATCAAAAAAAAACAAGATTTAACAGAAAATGGTATTTGAAGCCAAAATGATATATGTTTAGCTGAAATTGAATGCAACTACACATTAAAGCATGTATTTGATGACATTATATGATATTTTACCCATTACACAGCAAATCTAAGCTAAATATCATAATTACAAAGGTAACATTACCCACCCACTAGCTCTGGATAGTAAACCCAGCTCAAAATTTGAGTGGCAAAGTTAGCATATCTAAATAACAGGATTGCTCTGTTGTCTAAAAGCAACTCTTAGTCATCTCTATTTTTAAACTGAACTTTTTTGTCTTTATGATAATATGGTTACCATGGTTACCAGGAATCAAAATACTCAATTGAAATCATAAAATTGCCTTTTTTCAAGGGCAAGTTGATTTTTTTTTTAGATTTTTCTTTAATTTTCCTGTTTTGATCGGTACAAATAAAATTATTTGAAGTTACATTTTAAATCAGCAACATAGATAAGCCAAGTAGTTAAGGACAAGAGCTGCTCAAAATCCAAATAAGTTATATAGACAGCAATGGGAACAGAATATCAGAATATGCTAAAAGAAAATCTCAATTAGTTAACAAGTTGCCGTTCAGTTACATACTCTTGATTCATCTTTGATACATAATGCATAAAAAATAGTTGAAAACTTTAAAATCACCATTTTATTTAAAAAAGGGGTATAATTACCCCACCACTTACATAATATACCATATAAATTTCACAATTCTAATTTTTCATATCACTTTTTATGCCATTTTGCACAAAATCATAATAAAATGTTAAATGTAAGAGAAAAATAAAAGACAAGTCATGCAACTGGGCAAATTTTGACAACAACCCCAGGGCTTTACGTTAACTTTTTAATCCACTAGCCCAGCTGGACGAGTACCTTGAGAAATTTACTAGCCCTGACCTAAAATGTACTAGCCCTGACTTAAAATGTATTAATTTTCAAATGTACATGTATTAACAAATTGTACATTGTATGCATTAAAACATACATTTACTGAATCATTCCTGGATTCTTACTTAGGTCTTTAATATTCAATAAAAAAATTGTGACTACTCTCATACTGAAATACCAATGAACAACATTTATTTGAAAATCACTGCCCTGAAGTAGATTTAAAGATCTGAATGTGTCACCAACCATTTCAGCAGTCGACCAATTTGTGGGTGTCTACAAAGCCGCTTAAAATGAAAAAAATCCCAAATTTCTGAACTTGTTTTAGTGTCTTACCGTTGAAATTAACCAAAAATTTATTCTACGATGAATTTTTTTTTCTTTTAAAAACTTAAGGAACATTTAATTTTTGTTAAAAAGTGGTAAATAAAATTTTAGATTCTGGGATGAAAAAAAAACATTGTGACAGTCAATAAAAGAATTGAATGCATGTGCAAGCTTGTTAACACTGCATGTGCTGCATTTTGAAAGTTTTTTCATTCATGTTTTTATAACTAGCCCGGTCCGGCCACCAGGACCCAAAATTGACTAGCCCTGACCATAATTTTACTAGTACAGGTACTATAGGAACATGCTTACTGTAGAGCCCTGAACCCTTTACAAATGTGCTGTTTAGTTCCAAAGTTGGAATATTAAGGAATAAAATTTATTTTTTTTTTGTTTTCATCTACAGCTGCTTTCCAAAAGTTTTATAGATAGTGATTTTTGCCATAATTATTTACATACCCTATACCTGTTTGCGTGTTTGTTATAAACATATGCTTTATTTGATGTATGTTCTTTTCTGCCACTACACAAGCGATATATCTAGTTATAGTGAGTAACAATATTGATTGTTCTTGGAGATTTTTCGCATCAAGTTTTAACTTCTGAAAAAAGTTGTATATATACTGAACAAAAGTGAAAACGCTACACTACAATTATCTACATTATATGAGAAAGTATTGAGCAAAAAGTATTTACTAAAGCTTGATAATGTTGCCCAGACATCCAGCAAACGATTCGTTGAAATTCCACCAATTTGCCTCGTTTCATGTATGAGATATGCTCCTTTAAGTGTTTAAAGCTTTATTCACTGAAATTTGCTATTGCGCATGCGCAAATTAAAATTGTTATGCTTATCAAAATTGGTCTTAATTGTGTTGCAAAAAGACACAAAAAAACTGCTTAATCACTTCAAACAAGCTCAGAAATCAATTTCAAATTTAGCGAATTTGTAAAATATTGAAAATTATCTCCCTTTGACAAAAACAAATAGGGAATATTAAATGTTTGGTTATCTTCGATTTATCACGATTTTCGATAATTTTCTTTTGCCAAATCAGCCAGACCTCTCAGCACATTATTTCTAACATTTCTCGACTAGTAATGTTCTCATACTAAGATGCAACAACATATTGATTTTCCTATGGAGATTTCAGTGCTAAATTTTTAAGCTTGGCAATTTGAGTGAAAATCCGCATTTTAAGATTGCTTTTCTTAACGATTAAAACACTCTTGAGATAAGTACTTCGCTTTTCTGGTTGTCACATGTCTGATACACTTTCCATGCATTCTTGGTTTGCATAATTTTGTATATAGATGGCAAACAATTCAGGTGTAGCGTTTTCACTTTTGTTCAGTATATTTTTAGTAAATCAAAGTTGCTTATCAAAACTCTATTTCAAATTAAGGGCTAATAAGGAGAGCAGCAAAGAACACTTTGGTGGTCATCCAAAATGTCATGTGTAAAAAGCATTGTGAATATACTTTGAGAATTGAAGCTATCGAGTGGATCAACAATGAATCACTTGATTGACTTGGGTGTATGTGCACTAGCTGGCTTTACAAACTTTATAACTTAACAAAATGACTTTTTAAAGATATTTTAAGCGCATTTTTGGATGTTCAAAATTGATGTTTCATAGTAAGTGCCCTTAATTAGGTGAAAGACCAAAGGAACGTACTGCCAAACAGTTAGAATGGACCAAGTGGGTTTGAAATTGTAGTACGATTGGGAAATGTCATCTTTTAAGATGAATCCACACTCCATACATATTCTCATTGCAAACACAGAATGTCTGGTATCTGTAACACGAAAACGTTTATCAACATTGCATTGATTAGTGTGTAAAAAATCCACTGGAAGTCGTAGATAGGGAGCTATCTCATGACTTTTAAAGGGGTCCCCAACTTAAGCTTGTATATGAAACAATCACCAGTATATCATGAGATAGCCCCCTATCTACGACTTCCAGTGGATTTTTTACACACAAATCAATGTAATGTGGATAAACATTTTCATGTTTCAGATTTCAGACATTTTGGGTTTGCGATGAAAATAGGTTTGGAGTGTGGATTCATCTTAAAAGATGACATTTCCCAATTTTATACAATTTCAAACTCACTTGGTCCATTCTAACTGTTTGGCAGTACTTTCCTTTTGGTCTTTCTCCTAATAAAGGGCACTTACTATGTAACATCAATTTTGAACATCCAGAAATGCGCTTAAAATGTCTTTTAAAATTCATTTTGTTAAGTTATCAAATTTGTACAGCCCGCTAGTGCACATACACCGAAGTCAATCAACTGATTCATTGTTGATACACTCGATAGCTTTAATTCTCAAAGTATATTCACAATGCTTGGTACACATGACATTATAGATGACTACCACAGTGATCTTTGCTGCTCTCCTTATTAGCCCTTAAGTTGAAATGGAATTTTGATAAGCAACTTTTATTTCCCTAACCCTAACCCTAACCCTAACCCTAACCCTAATTCTGGTCAAGTGTACAAATTTGGATAAAATGTGCGGGTTTCTTCGGTCAGGCTATCGGAGGCTGTACCTATGCGACCGTTTTTTCGAGCAAAAAATGGCGGACGTTGTAGGATGCACCACACCAGAGGGAGAAATTTGAGAGGTAAATACATATTTTGTCTATTAGATTTAATAGATTGAATGCGCATTCCGCTTCCAATATAGATTTTTTCTTTAAATGTTTCTTGATTTCCGTTTATACATGTTTTATATTGCCGTTATGAATAAAAATGTTGCTGAAACGGCTGTTGCTCAGTAAAATTTGCCTGGGTTTGGGCCATTGAATTCACATTTTTGTCAAGATAAGATGTTTTTTATTTCATATTTTCTTCATGTTAAACCCGTGACATGAAGAGTAAAGTAAATATATCCCAAACATAATGCTATTTCTAAACTTAACCCCAGTTTTATGGCCATTTACAGACTGTACGCACACCAAAAGTTCCACTTACAGGGCGTGAAAACTGTAGCGTTTTTCGAGTTAAGGTGGATGGGTATTTCGAGTTATGCAACGCTTCTGGATGAGTATTCTGAGCATAATTTCTGTACGGGTAGTTCGAGTAGCAAAGCCTTCGCGATTCTGAGTCATACCATGTCTATCTATAGAGGCAGTCAGACAGAATGACAAACAAACAGCAAACTACGCTACTTCTACTGTTTTTATGCAGAATCAAGACAATTTACTGACAAGATAGTTCACTAACAGAATAGATACCAGTTTACTGACAAATTTTATGGAATATCCCAATTCTTATTTCATTTATTAATGATATAATAAACAAAGGCCTGGTATAAAGTCAATTAAGACACATATTAGCTATTGTACCTCGATTTTATTGGACTTACACATGGCGTATGTCTTTAAAGCCACCATACCATTGTCTGTGCAAAAATATGTTTATATCACCAAACATAAAAACATAACTCATTGAAGGTATGATGGGAAAATATGGTATGCCTACAATCAATCTGCTTTGGTATTTAAACGGAATGCTTGTCGTCCTTGACAAACTACATCTAAAATAAGATATATATCTAACTATGTTGACATCAGCCTAGCTCCATGTATCCTTCAAATGTTTGTCCATTATTAAAAGATCAGGTAAACAAAAACATTTTTTAAAATCAACAACTGATCTTCGTGCCTAGAAATGTTGAAGAGAGGCTAGTCCTAACTCTTTATGTAAGTCACCCATTATTGATGATCCAGTAGTTAAACGCAACAGTAAAAATATTCTCTAATGTTCTATTAATCTTCAACACTGGCAACGATCACATTCAATTATTATTCTAACTAAAGTATATCTACTTATTACATTAAATCTAGCCTGGCTCCCAGCTGCCAAACATTTGTTTAGTAAAACATGCATACCTTTACAAAGCGTTCAATCTTCAAATGGCTGAGTTTGTGTAGCACAAGAAGAGAAGTAACTATTACAAGAAAAATAGAATAGGTTATATGACATGATATCTAGTGGCAAATATGGAGCATATGATGGGAGTCAGTCCACATCAAATCATCCATTAATATTTATACTAATCATCAATTATTTCCCAGCCATATGTCATTGAGCATAATGCAAATGTGTTGATGAACTGTCTTCAAAAGTATCAAGGAACTGGCTTCAATTCTGTCATTAAACTTTCAGGTAGTGTCTGAGACTCAAAATCTGCTATTTTAATTTAGGAGCTAAATATTTGAAAATTCAATTCACAAAAGTTTCATGCCTGAAAAGGTTTGACTGTATAAAGAGTTAGGCCTAGCCTTCTATAACACATCTTACTACGTCGTATGATCAAATTGTGATAGCAGTTTTTCAGAGGCAACAGACCATGTTTTACTACCCCATGTTTTACTATTAAAACAAAATTACGACATTTAAAAAAGTATCCAGATGATATATACAGTCTTTCTAACAGCTTGTTTGGGGTTTAAACAAGTATCAAAATAAATTGTTTGCTTCCAGAAACACACCTTTATATTATTTATGTGATTTACATTACATGTGCAACTACACCTTACAAAAACATTTATGTTTAATCGTTTCTTTTGTAATCTTCATAAAAATTATTTCTATTTTATGTACCTAATAGACAATTTACTTAATATTTCAAAGCTGCAAATAGCTTTTTTCTATCACACATACTTTTAGAATTATAGGCTGTTGAATAAAATGACCCCAAATAAAATGTTAATTTGAAAATAAACATGTACACTTTACAAAACCATCAATGAGTATTCTACAGATACATAAGAGTAAAAAGCTATAACTAACATAGTTTCTGGTGTAAAATATAATTTTGTTGATATGCAACATACATTACAGACTTTGAGAAATACTATATATATTGCTTAAAACCTTATATTTTATGTCATATAATACTTTATTTCATCCCCAATTTTTTTTAATGTGTTGAATTTATGACAAAATATCAGTTTCCTAAAATAAATATCAATTCTTTTCAAGAAACTATATCTATACACACTTACATTTCTGAAAAAGGTAAATATTTGAACGTTTTATATCCACAACATATTTATTCTGATTTGTCAAAAATTAAAGATTTTAAAACTCATAAATAAAGAAAAGGATAGCCCTTCAGTAATAGTAGAAAGATACATTTTCATTTTCTGTCAAAGGTATCAAAGTAACATATATAACCATATAAAATATATCGTAAGGTCCTTTGTTTGTCCAAATTGTTGTCAAAGACAGTATATAATTGGGTCTGAAAGCTTATATATGTTGGATGTAGATTTTTGTTATATTTATCTGATAAGAGCTAAGTTTAATTAAATTGAAAAATCTAATCTTAATCTAATCAATTGATTTTAAACAAACTGTATACCTAGTTTTTTTTTGCTGTTCACAATATACAAACATAATCCCTAACATGATATGGCTAGTTCCTTGTATATCTATTTTAATTTACGATAAGAAGACTGCCAATCACTTAAGATATACATATATGCAGATGATAACACATTACTTGTTTTAGCTTTTAAACTGATTTTAGTTTATTTTCAGAATAACTCATGGAAGCGTTTATCACACCAACTTAGTACTTCTGATCATTTACTTAGCTGATAACACTTTATAAGACATCCTATTTAGAAGAAACATTTCCCTAACTTCACCAACCTGAATATGCTTTGATTATAAAGCGATTATTACCATAGGGATAGGCATGTCATATGCCATGCATGGTGCAGAAACCATACCGATTGAAAAATCAGTTTCTTTTTCTTTTGACAAGGATTAATGTCTGCTTTAATGTTTCATTTCTTTTCATTTTTAAATTTCGACACTTTACTTTAAAAGACATATTTTAGGCAATTTTAGGAGATATGGGTTAGCTTTATAGTTGGTGTAATCAATAGCTGATATGCTATAGTTATATGTATTTTGGTCGCTTAAACAATGGGCGTTAGATCTTACTAAGCAACTACAATCGGTTAATATCAATTTTTTAAATCTAAATTGGGCTGTAGTCAGTGCACTCTCTTGCACAGAGCTTTGCTAACGTCGTTCCTTTGTAAACAAACGAAACAACCGTTGAGATTGAAAGTGCTGGACATGTGAGCGTATAGTCAGTGATAAAATGTATTATATGTATCATTCCTTATATAAAAAAGAAGCAAACATACACATTTCAGAGAGATGAAAGATAATCATAGAAGCATTTAAGAAGTTTTTGTGTGTGTGTTTTTAAATGCGCTTAAATATTTGATGAAACTCTCTGACTTGAAGTGGCGTTTTAAGTGATTACAGTTTTAAGTGATTTAATCAGCCATGCTTTATTGGAGTTAGTGCTTAGTTGCATTTTGTGTCAAATACAATATTCACCATTTTTCTCATCACTGCGCACTCCAATGACAGTAATTTACATAAATAAGTAGTACTCACTAATATAGTGTCATAAATGCATAAACTATTTCAATTAAAAGAAATTAAAGTATATAACAGTAAGAACAGTCTGCCTAAATTAATTAGTTAAAATTGTATTGCTAGTCATTTGCGTTAAATTTAAAGATGAAATTGATATGCAAGAAATAGGAATATTTTGATATTAAGGTTATATGAATTCCATTTTGTTCAGGGTAACATGGTACATTTTACTATTGCAGGGTAACTCCCAAACTATTAAAGAGCAAACAAGTTTATTTTGTGGTTAAAAATATGTGGTTTTAGAAAATCACAGTCTACAACTTCCTTATTTGGAGGTGTTGTGGCAGCTCATGGTCTAATGATAGTACTGCATTAAATAGTAATGTATTTGAAAATAAGTAACGTATATAAGTGTTATATCATATGGTTTATTGTTTAATCACATACTGACTGTTTTCTGCATTTAATTAAATGCTTTTATGACAAGCTTCATGTAGATATAAAAGAATTAAGTGTAGGTCACATATACAAAATATTGCAACAGAAAATGAACACTGAAATAATATGACTGTTTTTGAGTAATACATGTTTTCTAGGACTGTCAGTTCAAATGGTATGTTCTTTGTTTGTTTTTGTTACATGTTAAACACTAAAACCATACCATAAGAAAAAAACTTGAAAAAAAATTGATGTATAATATGTTTTTATATGATAAATTAAGAAATAGGAAAGACAACATCTTTTTTCAATTAGGATACCATTATATTAGGGGGTGGGGGTAAATCCATCCCTTCCATAAGGCATTTTTGTGTCTGATATGTCTTTTGTCTAAATATTTTATATTGCTTTACTGTCTTATATCAGTGCATAGATATAAAACACACATTTAAAGGGAAATATTTTTTTGAAAAGAACAGCAATAGATGAACATCATGTATGTATTCTCTCATTATCGTATTACCATTATGAGACACAGTGTACATATAAAGATTGCGACCTACAGAACATTTGCTACTGCAATTTGACAGTACAACGCGTCTAGCAATGTCGCAGAAGACCTCAGGATTAAGTTTTTGCAGTCAAACCTGATCTGGCAGGTCAGTTGTGCCAGTTCAAATACTAAGGCTCATACAGAAATCAGCCCCTGGTCTATTTATGACATAAACTGTTAGAACTATATCATAATACCAACAATTACGTGGTTGAATTTCGACAGTCATTCTTGCTAAATTTCAGAAAGAAGCATAGATTAAATAAAAAAAATGTGACTCTGCCTGTTGACTGAACATTACACAGCTATAAAAAGCATGTGAGCAGGATCAAGAAATAACCAAGGAACAGTCATAGTCATAACAATCACAAGACATTAAGAAGAAAAACAAAGTAAAGCCACCAGCTCTGTCTTCCCCATCAAGATGATTGCAAAGTTATTAAGGACAAAAAGCAATGCACAACAAAAACATGGACACAAGGGACCACAGAATGTGAGCAACAATTAACATTGAATCACCAGATATAGAACCATCCCTTTAGAACATTGTCAGACTGTAGCATAAGCCAAAGAGTGGGGGCTTAGATACATTTTACTGGTACCAAATATTTGCCCTAGATGTTGTTGTTGTTAAAACAAAAACTGTGTAGATGGCATGGAGGTTCTCAAACTATTGCAATGTATCATCACAGAGAAACCATTGAAGCAAATTAACATGCTCTGATGAAACAAAGAAAAAGGCCAACGAATCACAGATAGACTGGGCTACAGAAATGTTACCAGCCTAATGTGAGTAGACATCGTGCTTGGTCTATTTAGCTCTAATTTTTCATCAAGGTTCTGCTCAGAATACCCGTTCAATAATGTTGGTCTCAAAATACGCATACAGTAGCTTTATTTTGCTCGAAATACTCATACAATGGAATGTTAACCTTGCTCGAAAAACGTTACAGAATAAATGGAAAAAACAGTGTGGTGTACAGTGTATAAAATGATCAACACATACAAAATAAACTAAAAAGAGATAAATGGTGCGAATGACCATACACATATAGGTTCTAACTACGGATAAATCAGGTATATACTTTGTGATTTCAAATAAAATCTAGTGAAATTAGCCTCGCGAATCGGTGTATGTAGCTGTGTTTCACTGAGCAGAGAGAAAATACACTTGTTTTCGTGGCAAATATCGAATTTTGGGACAAACTTTGAACTAATTCTACATATGAGAACATCTCCAATCCATTATTTAGTACTGGCTAGTATTTGAATAACTGACACCAAGCTTATTGAAGAGTAATAACTGTTATTCTCCAGCCTGTGGGTATTCATGTCTTCATTTTCCGCCATTTTATGCTCGAAAAAACGGTCGCATAGGTACAGCCTCCGATAGCTTGTATATTAAATGATCTCAGTATATACCTCTCAAATGGTCATATTATGAAGACCTTTATCATGTCAAAGAAAGTTTACATTTCAACTGATTATATAAAGATTGCTTTGCAATTTTGGTTTCACACAATGAATTTATTAATTGAGAGAACCATTTTATGATGTCAGTTTCACAATTGAGCCACTCGACATATGAGTAGCATCATGAGAAACTCTGCAGATCAGGCGCACGATAACTTCCCAGCTGATCAGAGCTTTTGTTTTTGCGACAAGGAGAGTAAAATCCCTCTATTACTGTAGCATTTAATTTAAGTGTGAGGTTTTTGTCCTCCTTGCTGAGAAATAAAGGAAAGAAACTCATACATATTTATCAGAAGGGCATATCACAGGGTGGGTAGTCACGTGGTTTCTGTTAGGATACACTGTACGGAAAATGGCGGACTTCTCTCCACACCGACGTTTTAAGCAAAAGTAAGTTGATATATCTGCGTGTTTTTTTCATCTTTACGCAGAAAGTTATACACCATTTTCCAGCTCCCATTTTTCCCGATCTAACGATGCCAGGATATCCTCATAAAGCTTCTTACTTTGAGTACAGACTCTGTCACAAAATTTTTAGCGGCGAAGATCGGGCCTGAGTTTGGAAATAAGCTGTACGGACAACATTTGTGACAGAGTTAGTACTCAAAGTAAGAAGCTTAAAGATGATATCCTGGTAGCGTTTGATAGGGGAAAATGTGGGCTGGAAAATGGTGTATAACTTTCTGGGTATAGATGAGTAAACATAGAGAAATCTACCTACATTCGATCAGAATGTCCGTACAGTGTATTCGAACATCCGTACAGTGTATCCAAGCAAAAACCACGTGACTACCCACCTTGATATCAGCAAAGCGCCTGCTTGGACAAAGATTTATTATAAAGAAAAATGAACCCAGTATCCAGAAATAACAAGATATATAGCTGGGATAGATTTGCTGTGTAATTGGTAAAATATGATATATTGTCATCAAATACATGCTTTAATGTATAGTTGCATTCAATATCAGCCAAAACATATATGAGCCGCTGCATGAGATTTCCAACAATTTGACATTTTGACAAGTGTAGACTCGAACGAGCTTCTGCAGCCTCCTTTTAAGCTTAGAAACTCCAAATGTTGTTCAATCAGTAGCTTAACAATCATAGAATACTCAGGCGACTAGCAAAGGCTCTGATCAGGCTGCGCGTACGCGCAGGCTGATCTGAGGCTTTGCTGGTCGCACATACCACAATGTTGGAAATCTCCTGCACTGGCTCAATTATCATTTTGGTTTTAAATGCCATTTTTCTGTTAAAACATTTTTTTTTGATTTTCAGAAAATTGGCCGACTTCGAGGAAAATATGTGCTGCCTGGTTTCACCTATTTGATTTTTTTTCATTAGCAGCAGACAGTACTTGGCTAATGCTTTTATGAAACGGGCATGTTGAGAAGAGTAAGGGGTCGATTTTTCTTCTTCAATGGACGTAAGCTAAAAATACATCAACTTTCAAGAAAATCTGAGACATGTTATTTTCAACTTATTTTGTTGCTTATAAATAATCACTCTAAAATATAAAGCTTGGCTCATTCAATTATACTTCATATGAAATTTGACATCGATTGGCCAGCTGATTTCTGTGAGAAATACGTTTGCAATTATTGAGAAAATGTAGATGGACAGACGTACCCTACCAGATCTGCAATATGGACTGCACTTGGGCTGTTAAATTCGACCCACATCGTATGCACCCCAGACTTTAAACACTCTGGGTGCAAACAAGAAACATTCTTGAGTAAACTTCCTGTCATAGATAGTAAACAATTTGATTAGCAGAAAGAAGCACTGTTAGGTACTCTCATGGGAAATACTTGTAATGTTTTTCAAATTTTGTCAACATGGTCGCTGTGGGTTGCAATTCTTACAAAAGTGTCGAGGGCATGACGTTGGAAATTTACAAGCTTGGACAAGCTCCAAAATCCAAGGTGGGGCCAGCCCCCTCTCCCTACACCTATTATCAAATATGTCCATTTGGCTCGTTATCACTCATTTAATCAAGCTGTGTAATGTTCTTTGTATTAAACGGCATGCCTCAATATTACTCTGTTACGAGTGGACGGACGGACAAGGGACATGCTCATTGGGGCATTGTTATGATATTAACTCACCCATGAGCCGTCGGCTCAGATGCGTTTAAAAGCTTTCTTTGCCCATGAATACAACATTTCAAAGCAAATAATGGAAAACTGATTAAATGTCATTCTCTATTGAATTGTATCTGCCGGGTATATACAATATGCCATAATACCCATTAATGTGTTTCAGTCAACAATTGCTAAACAAAGGACAGGAAGGAGGACAATAATCATAATACGGCCAATGATAAATTTATTCCTTGTTCAAAGTCTTGATAATCTGAACATCTGTAAATGCTGCTGAACTTTGACGAAAGTATTTATGTTCATGTTTTTCAGCAAGTGACACATTTTTCACATTTATACACAAGATAAACTATTAATAATGGCTCAAATTTTCATTTTGCTTACAACAAAGACTATTATGGAACATATTATTTATTTTCCTCATGCATTGAAACCTGGTCCCGATGTAATAAAACTGTTTAATGTTCAACGCAACTGAGTATACAATTTACACTGCTTATACAAACTATAATGCTGATAAAAATATTATTCTTGCTTTCAAATTCTTAGATGATGTATTATCATGCTAATATATGTTGTAAAATGTTTGAAACCTTAATGAAAGCCGAAAGCCGAAAGTGCTTAGTTTCTAAAATTCTTAGCACTGTTTTTTTTATTTATATCCTTTTATGTTATCTCTCAAATCAATCAAGCATCCTTTACTGGATCCAGTGCCACAGGAATGATATCTCGTTTGGTGCATTAGCCTATTTTGTATTCTATATAAAGTATTTAGATGTGTTCATATGCATTAATGATAGTAAGGTATACCCTGTGAAGGCTTCGTACACGTTCATTAAAATAATGTAGCCCTCATCAATGCTAGTGATTTGAGACCAATATTTTAAGCTGTGTATAAGCTCTAATGGGTAGTACATCAATGTGCTCCCCAGTAGCCTACCAGTCTTCAAGGAATAAACTAAATGTCTTTGTTGCAGTTATTGTAACCTAGGAATTTAACATAAAAATACTCAAAATCCATGCGTGGTGCATCGTTCTAAAGTTGGTCAGGGTGGTATAAAGATGTTTAATAGATTTTGGTTTGCGTTGATTCCTTACATCCCAGTTGTTAACAATAATACGGTCATGATGGCAGGTTTCTTGGATTGAACTGCTACTTAGCTGAGGTTAACGTGTCTTTGCTTTATCTCCTTGTTATATCTTGATCCATATGTTTAAGACAATGATACATTGATAAGTTAGAGGTCTTCCATGCAAACCAAATATCTACGTGTCTTGGATCCACATCTGAATTAAGGGTGAGGTTGGCGACATGAAACCGGTTTAAACCCTCCAGTAAAAGTATATTCACCGTTCTAAGGCGGTGCTTCTTTTGTGGATCGTTTTTTTAGTTATGCTTCATTATGGTGTATTTTGTGCTGTCGTGTTTGTTCCTTGTAGCCTTGTGGCCACCTGCTGGGAAAGGGCTGACCTCTTGGCTGTCATGTTTGTTGTGTTTTGTCACTTTCCCAAATGTGTCCTGGTCCACATCAGAATTAAGGGTGAGGTTGGCGACTTGAAACTGGTTTAAGCCCTCCAGTAAAATATTTTTCTCACCGTTCCAAGGCGGTACTTCTTTTTTAGGATCTTTTATGGGTTTATTTCTGTCTTGTGTTTGCTATGCCTTTGTGCGCGTCTGTTTATATGTGCTGTGTGGTCACCTGCTGGGAAAGGGCTGACCCCTTGGCTCTCATTCGTGGTGTCTAACTGTGAGTTTGTCGCTTTCCCATTGGTATCCTGTGTCAGATGTAGTACTTGATTGTATCGATTCCTGATCTTTGCACCCTTACTTACTTGAACCAGCAGTCACACGATCTAAAGTTAAGCACTCTACTGCCAAGCCACTAAGCACCTCTGGTTTAAAAAAAATCATATTTCTAAATGTTGAAAGACTTTTTACAATCAATCTTCAATGAAAAAACTAAATGTTTTCTTTTGGAATCTTTGTGCCTTATTGTGAGTATTTTATCTTGAAATTTGTTTCATGCACATATTTGCTCTCTTTTGTAATTTAGTTGAACCATGGATAATGAAGGTGCAAGTAGCTATCATTGTTCTTTCGGTGGGTATGGAGTGGAGAGATGTCGTCTACGTCAGGGTAAGTTTCATGTATCTTTTGTAGTATGGAACATAGCTAGTAATAAAAAAACCTATAATATTATCCAAAAAGTTTAACAATAGTTCAGAAGATTCTTTACTCTTCATATAGTAATTCTTATATTTTCTTGTAATAGACAAATTAACATTACAAAATGTTTTCAAAGGTAAACTAGGTCACCATAAGATGGTAAAATGTGACAAATCAGTTTTTGTGGCTTTTCCTTGGCAGTAACCAGTACCAGTCCGGGAGGGTTTATGGTTTGTGTGTATATTATATAACGGGAGCACACAAAAGCTCAACCGATAGTGGTTCTGGAGATGAGGCGTGCACACCCCGTGACCCGTGACCCGATACTTATTGTTTGTGGCTGTGTTCCTTGGCTATAACCAGTACTGGCTGGTGGGTTTATGGTTTTGTGGTTTTATGTCCATGACACCTATAGGCTCAGCCAGCAGGGGTTCTGGTTTTAAATGCGTATCAGAAGGCGGGGCTACAGCTTAAACGCTCATCTGACAGACTGGGAGAAGCCGATGCTTCTCTGTTTCCGAAATCAAGTCAGTGAGTGATGTTGCCATTTCGTGATAGATTTAGTAACAGTAACATTCAAAATGATGGTGGGATCTTTAAGGTCACCACAATATAGTCATTTTTTTTCCTGTCCCATTACTGTTAATTCAAAAGTTTGATCAAAATTTATCTATTCGTAAAGAGGAAGGAGTGAAGATATTTGCAATATTTACAGGATAAATTGTCCTTCGACGTAAGGTCAAGGCCACAAAAATATAACTCATAATTGTGTCCCAATGCTATAAAACATATTATTATATAATATATAAATAAACATATTCTGATTGGCTCGGATGCCTATCCACTGCCGCTGATGTTTGCCGGACGTGACGTTGTAAAGCACATGGCACGAGGTAATATTGCATGGCTTGCTTAAAGTGATGTCAGAACGCCAAGTAATTTCGCATGATTTTTCGACGATAATCTCTCATAATATAATCAAATTGGGTGGGGTTATTCAAGGGGATACAACTAGTTCAGTTCTCAAAGTCATAGGTGACATCAACAGAAGATTTACTAACTACCTATGTTTCTGTCTGGGCAGTCAGTTTGTCTCGATTACAATATATCCGACTTTTGTTACAAAAAGGCGGATATATATCTATATACTAACAAAAGAAATAAGTTTGAACCCTTCTTAGTCTTCAACGCGCAGAAATCACTGAAATTATTTCAAATCGCTGAACGTATGCTAATTAGTATCTGGTGCTAGAAGAAAATGTCCAGAACCACATGCGCGGATCCAGAAAGTTTTGTCAGATAGGGTCCAACTCTGGCGGTTTATTCTCGTTTGTTTTAGTTGATTAGGGGAGAAAAAATCAAAATACCAATATAAGCGGGCCATCATCAGTCCATCAGCGAAACGCCCCTGCCCCCCCTCTGGATCCGCGCATGGACCCTAAGTAAGCATCCACCTTTAGCAGAATGTTTGTGTTATCAAAACAGGGCCAATATGCTCCTGCTTTTGATTAAACATAATTACTTGAAGTGAGACACGGTTTTTAGATTTTTAATTTTGCACACAATTTATTTCACACTGAAATTTTGTAAGATTGGACCAAACTATAATATGGCCCCTGACATGGAATTTAACCAATAGCAGATACTTTCAAGATCCAAAGCAACAAGAGTTGCTTTACTTATATGAGACACGTTCCGTCGACAAAATGTACCCACGTATGGAGTATAATAATTATGATATCATTTAAGAGATATCATTGAAATGGATAGGGAGCCTGTATCCATATCCTTGCCTCTGCTTGGCCTCAGACGAAGAAACTATTTTTGTAAGCCCAATGACTAGATATTATATATGTCTCATCTGTTAAGGAAAACTATAAAAAAAAAGTACAAGTGGTTTCTGAGTTAAAGAGTTTTTCGCTCCGAAAACAGACGTACGGACGTACTGAATATATATTTAGCATACCCACAATTCAATTGGTCATGCAATGCCAGGAATGAGAAACTACTATTTTGGATTTGATAGAGTGAATCGCTTAGAAAATCCTACATGAAGTCCTTCTTGACTCTGTGATTGTATGATTCCCTGGACATATTCAGTTGCTTTAAAGACTCTTGTGCATGCGCCCAGTGATCGTAAAAATGCTTCATGTGCATGCATCAATTAACCCATATACGCCTGGCGCCCTTTTTATGGGACATCGGCAAACAGTACAGAACCAGATCAGACGCCGCAAAACGCGGCGTCTGATCAGGTTCTTCACGATTACCTTTTAGAATTTTTTATTAAAATTTGAATGAAATTTGAAAAATACCACTCAGCATTCCTTTAAACGGAAATGAACTGGTCCAATTGATAACGGTAGAAAATCTCATTATGCATTAATGGGTTGCTCGTTATAATTTTACTGGTCAGAATTCATATTTGAGACGTATTGGTGTCAAGTGTCGGTCTGTGCTGTGTCAATGTGGCTATTGATGGTCATAGTCACTTGTTTATTTTATGTTGTTGTTGTTTTTTTCGTTTTTTTCAGTTTGTGAGAGTATCGTCGAAATTTACATAAGATGAAAAAAAATGCACACAGCACATTCGAATACAAAGCTGAAGGAAGAACCCCTTAAAGCACTGCACAAATGGAATGCTGAGTCGGGCTCCTGTTGTTAAATTTGCTGATCTGGTATTTACCTAAAAATATTACTGTACTGATAACAAATATATAAACAATAATTCAATAACCCCTTTCTTGTTTACTGTCGTATCAGAAGGTCACATGTTTCATTAAAATGACAAAATGTGTATATTTACTATGATTAGAATGTCAGAAAGATGTCGTCTATTTCCAAGATTAATAAGTTTTTTCGCCATTCCCATTTATTCATAGAGGTAATTAGATTTTTGACCAAAGTTCGAATTATTATGTATGTAAATATATTTTTTTCTAAACTCAATAGCTCATGTAATAGATACGATATTATATCAATTTAATCAGCAGTGTCATTCCGGCCATACGCTCCGTACGATGTAGCCACTTCTTTAACGGAATAGATATTCCCTACTTTTCTTCTTTCCTACATAACTTGTAATATGCACTTCTAACAATTTCAATTGAGCGATTGTTTAAACGCTCTATCTTTTTGGATTCCATTTCGCCCAATGAACTGAATACTCTTACAAAGTTAAAGTACATAATTTGGGAAGACAATTTAGCATGTTTTATGTTTTTATCATGTTTTATTTTATTCGCATTCATGTGCGCGTGTATAACGTACATGCACGTTTCAAAAATATAATACGTAAATTAAGAATTATACCATGTGCATTTTCAAGAATCATTAACATACAACAAATGTCACTATATCTTTATGTACATGTATAACATTCCATTGGAAACAGTAATAGGAGCAGAATATATTGAGCCGTGGCATGAGATTTCCAACAATGTGGTATGTGCGACCAGCAAAGCCTCAGATCAGCCTGCGCATACGCGCAGACTGATCAGAGCCTTTGCTAATCGCTTGAATATTCTATGAGTGTTACGCTACTGGCTGAATATCATTTTGAGTTTCTAAGCTTTAAAGGAGGCTGCACTGGCTTGTCTGAGTCTACACTTGTCAAAATATCACATTGTTGGTAATCACATGCCACGGCTCATATACATATTTAAAACATATTGAATAGTTAAAAAAATGAAATACCAAGCAGAGATTCGAACCTACTCCCTGTACTTAAAAGTATGGAATATTAACGGAATCCGAGCAGTATCTACTTGACTACCAGACGCAGCATGGCATTCGTGCGCCTTCTCTTTACGGACTACATTTTAACAATCGAGGCAATTCTATAATGAACGCAGTCAATAGGCCGAAGATGTCATTTTGTTTTGTCATTTTTGTTTGTTGCATTCGGTCAGTTGGCTAGTTGGCAGGTCCATTGGTTGTTAGGTTTGTTGGTTAGTATTTGAGCCAGTGCATGAGATTTCCAACAGTGTGGTATGGGCGACCAGCAAAGCCTCAGATCAGCCTGCGCATACGCGCAGTCTGATCAGACCCTTTGCTTGTCGCTTGAGTATTCTATGATTGTTAAACTACTGACCGAACACCATTTGGAGTTTCTAAGCTTAAAAGGAGGCGACAGAGGCTCGTCCGGGTCTACACATGTCAAAATGCCACACTGTTGGAAACCTCATGCACTGGCTCTTTTAGTATTAATTCCTTACCTTCAACAACAAATTTAGCCAAGAAAACGTGAAACAGAATTAGTCTGTACTCCATTTTGATTGAAGTCTACAAATACAAATGCGGACTAGGAAGTAATGGTATACTGTTCATGGTTGAACTATTCTTTAGAAATCCCAATTACACCTTGCACTGGTGTATCTAAAGTCGGACAAAAATGGCTGTTTATTGTGGAGCCTTGTCGAAAACAACCCCATCATTAAAGAGATTAGATCTGTAACTATGAACATTTTTCGAAAAAAAATCATTTTCTTTTTAAATCATTTGTAAAAATATAACTAAGTTATGTTTTCACAATAAATATATTCAGTACAGCTGAAAGCTGCATAGAACAGTGAATTAGCTTATAAAAACAGACGATTTTTCTCTTGTTAGGGATTATTTACGTCCCTCCAATAATTCAAGACAGTTGATTTTTAACATAAATGCTGTTGTTTTGATAGATATAATTTGTTATAATTTATGAAAATGGTAAAATGTTTACCTGATTTTGAGTATTTCTACTGTATTCTTGAAAAATAGAAACTTTATTTCCAAAATTAGAAAATCAAAAGTTACAGACTATGCAGCTTTAATGAGCGTTCCACGATAATAAAGGGATATCGCACTTATATCTATGATAGTCCAGAACTGGTATATCGAAGGACTTGAGCTTGAAAGGGACAGTATTCGCCTATATCAGTGCGTTTATTATATCATTATAATAGGGTCTGCGATTAGGGGCCTGCTAAGCCACAGAGACTAGCTTAAATATTTAAAAAAAATGCATAAAGAAAATTTCAATATTATACTCAGTATGGGGCATTTAGCAAAGGCGCCTTTATCAGATTGCACAGATGCTCAGTTCGATCTGCGTATTTGTTGTTCGCCTGCAACAAAATCAGGGTTTCTCTCGACGAGGTCAAATGAAGCTATAATATAGTATCTATGTACCTAAAATGTGTTTTGTTGTTATATGCAGATTATATACATTTTATGGTAGTCTTGGAAACTTAGTAAAAAATACACACAAAAAGACCTACACATTAGGAGTACAATTAGTTTAAACGTATTTTATTGCAATAATCTGCATGTACATGTATGCAATAGGGTTGGGCCACAAGTGGGGCCCCCAGGGGTTTTGGGGATCTGGGGAGAATGGCTATTTATTTTCAGGGAGCTTGGGAGCACTGTTTACTATTTTAGGGGAGCTAGGGAGCAAGACCATAATCTTGGGGATTTAGGGAGCCTTGCCAAAAAGCAAAAAAAAATAAGGAAAAGCCTCCATTTTGTTTGATTTTTTTAAATTTTCTTCTGCTTCTGGGGGGGGGGGGGCTAGCCCCCCCAGACCCCCCTTTAAATTCTAAATTTATTTATTTTGCTACTAACATGCTCATCAAGATTTATCTGAGAGAGAAATATAGCAATTAAGTTTTCTTCTTGATTTTTTCCCTTAAATTGTTGTTTTTTTTAGGTTAATAATAACATACTTTGAGACACCCCAGATTGCACCAGATTACACCATTTTTGTCAAAAAATTTCTGGGAGAGCATGCCCCCGGACCCCCCCTAGCAACAGTGTAACTACACAATGTTACAGGGTCACCTACACACCTGCTATGTTACTATCTTTTTTGGTAAATAGCTCTTTTTAAAGAAATCCATGAAGAATGCATATCAGATATATACTTACTTGATTTAACTGAAGTTAAACAAGCATATAGGCGCTAATAAGCAATTGTAGAAATGATTTTTTTGGTTAAATTCTTTCACTAAAGTGTCTAGGAAAATCTAGTTTAAGCTGTTGGTAAAAATCAGCCCCTGTTCCCAAAAAGAAAACCGAATGGTGCGTCTCTAAACCTCCAAGCCTACTCTACCAGGTACAGCAACAACATTTTTAGGATGGCCATATATAATGCATTTCATTGAAATTAATTATATGTCATGCATTCCATGGCTTTTGTATATCATGTATTCCATGGTAAAGACCTGTCTTTACATGAATAAGACAAAATATTAAGTGATCATTATGCATGCACTCTTATATAGCTTCATAGTTTTTAAGTATGTGGTTTTAATTCGACGGATAGATAAATACATTTTAGGGAGTATTGGCTTAAATTTTTGGGGATTTGGGGAGAAGCTGAACTATTTTTAGGGATTTGGGGAGCGAAGGCAAATACTTTTAGGGAGACGAGGACATTATTTGCAGGGAGACGGGGAGATCAATGCACTATTTTCAGGGATCAAGGGAGCACAGAGTGCAATCGTGTCAGCGTCTCCGTGTCTCTTTAACCCATTTAAGCCGAATGGGATTTACCATTATCAATTGGACCAGATTTACCATTATCAATTGGACCAGTCTATTTCCGTTTTAAGGGTTGTTGGATGATATTTTTCATTTGTATTCAAATTTTAATAGAACATTCTGTAAGCAAACAGTGGAGACCCTGATCAGACACTGCGTTCTGTTGCGTCTGATCTGGATTTGCAATGTTTTCCTATGCCCTACAAAAAGGACGCTATGCTTATATGGGGTTAATATAGCTGTTTTAAGTATCTTGTCTGCATATTCTTGACATCGGCGTACGTGCTGTTTCCAACTATTGCTAAATACATGTGCACGCATTAGCATGTTTATGTAAAAATGTAAAAAAAAAAAAAAAAAAAAAGCGACACCGGTTGGGCATTTTAGAGCAGGCTCGTCGAAGACTGCAAAATATGTGACTGTATCTTGAAAACCGCGCTTAGTAGGGACCGTATACGCATCCCATTTAATTATCAATAAGGACATTATTCCACTTATTAGACCAAAAACAAATAACCTAAGAAGCGGCAAAACCTAACAACCTATCAGAGTCTGCACTGTTTGAGGCTGCTGTCATGAGGATTTGGCGTCAGTAAAATGCAGTTAAGCCCCGGTGGCTTTTGCTGCTGTCTGTTCTAAGGCAGTGGTTCTGTTGTTGTTGGTCTATTGTGTGATGTACTTCACATTGTTTGTGAGATTTCTTTGTTTGTCTTTGTTTTGCCCCCGCCATGATAACTGCCGGGGCATTAAGCGTTACCCCTGTCCGTCCGTACTTTACGTACGTACGTATGTCTGTCCCGACGACGTCCGCTCTCTAAATCGAATACTTTTGATCAGAATTTTATGAAACTTGGTCACATTTTTAGTACCATAATGTCTTCTTCAAGTTTGATAACGGTCTATATCGCACCAGGCTTTCAGTAGTTATGGCCCTTTGTTTATGAAAATTCACCGTTTTAAACGATGTCCGCTCTCTAACTTAAATATTACTTATCAGAATTTTATGAAACCTGGTAACATTGTTTAATACCATGATGTCTTCTTCAAGTTCGAAACTGGTTAATATCGCACTAGGTTTTCAGTAGTTATTGCCCTTTGTTTATGAAAATTCACCGTTTTAAACGATGTCCGCTCTCTAACTCGAATATTTTTTATCAGAATTTTATGAAACTTGGTCACATTGTTTAGTACCATAATGTCTTTTTTCAAGTTCGAAACTGGTCCATATCTCACCAGGCTTTCAGTAGTTATGGTCCTTTGTTTATGAAAATTCACCGTTTTAAACGAAGTCCGCTCTTTAAGTCGAATATTTTATCAGAATTTTATGAGACTTGGTCACATTGTTTAGTACCATAATTTTTTCTTCAAGTTTGACGCACCAGGCTTTGAGTAGTTATGACCCTTTGTTTATGAAAAATCACCGTTTTAAACGATGTCCACTCTCTAACTCGAGTATTTTTTATCAAAGTTTTATGAAACTTAGTCACATTGTTTAGTACCATGATTTCTTCTTCAAGTTCGATAATGGTCCATATCGCACCATGCTTTCTGTAGTTATGGCCCTTTTTATGAAAATTCACCATTTTATACGATGTCCGCTTCCTAAGTCGAATATTTTTTATCAGAATTTTATTAAACTTGGTCACATTGTTGAGTACCGTAATGTCTTCTTCAAGTTCGATAATGGTCCATATCGCACTCTGCTTTCTGTAGTTATGGCCCTTTGTTTATGAAAATTTACCATTTTATACGATGTCCGCTTCCTAAGTCGAATATTTTTTATCAGAATTTTATGAAACTTGGTCACATTGTTAAGTAAAGTACCGTAATGACTTCTTCAAGTTCGATAATGGTCCATATCGCACCATGCTTTCAGCAGTTATGGCCTTTTGTTTATGAAAATTCACCGTTTTAAACGATGTCAGCTCTCTAAGTCGAATAGTTTTGATCAGAATTTTATGAAACTTTTCACATTGTTTAGTCCCATGATGTCTTCTTCAAGTTTGATAATGGTCTATATGGCACCATATTTAAGGAGTTATTGCCCTTAGTTTGTGAAAAATCATCGGTTGAAACGACGTCTGCTCTCTAACATGAATAGTTTTGATCAGAATTTTATTAAACTTGGTCACATTATTAAGTACCATAATGTGTTCGAGTTTCAGAATGGCCCATATCGCATCATGCCTTCAGGAGTTATTGCCCTTTGTTAATGACAATTCCCTATTCATACGAATTTGGCAATAGCGGGGGCATCCGTGCCTCATGGACACATTTCTAGTTTTGCTATGCATTACTTTGTGCCTATTCTAGTTTTGCAATCATCCTGAAGAGGAAGAGAAAGCTGGTTGCCTTGCTATTATTGTCTTGCAGATGTATTGTTCTGTGGCTCTTCCTCGCAGTGCCGTTTGTTGGTCTGCAGTGTGTGGTTGTGGTATTTCCTGATCATACTCACTTACTTTTTTACATTGAAAGAGTTTTAAGTATGTTGACAGAATTAACAGGATGTAGAACCTCAACTTTATACAGTTCTTTGTAAAACATGACACCTCCACGACGGGACCATGTTTGTCCCCAGGGACATAATTTGAACACACTTTTTTAGAGGCTACATACATAATATCAAGGCCTCCTACACACTAAATATCAAGGCTCTATACATAGTGGTTTTTGACAAGAAGGGTATTTTATGTTTTCCTATACTATATACCATGGTGTGTTTATCGTTTATGATTGTACATCTAATAAATGGATAAATAATGTGATACGGCGTCTGCATTTTTATAAGTCGCAGTTATTTGGTGCCCATAAACCTAAACAGGAAGCAAACTCATCATTTATTTCTGCATGGTGTCACATACTACTTTTGACCCAATCATACCCAAATAAATATTTTGATAACACACCGTGGAAAAATTTCATTTATTTCAAATGGGGAGCTTTAAAATGGTTAAATACATATACCAAATGAAAGTGCAAAATAATGCAATATATCATCTTAATTACTTTGACAAAAAGAACTTCTTGAATCAACGGAAGGAGGAGAGAGAGTGTGTGTGTGTGTGTGTGTGTGTGTGTGTGTGTGTGTGTGTGTGTGTGTGTGTGTGTGTGTGTGTGTGTGTGTGTGTGTGTGTGTGTGTGTGTCATGCAGGGGTATCCTATTATCCATTATAAGTGGTCGAATGTCATCATTGTTGCTGAACATGGCTCTAACGCTTCCATGATTTTCGTCGAAAACCCTTTCGTCTACTGCGACTTCTCATTGAATACGACATTACGTCGAACGTGACCATTAGTCGAAATTACGTCGAAAGACAATTCGTCGAATGGACATCTGATGAAATTTGGTCGAAAATTCGACGAAATTTGGTCACGTAAATGATCTTAGTGTTCTTAGTAAGTGATGCTGTAAGAAATTGAATAAATACGCGTAAATAGAAAAAATTCGAGCTGATCTCACTCCTTTTTAATTTAACCTATTGTTAATGCTACATCACCATTTTACTATCCTGGTGAAATTTCGTGTATTATTGCCTTTCTTCTGTGTCATCGTTGTTGCTAATGTCTTAATTTTGTGACGCTAGGTATAAATCGGTTAAGGTCTTAAATCGTTACAAATATGAAATCAATTATCCCTCGCATGACAGATATATAATTATAAGCTCTTTCACCCCTAAGTTTCTGAGGTAAGCTTTTCTACTTTAAATTGCAGAAGTGTCCATCGTGTTAAAAAGGGGTGTTAGACAAAGGCTGTAAAATGCAAAATAAGTAGGCAAACAATGTAGATCCATATGGGATGGCTCATGTGAGCAAACAGTGTAGATCCATACGAGCGATCTCATCTGGATCAACCCTGTTTGCCTAAATCAAACAAACAAATCAAACACCTTAGAGCAGCCTCCGATACTAAAGCATGTACGTTTGTTCACAGTGTGACAAAAATTATACTTCAGCATTCAATCTATTGAAGCGTTATATTACTTTTATATCTTAAAACATCTTTAATATAATATTTACTTCCCAGTTGCTATTAATGCATACGTATTCAATTTATCCGTTAAAAAGGACTTCTTTTCCAAGACATCCCATCACACACGCCTGAGGGAGCGCAGTGGCTCAGTGGTAGAGTGCTTGACTCGAAACCGAGGGACCGCGGGTTCGAGCCTCACCGGCGCCACTGCGTTGTGTCTTGAGCAAGACACATTAATCCTAGCTTAATATTGGTTCAAACCAGGAAGACCCGTCCCTTAATAAATGAAAGATTGTTGATTGGACGTAAATAATCAAATCAAACAAACAAAATCACGCAAGTCTTTTGGTCAGCATATGTAATTTTGGTAATTATCTCTTTCAACGAATTCAATTAAATCCCATGCTGTGATTAGAGGTTTACATGCTGGCCTGAGTCTTCACACATATGCATGCGAACAGCTAAAGCCCGGTTGAGTCTGCGTATATTTCTTTCTTTCTTTCTATATATCCTGCATCACACTCTCGCGAGAATTATGAACAGCTGCGCGCGCCAAAGAAAAGTATGATAGAAGAAAGTTAAAATGAGTTTAGTACATGTAAGTAGTGTTAGTTTGAGGAAGAAGTAAAAAAAGTTAAAAGCTGATAAAGCAATGATTCCTGGATTATTGCAGTTTGTGATTTAGGCTGCCAAAGGGAAAATTGGTATTTATAATAACTTGCCGTAGTCAAGATCTGAATAAAGTGGAAGGAGTGCGTTGTTCTGGTCATTCTGATATGTCGCTGGATGTAGGTTGGCAGTGGAATCTCAACTAAATCATGAAATATTTTATAGAACATTATGAGACGTGCTTCAGCATGTCTCTGTTCTAATGACCTCCATCCAAAGCTATTTATCATCTGTATCAAACAACTATAGGATGAGCAGTCATGGGAGACCGAGCTGGCTGGCTTCAATCTTGCTGATATTGGTCTGCGTGTATGGGCTCCATATGGCGAGGCATTCTCTATCTGGGGCCTTACTAGTGTTTGGTATGCTGTCTGACGTGTGCCTTTGTGTTCTGCGTATGTAGCTCAATTTCTTATTTGCTTTGCATATACATATGTACAGACTGCTTGAGCCTTCGTCCCTGGATAATGTGAGAAGTTAACATGCCTTAATAATTATTATGATATGTCAGTTTAAAGGATATTCATGATATTGGTTCTAAAAGAAATGGAAAGCACTTAACCCATCAAACCAATTGAAATTTCCCACTCTTATCAATTAGACCAGTACATTTGCGTTTTAAAGGTCGTCCCACAGCACGTTTGCCAAAGGAAAAAATGACTATTTATGATACCGGGTATTTTGCCGTAGTCAAGATCTGAATAAAGTGGAAGTACTGTTTGCGCTCGTTCACACTTTATTCCTTTAAAATTAAGGACATATGCTATTAAATACTTCCTATGTTGAAAATTGTTCAATACTAAGCATACAGTTTGTTTTATGCATGGACTATCCATTTATGAAATAAAAAGGATATGTCACCGTGCTTAGTTTTTCATAATCTCATATGGAAATTTTAAGCATTTCAAAACAGATGAAAGAATAACACTATAGTCCTAAATATCAAGCTAAAATTGTTGTAATCTTCAGACAGCTTCTTTCATTTAACTAAAATTATTGGTCATGACTTCAAACCTTCTAGAAAATATGCAAGCTAGTTTAAACATATTTTATTGCCAAATATGATACAGCAATGGATATACAAGTTTATTTATTAACCTTCGCTGTGACAAGATACTGCAGGCTATATTTTGGCAATTCGTCGAAAATTGGAATTAGTTTTTAGACAGTTTTAAATTATATCAAAAGTAATCTGATGTTGAAAATTTCAAGAAATTTGTTTTTATTTTAAAGGCTATTATTATAAATTTTAGAAAAAAAAAATCTTGGATCACCGCTCTAACTATCTTTCTGGAGGGCCAAATCTACCCCCACATATTTCATACATAATTCTATGGTTGACAATATCGGTCATTTTAATGATGCCCCTTTTCAATGAAGTAATTCAGCATTTAAATTCTAAAATGGGAAGAAGAAAAAAAACACTGAAATTACGTACCCACCCTTGGAATCGACCTAGGGCCTCTTGTTTCGTAGGCCGACACACTAACCACTAGGCCACGAGATCAGGTCGTGCGCGGCTCAAAATAACCATACATATAGATGAGACAATCCGAGTCTCGGCCAATATCGTATTTGCAACCCGGGTTAAAAATTGAAAAATTGAATACGTCGTTTGCTTTATCAGTATTTGGTGCTGAGACGGTAAAGTCTGGTGAAAGGTCAAATAGATGTTTCGGACACATTTTAGATACTTTGTTTTGTGCCATTGATTGACATCACTGTCTTGTGTTATTTTTTCGATTTCAAGGGCTACAATTTGGGTATTGTAGATGTAAATATGTGTACATAAAGTCAAATAGGGTCCTATATTGTAAATTTTTTATGTGCTTAAATACAGATGCTAGATTTCTAATATATTTTTTATCATCATTTTATCTTCATTTTTTCTTACATACGAGGGTCATTTTTTATGTTCGTAGAATAGGGCTGTATATCTACAAATATAGAATTTACGGTACCTAAGTATATATATTTTGAAAGATCTAGCTTCTCTCTATCAACTGATATAAATTTTACATCATTAGGGCTTAGTTCGGCCAAGATATATAGCTTTGAATAGGGCATATAAAGGGCACTGGTCGAAATCCATGTCCTTTTAACCACGCAGCAACAGGAAATAAGACGCTGTTAAGTCCCATTCGCTATGGTGAAATAAGCATTTGTCACGCCGATTTTTCTTGTGCACCATCAAAATTAATTATTCAAACGCTAATCGTAGACAAGTACAGCAAAACTTAAAGCATGTTGTTTGCTCTTCTATAACAATTTTAAAACACCCATCATTATACCAAAATAATCACAGTCAAGTGCTAGTTATTATATCTGTTGAAATTACGATTATGAACGAATTTTGAAATTTCTTCTGTTTTTGCATAGCACATTATATATTCAATTATTCGTCAGCAGTTATATTGATGTATCGATTTAAGCGTGTAACTGGCAACTTCCGGTACTGGCATACCCCCATGTTATAAAAAGTGGGTGGGGTAAATCAACCCCGCTTAGAAAACACAATAACAATCGGATCTGCATAATTTTTTTTATTGCAGTGATTTCAACACCTGCTCAGAGGCACAAAAACAGTTTTAGTGTATTTTCTAAATATAGTAACGCTCCACGACGTCATTAATGTACAAAATAAGGGATTTTAGCACCTCCTAGGCTATTTATTTTGCAGCTCATTTCTAATAAAACAGAAGTATTAACTTTGTTTTGGGATGAAAGTTACCACACCACTTCCATCCACCATATAAACAAGAAAAAATATAATACTACTTTACAGCTAACATATTAAGCCACATTCAAAAGTATGTATCCAACTTCCACTTGTGTCAACTTTTAATAATAAAAGTTCATATGCCTACTGTTCAATTTGCTGAGGTTCCAAACAAATCTTCCATATACAATAATTGCTGCGTATATGCTATAATGTTTATATAATATTGTAGCACGTGGTGTCCTTGATCTGCAGTCAAATTTTCAGAAGCTGTGTATGGCTACGTACCTATTTTCATGCAATTGTTACTAACGTTCTGCCAGAGACTAAGTCCATAAATGTCATATTTCTACCATATTTCCAGTGTGCCATATATAGGTATGTCTTTGCCTCTTAGAAGCCATTCAAGTAATGCATTTTGAAATAATTTTAGGTTGCATGTATAGATAAAAGCTCAATCTTTCCAAATATATGCATGATGTATGCATTTACCTCCGCCGTTTTCATTAAATCTACCTTTCTACGAACATAAAAAATGACCCTCGTATATGACTAGTTTAAATGATGCTTGTGATATATACTGAGGTAAAAAAAAAATTAGCAATAAACTTTAAGGGTTTCACAGTTAAGAAGAAATGGGACTTATAATTTCATAGTGTCAAAAATATATGTTGACAAACGTTCAAGAGTACGATGACATTGACAGGTTGTCAGTTCACGTAATGTAAAGTCTGATTTTATGCCCCCTTGCTAAAACAGCTTATCTGGCAATAGTGCGATTAGTTTTCGACTAAAAGTTTCATTTTTCTGTCAAATGTTTAGATCCAAAAGCAAGAAAGTGAAAAACGGTTTAAAACTGAATGTCATGTTCACCCTTTTCGTAGTTTTTAGTTGAAAAACATATTTTTCCAAACTACCCCCGTTTCAATTGAATAACGTTTGAAATTAAAATGCTCAGCAGATCAAATCCTCAATATGAAGTCGGATTTTGTTTCCTTTGACCACTTTCGGGTAGCCGTTAGGTCAATTTCAAACAAGTCAGTAATGGTGCAAAGATCAGGAATCGATACAATCAAGTACCACACCTGACCCAGGATACCAATGGGAAAGTGACAAACTCACAGAAGACACCACAAACGAGAGCCAAGGGTTCAGCCCTTTCCCAGCAGGTGACCACAAAGCACATATAAACAGACGCGCACAAAACAAAGCAAACACAAGACAGAACAAAAACATAAAAGATCCACAAAAGAAGTACCGCCTTGGAACGGTCAGTAAAATATTTTACTGGAGGGCTTAAACCGGTTTAACGGCGCCAACCTCACCCTTAATTCAGATGTGGATCAAGACACATAGATATTTGGTTTGCATGAAAGACCCCTAACTTATCAATGCATCATCTCCTAAAACATATAAATCAAGATATATCAAGGAGATAAAGCAAGGATAAGGACTCAACAGTAAATTAAACTGAATACCGGAGCAAAAGAAATCCAACAGGTAAACCCCGGTGGGCCCGACAAACAGCCAAAGCATCAGGCCCCTACCATCTCATCAATAGATAAGTCTTTAAGTCGGAACCATCATAGAGTCTGAAGTCCGACCCACCGGCGTGCAATTAAAGAGGAAAGCAAAGTTGCCAACCGTGATTGGGTTGACTACCAAGCATGCAGTCTGTTGCAATACATTAATGTTATAGCCACTCTTTTTATAATGGGAAATTATTTTAATGAACTGCGCTGAAAAATTATTAGAGCCAACAATCTTCTTCAACTTATACACCAAGTCACCATAGAAATCAGGTTCCGAAAGTCCTTGGCGCAAGAGAGATTTAAGTCCAACTTGGAATTTAGAAATCAAATCATAGTATCGTCTATAAAATTTTGAAAATGTTTTGCGAAGTTTATGATACCGATAGCCTTGTTTAAGAAGTTTCTGAGTTAACAATTTATTGCAAGTGTTGAAGTCAGCAACATAGCTAGATGCTCTAGCAAAACGAATGAGTTGAGAGATATAGACTCCATAGGATGTAGAACGAGGAACATCACCATCTAAAAATGGGAAATTGACAATTTCAAAATCAAAGTCGTCACGTTTGTCATAAATTTTGGTAGAAACAATATCATTAGAAATTGACAAATGCAAGTCTAAAAATGCGGCTTCGGTATCAGAGGCATTGGCTTTATTAAGTTGGAGCTCTGAAGGGTATATTTGACTAACCATATTGTCAAAATAAACATTATTAATATTTAAAATATCGTCCAAATATCTGGAAGTAGTGTTAAACGCATCAATAACATCAGCCTGCTTATCATCAGAAAGAGACATCATAAAGTCCCTTTCATAACAAAACAGGAATAAATCTGCAACCAGGGGAGCACAATTAGTGCCCATAGGAATCCCAATAACTTGTCTATAGAGCTTGGTGCCAAATCGAATAAAAATGTTGTCCAACAAAAAGGTCAGCGCATCGCATACATTTTGACACGACCATGCATGATATTTTTTAGGTTTTTCTGAAGTAAAAAATGCATTTCTGTCACTACATGCAAGGTAAGGAGAGCCACATGTTTGCGAACCTGCTAATTAAAATGATCTAATGCTTCAAAGATGGTCTATGGGAAACCCCATTATAAATAATTGCTAAACTTTTTTTCCCTCAGTATAATTTACTGTGACTTTCATTTTACAGCTGTATTACATTTGTTATTTTTTATACTCTTGTTTGTCGGAAAATAGCTCTGGTAGCTAATGTTATTTGTTTATGGAAACCGACGTTAAATAAAGTTTCTTGTATCTTGTATCTTGTCGGAACATCGATATGAAATAAGAGTATCTGAAATCTGTATTGATCCGAATACATAAGTGCTCGAAAGACAGGACCCCAACCAACTTTCCCAGTGTCCGACGCAGGAAATATGTGCATTGAAATTAACCGCATATGTCTTTAAAGCAGTGTTTTCAGAGTAAAACTATGTCCCGATAACTGCAAATTGAGTCGACAAGCATGCTTACTGCTCTTTATATGTGTCACAATGATACAGGCTGAAATCCATCAATCATTTCAAGGGAGAGCATGCACAAACACAATTTTGGTCAAACTTTGAAAATACAAAGTGCTGTGGTTACATTGAGTATAAGGTCAAGGTCATCGATATATAATAATTTTTTTTCTATCAATGCAAGTTTGATGTAGAAAAGAATCACTGGTTCAGAAGACTGAGTGCAGAAAAAGGCTGACTAAGAGTTTGTTTTAAAATGGTAACAATGATAATGG
Source organism: Loripinus fragilis (assembly GCA_964019695.1). Classification (NCBI taxonomy): domain Eukaryota; kingdom Metazoa; phylum Mollusca; class Bivalvia; order Lucinida; family Lucinidae; genus Loripinus; species Loripinus fragilis. The sequence goes on from OZ026523.1 coordinate 92,287,918, forward strand.
GCTGACCTTGAAAACTAGGACAAAGTCACCAAAATCATATCAACTCTTTACTTTGCCGCAATGATACAATACATAAAAGTTTAGCTAGAATCCATTGTTCAATTCAAGAGATATACAAAACCCTATTTTGGTCAAAATATGACGTTTCAAAGTACTGGTTTGACCTTGAAAATAAGATCAAGGTCAACTCTTAACTCTCTCCAAACAATATAGCTTTGCAAGTTTGGTTAAAATTGAACCACCGGTTCAGCAAATGGTGTGTGGAAATGGCTGATTTATACAGTCTCTATAGGATCATGACCTTGAAAAGTATGTCAAGGTCACCAAACTCTAATCAACTCTTCCCCTTCTCCCAACATTGTATCTATTCAAGTTTGGTCAAAATCCATTCACTGATCCAGAGGATAATGCACGGAAACCCTATTTTGGAAATTTCAAAGTGCCGGCGTGACCTCGAAAATTAGATCAAGGTCACCAAAATCTAATAAACTCTTTCCCTTCTCCCAATAACGAATCTATACAAGTTTGGTTAGTATCCATCCTCTGGTTCATAACGCACGGAAACCTTATTTTGGACATTTCAAATTGTCGTAGTGACCTTGAAAATTCGGTCAAGGTCGCCAAAAATTGATCTATTCAACTGAAGGAGTGTCAAAGCTACTGCAATAGCTCAAACCTGCAAAAGCTACCGGACCTGACTTACTGCCTGCAAGAGTTCTCAAAGAGCTTGCCAGCGAAATATCACCGTACCTGACAGCCATCTTCCAAAGAAGCTTTGATACTGGCTATGTACCAAAGGATTGGAGGAAAAAGCAAATGTAACAGCTATTTTTAAAAAGGGTGAGAAGTTCAAGGCCAGCAACTATAGACCTGTCTCCCTCACTAGCATTTTTGTTGCAAAATTCAGGAACACGTGATAACCAGCAACGTTCTTAAACATCTTGATGAACATAATAAACTGACAATTTACCAGCAGGGCTTTAGAGCCAGAAGGAGCTGCGAAACACAGTTACTGACCCTGGCCTAAGAACTCCTCGCAGGACTTGACAGAAAGCATCAACAGGATCTCATCGTCTTGGAATTTTCCAAAGCGTTCGATCGACCACTAAGGCATCAGGGGGAGTACATACAACTTGATCCGAGCATTCCTGACTGACCAAAGCGTTCGATCGACCACTACGGCATCAGATGGAGTACATACAACTTGATCCGAGCATTCCTGACTGACCGTACCCAACAAGTCCTAGTTGAAGGAGCCACATCCGATAGCATATCAGTCATTAGTGGGGCACCCCAAGGCACAGTCCTCGGTCCATTGTTATTTCTACTATTTATCAATGACCTTCCCAATTGCGTCCAGTCACGTACACGGCCTTGGCAGATGATTGTAGTTTGTACAGGCAGATCAAGTCCCAACAAGACTGTGACATACTGCAGGAGGACCTGAATAAACTGGCAGCCTTGGAGAAGAAATGGGGAATGGCCTTCCATCCAGACAAATGTAGTGCCATCAGAATATCCAGATCCAGGAACCCCATCTCCATGGACTATTCACTGAAAGCACATATCTTGGACAGGGAGGATTATACCATTTACATTGTTGCTCTACCAACGTACACATACTTGATTCTATCTAGGTTGCAATTACACAAATGTTTTGTATGCTGCAACCTACCATACAACATTAAGTAAAAAAAGTATTTGTTAATATAGATGAGCCAAAATATACAAATACCACCAGTGTGTATTGTGTTGCTGAGCATGTTTGTATAAATTAAGCAGCAGTTAACCTAGTACACTAAAATATTTTGGTTGTTGTTAAATAAGTGACTAGATGAAACTTAGTGTTCTTCAGATAAGTAATGCAAAAATCTAATTCCACCATACATAAACATTGCAGTCTTTCAGCGCATTTTAGACATACATAGTACCTTATAATATATTTTTCTGGTAACATATGTTACTTTAACAATTTTGACAGCACATGAGAACTTTTCCTCATTCAGCTGGTACTTGAGAACAAAACTGTTTTTGTTAATAAGGTTTAAGACCTATAGCTTTTGCCAAATCCATTGGTCTAGATAAGGATTTGGACCAATGGGTATTTAACCCCCTACTTTTTAATTTAATGAGTATTTCACGCCATATTTGAAATGTCAAATTGCAGAAAATGCAAAGCCTTGTAAAAAGACCCAATATTTGCTTAACCTATTTTAAAGAAAAGTTACTTGTATCAAATACATGTTTTTTTTTTTTTTAGAAAACTTCCAAGATTTATACAATTGGTGTATATTAATTAGTTTTTTCTTACTAAGAAAAACAGATTTCACCACATAAATTGAATATCAGCACTGAAACCTCAAACTGCAAAGGGTATTTTCACCCTTCAATTTAATTTTCAATGCTGAATTCCAAATAATCAATGCTGAAATCCCCTTTACCCCCTCTTATCTGGAGCCCTGCAAATCAACATTTTTTTATTTTAAAAAACGTTTAAATTAAACTATTTCACAAAAGTAAATATGCTTTGACAATTTGACATGGTCTCTTAATAAGAACCCATAAATTCTATGTGGACAAACTAGTATCTTTATGTTTATTTAGCACAAAAATCAGTTCTGAAATTAAATAAAATGCCCTTTGGTGTATCATTTAGGGAATTAAGCAATATATAGTAAACCGTAAAATTTGTAACATATGTTACACATACACATTGCCAAACAATCAAAAAAAACTAATACTTTACACCAGAAACAATGTTTGATATCCCCTTTCACTCTTGTTTATCAATGTATTGCTCATATATGGTGTTTAAAGCTTACAGATAGAATTACATGCTTTGTTTTTAAATGAAAATGTTTTTAATGTACATAACGTTTTCTTAGGGGTTGTCATATTCAACAGCTTATAACTCCTAAAATTTTTGTGATAGAAGCAAGCTGTTTGCAGTTTTGAAATGGTCAGTTAATTGTCCTTTGAAGACAGGTTATTTTAATCTAAAATATACATGTAGCAGCTTGTGAAAAGAAACTATATAAAAAATATCAATGATTGTTTTGGGTGAAGTTGAAAATGTAACGTAAATGACACTATAATGCGCCTAAATTACTCTAACAAATATCAGTATCTTCAGGAAATTAACTGTTCTTTCATATTACATGACTGTTTATCCAATTTGAATAGTTTAGCCTTAATTTTATATTTTTGTTTTTTGTTGTTTGTTTTTTCAAAAAATTGAGGGGTAACATATTTAACACGCTATAGCACACAAAAAGCCCCCCACCGCCAGATGGCCAACATGTTGCAAAAAGCTCGCTAGATGTTATGCTTTAAGAAAAACATAGTCTACAAAGTTCCCCCAGGGGGGGGGGGGGCAAAACCCCTAAGTAGCTCGTGGCCTATATTGTTCTCATAAAAGTTTCTATTTCACAAAGCGTGGATAAATGCTCTGAAAAGTTTGTGACAGAGTGTTTGCTCAAAAGCATTTAAGTACAAATGCTTTTTAGATCAATATGATATCAAATGATGCGGGAAAATAGAGCTGGAAAATGGTATATTGATCGATTGATAAAATTGCCAAAAGAGAGAGAAAATGTTATATCCTTTTGGGAAGAAAACAACAGTCTGTGCTAGGTATCAACTAAAACATGTGATTCTCCACTTTGTGGATACTTAGTCGACATTCTATCTAAATAATTAGGTAATACTCGAATGGACTCGCACAGTTGTTTGTATGAAGGCCAGTCTTTTTCCTGAAATGATTTAGACACAATTTGGAGCAGCATGTTGTATACTAGCAGCTCAGAAGAAAACGAAACAGATAATCCTGTTCTTTCCTGCAGTTTGAACAATGGTTAAACAAATCTTAGTCACTGAGTTCTGATGGAAAGCAGAATCTCGCTAAAGCCGTAGCTAGGGGCGAGAGAGTTGTTGCATTTTCCATTAACTCTCATGAACAGACTCAATAAAACCGAGTCTGCTGTTTTCTAATATTGTAAGTTCTCTATATTTCTGAAGTATCCGTTTTTACAGATTATTCAGGGCCCTTAATGTACATCAGACCGACTAAATAAATATTTTCTTAAATCTTTTCATGAAAGTTTCCAGACACGTCGCTGATAGGATGACTTCGCCCAAATGCGTAGTAATGGTGTCTACACACGCCGAATCAAGCCCGATGCATGAGAACCTTCGATGTATGAATAATCAAAGCGTCCGCTTTTGCATATCCGGAATGGTGTAATTCACTTGATTAAAAAGGCTATTTTCAGGAAATTTTACACACTATATTCGGTAGTTATGGCGAAGAGTATCTTAGAAACTGACACGAAGCCAAAACTTATTGTTTTTGATCTTGGTATATATATTTTATCACGAATAAGCTTAATATTGGAAGAATTTTATCGATAATTAGCAAAGACAAGTATTAGCTTTCCGGAAAATGAAATTCAACAAACCGAAAAATCATAGTGTCATCGATTAACTATATGCTTTGTATATACGAAGAAGTGGAGCGCCGTAGTGTATATTTCATAATCAATACAAACCGTACTATGTATACTATAGGTTAAGCTATGTTTTTGTATTTGTTGTGGAATATGTATGCTCCCGAGTGTATATTTTTAACCAACACAAGATATGTATTTGTTATGGAATTTAAATACAAGGGAGCAGAGCTCCAGAGTGTTTATTTCATAACCAATACAAAATATAGGATAATCTGTTTAGTCCTCACCCAGCTGTATCCTGTTTTGCTGGCACGCTGGTTTCATGTTGCAGATCTTCAAATACACATACTAAGTAGCATTAAATGCATTTCATTGAACGCCTTTATTTCTCCTTAAACCATGCATGCTTTCATGTGAGACAAATGGATTTTGGTAGCACACTTTTGTAGGCAAATTATCTTGGGGAAGCCTTCCTCTGGTCACATGTTACATATATAAGCGTGAAAGAAAGAAAAGCGTGGTAGCTAGAAAGCGTGGTAGCTCAGTGGTTAGGCACTTGCCTCTAGTGCTAGAGGTCCCAGGTTCGATCCCCGCTCCCAGCGAGGAAAATTTCGGTGTCCGAACACGCTTTCTCTAGTGTCATTTGCAGGGATGACACTAGATAAGTGCATCGTCCTTCGGATCGGGACGTTAACTGGAGGTCCCCTGTGCGGGGGGAGTCACCCCTTGTAGGCTTTCATCCTGCAACCGGGAGTGTACAAAGTACACCTACCGATAATACTCGAAAGAGGGTCTGGCAGTATATAAAGAAAGAAAGAAAGAAATGTATTTTCCATGAACCGGCTAAAATTTGAAATTAACATCATTTTGTGTTGATATACTTATTACACTTTTATTTTTTTTGGGGGGGGGGGCAAGTTGTCATTTTCTGACTGCAATTTTGTCTTATCAAATATTTGGAGGTGACCTAAAAAGTGCTAGTTATGGAAAATATACCACGCTGAATATGATTCTTTTCCCTTGCATCTGATTGGCTGTAAACCAACGGAACTGAGACCGATTAACTCACACTTCCCAGGGGACAAAACTTCCACTTATCTGTTTGTAATTACACGTGAAATCTAGAAAGAACGAGTAATTCTTCCCTAAGCACTCGTCTTGTAGGACGAGAGCTTTGGGAAGATTTACTCGAGGAATTCATATTACATATATTACGCTCTTAGTTTCCTTATTGCTAAGCTTTTAAAGTTCAAGTGCATGTGTTTGCAGGATGAGTGAAACTTGTAAGTCACTCGTCCTACAGAACAAGTGCAATATTGAAATATTTTCCCCCTGCTTTGGACAGCGCAGGTAACGAAAAATCGTTCAGAGCTTTTGTAATACTGTGCAAATTTCCATGCAATATAAAATTGCAGATAGCGTGTCATCACTTGCCTGCTATGTAAAAATGATTGTTATTGACGAGCGAATTGGTATGGGAACCCATCTATTGTTAACACAACAGTTTGCTCGTCACTTACTTTCAAACAAGACCTAGTGAGATAAGCATGTATCTGTGTTTTTTTTCTCGGCTTATTTGCTTAAAACACAATGCAAATTAGATTTTAACGGAAATATCAAAATAAATTTGCAAGAATTGTAGTGCATTGTTGTAAAGTCACGCGATTCTCCGCCGTGGTAAAAAAAGTAAAGGAGAAGGCAAAGATCAGGAATTGATATAATCAAGTACCACACCTGACGCGAGTAACCATATGGGCAAGTGAGACAAACAAAAAAAACATCACATACAAGAGATCCAAGTTGTCAGCCCCTTCCCAGCAGGTGCTCACAAGGCTGCAAGGAACAGACAAGACAGTACAACTCTGATTCAGTCGGCTTAATGACATTTTCATGACAGCTTAATGACTATAGGCTTAATGAAAAATATTATTTCGTTTCAGATTATACACTATGGCCATTCTGGGTAGATACCCATGTTGATCCACCTTTCACTAAGAGAAGGTTTGTATGTTTTACAGTCGTAACGAATCTATAACCATCTGTACATCATACTCGTTTATACAATTGAAATGACCTTACTTCAATGGTAAATTACTGTCTAACAGACATTCTGCCTATTAGACGACTCAGAAGTGGTACAGTCACACATACCTATGGAAACAATTGCAACACTTACTAAACAGAGGGAAGAGTTTTAAGTTTAAATACATAGCATCTGTTTTGATATAAGATAGTGCAAACTAATAAACAAGTGTTGAGTCAGTTGATATGGAAGGCATAATTGGTCAATCCAACTGAATATCAGACTATTTATCTACATTTCGGTCCCTAATATACATAGTGCAGATTTAAAGACAACACAGTTAGTTGGATTTACAATGGTATCACTTGATATTAACAAGTTATCTGAAAAACCGATCTTTCAGAAATACAGAGAACCTAAAAACTCAACAAGTAATCTGAAAACGGATCCTTCAGAAATACAGTGAGCCTACAAACTACTAAAGGTAATCTGAAAAACGGATCATTCAGAAATACAGAGAAACTACAAAGTTAAGAAGTTATCTGAAAAACGGATCCTTCAGAAATAAAGAGAACCTACAGACTTGAAAACAACGACTTCCTTTTTATTAAGTATGTCAATGAGAATTAATGGAAAGAGCCCCTGGATAGCTCCCTAAACTCCAGATTTTTATGCTTGAGAACGGAAATTTTGCGATTTTTTTAAAAAATTTTTTAAAATTTTAGCCAAACTTGATCGCGATGAAAGTTGTGGAGAACTCTTAGCGCCAAACTTCTCTTAAGTCTTTTATTGACAGATAAAATTCGTAGAGGTATGACAGAAAGGGTTGGCCTCAAAAATATTTGCAAGCGTTGAATATAACATTATTCAATTGTTGTATAACATAGCACTGCTGTTTGCATACTCGGAATTTACTGTGCACATGCAGAATCTGCTTTGAGCTTGTGCATTTGTAGGTTTGTGCCATTTTTAGCTCACCTGAGCCATTGGCTAATGGTGAGCTATTGTAATCACTGGATGTCTGGCGTCTGTCGTGGGTCGTCAACAATTGCTTAAAAGGACTTCTCCTCCTAAACTAATGGCTGAATTATGAACAAATTTGGCAGGAATGATCCTTATATGGCCCTCTAAAATAATTGTTTAAATGGTTCCAGTCGGTTGAATATCTAGGTCGCACAGGCTAAAATAGATTTTCGAGATAAAAATTTTAAAAACCTTCTTGTCTGAAACCACAAGGCATAGTATAGTGCCTTGGTTTTTGGTAAGTAGCATCATGTAGGCGACCTTTACGAAGTCTGTTCAAATTTGCCCCTGGAACCAAGAACGGGCCGTCCCGGATCACATGTTTTACTTATAGGGAAAACATAAAAATCCTCTTGTCTGAAACCTCAAGTCATAGAGCCTTGCTATTTAGTAATTTAGCATCACCTAGTGGACCTCTACCAAATTTGTTCAAATTATGCCACTGGGGCCCAAAATAGGCCCTTCCCAGGGGTCACATGTTTTACATTGGCTTATAAAGGGAAAACATGAAAAAATCCTCTTGTCTGAAATCACAAGTCATAGAGCCTTGCTATTTGTTAATGTAGTATCACTTAGTGGACCTCTACCAAGTTTGTTCAAATTATACCACTGGGGCCAAAAAATAGGCCCGTCCCAGGGGTCACATGTTTAACATTGGCTTATAAAGGGAAAACATAAAAAAATCTTCTTGTCTGAAACCACAAGACGTAGAGCCTTGCTATTTAATATATAGCATCAACTTGTGGACCTCTACTTAGTTTGTTCACATCATGCCCCTGGGTCCAAAAATGGGCCCTTCCCGGGGTCAAATGTTTTACATATCCTTATATAGGGAAACCATGAAAAAATCTTCTTGTCTGAAACCACAAGTCATAGCCAATACTCCTGCCTCCTGAGATTGTAAAAATTCAAATTATTTATATCCCTCTGCAGGGCATGTTATTACAGGTAATCTAAATGTCATTCCTGACGCTAGAGTTCGCAATATCATTTCTAAAGGTCCTAGATATAGATTTCCCTCTAATATTGATTTCTCTAAATGTCGTAGAGAGATCGCTGCTTCTTTAAATGACTTCAGTAATCGTTGGTGCAAACGGGAAAATGTTGAACCTGATGCTTTGAAGGAATGGAAGATTAACATTTTTAAAATTATTGATACTCGTATTTCATTTTACTCTCGTAATACACATCTTTTGCCCCCTAAACCTAAATCTTCTTTTAGTCATCTTAAACGAGGTATCCAGGATTTTCATATGAACTATGTTTTGGTTCCAGCAGATAAAGCTGCTAACAATGTTGTTGTTGTTTGATGATTGTATTATATTAATACTCTTAAGCGTGAGCTTGTTGACACTAATGCCTATAAACTGCAGCCTTCTTTAAGTGAAAGGGTGATTGTTGATGGGCATGGTTGTCATACAGCCCTACATTTTGGTGTCAAAGCTAAAGAAAATCAAGACAAAGTTCCTACGTTGTACTGGCTACCTAAATTCCATAAAAACCCTATAAAGCAAGATTTATTGCAAATTCTAGTTCTTGTACAACAACAGAACTTTCTAAATTGTTAACCTCGTGTCTTACAGCTGTTAAAAAACATGTTATCAAATATTGTGAAAAGGTATATGAGAGATCTGGTAAAAAACCTATTTTGGTCGATTAAAAATTCAGGTGAAATTTTAGATAAACTTAAAGCTAGAGATTTCAATGCGACCAGTTTGTCTACTTATGATTTTTCTACTCTTTACACTACTTTACCTCATAATTTAATTAAAGATAAACTTATTGATCTTATTGAAAGTACCTTCCAAAGAGAAGGCTCTCCTTACCTTGCATGTAGTGACAGAAATGCATTTTTTACTTCAGAAAAACCTAAAAAAATATCATGCATGGTCGTGTCAAAATGTATGCGATGCGCTGACCTTTTTGTTAGACAACATTTTTATTCGATTTGGCACCAAGCTCTATAGACAAGTTGTTGGGATTCCTATGGGCACTAATTGTGCTCCCCTGGTTGCAGATTTATGATGTCTCTTTCTGATGATAAGCAGGCTGATGTTATTGATGCGTTTAACACTACTTCCAGATATTTGGACGATATTTTAAATATTAATAATGTTTATTTTGACAATATGGTTAGTCAAATATACCCTTCAGAGCTCAAACTTAATAAAGCCAATGCCTCTGATACCGAAGCCGCATTTTTAGACTTGCATTTGTCAATTTCTAATGATATTGTTTCTACCAAAATTTATGACAAACGTGACGACTTTGATTTTGAAATTGTCAATTTCCCATTTTTAGATGGAGATGTTCCTCGTTCTACATCCTATGGAGTCTATATCTCTCAACTCATTCGTTTTGCTAGAGCATCTAGCTATGTTGCTGACTTCAACACTCGCAATAAATTGTTAACTCAGAAACTTCTTAAACAAGGCTATCGGTATCATAAACTTCGCAAAACATTTTCAAAATTTTATAGACGATACTATGATTTGATTTCTAAATTCCAAGTTGGACTTAAATCTCTCTTGCGCCAAGGACTTTCGGAACCTGATTTCTATGGTGACTTGGTGTATAAGTTGAAGAAGATTGTTGGCTCTAATAATTTTTCAGCGCAGTTCATTAAAATAATTTCCCATTATAAAAAGATTGGCTATAACATTAATGTATTGCAACAGACTGCATGCTTGGTAGTCAACCCAATCACGGTTGGCAACTTTGCTTTCCTCTTTAATTGCACGCCGGTGGGTCGGACTTCAGACTCTATGATAGTTCCGACTTAAAGACTTATCTATTGATGAGATGGTAGGGGCCTGATGCTTTGGCTGTTTGTCGGGCCCACCGGGGTTTACCTGTTGGATTTCTTTTGCTCCGGTATTCAGTTTAATTTACTGTTGAGTCCTTATCCTTGCTTTATCTCCTTGTTATATCTTGATTTATATGTTTTAGGAGATGATGCATTGATAAGTTAGGGGTCTTTCATGCAAACCAAATATCTATGTGTCTTGATCCACATCTGAATTAAGGGTGAGGTTGGCGCCGTTAAACCGGTTTAAGCCCTCCAGTAAAATATTTTACTGACCGTTCCAAGGCGGTACTTCTTTTGTGGATCTTTTATGTTTTTGTTCTGTCTTGTGTTTGCTATGTTTTGTGCGCGTCTGTTTATATGTGCTTTGTGGTCACCTGCTGGGAAAGGGCTGACCTCTTGGCTCTCGTTTGTGGTGTCTTCTGTGAGTTTGTCACTTTCCCATTGGTATCCTGGGTCAGGTGTGGTACTTGATTGTATCGATTCCTGATCTTTGCACCATTACTTACTTGATATTTAGAGCTTTGATATGTAGCATCGCATAGTGGACATTTACCAAGTTTGTTCAAATTATGCCCCTGGGGCCAAAATGGGCCCACCCAAAAGGTCACGTGTTTTAGATTTGCAAATAAAGGGAAAACATTAAAAAAATCTTCTTGTCTGATACCACATGACATAGAGCTTTGATATTTGATATATAGCATCACCCCGTGGACCTCTATGGCCCCGCCCCGGGGGTCACATGTTTTACATAGGGTTATAATGGGAAAATCTGAAAAAATCCTATTGTTTAACCTCAATTTCATGTTAAGTCTTATTGAAAATGCTGTCAAATCCATCGTCAAAGCTGGTTGTGGGCTGGATGATGCTTTTCCCTGATCTTATGAACAGCCATTCTCAGGTGAGCGACACAGGACCCTTGGTCCCTCTTATTCTCTTGTACACATGTTCTAAAACGGAAAGTTTTAGATGACACCACTAGATTAATGTACTATCTCTCTTTTACAGCGATGGAAAAATATATGATGTACATGGGCAACATGTAAAATTCTACAAAGAAGTTCCTGGTATCCTGAAAAAGTTGCAGTCGGACGGATATCAGATTGGTGTTGCTTCAAGGTATAACTGAGGGGTCCGGACTCTCTCCCCTGGAAAATTACAAAGCTAAGGTTTCCTTAGCAATGCTGGTCCAGGGCCATCATCTGCCCATCAGCGAAACGCCATTTGAATTGCGCCGATGATGACACACTTTTAAATGGTGTTTTGCTGGGGGGCCGATGGTGGCCCACTTCTAGTGGTAATTGGATACTCTTTTCCCTCAACAACCAAAAAACCGTTAATGTCGTAAATGGTTTAACCTATATGTAATTAAAACTACGATCGTTGTTTTTTCCTTCTTCCATTTGACCAATAAGCCTAGTGTCTAGTTCTATAAATGTGTTGCGTCTTAACTAGCCAAACAACTATCATAGCAACTGAGTCAGGAAAATGCAAGATAAGTTATCGTTTTAGCTTATTCTGAAAATATAAACATATGTAATTTTTTTGCTACCAGGTTGTTTACCTCCTAATTCATAACATTATTGTGCAAAAAACTGCTACCAGGTTGTTTATACACATTGTTTTATATGGATTTGTGGGGAAATGGTCAAATAGCTGAAAATTGACAATAAAATGTTTAATTTCATAATAACCTTTTTGTAGCTGAATCCTTGCTTATATATTTTTGTATCAAATGATAGACAATCACATGTATTTAGGTCATTTAAAAATTTTGTGTTTTGGTGCATTTAACATCTATTATATTTTTTCAGAATAAGTCATATATAATGTATAAACAAGTTTGCAATTTTTTTTAATATATCAAACAAGTGTTTTGATGAATTAATACGAAAATATATAAAAACAGAGAGTTGGATTCAACGAATATATTTTTCGTAAAAGACTTGTTTTGATACAATGTACTTCGAGTAGCAGTTACCAGTACATTATACTCCCCAACTTTATAAATGATATATTTTTTCATTATTTATTCAATGCACTTCGAGTAGCAGTTTGTCTTGCCAGAAATTTGCGTAAAACTTGGTCCATTATACTCCCCAACATAAATTATATCTTTCTTTGACTTTTTTTCATTCTTTATTATCCCAACGCTTTTTAAAAAATGCGAAGGGGATATTGTTATCGCCTCCATCCGTCTGCCCGTCCTTCCATTGTGTTATTTCCTCCATTAGACGAAATCCAACCAAATTTGGTGTGTGAGTTACTTATATGAATGGGGCGTGCAAGAGCAAATAAATTGCCCCGTCCCCTGGGGCGCTTGGGAGGGGTCAGAAGGTCAAATATAATTAAATTTCAACAACAAAGTCAATTTCAAAGATTTCTTTACCAAAATTTGTGTGTGTTATTACAAATAAAAGAATATAGAACATATCAAGTGGGATTTTTGTTCTGATGCCTGGGTCATGCCCCAGGGGTGGGACTTGGGGGCAGTAGGGTCCGCATGGGCTCAAATACTTGTTAACATGGTCATGAGGCATATCAAAACTGATGGGGATGATGAATAGAACAGAAAACAAGTAAAATGTTTACCCCAGGGTCGAACTGGTAACCTTGGGGTGAGATCAAAAGGTCAAATATCGTTAAATTTCAATTACAAAGTAAGTAAGGGTGCAAAGATCAGGAATCGATACAACCAAGTACCACACATGACCCAGGATACCAATGGGAAAGTGACAAACTCACAGTTAGACACCACACACGAGAGCCAAGAGGTCAGCCCTTTCCCAGCAGGTGACCACAAGGTTCACATAGACAGACGCGCACAAAAGCACAGCAAACACAAGACAGATCCACAAAAGAAGTACCGCCTTGGAACGGTCAGTAAAATAGTTTACTGGAGGGCTTAAACTGGTTTAAGGGTGCACCAAGTCAATTTCAAAGATTTTATACCAAACTTTGTGTGTGTTCTCACAAATAAAAGATATGAAACTGTATTGAAACATATCGAACATAATTTTCATTCTGTCGTCTGGGTCATGCCCCAGGGGAAGGACTTGGGGGTACTTAGGGTCAAAAACTTGAGCGTGGGGCTTTGCCATTTCGCCACATCGACTGCGAGTTCTAGTTTTTTAGCTTTCAATTCTAAAAAAAACTTTTTAAAGGTTATAGCCTTTCGCAATATAAATTAGAGCGCACAGTCAATGAGGCGAGGACACACACAGAGTTTGGTTTCAATATCTTTGAAATTGACCTTTGTAACTGAAATTTAGTGGTATTTGGCCTTTTTACCTCATCCGAAGGTCACCAGTTTGACCCTAGAGTGAAAAGTTTACTTGCATTCTGTTCTGCTCGTCATCCCAGACTTCATATGCCACATGACCATGTTCAAAAAAATTGACCCTGCTCCACCATGTCTCCCTCCCCAGGGCCCCAGGAGGCCGGACCAAAAAGGTTGCAGGGCTTTTTCCAGCAATCTTGGGAAAAAGCCCCTGACCAAAATTGGGAACAAATTATCGACTTAACAGCAAAATTGGGAGAAATTAACGACATAGAACATAACAAGGGTAGCAAAAATATCCTCAAAATCAAGTTATTTTAGATTGTATAAAGCCAACCATACCACTTATGCACAAGTGTTTATTTATCATTATGATATGAGTCATTGTTTCTCATAAGTAGTAGTGGTCTCTAAAAAAGTAAAAAAAAAAATATTTTTTTACTTTTCTTAATTGAGAAAAACAGACATGGTATTGGGGAAAAAGTGACTATATTCGATTGGGAATGGGGCCGAAATTCGGTCCCAGAGAAGGGCAGAAAATGCCCTGAATTGTGCTGTTTCACGCCTCATTCATGTGCGTTACTCAAACACCAAATTCGGTTGGATTTCGTCCTATGGTTTAGGAGGAGATAGCATAGCGGACGGATGGACAGACAGACGGATGGGTGGAGCCGATTACAATATCCACTTCGCTTTTTTTTAAAGAAAATAAGGATAATGATATTTAATCAAATTTCCTCCCATATTTTACCAGATTTGATTATGTCACAAATTTTATTTTTTACAGCACTAAAATGCTTCTATAGGTACAAATCTTCAAAATTGTTGCTTTGAAACATATATATAACATGCATTCGAATCATGGATTTTGCATTAGTTTATTGGTGTGCATTTTCTTTTGCTTTGTATTTTTTTGAATGTTGTGTTTTATGACACCCTTCGTGTAATTTCAATAAAGATATAGTATCTTGTATTGTATATATTAACCGTTTTAAAGACCATCAACTTTTGATAATTGGTGTATATAAATTGTTTAGTGCAATTAGTGTAATGACATTTTGTAACAAATGAAAGAGATATGAATCTTCAGACTTTATTAAGCTGTTGCCCCACCTTCTGAGACGCTTTAAAACCAGAACAACTGCCGGTTGAGCCTTCGGGAGTTCCTGGACATAGAACCACAAAACCATAAACCCACCCGGCCAGTACTGGTACAGCCAAGGAACACGGCCACAAACAATATGGATCTTCAAGGAAATATAAACATAGTCTTATGATGATGATAATAGAAAAAACTTATCCATTTAATCTTCGTCATATCTTTTTAATGATAGTTCTTGGTTTACCTAATATTACAGATTGTAATATAGTATGACCTGAAGGAGTTATATAGTATAAGTATTTATCATGAGTGTTAGGGTAGGATAGAAAAATCCGTCCTGAGGATCGCCGTTTGGCATCCTGAGGATTTTTTTCTATCCTACCCTCACACGAATAATGGATTCTTCTTTTTGCTCACTACTGTTTTTATTTCTTTCTATATTAATTTATTTTAAAATAAGCTTCCAGAAATCCCTAACATTTCGCTAGATGCAATTTCACATGATGACGTTACTTGACGTCCTGAGTATGATAGGATGGGTAAGATAAGATTTTCTATCACAGGGTAAAATCCCAGATTTCCTTTTATGATGTGCAAGAATACATGTTCTATAGTTTCTTTGTAAATTATAATATTCACAAGTCACGAATAATGGTATAAGTAAATTCTAAATGATGTTAAAAGGAGCACTGGTATTAAGCAAATGCCATATTTATATTTTCAGAACACAATGTCCAGAAGAAGCAAGGTCCTTACTTCATCTTCTTGACTGGAACCAGTATTTCACATACCAGGAAATTTACCCAGGCAAAAAGACAACGCATTTTCAAAGGTAAAATATACGGGCCTCACTGCGAGAAAATCTGACTTTTTCCCGACCGTTCCAAGGCAGTGCTTCTTTTGTGGATCATTTATGTTATTTCTGTCTTGTTTTTGTCAACTCTTGTGCGTGTCTGTTTGTTGATGCCTTGTGGTCACCTGCTGGGAAAGGGCTGACCTATTGGCTCTCGTTTGTGATGTCTAATTGTGAAGTTGTCACTTTCCCATTGGTATCCTGAGTCAGGTGTGGTGCTAGATTTTATTGATTCCTGTTATTTGCCCTCTTTCTTACTTTGTTGCATGTAAACCATGCAGTCTAGTCAGTTCCTTTGGAAGGTAAATTACATGTAGCTTAACTTGCAAAGTATAAGGTTTCCAGATGTTATTCAGTGGCGTAGCTCCTATTACGCAGTTACGTACGTGCGTAATAAAATAGTAAAATTCAAAGGAGGTCACCTAATGTGGTAAAATGAATTGTCCATACCTTAAGGAACTGCTCTTAAAGGAAAGAATGTGCTCCCTCTGGGTGCAAATTATTTTCTTAAAGAGAAGTTCCCATGTTGAAAAAGGACACAAATGAGGAGAATAACTGCTTGATCCAGTAATCTGCCTTTGGCATGCGTAACTATTTCAGCGTTCTGGCTACGCCATTGCTAGTCAATCTCTGTAGCAGAGCATGCTAGCTTGAGTTCCTTGGTAGGAAATGCCATAGACTGTCTTTTTCGTATCAAGATCAAACTTGGCCCACCTACCATATGCTGATTGAGACGTTTTAACCCTTCTCCGACCAGTCAGGCTAATAGTCATGTGCTCAGTGAGATAAATGTCAATCAAGAAAGGACACAAATAACTAACTTACTGAATACAACCTAACTACACAATTGTGGCAACAAAGAGATAACAACAGAATGTTCATTTGGCCGTATTTGGCAAACCCACTGACAGTTAGAGTTTAAAGTAAACTAGTATAGATATGGTAGACCTACATAAATCTTGACAATAGCAGACTCAAAGAGTCCGCTGTTATCAAATTTGGAAAATACTAGCACTGCATTTACATGTAATTCGATCAAAACTGAAAAGTGTTTTAAGATAAAAAAAATTAAAAGTGTGTCATGCATGGAAAGCTTTTTAAAAAACTACAAGAGGGTCCTGAGGCTCTGGATCGCTCAACTGAGTCCTAGCTCATTTAGGCCAATGGTTAAAGAGATGCACTTTAAGATATAACTATTTTAGCTCTGGTGGTCAGTTTGTTCAATTTTGACTGGGCTTCGTGCTTACTTTGCAAGAAACCCGAAGTATTCAATGAACATTCCAAAATTGAACTAATTGCTTATATTAACATTTTATTATAACTTTCTAAAATATATAAATTTTAGTTATAATTTAGGGAAAAAACATTTTTGTATTGAAAGGGGACAACAACCCTAATGCTAAGTATGTTTTAATAGAAAGGGCTCTATGAACCATGAATTTTGATACAAGTATCATCAAAATCGGTTAGAAAATGGGGAAGTTAGGGGCATTTAAAGAATTCAATATGGCCAACATTTAGCCGCCATTTTGAATATTTAATTAGCTTTCAGAATTTTTTCAACTGCTTAATTTTTAGTTATCAATACTATCACAGCATCTGTGTTGCAGCAGATATGCAGCTTTATACATAAGGACAATGTCTTATTAAAGATTATTGAAAGTAATCCATTGGTTTGTCTTTATTTTGATTACGCAATTTTAATTAGGCTGTGTGACGTCACTAAGCCTACAATTTGGCCGCTTCCATTACAGTCAATTTGCAAATATTCAGACGCCCACAACTTCTACGTTTTTCAACCGATTTAGATGAAACTGGTATCAAAATTCATGGTTTATTAAGATCTTTCATATTTTAACATAGTTATCATCAGGGCTGTCGTCCCCTTTAATATGTAATTGTATTAACGGTTTTGTTTGAGTTTAAAACGAGCAGAACAGCCAGTGTGAACACAGACAGCCAATGGAGCAAACAAGAGGCTTGTGGCTCGCTGTCAATCACAACACGAGTGTCACTTCTGGGGAATGAATTAAATGTTTGAAGCGCACTGCATGAAAGTGAGCTTGGCAGCTGTCAATCAAATTTATGTCATTCATGAGGCTATGAACGGTTACAAAAAATCTTGAGATTCATTAAAAGCTTCCTATGGATATGGTAATATTGATATATGTATTCTGTCATTAAAATCATTGAGAAAACTTATTATTTTGTAAACTGGAAACCCCTAAATGGGTACTTTTGCAAAGAGTGAAGACCCAGATGAAAGCATTTCACCAGGATCTGCACTGTTTATTATGATTTAAACAACGCCATAGTTTAGAAAATCCTACATGTGTCCCCTTAAATTGCAAAGTTGACAATCACATACTTATTATATCAATATGTCTGGGGTAATCCATCAGAATACAATGGGGTAAAATGTTTTGCTTTTTTTCAGATTTTTTGAAAAGAGTAATATACCCTACAGTCAAATGTTATTTTTTGATGATGAGTACCGAAATATTGCAGATCTTAACTCTATAGGTATGTGTATTACTCAAATGTTGCTAGGCAACCCAAATATTGCAGATCTTAATTCTATAGGTATATGTATTACTCAAATGTTGCTAGGCAACCCAAATATTGCAGATCTTAATTCTAGAGGTATGTGTATTACTCAAATGTTGCTAGGCAACCAAAATATTTCAGATCTTAATTCTAGAGGTATGTGCATTACTCAAATGTTGCTGGCAAACAAAATATTGAACACCTTAACTCTTGAGGTATGTGTACTACTCAAATAATGTTAGTCATTAACAATTTATACTTTGGTGTGTGGTAAAATGTGTGATAGCTGATTTCTCAGGTAAGTACCTATATTAATTTTATTATTAAGGAATCGATGATATAATGAATAGTATAATTTAGCCGCTGTCCAGCAAAAGCTTCAAGTTGGCATTCATGCAGTCTGATCAGAGTTTTTGATAGGCATTCTATGGAAAGTCAAGGAACCAACGATTCTTGAGGCGGAAAACTAAGACTCTGATCAGACTGTGCAGATATGCAGTCTGGTTTCTTCACTGTACACACATGCTTACTTGTACCTTGTGCTGGTATGAGGCCATCCAGTATGTAGTTATGCTAAGCAAGTTAACGAGGTTCCACTTTTTACACTTTTCACAACAACACCATTCTTGAAGTGGCTCAAAGACAAGTTCTCAGCAGCAAAACGCGTTCTCAGTGAGTTGCAGTGTCATCTCCAAGTAACCTGTTTTAAGTGGCGTCATCAACCTTTTATTTTGAAATTCACATACAGGGTACTTGACAATAGTTTTATTGCTGCAACCTCTTTCTTTAATAATTTTTATGCAAGAGCAAAATGTGAAGACCGATCGGACTACTATTCTTGGAGCAGTCTTATCTGGATCTGCACTGTGTGCATACCCCTTCTGTCAGAACATGTGTACCTCTTAAAATAGCCATAACTTGAAATCGAAGGAGGTAGGTCATGTGGGTACACAATCACCTTTGTCAAAGTTTTAGAAGCATTTTATTACTAAAATGTTTCTTTTGGAACTATCCTATATCCTCTGCTTAGTACTGGTTCAACACAGGAAGACAGTAAATTATCCAGACATGACTGAAAATTGTTAAATTGGGCGTAAACCAGCATTACAAACAAAACAAAAAATCATCTGGAAAACAAAGCATCTTGTCCGACTGAGCTTTTCTGAGACTGAAGTGCAATTATAAGCTCACCTGAGCTGAAGGCTCATTGGTGAGCTAATAGTATACCAGTGACTCCAGCGTCCGTCCGTCCGCCGTCCGTCAACATTTTCAAACATCTTCTCTGAAACTACTGGGCCAATTGAACTCATATTTCATATGGAGACTCTCAGGATCGGGGAACGAAAGTTTGTTCAAATGGTCCTGGTCACATGACCAAGATGGCCGCCACGCCCATATATGGTAAAAACCGTTCAAAAATCTTCTTCTCCAGAACCAGAAAGCCGATGACCCTGGGACTTGGTATGTAGCATTGGGGTTGTGGGGCCTACAAAATTTGATCAAATGATGATCATAGGTTGACCTTTACCTACTTAACGTCAAGGTCAAATTTGCTTCCTAATGCATTTAAATGGGAAAATTCCTGAAAAGTTGATTATTTTGAAAGCTGTGAAAGCTTTAGTCATTATTCTCATTTGATATATTTAACCTAATGAGACAATGGCTATAAAGAAGTTTCAAAGGTCAAGGTTGATCTTTAATCTTTCTGCTTAGGTCGCTCATATTGGAGTCCCATCATTATATTAAATCATAGTTTTCTCACAAGCCAATGGCCCAATTGAACTCTAATTTCATGTGAAGACTCCTTATGATAAGTTAGCCAAAATGTATGCAAAATATTTTGGTCACATGACCAAGATGGCCTCAATGCCATATATGGTAAAAAAACATTTAAAAATCTTCATCTGCAGAACCAGAAGGCCGATGACCTTGGGACTTGGTATTTAGCATTGGGGATGTGTGGCCTACCAAGTTTGTTCAAATGATGAACCTTAGTTGACCTTGACCTACTTAACATCAAGGTAAAATTTGCTTCCTAATGCTTTTAAATGGGATTTTTTTTGAAAAAGTTCATTTTTTGAAAACTGTTGAGGCCAAAGTCATTATTATCACTTGATATGTTGAAACAAATGAGACAATGGCTATAAATAAGTTTCAAAGGTCAAGGTTGACCTTTAACTTTTCAGCCAAGGTCGCTCATATTGGAGTCCCTTCGACATATTAAAACATAGTTTCCTCAGAAACCACTAGGCCATTTGAACTCAAATTTCATATGAAGACTCTTTATGATAGGTTAGCCAAAATTTATATCAATTGTACTGGTCACATCAACAAGATGGCCACCACGCCCATATATGGTAAAAATCCTTAAATATCTTCTTCATTTGAACCAAAAGGCCAATGGCCTTGGGACTTCTTATGAAGCATTGGGGATGTGGGTCCTACCAGATTTGCACAAACGATGAATCTAGGTTGACCTTGACCTACTTTATGGCAAGGTCAAATTTGATTCCTAATGCATTTATATGGGAAAAATCTTGAAATATTCATTTTTCGGACATACTTTAATATAGTGGACCTATGTGAAATCCTGCCTTATAAGAGGATGCATCCACACAAATGTGGTATCAAAATAAACTTTGACATCTTAACTACACAGAGAGACCAATAATAATAGCTATATACTCTTATAAGGTGAATATCAAGACCATTAAACTTCATAAGGGTCAACGCAATTTTTGCATCATCACACACCAATGTACATGCTCATTTACAACACTCGTGTAAGCCTCTGGGATTATGCACTTTGGAAATCAGATCTTGGAACGATTAGGCAATGAATATAAATGATACTCATTCCGTGTTTTTTGTAATAAAAAGGTTCTCACAGCATAAAATGTGCAAATCCTTCACTCCGGTGAATCTTGTTGACAAGTCGGCCATTTTGGTAGAAAAGTAGATAAAAAGCACCTGGTTAACACTTGCTATTGTTGTGAACTCCCCAGAAGCTCTCACAAGACTAAAGGATGCCGAGTCATAGTGGGGCATCGATAATAGAAATGCTGTTTATTCCGTATAAGTAGCATTGACGGAAAAAGCATTTTGATATAAAACATTGTATTCTTAAGAAATGTTGAATCATTTCTATAAAGAGATGCACCCAGATTTTTGGCAAAGACTGAATAATTGTTTTTACAAGAAATGTGGATGCATTTCTATCTAGAGATGTGACCAGATTTTTGGACCAGACTGAATAATTTTTTTCTTTAGAAATGTTGAATCGTTTCTATATAGGGATGTAACCAGATTTTTGGCCAAGACTGAATAATTGTTTTCTCAAGAAATGTGGTTACATCTCTATATAGAAATGATTCCACATTTCCTAAGAAAACAATTATTCAGTCTGGACCAAAAATCTGGTTGCATCTGTATATAGAGATGATTCCACAATTCTTAAGAAAACAATGTTTTCATATAAAATGCGTTTTATTCTGTCAATGTAACCAATACGGAATAAACAGCATTTGTGTTATAGATGCCTCTCTATGGATACATCTTCAAGAAGGCAAATAATTGTTGGGGAGATTTACAGCCTAACTCCCCAAAACATGATCCATGTTTGAAAGACGCTTGCATTTTCAATTGAGAAATTGAAATGGGCGACATCAACCGTGAAAAAACACTGACCCTTGCCCGATTTAGCTGATCATAACAAACGATATTTAGGCCCAGGCGCATTGATTGTAGTATAAAAATGGAGATATGATACAGATGTATATAATTTGACCACACAAGTGTGGACACATCCTCTTATATGGCAGGATTCCACATAGGTCCACTATATTAAAGTATTTCCCATTTTTCTATACCGTTTAGGCCGAAATCATATATAATACTTGCAAGAAATGTTTAACCTTATGAGACAACGGTTTTATATAAGTACCAAATGTCAAGCTGACCTGTGACCTTTTATCCAAAGCCACTCATTTGGACTGTCACATACCTATCTAAACATCTTTTCCTCAGAAATCTCTGGGCTGTTTGATGTAGTATTCAATAGATTGTTTTAGGTCACTTGACCAAAATGGCCGCAAGCCCCATAAAACAAAATATGTTTCATTATAAGCCGTAATTGATCTTGATATATTTTAACATTAATAAGATCATTAAAGAGATCAGGTGAGCGCTTCAGGACCGTCAGGTCCTCTAGTTTGATTGAGTTTGTCACCATCCCTCCAGATAAGAGTATGTAAGCGTGTTTATTAGTATTTCTCAAGCAAAACGTATGTTGTGGGTACTCAAAAGTAAGTTCTCATTGAGCAACCAACACACATCTTACAGCTAGTAGGTAAGAAAAAACTACAATTGTACGCTAAAAATCTTGCTTATATAGATCTAAATGTATAATAACATACAGCTGTGCTTTATGATGAATAGTGGCAACTCTGTTAATTGACTCCTATATGGGCCTCGACCGAGAAACCCTGCCTTCAGGGTTTCCCACCAAGTCATACCAAAATCAGCCTGCTTGGCCACCGAAACTAGCTAGAATAGTGAAACTTTGCTTGTAGCCAGTTTTGATATGGTAATTCCATTTCATATAAGTGAATAACAAAGGTGCTGATCAGACTGCGCAGATACCCAGGCTGGTTTGCACCTGTGTTGTTTGCAAACCCCCAAAGAGAGGTTTTCTCGTTACAAGGCCAATATAATCAACTGTTATTTTTAGGAGTCACCAGTATATTAGTGGACAATGGGGTCACAGAAGAGGTACTTAAGCAAGGTCTAAAGCAATTTGAAGATAATGTAAAGAAAAGAAGAAGAATGGATATATGATAGTGATTTTAGAAACTTTTATTATTGTGTGCATATCTGAAAATGAGCTCTTTGCCTACTGGGTAATTTTGTATACTTTTTTGTTACATTTTTTTTCAGAAAATATCTTTTAGGAGTAGCATCAGAGTGTCAAACAGTTTGGATCTGGAATAGGCATGACGTTCTATCTGGTAGGACCTAGGTCCAAACTGTTTGCAAAGGTAATCAGTAGACGACACTAGTGGGCAAAGAGTTAAAATCCTGCTTTTTTCAATGTATTCTGTGATTTGCGAAAGACTATCTTACATATACACATGAGGCACATGATGATGGTAATTAATCCCTTTTTCTTGATGAGTAAAAAAGGCTCAGATTAGTCTTTGCAAATGTGACGTCTCTACAGACAACTATGTGGTTTCCCTGCCCACATACACAAAGTGTGACTGTAGATAAAGGTCCAGACAAAAAATTAAACCTCACTGGATAGCTATGCAGTCATGCTTGAAGATATGAACCTTTTATGAATGATTCTTAAGCAAATGTTATTATATTGAATTATTTAATGTTCAGCCTCCCATAATGATGAAATTTGTTATCAATATAGGCTTAGCTACTGTTGCATCAGCGTCTGCATTGTTTGTAATTATACGAGCCAGTTTTATCATGTTAGATAATCTAGATATCCCTTATAAGAGGACCAAATAAAAAAATACCCGTGTTTGGGGTAACCGGACCTACTTACATTTACTTGTGAAACCTAGAATTTTTTACGTTTTCTAAAAAAAATATAATTTTATGCATTTTGAAAGGCGAAATGCTTTCAAATTGCATATAAAAATTCCAAATTTTTTTTGAAAATAAATATTCGTGCCGCCTACCCTTCTTAAAATTTTCAGACCCGTTACCCAAACACACTTATTTATTTATTTGGCTTAAATAATGGACCATTCTACACAGTATGCTGCCTCATCATCAGGTACTGCACTGTTTGTACTTTGAAGAAACATTTTCATAATAGCAAACAAACAAGATACCCCTTACAGTGAATAGTAACACATCCTAATTAAAATGTAAGGTTCAGAAAACACTCCAGTATAAATAGGGTATAAATAGGGTAACATGTTTAACTCGTTGCCTACTAGGCATTGTCGCACATGTTTTTTTGTTGCCTGCTGAATTTTTTAAAAATCAACTTTTTCAAATGAATATTTCAGGAATATCATCATAGTGTCAGACAGTTTGGATCCAGATCAAGACCAACATTTTGACGTGTCTGATCTGGGTCCGAACTGTTTGTAGAGGTTATCAATAGGTGACACTATTAGTTAAATAGGTTTGTAAATGAGTACATTTCTGTAGCATGGAACTTGGATTATAATGATATATAAAGTTGTTTCAAGGTTTAGGTTTTTACTAAACTCTAGTTTTTATGTTTTTCACATTGATTTTCGGCGATAATTTTTTTTTATTTTTTTATGTAAGCAAAATGAGAATGCGATGAAAGTTCTACAGGGAAATAAGCGCCAATTTCTCCAAAAGGTCCGAAGTTTGTGGCGCAAACAGATTTTTGTGTACATAGATGAAGAATTTGCGATAAACAGAATTCTGCCAAAATTTCTAAGTTTTTTATTGACAGGTAAATTTCGTAGAGGTGTGACAAAAAGGGTTCGTCTCAAAAGAATACTCACAAGCGGTGAATATACAGTTATTCAGCGGATGTGCATAGCATAATCATGCTGTTTGCAAACCCATAAAGAAAGTACAGAATCTAATTTGACCGTGATCATTTGTAGGAGCAGAAGCTGTGATTAGGCATGACGTGCTATTTTTCTCTTATGCACTTGCTCCAAAAAAAGGTGGTTTCGAGATGACCCCAGTAGGTTAACGCACGAGCTAACCAGGCGCGATTTTCCAATATATTAAGACAAGACATCTATCGCTTTAGTTAGTGAATTAGGGCGGCGCAATGCATTTTTGGACTGACATATTTATCTTAGTTTTTTGAGCTTTGATTAAAAATCTCAAAGAGTGCATCTATGCGCAGGGTTAACTGCATCATCTTTGATTATGGAACCATTTGGATAAATTGGCGCTATTTTTTCTTTACTACTTTCATCGTGAACACAGTTTGCTAAACTTAGTGATAATAAAAGTTATCGCCAAAAATCAATGTGAAAAACTAGGGTTTATGGATAATGAACAAATTGGAAGACTGCTTGATGGGTATTCTTAACAAGTCTGACTGTTTCATTACTGTCTTGTGCGCATGGGTGAAAGTTTTCAGAATAATTACTGAATTCAGGGTTTTGAGACTTGATTTTCCATCAAAAGTCAGTCTCAAACTAATGAATTATGCAAATTATACAAGCTTTTCCCCTTTACTTACAGTTTGTCTAAACACAATTGACTTTTTATACTTGACACTGCTAATATTTTGTTAGCGTATGTCAATTTAAAACTTGAATTTCTTAAAGTTCAGGCTCTTGGAAATTGCGAACTCTAACCCATAAGTGTATAAATTGTTATTGCTTTTTTAAATGATTTATTTGTAAATAAACACATTTAATACATTTAAATAGTTTGGTATAAACTTATGCAAGCCTAGCGTTCTTTTTGTGGGATACAGGTAAAATGTGGCATCTGATCAGGGTCTCCACTGATTGCTTACAGAATGTTCTGTTGAAAATTGGATAAAGATGAGAAATTCTAATCCGCATTCCTTTAAACAGAAATGTGCTGGTCCAATCAGTATGAATGGAAAAATCAATTTGGCTTAAATGGGTTGAAGGAATAGTGTCTAGTCACATGTGATATGTTACTGATTGCCTTGTCTGTCTTATTTATCTAATAAAACGCATCTTTCTTTGCTACTGATTCTCTTTGCAGAAATATAATTGTTTGTTTCATTTTAGTATATCTCAATGAAACCACTACTTTCAACAGCATACAAGTATTTTTTGGCGGGGGTGGGGGAATTTTCTTTGCATGGATGCTACTTTTAACAGCAAACTAAGCTAACCTTGTATAGAAAACTCAAAACCTACCAGGGAAGATGCCAATCAACTAAACTGAACTGGCACAGGAAAATTCCAAACCAGACTGAAATAGAGGGAATATGACATGAAAATGCCTAAGTCATGAAACATTAGACTGAAATTGCTATGGACAAATTCAAACTTAACTGAACAAGTGAGACACAACTCAAAATTACACTGAATCCACCATAGAAAACTCAAAAATGAGACCCTCCCAGGGGGGTACCTGTTCCCTTGTTCCCCTGAAATAAATTGGCTTGTTCCCCTGTTCCCAAAAGATTGAAATTTGTTTTCTTATGTTCCCTGTTCCCCAATATTGTCTTTGTTCCCCTCAAAATTTGGCCTTTGTTCCAGTTTGCATGTCTGGTTGTAAACCCAATCACGGTTTATATCTATGGTTTCCTCTTTATTTTCACGACAGTGAGTCAGGCCTCATACTCAATGACAGCCCTGACATAAAGTTTTCATCTGTGGGTTGGTGTCTGATACTTGTCTTTTTCTGGACACACCGTGGATCAACTTAGGTTTTCTTTAGCTTTAACTATCTGTGAGATGTAAGCCCTTATTTTTTTCATCATCATATCTTAATTTGATTAGACTGTTTATCTGTGATGATGCATTGCATAAGTTAGGTAGCATCCATGCGAGCTTAACAACTTTTGTATTTATACAATAACATAATCCGATGCTGGTAAAATAAATTTAAGCCCCAGTGTCTTAGGTTGCTGTTCGATATAAGACGGTTCTGTTGTTATTGATTCATTGTTGCTCCCATTCTTTGTGGGTGTTCTGTGTTAGTCGTTGTTTTGTTGTGCAGTACTTAGTGTCCTTTCTAGTTATGCAATCATCTTGGTAAGGAAGGAAGAGCTTTACTCGCAGTGCCATGGGTTGGTCTGCAGTGTGTGAATGTGGTGTTTCCTCATCATGCCCACTTACTTTATTGCAAGGTAGATTGCAAGGTAGACTTCGCACAAGTCCGAGTTGGTTCCTCTTTCTCTGACTATTATGACCAGAGGGATGGTTTAACTTAATGAGGTGGTTTGTCTAGAATCTTTTAACATAAACAATTAATGATACACATCCTTATATCAAAGTGACAGGTGTTGCTATCTGGTACCAGCTTAATACATAAAGTATATTTATTTAATGGCTTTTTTCGAGGAATTGAATGTCATATAACAATATATCTTCATGCGTTTTATTATATATATATTGCAGCTATGTCTTACTTCGTAGAATGTTTATGTAAAAATTGTGATCAAACATACTGTTCAAGAACATACACAGTTGCCTAGTCCATGGGAATGAAATTCAAAAGAAACAGAAATTCCAACTATTCCATATCAATTCAAAACTATCACTAAACGTTACAAAAGAATGCGGTGTAATATGGATATAATACACGTATGACAATTTGTTTTCCTTGCTTTACACCCAATAACTAACTGTTTTAATTGATATTTCAAGCGCATGCCTTTATGTAAGACAGACTCCATGACAACATTGGCCTAAACCATTCGGAGATTAGTTTTTCTAGTGCCTGTCTTTTATGAGACCCAGCGATGCATAATTGATGGTTTTCTTTGGCTCTAGCTGTAAATGGGTACATTAATTTCTATAATCCATTTGGTTTTGGTTTAAACTTTATTTCTTTGTACAAATACATAATAGCTAAATTACAATCACTTAAATAAATATAGTTACAAGTTTTATGCAAAAGGGATTCAGAAGGAAGTCTATATTGACGTTTGTAAACTGTATCCCTTTAGACGAATATGCGCTTAATGGTAACCGTGATATGTAACAGCAAATACTAACAAAGTCTATGCCATTAAACTTATGAACAAGTTTAATCAGGTAAACCAATGGATACAGATAAATGTAACGCTTGTCCCAAACATACACAAGATGAGAGTCTGATTAGAACAAGTGGCATTCACTGTACTCATTACAGACAAAAAACAGCAACAAAATAATACATAATATCAACTTCCACGGGGATAGATGATTTCTGTCGATGGTAAAATCTTGCTTGAAAATACATAAGCTTAAGAGTGTGTCTTAGTTAAAGACTAAAGGACAAATGACAGGAAAAGGATGTAATTAGAATGTAAATCAGTCAAGGTATGTTGAAACGCTTAGATTTTGTAATAAAATTATGAACATCCATAAATACATTGATATTTTGTTCTTCAGAAAGATATTCGTTTCCATGTAACAGAATGTTTAAAGGACCTCGGACAGTCTTAATGAAGGAATGCCCAAAAAAATGACCAGAGAAAAGTTTCAAAGAAAATGATATATTTTCTATGAAAAAGATAGTAGGTTCAATCCTCGACTTATCCACAAAAGCCGTTTTCTCATTGAACAAGTACCTATTGAAAAATATGGGCTGAAAACTCTGTTTTTGCTATTCAACATATAGAAAATAGAAAAAGTTTTACTGAAGTGCTTTCCCCCCCGTGACCAAACTAATCCTTTTGCATACAGTCGTAGTTTTACATTTCACACATCATATAAAAACGGCATGATTGGTCACGGGGGGGAACGATGTCAAAATGCTCAAAAAACACTTCATTATAAAACCTTATTAGAAACTTATTTTGTAAAAGACCTGTAGGTAAATGGCATGTATCAGGGCTTTAGTTATGAGTGCTTACAAAGTAATAAATTGTCTCATTTCTCAACCAAAACATATGTTGTGGGTGCTCAAAAGAACCGTCGCAATGAGACGGTTCTTTTAAGCACTTAGTTATAGATTAAATCTGATGTGTAAGAAAAATATTAACGATTTTACGCTCAACATCTGTGTTTATCTAGACTATGATTTATACAGTATGCAGATATGATACACCTCAGTGCACAAGTCAACTGGATGAACTTGAAGCATTACAGGTAATACTCAAAAGTCATTGACAGCACACTTCTTTAGATGAAACAATGTAATCTTCTCAACCGGAATTATATGCAAACGCATCACTTTCGTCTCAAGTTTTGTGCCTCAATCATAATATTTACATGTATTTAGGTGAATACTCGAGGAATCTTTGACTTTCTGTGAAATAAACTTGGTCACAAAAAATACCCCCACCCCCTAAACCCTAAATTCCTGGCATAATTATGCAATATTTTCAAAGTATTTTTATTTTGCTAGGTGCACTAAATGTAAGGGTTTGATTTAAGCACAAAACTATAGTTGTCAGTTATGCATTATCCTAGCCACAGGCTGTCAAAATTTGGGCAGATTGAATAGGAGACTGTCCGAGGTCCTTAGGGTTACAAATGACAGATACACAGGTAAACATGCTCCTTTTGAATGAAATTGTATTGGTTACACTTGAAAAAGAAGTGGAAAGGGTCTTCAATTTTACCACAATTACACAAGGGATTTTCAATTATGTTTTTATTTTATTTTGGTAGAGATGGAGACGTAAAGTACTACAGCCTGTTCTCAGTTCTGTATGATAGGTTTGTGCGAGACGATTTCCTTGAGAATATAGCTTTTGGGATGATATCAGAATTTAATTGATTGGTGCAGCATTCCATGGAGCTCAAGTCTCTTGTCGCTTCTGGAAGGGCATCCCATTCTTTGAAAATGGATGGAAGGAACGAATTAAACTAAATAGTCTGGTAGAAAACCAAAATGACCTTGAACTTGATTTTAAAGTTTTTTCTTTGTTGATCCTTGTTGTTGAGGCTTTGTACTAGATGAATCCAACTGATGCCACTCTGGCATCATTGAGCGTTTTGAAATATTCAAGATGGTGTCCAAGATGGCCGTCAGTTAGGCTCCTAAGACCTATATGACCAACATACTCGATCAAAAGCATTTTATTTTTGACTTTTCATGGATGTTTCAGAGGCTAAATGTTACAACCAATTAAAATGGACCAATGTTTTGTTCAGAAGGTTGAAATATTAAAGATGGCGTCCAAGATGGCAGTCAATTAGGCTTCTAAGACCTTTGTGACCGACGTACTCGATAAAACACTTTAATTTTGATTTTTTATAGATGTTTTGAGGCTAAATGATACAAACAATTAAATAAGAACATGGTTTTGATTTGGAAGGTTGAAATTTAAAGATGGCGTCCAAGATGGCCGTCGGTTAGGTTCCTAAGGCTTATCTTACTAAACAACTCGATATAAAGCATTTTAATTTTGATTTTTAATCGATGTTTAGAGGCCTAACAATACAAACGATTAAAATGGAGCATTCACTGATTTGATTTACAAAGTTGAAATATTAAAGATGATGTCCAAGATGGCCGCAATTCAAAGCAAATTCAACCTGAAATCAAATTCGCAGTTAGTAACTATTTTCTGATAGTTTTCGGTTGTATAACAGGGTGGGGAATCACATAGTTTTTGCTATGATACACTGCACGGAAAAAATTAACAGACTCTTAAATTTTCGTAATGGTAATGTTTTTGTCTTTGTTCTGAGAATCGCGTCCATCAACCCATGCACCATGCAGTTTTCAGACCACTTTTGACCGGATCTGATAATACCATAATATCATATTATTCTCATAAAAAATCCTGCTTTGGGAAAACATTTCTTCAAAAAATGAAGTGATAAATGACAGGGTATACTGAACTGACGATATCACTGAAAACTTTGTGACAGAGTGTTTGATCAAAGTACAGACCTTTTATGAATCAATATGCGGAAAAAGTCAGCTGGATGGATGAATAAAATTTACAAAAAAGTACTTATGGAGTGTAGTGTATCAACACAAAAAATAACCGCTGAGTAAGGTATCTGCATGCTTCAGATGTTCGTTACAATCTTGACTGCTGGTTGGTACGGGCCTGCTTGCCGGGTGCATTTGTAACAAGCATTACCACTTCTCTGGTCTGTTGCAAGTGCACAGATGGTTGCATATTGCTATAAAAAATATGAATGCTGGTCCGGTGCAGGTGTATCAGACATGCATGCTTGTAGGCACAAATTTACAGATATGACTGTTGGTTGGATGCAACTGTTAAAGACATGGGAAATGGCCGGATGCAATTGTTACAGGCATGGCAGATGGTCGAGTGCAAATGTAATATACATAGATCCTGATAAGATGAAACTCTAACAGACATGTATGCTGATAATATGCAACTTATAAAGACATGGCTGCTAGCCAGGTGCAACTGTAAAATACATGCCTGATGGTCTGGTGCAATTGTGCTTACCAGCCTGTTAGTTGGGTACGAGCATAGGGACATAACTGCGGGTCTGAGGCAAGTGTAACATATATACCTGCTGGTTAAGCCACACAACTACAGATGTGCCTGTAAGTCTGTTGCAACTGTTTCAATCATATCTGCTGGTAGATGCAACTCTAACAGACATGCATGCTGGTCGAGTTTAATTGTAACCAATGTGTCAGGTGGTTGGGTGCAACTGTAACAAACATGCCTGTTGGTTCAAAGCAAGGTTTAAAACATGGGTACTGCAACATGCCTGCTACTCTTGTGAAACTGTTACAGACATAACTGCTTGGTTTCAGACATGTGTTCTGGTCCAGTGCCACATAATCAAACATAGGTAATGGTAAATATGTCTGCTGACCCTGTAGCAATGATGCCTGGGCAGCTGGTTGGGATAAAGGAGAACAGACATGGACACTGACCAGATTTAACTTAAACAGACATGCCCACTGATCCAGTATAGCAGTTCCCAGCATTCCTGTTAGTTGGGTTCAATTGTAACATACATTATTGCTGGTGCGATGTAACGATCACGCATGACTGCTTGCACCAAGTCTCGTTAAACGGCATGTGTACTGGTTAAGTACCACATTATTAAAAACATGTGAGGTTAAGGATGTCGGATATGATGAGCTGGTGGCATTACATGGCCGCTGTTCAGTGAAACTTCAACAGATATGCCTGCTGACTTGGTACTATTCAATCAAACATGCCTCCTGGTCCATTGGAAATCAAAGAGAAACGCTACTTGACCGATGCCCCTCCGTCAGACATGCCAACTAACACTGTGAAACTTTATCAGCCAAGACTGCTGCATTGTCAACACAACATACATGCCGTGTAGAGAGGTGTTATGTCGCTGCAGCTGCAACACATATGCCTGCTGGCCTAGTGTTACTACCACAAACACCACTGCTGTTCAAACATGCCTACTGGTTGAGTGCTGCTGCAAGATGGATGCTTGCTGGACTATGGCCACTCAATCAGCATGCCTGCTGACCTTATGTCACTCAATATTGCATGTCTGCTGGCGTTGTGCTTCTCTATCTGCTATACCTGCTGGCATGGTGTCTCAATATCAGCCGTGTCTGCTGGTATGGTGTCTCACTATCAATCGTGCCTGCTAGTGTGGTGTTTCATTATAGGTCATGCCTTTTGGTTTGGTACATCACTATCAGCCATGCCTGTTGGTGTGGTGCCTCACTTTAGGTCATGCCTTCTAGTGTGGTACCTCACTGTAGGCCATGTCTTCTGGTGTGGTGCCTCGCTATAGGCCATGCCTGTTGG
Source organism: Loripinus fragilis (assembly GCA_964019695.1). Taxonomy (NCBI): domain Eukaryota; kingdom Metazoa; phylum Mollusca; class Bivalvia; order Lucinida; family Lucinidae; genus Loripinus; species Loripinus fragilis. The sequence goes on from OZ026523.1 coordinate 92,320,341, forward strand.
TGTGGTACCTCACTCTAGGCCATGCCTGCTGGTCCTTTTTGCACTTCAACCTTCATTTTGACTAGTTGAGTGCAGACGGAAGAGGGATGGCTACACTTCTGGTGCTTCTCTTACAGAGATGCCAAAACATTAATCATGTTTGCTGATCCGGTGCCACTCTCAGACATGCCTACAGGTAAGATGCGGCTCCCATCGGTTTGTAAAACTTATCAGCTACCAGCCTGAACGCCATCTTGAATATATCAAATTCTGAGTGATGCATTAGCTGCATCACTGGGATGTTACAAGGATGATGTCTGTAACTCAAGTATCAGTAAAATCAGCATTTTGCATGCGAATCCCTGGATTTTCCGGTCTTGGGGAAAATTTTCTTACATTTTTGTAATAAACTGCCATTTTGGCGGCCATTTTGACTAAATTCTTATTTTATTTTTATATTTTTTTTGTTCATAAGCGAAGTGTCTTCAAGTAGATTCCAATGTCATAGCTAACAATTTAAGGGGGAAATGGGTTTGAGACATTTTTCCATATCACACAATCTTTTAACTTATAATTGGCCTCCATCTTGGACGCCATCTTGAATATATCGAAATGCTCAATGATGCCAGAGTGGCATCACTCGGATTTTTCAAGGACAATATAAAAACTACCAGAATCAACAAAGAAAAAAGTTTAAAATCAAGTTCCAGGTCCTCCTAAAATTCGCCCAAATTCTGCCGGACTAAAAGCTGTGAATTTACATGTACAGTTTGCGAGTGTTGAACATTTCTAGGATTGTAACTTGAAATGTCTCCTACGTTATTTGGAAGGTAAGGTGGACACAAATTATTTTTCATTTTATAAATGTTTTTTTTTTTTTTTTTGTCGAGGATTTCCCAACACGTTTCAGTAAGTAGAGCATTAATGGACACTTACTTAAGTGGCATCCGTCACAATGAGATAAGCTTCATCTTGATTTTTTTTCAAGCTCGTTGGATACACACTGTACGCAATTGTCCCATGCAAAATCAGCATATTGGAGAAGGGGTCTAATGAACGAGAAATAAATAGTCTGTAATGCTTTTCTGTAAATAATTAATTTCAGACGACGCATGCCGCGTGTTCTTTGCCAGGCCTTGGCTTTAATGTGCTCGATATGTTCATGCCATGCACAATCTCTAGACAGATTATGCCAAAGTGTTTATGCGAATTTACTTCATTAACTTGCTGATACATCATATAAATAGGTGGATGGTATGGTTTATTAGCTCACCTGAGCCGAAGGCTCCGAGGTGAGCTATAAGTATACCAATAACTCCGTCGTCCGTCCGTCAACATTTTCAAACATCTTCTCCTCTGAAACCGCTGGACCAATTAAACTCAAATTTCATATGGAGACTCCTTAGAATGGGGGAACAAAAGTTTGTTCAAATGGTCCTGGTCACATGACCAAGATGGCCATATATGGTAAAAACCCTTTTAAAATCTTCTCCAGAACCAAAAGACTGATGACCTTGGGACTTGGTATGTACAATTGGTGATGTGGGGTCTACTAATTTTGTTCAAATGATGGTCCTATGTTGACTTTGACCTACTTAACGTCAAGGTCAAATTTGCTTTCCAATACATTTAAATAGGATTTTTTATAAGAGGATTTTTTGAAAATTGTTAATGTCAAAGTCATTATAATCACTAGATATGTTCAATCTAATGAGACAATGACTATAGATAAGTTTCAAGGGTGATGGTTGCCCTTTCAGCCAAGGTTGGTCATTTTGGAGTCCCATCAATATATTATTAAAGTTTGTTCTTGACTTTTAACATTTTACTTAAATAAAAATTAATATTTCATTACGTACTGATTTAATTTTCACAGATCATTTATTCATCTGCTAAGTTAATTACATGACTGTTTGTCAGCTTTATGCAAACATCTGAGAGCAGCCATCTTACAGCAACACAAACATATTAACCTGAGTTTACCTCTTTATGCAGGTCGGCTAAATGATTGAAGCAGCAACTTCAGTCAATTACTTCATTTCAATATTGGATGATGGATATTCTGTTTTAATTACAATCAACGGTCAGATCAATGCGAATTAGAGTGTTACAACTGGCAAAAGAAAAGTATTTTATTTTTCAATAAGTTTCATTTGATTTTAATCTATCTTTTTGCAAAATGAAGAAAACTATTACAAAATATGTCATCTGCTATAGAAATGATTAGTGCTTTAAGGGTTAAATTTTAAAAATAAATATTTTTTGGCAATGGATCAAAATATACTTATCAATGCACCCACTGCTAAAAATATTACTCTGAAACATTGTTATTTTTTTACATTATCAATGATATATAACTTTGCTTGTGTTGTGTGTAAGCAGATGATTTTTGTGTAGAGCCCATTGATCTGAAAATAGCCAGACCCCTGTAGCACCCGTTAGTGTCTACACGCCCGTTAGTGTCTACGTCGACACGGTTGCAACTGCAACCGTTAGTGTCTACAGGGCCATGTTTACACTAAGCGGCGATAATGTACAGTGTCAACCGTTATTGTCTACATTTAATGAAAAAACGAAAATTAAGAAATATGACCATAATACTTTCTCAGACATGACAAAACAACCATTTTAAGTTATCACCGAGCAAAGACTCAGGACATTCTAGATATCCGCCTAGTCTGATCAGCGTCTTGGGTGGCCGCATAAAGAAAGCTGGATGGATGCACACAGAGCCAATATCGTTGGTTTTGTCACTCAATGTTTCAAATTAATCGAACCGAATTCTGACGTCTATCAAGGGCCGTAATGTTGTTGCAAAGTTGCAAAAAATAACGTTTTACAATCCCAAAGTAGATCTTGTCAAAGATAATTTGTATACAAAATTTGGTTAATTTCTGTCCATTCATGTTAACAATATCTTTCTAAACAAGATAAGATAATCTTGTCAAAGAAAATGTGTATACAAAATTTGGTTAATTTCTGTCCATTCATGTTAACAATATCTTTCTAAACAAGATAAGATAATAAAGACAACGAATTGTGAAGATGACATATAATAAGAATGTTAAGTGTGCTGAGAAATTATACCGTAAAACCCTGACATATAACCTAAAATAAACTGGGCTAAGGACGGAAAGACGATATCTATATACCCATGAGAAGTAGAATCTAGCAGTTAAAAGATAAAGTTTTTCCTATATTTTGACAAGAAGTCAATCAAGGGATCAACAAACCTAGTGTCTAATGTCAAGAAATAAAATCTGACATTGTGAACAATAAGCGTTGTTTATGCACATATTATCAACACGTGCGCCGCTTATTGTCGACAGTGAACAATAAAGGTTGCAGTTGCAACCGTTAGTGTCTACGTTTACACTAACAGTTGCAATTGTAACCGTTATCATGGTGTAAATGCGTAGACACTAACGGTTGCGACTGCAACCGTTAGTGTCGACGTAGACACTAACGGGCGTGTAGACACTAACGGGGGTTACACACCCCCATGAACAAGCAAAAGTAATTAATTACAGGCTAATTGAAGAGCATTCACAAACATTTAATGAGGGATTATTCCTGTCATATTGTTAGCTTTAAACGATTGTAAAACGTTATATAAGGGTAGGATATAACTTGGATGTCATCGACAGTCTGCATGCCTGGTTTTAAACCCAATCACGGTTAATAGCTATGGTTTCCTCTTTAATTGCACGACGGTGGGTCAGGCCTTGGACTCTATGACGGCTCTGACGTAAAGCTTCAATCGATGGGTTGGTGCCTGATGCTTATCTGTAGCTGGACCCACCATGGCTTAACTTGAGGTTTTCGTTAGCTCTGACTATCTGTGAGTCATGACCCCTTTTTCTTTGTTTCATCATTGTGTGTTAATTTGATTAGAGTGTTTCTCCGTGATGATACATTGTATTAGTTAGAAGGCCTCCATGCGAGCTGAACATTTCTTGTACTTCAACAACAGCAGAATCTAGGGCGAAGATTTGGTACCAGTAAAATGCATTTAAGCCCCTGGTAGCTTAGGCTGCTGTCCGTTCTAAGGCGGTGGTTCTGTTGTTGTTTGACTTTATTGTTACTCCCATTTAGGGAATCTGTAATTGTTCTATGTTTTGTTGTACGTTACTTTATGTCCATTCTAGTATTGCAATCATCTTGATGGAGAAGAGAGAGCTGGTTGCTTTGCTTAATTTGTCATCCTGGTGTCTCGTGATGGTTGAGTGGCTCTTCCTCGCGGTGCCATGGGGTTTTCTGCGGTTTATGATTGTGGTATTTCCTGTAAGTCAGTAGTTGATTCTTATCTTCAAGTTCGCGTTGTGTTTTTAAAGTCTCTTTAGAATTTCTAAGTCTAGTAGATTTAAGCAACAACTTTCACAATTTTATAATTTTATTAAATCTTCTTAAGTCTAACTAAAATACTTCTAGAAACTATTTATAACCCAAAGTTCCGAAATCTGAATCTCTGCCACTGGGTTTCATCTTATATACCATGAAGTCACGTGATAGAAGCTGACCACAGCGCCACCTAATGAAATCACCACTAATCAATCATATTTCAAGTTTACTATATAGCACCCTCTACATAGGTAAGTTTCCATTTATATCAACCAATCAGAAAATACAAAAGTGACTCATAGTCACACCAGTCGCGCAATTCCCCAAAGGTCATATGATTACATGTATTGCGCAATCAAGCCAATCAATGTCAGAATTGACAAGATCTATTTATTTGGCTTATGTAATTTTACGAAACTAAGTAACATCTGTCATCATGACCTATTGGAAGTGTTAAAACACCCTATCAGAATTGACAGGCTAATAAATATGACATTTGAAAAACAATAACAAACTGCTGTCAGAATTCCCTATAAAAACATAAACATGTCAATCTCAGATGTGAACACCGCACCTGGCTGAACACCTGTGTCCTATCCAAACCAAGCATTCACGAATATTGTAAATACCCACAGGCAATTCACAATTATTATGAACCCTCGCAGACGAAACCAGTGGCTATTTTATATTCCTGATCATACTCACTATTTTTATCATAACTGCATTTGACAAAAAGTGCGAATTTTCCTTTAAAACATAGTTTACTCTTAGACCAATATGCCAATTGAACGATAAGTTAGCTAAAATTTCCACAAATTGTTTTGGTCACACAACCAAGATGGCTGACACACCCATACATGGTAAAAAACCCTTAAAGTAAGTAATGGTGCAAAGATCAGGAATCGATACAATCAAGTACCACACCTGACCCAGGATACCAATGGGAAAGTGACAAACTCACAGAAGACACCACAAACGAGAGCCAAGAGGTCAGCCCTTTCCCAGCAGGTGACCAAAAAGCACATATAAACAGACGCGCACAAAACATAGCAAACACAAGACAGAACAAAAACATAAAAGATCCACAAAAGAAGTACCGCCTTGGAACGGTCAGTAAAATATTTTACTGGAGGGCTTAAACCGGTTTAACGGCGCCAACCTCACCCTTAAAGTCTTCTTCTCCAGAACCAGAAGGCTGATGACCTTGCGACTTGGTATGTAACAATTGGGATGTGGAGCCTTCCAAGTTTGTTCAAATGATGATCCTAGGTTGACCTTGGCCTACTTAACATCAAGGTCAAATTTGCTTCCTAATGCATTCAAACTCGTATTTTTTTTGAAAAGTTGATTTTTTGAATACTGTTGAAGCCAAAGTCATTATTCTCACTTGATATGTTAAACCTGATGAGACAATGGCTATAAATAAGTTCCAGAGGTCAAAGTTGACCTTAGACCCTTCAGCTTATGTCGCCTATACTGGAGTCCCATCCATATATTAAAACATAATTTTCTCAGAAACCACTAGGCCAATTGAACCCAAATTTCATATGGAGACTCCTTAAGTTCAGTGACGTAATTTTATAACAAATGTAAATGGTCAAATGTCTAAGATGGCTGCCATGCCCATATAAGGTAAAAACCCTTTATATATCTTCTTATCTTGACCTGAAAGGCCAATGGCATTGGAAGTCGGAATGTAGCATTAGGGATACGTGCCCTACCAGGTTTGCACAAATGATGAATCTAGGTTGATCTTGACCTTTTTACAGCAAGGTCAAATTTGATTCCTTATGCATTTATATAGGAAAAATCTTGAAATGTTTATTTTTCTATACCTGTTTAAGCGGAAATCATATATATATATATATATATATATATATATATATATATATATATATATATATATATATATATATATATATATATATATATATATATATTTAGGTCACTTGACCAAAATGGCCACCATGCCCATATATGGGAAAACAAAATATGATTAGATAATAAGCCTAAATTGACCGTGACTTATTTTAACATTATTAAGGAGATCAGGTGAACGCTTCAGGACCTTCAGGTCCTCTAGTTTATTTTTCTTGAAAAGATCAATGATTTAGATTTGGAAGGATTAAAGGTTACAAGCCACATAGAGGCCCATATTTCGATTCTTGAATGGTCAGCATTTAATTTAATGGCAGGGTCAAGAGGTCAACAACTATGTAAAGACTGGAATCATCGACAAAGAGCCTGATAGATGAGTTTATTTCTTCTACAATACCATTAAGGAACACTAAGAACAACAAAGGTCCAAGAATAGATACCTGTGGCACACCAGCCTTTTTTAAACACCATTCAGATGAGACTCCTGATTGTTTTCTGTCATTGAGACAATCAGTAAATAATTGCAACAAGGTACCATTGATTCCAGCAGATATAAATTTGAATAGTAAGCGGTTGTGCCAAACTCTATCAAAGGCTTTACTTACATCACAAAAGACAGCATGGACCTCTTTGCCGTCGTCAAATGCTTTCCAGAACGTATTATATATGTCCACAAGTTGAATGGTAGTTGAATCGCCGGGTACAATACCTGACTGTTAAGTTGTCATTGCTAAATAAATGAAAAATCACTTAAGGGGTTTGACAAGAGTTTTGAAAATACTTCAGAAGACTATTGTTGATACAATCATTTCCCACTGAAAGTGAATTTAAAGTTTCCTCTACTCTGTATGTGTGTGTGTGTGTGTGTGTTGTGTGTGTGTGGGGGGGTGTGGGGGTGGGTGGGTGTGTGTGTGCCTATTTCTAGAAGTAAACAGGGGAGAGTAGATTGGCTTCCATCGAGAAATGTCTGGTTAGAGATATAAAGATTAAGCAAATTAACTTTGTTAATATTTTCCTTCATATAATATTCCATCTTTGCAAAGTGGTGGTATTGTGCCTGAGAGGTCTAGTTTAATAAACCATTTTTATGTCTTCCACCAGTCTTTTGGAGAGTTATTATTTGATTTGAGTTTCTCAACTTAACGCCTTCTGCTCTTTTGTATTTCCTAATTTCGTTTGTAACTACGTTTATGTAGTTTTTATACTTTTCCTGATCAAATATTCTACCTGTCCTTTTAAGTTAATCGTACATCCGTATTATCTTTCCCAGTACTCTTTTTTGACTTACTTGACGTCGACATCATAGTAGGCTAGGTAGCCTCTTCGGATGCTTTTCTTGGTTGTTTTCCCTGTCTTGCTTCATCTTCCGTGAGGTAGCAGGCTGCTCTGAATTTGAAGGGGTGGTCTTTACAGAATTTATTTAGTCTGCTTTTGAAGGCGTTTAAGGAGGGTGCTGTTACGAGATTTATTGGCAGTCCGTTCCACTGGTCGATCACACGCTGTGAAAAGTAATTTTTCCTAAGATTTAGGCGACATCTCTTTTTGAATAGCTTTAGGGGTTGTCCCCTTGTTGATGTGTAAGCTGCCATTTGAAATAGTTTTTCCCTGTCTGCTTTGTCAATATCATGGAGGATTTTGTAAACCTGAATCATGTCGGCACGCTCCCTGCGGTATTCCAACGTAGGTAACCCTAATGCTTTAAGTCTCTCAGAATATGATAAGTGCTTTATGCATTTTACCAGACGCGTTGCTCTTCTTTGGACATTTTCTAAAGTTATTTTGTCTTTCTTGTATTGTGGTGACCATACCTGTGTTGCATATTCTATATGGGGCCGAACCATAGACTTGTACAGATTTAAGAACATTTCTTTGTCCATGTATGTAAAGCTTCTAAATATTATTCCTAGATTTCTGTTAGCAATATTAACTTTCTTTGTTATGTGGTCACGAAAGTTAAGTTTCTCATCAATAAATACTCCTAGATCCTTCTCTGGTTCAACTCTTTTGATTGTGTTTCTTTTATCACCTGAGCCCATTTCATATTTACTGGCTTCTGTATTTTCACCTATATGAACATGATGACATTTGTCTGTGTTGTAGAACGTTTTCCATTCACCTCCCCAATATTCGGATTTACTAACATCATTTTGTAGAAGTTCAGGTGTTTCTGTTGACTCTATTGCTCGGTAGACCTTCGTGTCATCTGCGAAAATTTTCAATAGCCCCTCAATGGCTTCTGGTAAATCGTTTATATACACTAGAAAAAGGGTAGTCCCCAGGACACTTCCTTGAGGAACTCCTGATGCAATGTCTGTCCAAGTGGAGCTTGATCCCTTGATAAAGACTCTTTGTTGCCTTTCTGATAGGAAATCCCTTATCCAATTAAGTACTTTTCCTTTGATTCCATATTTTACCAACTTCTTTATCAGCCTTCGGTGTGGTATCTTATCAAAAGCTTTACAGAAGTCCAAGTAAATGACATCCACATCGTTCCCATTATCCATGGCTTCTGTTATGTCTTCCAAGTATTCGAGTAGTTGTGTTACACACGATTTTCCTTTCAAGAAGCCGTGTTGTGCCTCAGAGAACAAGTTGTTTGTTGTCATGTGTTCGACTATAGCACTTTTGACTAGCCTTTCCATCAATTTGCCCTGTACTGAGGTGAGGCTGATCGTGCGATAATTTTCAGCTTTGCTCTTTTCTCCCTTTTTAAATATTGCTGTTACGTTGGCTTTTTTCCAAATTGTTGGGATTTTTTTCTTCCTCCAAGGATTTAGTAAACAGTATTTTAAGAGGTTTCTTTATAGCTGATTTTGTTTCTTTTATTAGTTTTGGGTGAATGTTGTCTGGTCCTTGTGATTTAGAAGCCTTGATATGGTCAATTGCTTTCAAAACTTGTTCCTCTGTAAATAATAGAGACTCTAGTGGTTGTCTATAGTTCCGCTCCGCGAATTCTGGTAATTCATCATCTCCCTCTTTTTCAAAAACACTTGCAAAGAATTTATTCAGTATGCAAGCCCTTTCATGGTTGCTTTCTGAGACCTTCCCTTCCTCGTTCATCAATTTGTTAACAGTTGATTTTGTTTTGCTTTTAGATCGAACATATTCCCAGAAGAGCTTATTATCTGTTTTTATCTTTGCAGCCAGGTCTTTCTCATATAAGTATTTTCCCTTTCTTAGTTCCGTTATGACCAAGTTTCTAGCTTTTTTATATACTTCATAATTTGCTGCTGTTTTGCAATGCTTGTATTTTTGCCATTTTGTGTGTTTTTTCTTTATTGCTTCCCATCCTGATCTTGTGGCATATGGATTGTTCTTTTTCCCTTCATCTCTTACTTTGCTCACCGGTATAAATGATTCTGTTAATTCGACAAGTTTTTCAGCAAAGTATGTCCATGATTGGGCCAAATCTAATCCATTTAAAGCATTTTCCCAATGTATGTTTTTGAGGTTTTCATTTATGGCTATGTAATCTCCTTTGAAGTAATTCCGTTTCACAAAGGCGACATCTAGATCGGTTGAGGTAAAACATGTATATTCAAATGAAAGTGTCAAATGGTCACTTTTCCCTAACCCTGGGTCAAAATTTATATTTTCAACCATGCTTTCTTCATTAGTTAACACTGAAACAAGAGTACTTGTGTCATTGTTTTCTCTAACTCTGGTTGGTTCTTTCACTTGCTGATAAAGGTACGCATCACATATACATTCCAAGAATTTTGTTGCCATATGGTTTTCACTAACAGTGGTGCTATTGTCGATCCAATTAATTTCTCTGTAGTTAAAATCACCTACTACTAGCAAATGTGAATATTTCTCTTTATGGAGTTTATTTATCAGTGTTGTTAATTGTTCTGAATTTGCTGTAGTACTATTTGGACTTCTATATATACATCCTAGTAACATTTGATCAGTTTTGTCTAAATGTATCTTGCACCATATTGATTCATTGAAATCAGTATCTAATGTCACTAATTTAGCCAATAATTTTTTCTTTGTGTATAAAATAACACCACGCCCTTTTCCTATCGGGCTTAAAAACATGTCATAATTTTCAATATGGTAAGCGCTCTCATCCAAGTCATAAACACAGTTTTTTGGATATATTTCTGTCAATCCAATGATGTCCGGAGAACTGTTCTCTATTATATATTCCAATTCCACTTTCTTAATCTGGGTTAGGCAGTCCACATTTGAATTAAAACATTTTAGCCGATCCACATGTATACAATCACTTTTTAAAGTCTTCATATCTTTAGTTGTGTGATTATTCACTGAATTTTCATTATAACCATTTCTATTTAAAAACCTGCTTTCATTATTTACAGCGGCTGTATTTACAATGGTAAAACAATCATCCTATCGGCGCAACAAAGAGGGTGATGACTGTAAGGTCGTGTCCTGTGACAACCCCCCAATAATAGTCTTGTCCTCTGTTATTGTGCTCCTTTCAAAAAAATGTGATGCCATCAAGCGTGTGCTTTCCAAGGGTCTGGAATCATCAAACACATTCATTTGAGACAATTGCTCTCGATATAAAATTGGGCTAATTCCTGGTTCTTGTATATCCACAGCCATTGATAGAGCCTCGGCACCTTCACTGTCAGCCGTTTGTTCGGGCTTCTTTTTCTTATTCTTCCTTTCTTTAACAAATTCTCTTTTTTCCGCTTGTTGCAGAGGTGTAAGATCTTTGGTGATGATCACATCACGTAGGGGGTGTGGTGCTTTCTTAGGAATGAACTTTGCATTGTCTATCAGGAATTTGCGCTGTGTTCTATCCTCCAGTATAACTTTCAATGGTCTGGTTGTCGATTTGGGTTTACCTAGACGATAAGATGTTACTATTTTCAATTCCTCAAGGCCTAATGCAATGGCTAATGTTTTTATGTCTCTTTCATCCTTTAATTTGTTTATTTGACCAGAATCATTATGGTGCTCCTTTAAATTAAAGATTACTACATTCATTTCTCTTCTTCTCCTATCATCAACTCTTTATTCCTATCGTCCACCATTTTGTTTACGTCTTGTTTCACTTCTTGTTTGATATCATCAACAATGTCTTTTTTTCATGGCACTAACACTTGTTTTGATTTCTTGTTTGGTTGATATTTCCAAATTGTCCATCCTATTTTCAATAATATTCATTCTGTGCTCATGTTTGACTTTAATGTCGTTTAACGTTCCTGAAATATTCTCCAACGACGGGAACATAGATGTTCAAGCTGAACATGTCCAGTGAAAATTTTGCAGTTCATTATTTCTAATACACTGGTATAGGATAGCTGATATTTTTGCACATCGCAAACAATAGTGAAGCTTACAACAAGAGCAAGTTACCTTGTCGTGGATATTTTGATCACATTTCTGGCACAAGAATGTCGAACAATCTTCGTCACTTGATCCAGGTCGCTGTCTTTTATTTTCCTGACGCCCCTCTTTGCCTTGTATTGATGTGACATTAACTTCCATCTTGATGTGTGTAGTGTGGAGTGACAATTCACCCGCACAATATTCCACTATATACTTGAAACTGTTGTGTTAATGAGGGGTGACAGTTCACCCGCACATTTATTTAAAGGTTATGTGATATAGTTCAATCTAGGTTTAACAGTGTTTTGCTTGAAGAATTATACTGTAAAATGAACAGAAATCGAGAAACTTGTCTTCATTTCTTTCAAGTCTAGAGTTCAATAACTAGTGCTCTGACACACAAAATATATTTACATCATAAATCTTAGATGAATGCTTAATGAGTGCGGAGTGACATTTCACTCACACACCTAGTCTGTATTATTTCGAACATTGGATTCAGTTAAGCTACAATTATTGACACAAAAAATATATTTATTATGGATCCTGTCAATCTGAGTTCATAAGCCAATTAATTTTGTTGTTTAATGTAAGGAGTGACTTTTCACTCTTAATTTAACACTTAATCCTATAGTTTAATGATAATAGCAGTCTTTTCTTACTCTTTCTGATATTCTTCTCAGCCAGTGCTTAGCTAATTTGGCATCCGGGTGTATTCCGTCTCTGTATAAATTGAGATTGTAGCGTTTCTTATTATTCTTTCTGTTTTTTTTTCAAGGTCGCAGTTAAATTTAGGTGAGTGCGTACTATTCTCAATGTTCAGGCTGACAATCAGTTCATTTACCCTGCTAAAAATATCCTGCAGTTTTTATCATCCTCCAAGAAGATTTCAGGGGTTTTGTGTCCGTAAAATTTGTTGTAGCTAATTATGGATATGTATGGGATCTCAAGGAAGACTATGTTGAATTTTTTTGTTTCCGCAAATTTGGAAAGTTCTTTCAAATTACTTGTCAAATTATTGAAACATTCCTCGAGATTGTGTCTGAGACTTACATACTTTCTCCCTTTCTCTGTAAAGTCACAAGTCCCCAGCAAACATAGATACATAAATGACCATGATCCTTTTTCTTTTTATTAAAGTTCTCTACTAACCATTTTGCTCCGCGCTCTGTTGTGCAACCTTTTTTCGTCCACCAAAGAATATCGGTTTCCACAATGTTAGTCACATGCCTTCTCAGATAATCCCCCTATTTGTATTACTATATAACCATTTTGGATAAGATTGTCTAATTTTAACTCTCTTTTTTGGAGCATGCATTTTTGATCTATTAATGATATGTTATGTAATATTTGATGTGTAGATGTCGATATCGTTGCTCTTAAGTGAATCCCAACTCATCTGTTCGCGAATTGCAATAAAAGTAAGTAATGGTGCAAAGATCAGGAATCGATACAATCAAGTACCACACCTGACCCAGGATACCAATGGGAAAGTGACAAACTCATAGAAGACACCACAAACGAGAGCCAAGAGGTCAGCCCTTTCCCAGCAGGTGACCACAAAGCACATATAAACAGACGCGCACAAAACATAGCAAACACAAGACAGAACAAAAACATAAAAGATCCACAAGAGAAGTACCGCCTTGGAACGGTCAGTAAAATATTTTACTGGAGGGCTTAAACCGGTTTAACGGCGCCAACCTCACCCTTAATTCAGATGTGGATCAAGACATATAGATATTTGGTATGCATGAAAGACCCCTAACTTATCAATGCATCATCTCCTAAAACATATAAATGTCGCAGGGTATGGATACGGTTCGCCAGGGATCTCAACGACAGATGTTGTTATAGGTTTTTATTTACATATGTAAAATAAACCTATAACAACATCTGTCGTTGAGATCCCTGTGGCTAAACGAATCCATACCCTGCGACAAATTAACCTACAGAAGTTTCACATTTATCAACAAACAATTCTACTTTACTAGTGAATTGTGAAAATGTTATATATAACTTCAGAACATCCAAAAATAAAGACATGTATTAATTTGAGGGGTCGCTCTCAATAAGAGAAATATACTATATGTATGAGACAATCAAAGCAGGAGAAAATATAATATATATATGCATTTTTATATATGTTTGGGAAAACATATCATATATGCATAATAATGATATTGGAAGATATTCTTCCTATCTGTGACATTCTCCTCTGATATTTATGAAAACTAATACATATACTTAAACATACCAAATCTGTGTTTCGGGGTTTGAAACTTGTTGAGTATTTACCCACTCACCATACCGGTTTGGCGCTTGCCGTACCCTACCTGTACGTCTAGGTAACTGTGGAGTAGGTACATTATCTACACTACCTACATTACCTCTACTGAGATCTCTGGAACTGCCAGTGGTACCTACATCTGCACTAGCAAAACCACCACCTGCACTTGAATTAAAACCACCTGCGCTATCTGACCTATTAAAACCAACTGAACTATCAGATCTATTAAAATCTCCTGAACCATTAAAAGTATCACCATGAACTGACACATAAGACTTTTCTTTATTTGAAGAAACTGATTTCGACCCATTGATATTTGAACTGTGTTTCCTTTTAAGAGGAAGCATATATCTTGGGTAAAATAATTCTTCTGTTTCTGAGTCAGAAGAGTCAGACTCAAATTCAGGTTCTTGGACAGGTTTTGATTGGCTATGTACAGGGGCTGCAGGTTTGCCAGGTTTACTATGGGGACTGTCAAAAAATAGGCCAAGATCTAAACTGCTAGGTATGGCAGAAAAAGGAAGCAACATGTTCCTGTGTAAAGTTTTCACCGCTGAATCACCTGATTCACGCTGAACCCTATACACAGGTACACCTTCATTTGGCACTTCAATTACAATATATGAATGCTTATCCCACCTATCTGCCAACTTATTTTTGCCTTTTAGGCCCACCTTTCTAATAAGGACTCTGTCCCCTACACCAAGGGTTGCTTCTCTGACCTTACCGTCATAATTGGACTTATGCCTTGTAGCATTTTTATTTGCTTCTTTTGAAGCTACCTTGTAGGCAAAGTCCAACCGCTTCTTTAACTTACTGGCATAGTGCTCTCTGGATGTACATTCTGAATCCTGTGAAGAATTCAGACCCAGATAAGCATCTATAGCCAGCCTGGGATGTCTCCCAAACATTAAAAAGAATGGGGAAAAACCAGTGCTATCATGACGGGTAGCATTATAGGCATGGACTAAAGGGGCTACATATGACTTCCAGTCTTGTTTCTGGTGATCTTCTAGGGTACCCAGCATTTTTAAAAGGGTCTGGTTAAATCTCTCGACCATTCCATTTCCCATAGGGTGATATGGAGTGGTCCGGGATTTATGCACACCCGCAAGACTACACAATTCCTTAATAAGGCTACTTTCAAAATTTCTTCCCTGATCACTATGGATCCTAGCCGGAAAACCATAGTGAACAACAAAGTTTTCAAAAAGTATTTTGGCTGTAGTCTTAGCCAACTGGTTTCTAGTTGGAAAGGCCTGGGCATAACGGGTAAAATGGTCAGTCACGACTAAAATATGTTCATGCCCACCCTTCGACCTTTCCAAAGACAAAAAATCTATACATAACAATTCCATTGGTTGTGAACTGGTTATGTTGACTAATTCTGCACTAGGCTTCACCTGAGTTTTTCGCCTAATACAACGGCCACAATTTTTTATCTTTTCTTCAACATCATTTTCCAGACCAGGCCAATAAAATCTAGAGCGCACTAAAGAAAGAGTGCGGTCTCTACCTTGATGGCCTAAATCATCATGCAACTGTTTCAAAATGATGCTTCGAAAATGGAGAGGAAGCACCAGCTGACGTGTTTGTACATTATTTAATGTAGTATTTCTGTACAATACTCCGTCAACCAATGACAACCTGGACCACTCCCGAATATATTTCAAAACATTTGGGGATTCGGTCTGGAGACTACTTTTGTCTGGACAGAATTTCAACTTAACCAGCTCAACAACCCTGGCTAAAGTAGAGTCAGCCACTTGCTCTTTTGACCAATCAACATTCTGTAAAGATGTCGAGTCCAGTAGATCCGGTGTTGGCGGATCTACAAGAGTTACAGCGTTTGAAACAATCAAGGTTTCAACCAAGGGACAAGACTCTCTTTCAACCAAGTATGCTTGGCACACTGCCTTAACCACATCTGGAAATAATTCCACATCTTGCGGGGGACGCCTAGAGAGACCATCAGCATCTGCGTTAGATTTACCTGATCTATATATTAATTTAAAATCATATGAACCTAACGCAGCTAACCACCTATGACCTGTGGCATCTAATTTGGCCGAAGTTAAAACATATGTTAAGGGGTTGTTATCTGTATAAACAGAAAATGTGTTTCCATACAGATAATCATGGAACTTGTCGGTGACAGCCCATTTGAGACATAAAAATTCCAGTTTGTGGGCTGGATAATTCCGTTCTGCTTTGCGCAAACCCCTGCTGCCATATGCAACAACTTTTTCAAGGCCATCATGTTCTTGATATAGAACGGCTCCTAGCCCTTCTATAGATGCATCTGTATGTAAAATAAAAGGTTTGCTAAAATCTGCATATGCTAGCACTGGAGGAGAGGACAATTTCTCCTTCAGTGTATCAAATGCACTTTGTTGAGCAGGACCCCATATCCAAGGAATTGAACTTCTCTTCTTTTTCTTCTTTTTACCTTGGACAGAAACACCAGCATGATGTCCAACCAACAGATCATTTAAAGGTTTGGCTATCTTTGCGTAGTCCTTGACAAAACGCCTATAATAGCCTGTAAAACCCAAAAATGATCGCAGGTCTTTCACCGTCTGAGGTTCTGGCCAAGTTGTAAGAGCAGCAATTTTTTCAGGGTCCGTTTCAATTCCCTTTTCGGACACTACGTGGCCTAAGTAGGTCACGCTAGACTTAAAAAATTCACACTTGGATGCTTTCAATTTTAAGCCATGTTTATGCAGTCGGCTGAAAACAGCATCCAAGCGTGATAAATGCTCATCGAAGGACTCAGAGAAAATTAAAATGTCATCTAAAAAGATGAGGCACTCTTTTAAATTGAGCTCACCCATACACCGTTCCATTAGGCGCTGGAATGTAGCAGGAGCATTGGTCAAGCCAAAAGCCATCCTGTTACATTCGTAGAAGCCTAAATTACCTACGGTAAAAGCAGTCTTCTCTTTGTCCTCCTCTTTCATCTCCACTTGCCAGTAACCACTGCGCAAGTCTAATTTTGAGAAATACTTCGCACCGAGGAGAGTATCCATAGTGTCATCGATGCGAGGTAATGTATAGGCATCCTTGACAGTTCGGCCATTTAGTTTTCTGAAGTCTATGCAGAAACGCAAACTGCCATCCTTTTTTCGGACCAGTACAACATTCGAAGAAAAAGGACTTTTTGATGGCTGAATTGCTCCAGCCTCAATCATTTCCTTCAAATGCTGTCTGACTTCCTCATAAAGGCCTGGCGGAATACGTCTATAAGGCTCCTTAAATGGAGTATCATCAGTGAGCTTGATTTCATGCTCCACTAAATCAGTTCTACCTAAGTCAGTAGGACCGGTAGAAAATATATGAGACCAACTGCCAAGGACGTCTTTAGCTTTTCTCACTTGATCTTGTGTAAGATTGTCCGTTTCTACCTTCACGCCAAGATCCTCTAATTTTGTGACCTTGGGCTCCTGCTTCTTCACTGAAGAATCAGGAGTCCATGAATCAACAACATCTACACCATTTATTGAACATAATAGAGATCTTGGAGGAATCTCTATTACTCGTGTAGATAAATTACACACACGGACTGGAATGCGTGCGGTAGAACCGGACGATCCCAAAGATACAACTCTGGGGCAGATTGTTAAACCCGCAGACAAAGATGTATCTATAGGCTCAGTGACAGCAGTTTGAAATGATTTTGTATTTCTGACAAAACCCGATAAAGTTTTAACCTCACCAGGCGCAACTTTAATACTAAAATTGTTGGTGGTTTTCACCGGTAAAATTTCATTACACATGCTGTCAAAAGCAACTTGCCACTCAGCAGGAATGTTTGATTCACTTGAATCATTTGAAGCTTGCTTGCACAAACGAATGACATTGGTTCCAATGATCACAGGGACACGACGATTGTAGTCAGTATTTTCAACTACTAAAACAGGGGCTTTATATGTTGTATTTCCTAATGAAGGAACTACAATATCTGCCTCTATATAACCTTTATAAGGCAATTCTGTGCCATTAGCACAAGTAACTGACAATCCAAATTCAGTTATACTATGTAAAGTAGGTTTGGGGTCTAAGGTTTCATAGAAGGCCTCTGAAATTGAGGTTATTCTAGAACCTGAGTCCAACAAACCAAGTGTATTAACACCACATATTAAAATATTGTCCTCATTGGAAGAACCAATCATCCGTTCAAGCAAACTTGATTGCTTAACATTTGTACAATTATGAATTGGGCTTTTCTCAAAGTCCTTTGATGATACTTCCCCAGTTTGCCCATCAACTGGAGAAGTTAGAAGTTTAAATGGTTCCCAGCATTTTCACCATGGTTAGTACCACGGCCGTTGGAACCACCACGGTGACCACGCCAAGAACCACCACCACCTCTATTGCCTCTTTGAGAATAATTATTCTGGTGAGCATTATTGTAACTGTTAGAGTTGTGGTTGTTATGGTTTGAGCTACCTTGATAGCCCCTACCATAACCACCCCTCTGAAAGTTACTTCTATAACCAGCACGTCCACGGCCTCGTGGAACATACTGATTAGAATAGGAGTTGGAGTCAGGAAAATTGGACTGTCCAACAGACTCAGAACTCTGCTTTGTCTGCTGGTCAAGCCTTTCTTCCATTTTCTCCATCCTACTCATGAGCTCTTTCATGCTCTTTAATAATACATCTGTATTATTTTCTGAATCAGAAGTAACCTGATTACATTGTTGCTGCTGGGCAGTTGGTTTTTTAGTTTGTTTAAAACTATTTTCTTCCTGATCAACTTTACGTATTTCACGTAAAAGTGACGGGAAGTCTTTAATGGTATCGTAAAGATGCCTTGTTGAGTTTTTCAAAGACTGGCTTTTTAAACCAGTCCAGAACTTACTCCTCAGCATTGCATCTTTAGCAATGCCATCAATATGGCCAGACTTAACTGCCCTTGATAGGGTCTGCTCAATTCTTGAAGCAAAAGAAACCACTGATTCAGCCTCTTTCTGATAGTCACTGTAAAATGACTGAATCAGGGTTTCACTAGAGCTGACATTTGCATAAAAACCATCTAACTTGGCTAAAATGTCAGCCACTGTGGCATTTTGCCCTAAAGGCACTAAAAGGCTTCTAGCACTACCCTTTAGTGAATTCCTAATGGACTGCAACAGAATTGGTTCTGGCAGTACACTAGAACTCTGGAGGCATTTAACCTCAAGACTCCACACTTCATATGTTGTCTCCCCTTTTTGGGGTTCTTCAGAACCACTAAATGTGGGCAATTTGGGGACATAGGGACTGGGGACATATGAAGTGTTATGAGGTAAAGTATTATTAAAACTAAACCTAGGGACAGGTGATGGTGCTTGGCCTTTATTTATAAAAGATAATAATTTGGACCCAGCACCCTCAAACTGAACCTTCTTAGCATCTGGTGTGCTAGTCAACACTTTGGGGTCAGCCTTTTTGGGACTTCCCCCAGCATGTTTTGACATTAAAATGTCATATTCCTCTTTAGTGAGGACCTTGTAAGCTGGGTTGGATGACACAGCTTTCACCATATCATCCATAGAGCTATCCTTGGAAGCCATACTTAGTGATTGGGGCTTAGAAAAGGACAAGCTAATTGACAATTGTCAAACACTAATATATAATATATAGCACCACTCACAAACAGAGAGATTTCACTATATGAATACCACTATACTATTCACAAAAAAGTACATATGTTTCATGGAAGTACTACAAAGTAACAAAAAATGACTAAGTATATGTGGCAGCTCAATTACTAAAAACATATACTTAAATCATATCACCCTGTAGCATTCCATTCACATATACAAAAAAAAACTATCTGATCACTGTAATCAATATTACTAAGTTTGAAAAGTTCCAGTGCTGCAGAGTAATTCTTATCTGGACAAAAGTGGCAGCTCAATTGCTAAAAACAATTGTTCCAGACAAACCACACTGCAACACAATGAACCTATCCTTTATTGAAGAGAAATCAAGTTCAAGTACATGTGGCAGCTCAATTGCTAAAAACATGCACCTAAAAATTGACAACTCCTCATAAATTGCAATTTCAAACAATTATATAACACAAAACACTTAGTATGCAGACACCAAAAAAAAAATATTCACAAGTCTCTCTGTCAATGAAAATGCACAAGTACTGTACCTGAAAACATATTTTAAAACTAGTAACAGTATTTAAAAATAACGGCTATAACTATGCGCCGGATCCAATACTGTGACAGAGTCACACCAGGGTGGATACCATCTTTTAAAAGGCTATAAGAGACAGTTTTGGTGGGGTAACTCTTTTTCAATTTTCTAGTTTTGATCATGTCACAACTAAATCTAGGGGCCTGTACACCATAGGTAGAGTTAAGCTCTTTGATATTTTGATTTAATTCATTGATCTTATGGTGTAAAATCAAATTGTTCTGGTCAAAAATACTGGGGTTAGGGTGACCTTGTACACTATTCCAAATTGAAATTGAGTAATAAGGACACTCTAAAATTAGGCCTTTAACACTGTCACCATAAGAAGAGCAAATCTCAAAAAACTTATTGTATTGGTGAACAATATCCTCAACTTGTACAGTATTTAAATCAACAATAATTTTTCTGCCATATCTATATTGGCCAACTTTCGAAGTCAAGTCACATGTGCCAGTCCACAAAATTAACAAAATGTTGCCGTATTTCCGCCTATAATTCTGAACATTAGCAGCTATTAAATCTACGGCTTGCTTAGAATTACGGCCACCCTTTGATTCAAAAATGATATTTTTCTCTGGGTGAATACGGCTAATGTGACGTTTCAAATAATTCCCTTTACTACCACTAACTAAAATAACTGTCCGTTTTTGTGGAGTTGTAGGGGCAATAACAGGGTTCTCCCTTAAATATTTTTCTAACTGGGAAAGACTCATATGCACAAAATAACTGATCAAATTAAATTGTTGATGGTCCAAAACAATCAGAAGGAGAAATGAGGGGAAAAATTGGGGGAAAAATTGAATGAGGGAAAAAAAAATGAGGGAGAAATAAATCAAATGATGGGGGGAAAAAATTAACTCTCCTACCTTATCTCATCTTCTTACTGTAACCTAAGGTATCTGTCATTGCACCAGTAAGGTCTTTTAAATTTCTCACCTTATTAATTCCCTGAATAACAAAAATTTGAAATTAGAAACTGACCCCTATGCTACATACATAATTAAAAGAAACACATATATTCATCTGCACCCATTCTGGAACCTGTAAACAAGTATTAGTGGTTAGTTCTAGTGCACATGATTCACAAAGCTATCACAGATGACAACATATAACCACTATGAATATCAGTAAAAATGTTTTCACTCTTGCTATAGCATTGTCAATATTATTTTGGCAAAGTTCACTGATTTTGCCAGTCAAATAGACAATAAATACACAGAAATAATTTGGCAAAATTCACAAATCAAGCCAAACAGATTGCCAATATTAATAAATATGCAATTTCATTATAGGTGCAAGAATGACAACATTTACCGATCACTAAATACGAAATATCACAGACTATTCTCAAATGAGAGTTTATATATGTATATGCAAATATATGATATGGTATGGTCCGAAAATCAAATTTATCTTTTCGAATCAAACAATATTCACATATAAAGTTTACTCTGGCCTGCTGCGAGAAATAAATTAATTTTTCATAGCAAGCAGAGTACAGGTGCACCTAGCAAATAAATACAGAATCCACACAATGTAAAATACACGAAAAAAAATTATCACAGTAACTTCACTGCAAGACCAGTGTCACATATAAGGTACCAAATAGTGGAGGGATCCGGATCAGCTGGAGGCTACCCGACGATTCTCATTCTTGCGGTTTGCTCCATCTTTGAATATGTATAGGTAGTTATCGACATAATAATTACTGATCAGATTTTTAAAAATGAATATGCAAGCTTGCAACACAAAATATGGCCATTTTTATATATGAAATTATAAAATCACAAACACAGCAGCTGATACGTAGATGAATACATGAAGACATAACGGAACATGGCTGGAGGTTTGATGATCTATATAATATGATGAAGCATGGTTGAAGATGAAGGTCAGTCAGCAGAACACCCTTGTCAATGAGATGATAAAACCACGTTGGGCGCCAATTTGTCGCAGGGTATGGATACGGTTCGCCAGGGATCTCAACGACAGATGTTGTTATAGGTTTATTTTACATATGTAAATAAAAAGGGTGTCCTAAAATACAAAACAAACAATGAAACAGTACAGACAACACAGACAGACAAATGAACAGACACGGACAACGGAATACATTGCACCCGTATGCAATACATATTTACAACACAGACAGACAGACAGACAATCGGACACGGACAACGGATATACTTGCAACTGACTGCGAGTACGATATTGTAATTCGTTTGGTACCTGAGCATGACATGCTGAGCATGTCATGTCTATTTTTAGACATGGGTATTTTGCAGTGATAAAATTATATACAAAGAGATTAAAATATTAAAACCACACCTTTTGCATTTAACTTACATTTTATGCGTTAGCTCAATTTACTAATTCCTCCATTTGCAATGTCCATAAAGATCCAAACGATAGCCATGCCTATTTCATAAAGACAGAACAAATCCAAAGCAATTTGTAATTTGCGTAAATACGTCATACAGAAATATTGTGAACTACGTCACAGGAAATGTACAGAATGTAGTTCCTGGCGAAAACCTCCCTTTGGTGTTTTCATCAGAAACGACAATCTGTGATCTGTATGATAAAAAGAATATAAATTCACATACCTGCTAATAATAATATTTCCATATCATTTCCGTGAAGGAATAATAAATAAACTAATATAGATATATGTTCTACAGCCTGTAGATCGATTGAGTCGATCTAACTGCAAAAATGAGAATGCCTTTTCCAAATGTCGCGCGCATATGTATTTGTGAGGTTAGGCGCATGCGCTAAGTAAGTTAAAAGAGGTGTGTTCGTTAGCAACCAATCACCCATCATCACACATCCTTATGTCTAACTAAAACGGCTACTGATTGGGCGATAAAATAGACTATCTCAGTTTCAAGGTACTCCATAAGAAAACAATGCAAAGACAGGTTAAACCAGTTTTTCCCACGCTTGGTACGATTTAAGTAAATCTCAACACTACTCACGGTGGCACTAAAGGAGAAAAGGTACTTTTTGCGTTAAGCAAAATAATCACAAAGTTCACCTCTGTGACATAAATCAAGATATAACAAGGAGATAAAGCAAGGATAAGGACTCAACAGTAAATTAAACTGAATACCGGAGCAAAAGAAATCCAACAGGTAAACCCCGGTGGGCCCAACAAACAGCCAAAGCATCAGGCCCCTACCATCTCATCAATAGATAAGTCTTTAAGTCGGAACCATCATAGAGTCTGAAGTCCGACCCACCGGCGTGCAATTAAAGAGGAAAGCAAAGTTGCCAACCGTGATTGGGTTGACTACCAAGCATGCAGTCTGTTGCAATACATTAATGTTATAGCCAATCTTATCATAAGGCCAAAAATCCCTTTCATATTCGTCTCTAAACCGGGAGTACACCACTTTCTTTCTTTTTTTCTTCTGTATTTTCCGCCTGTCTATAGGCCCACTGTGAGCGACAGGGGGAGTTTGTGAATGTCAATACTCCAGGCTGGGGAGTTTAAGGAGGTACGGAAATGTCATGTATTTTATCGCTGTATTTCCGAAGCTATCCGATTAAATATTTTTGACAGAAGTGGTCTGATGTTTATTTTTGGACAAAACAATGCTATTTTTTGTTAAATTAAGCACAAATTTAGATTGAAATCACACCTGACTGAATGACCTCTAAAACAACTGTGAATTGAGATGGTTTAACTTAGTCAGGTGGCTCATTTTGCCTTGCAATTGCCCTGAAAAGAACAGCAGGAAGTAAAAAAAAAACAACGAAAATGTTCACATTATTTTTCATTGGGTGGTTTGGTAAGTTTTATTATTTTTTGCATTCATGTGTAACCTTCGCTTGTTTGATTATTGGTTATTCTCTACAGATCTTTCAAGAAGGGCTGTTGTCAGTTTTGTTGCTACAGACTTTTTCCAAAAACGGAGAAAATCTCCTCATCAAGTAATGCACCAGTCATTTGCAACAGTACATCTACACGGTCACTCTTGACTTTTATGAGACCAAGGTGGTGCTAGTCTAGAAACAAAATTATAGGAGTAGAAAAGTTAGAAGCAACTGGTGATAGATAAAAGACAGAAGAATAGGTAAAGTTTAGCGGTAGTGGGGCCTGAACAGGTCTAAGAAACGCATAAAAGGACAGAATTTCTGTCAAACGATAGATTATCTGTCGTTTCATAGATTTTACCAATCTATAAAACGACAGATATGTCATTATTTTATCACATTTTCATGTGCTACTTTCTGTTTTAACAAAACCGCAAGATGTCGGAAGGAATAAACAAGACTTGACAGGTAACAGGGTTTGCGCTAGGATTTATTTTTCTTTCGCCACCATTTTCGCCAATCAGATTTTTTTTGTGCCATTTTCTTGAACTTAGAGCCAGATTTTGGCCATTTTTCGCCCAAAAAGAGCCAGGTTTGGGGGCATTTTTCGCAAAAAATGTCTTCTGTCTTTAACCCCCTTTATTCTTGTGGATTATTGTACACACATTGATAAAATAACTAAGGATTAGTCCATTTTGTATTTAAAGTGGTTGACAGTCTTTAAATTTATGTATATTTGTACCTGGAGATTGTTGATTTTTCTTAACAGAGCAAACACTGATGAAATGCTGTTTGGGTATTCACTGCTTGCCAAAGTACCTATTTGCAAGTATTCAGAATAAATAGGATTAACCAACATTGTACTTTGAAGGTGTCAAGCATAATATAACACACAGGGATGATAATGATCAGACTTTCTATGTAATTGTCAATCTTTCCATAGAGTTTATATGGAAAACCTCCATTCAGGTTTGAACACCTGAACGTGAGACAGGGTATTTTTCAACACAACATTTGATCAATAAGAATTGATAATATATGTATGACGCCAATTTTAAAATATTATGACTTTTTTTCTTTCGATTTTTTTGGTATTTGATTTTAGTGATTAAAAGTTTGCAATCAATGTTATTCTCGCTTGAATATAAAATTATAAAAGATCATATAATACTATGATTAAAATATTTAAATTGGGAAATTATATGTTAAATAGAACGAATAACTGCATTGCCAAAGTAGTATGCTAAATATTGTAACAAGGGAGCTAATTCAAAAATATTAGGGGAGGGCACAATTGCATAATTTTTACCTCGGAATACAGGCCCGAATTTTTCTGACAAAACAAATTTAAATCAAGTGAGCCATAACATCATCTACCTTTTAAATAAAATGTTTCTGTTTAGAAATGATAGGTTCAGATATCTGAAACTGTCGAGAAAAGCACTTTGAACAGCGTGTGCAGTTGCTGTCTTGAAAAGGGCCTACTGTCGGCCTTTGCGAGATGCGCGGATCCTTTCGCATGCCTGGTAATGACTAGTGAGTGATGCCGTCAGATGAAAGAATGGCACAGTGAACACCATGCAAATCTTTCTCCTTTCTCACAACGCTTGATGGAAAGCTCGAAGCAATATATCTATCTTCTTACGAGTGGAAAGTGAGCTTGCAAGTGACACTTGATTTTTTCTTCTTCGTGGCCGTCGATGTACCGTTTTTTTCAACATGTTTTAAGTTACGAATTCAGAAAGCTATGTAATGACTATTATTATTGACCACAAAAATCAAAGATGTCATGATGATGGTGCAGTTTATTTCATGCACAGCATGGCACCATGTATATTATAGTCTGTAATTATTACCGTTACCGGTACTGCGGTAGCAGCTGTTAAAAGTGTGTGCCGATCTCGGACCCAATAAACATTTATACTGGGTCCGAGGTTATCAGCGCGTGTCCAGGTTTGACTCGATCAGCTACTGAATTGTGTGGTCGATAATTGGGGTGTTAATTGACAATTAAGATACACATTGATGACCATTAAGCGGCACGAGGCAATGACTTGTAGCCGGAGGTGACGATTCCGACGCCAGACAAAAAAATTTACTTGCGATTTTTCTTTCGCCAATAGTTGTCGCCAAATTAATATTTTTTGCGCCAAATTTATTATTTCTTCGCATTTTGCGACAATGGCGATCGGTAGCGCGAACCCTGGGTAAAATATCATTTTTGAGAACATTCCAAGTTGATCTATTGGTGCACTTTGAAGAAAATGGTTGTAATAAAATAGTTTACACACTTAAATGTACCGGAAGTGCCATTTAAAACTGCAAATACGGATTGAAATTGTCTCAGTTTTCACTTTTCACATCTGTCAGCCATATTGGCAAAGTTGACTGTCACGTGATATAAAAGGGTTGACTGGACCCCTTTTATTTTTCTTGTGCGTTGCCCTTTTGTTCCTCCGTTTTCCAGCGTCTGCTATACTATCCAGCAACCGGTGTATTGTATATTTACATTGACAACCAACCTACGGAGGCTGTTATGGGTTAACAGATGGTTTCAACCTTATTTAGTTTTGCGCAATGAGCAATTGGAGTTGAAGCAGTCCCAAGTCAAAACATGCCCAAGTATACAAGTATCCAATTCAAAATAAACCAACCTCTGATCCAAAGCAGAAGAATACTTTACGATCGTATCCGCCAGAACTGACACTTATTTGCGTGTGTGTTTTTTTTTGTAAAACACATCCGTTCTGTGTATGAGACTATCCCTCCACATACACATAAAACAATTCCGAAACACGTTTTTATTCCATATCTGAGCATATGGAAATGCATTCCAATGTATTTTGAGATTCAAAAATTATTTTCCAAGTGTAATTATGTAACAAAGGTTTGTATCGGTATATTACATGGAAGGACTCATTCATTGAGCATAGCTTAGCCAGGGGGTAGGGTTATATCAATGCTGCTTACTCACGGGATATCGTTCGTTAATTCGTCAGAGGAACTGTTGAACATAATGTCAGTATTTGTCTCATTTAATTGCAGTGAAATTCGCAAATCAGTTCCCAGTAAACATATAAAACTGTGCCAACATCCGCTCACCAGCAAAATGCAATTCCACTATCCAAAGGGAGGTTTGATGATGGGCAGAGAGACTGTGTTTGCTGGGTTTCCAAAACCTTCCCTATCCTAATCCAATCATGCGCGGATCCAGAGGTGGGGATAGGGGGTCCGGACCCTCTTTGGAAGATCACAAGTTATATCCATTTCCATAGAAATTAGCATTTGGACCCCCCCCCTCCCCTGGAACAAGTTGGATCCCCCCCCTGGAAAATATTGGAACCCCTCTGAAACCTTGGAAAATTATAGTTTTCTTTGAAATAACCATTGGACACCCTCTGTAAAACTGTAAAATAAGTTGAAGACTTAAAAAAACGTTGTCAGAGCTGTTTTCTGGCGGTCTGGCCTGGATCCCCTGGCAAAAATTCCTGGATCTGCGCATGCCAATGTACATGTTGATAAAATACGGACAGAGTGACAAACAATAATGGGACAAAATGAGCCGTGGTCGAAATGTCATTTGGCGTAACAATCAAAATGTTTAACAAGGGCCTACTCATGGGTGAAACGGCTCACGAGCGAAACTACCAATAACCTAAAAATTAAGAATGTTGTACTGTCTTGTCTACCGTAGTTTCAACCAACTAAACGAATCCAGCTTCTGCAACCGTAACGGCCAAAAACGAACTTTATCAGAAAAAAAGGAGACAACCAGTCAAAAAAGATGGCGACTTGCAGGTAGATTGACAGAGAGTTGTTTCAATTTCAACAAAATAGCGGAGAAAAAGGCAAAAAATACCCGAATTAGAGTGTTTTCAAGACCAGAATACAAGGGAAAAAGGGAGGGTGAGTATTGCTCTATTTCCGCAGAAAACGCACTATTCTAGACACCCCTGGTCTTCTCGAAAAGGTAATTGATGTTAATATGATGAGTTTTCAACATGTACCAGTATGCGTTTTTTTCGAATTGTACAATTTATTTGATACTGTAACATTTCAAACAGTATATATCTGTCGTTTGACAGATAACCAGATCTGTGAAACGACAGATATTCTATCGTTTGACAGAAATTCTGTCCTTTTATGCGTTTCTTAGACCTGCTGAAGTCAAGTCGGCCCCTGAGTTGACTCGGCCTGAGTCAACTCGGGCCGGTGTATTTTCAGAGCGTTCAGTTACATGTACATGTATATGATATATGGTTTGCAGTGTTAGATTTAGGCTTGATTTCTATTGCGTCCCTGGGACCCAGTGCATCAACAAAAGTTGAGTCCCATCTAAATTTAACTGAGTCCCGGAAAGTTTAGTTCTCCACCAATAATTTTTTTTGCAATGTTAAAACTCAAAGAAGTTAGCTAAAGCTATAAATTAACTTTAATCTCAAACATTTTCAGTTTACACTAAGTGATTGACGATCAGTTCAAAAAAAAAGAAAGAAAGAAGCAGACTTAGCAGTGATGGAGTCTTTGGCTATTAAACTTCTTTGCTTTTAAAAAGTCTTTACTTGATGCTCTAGACCAAGATTATTTTACATGAGCCTGTTGAAAATCGCATCAAACTGTGATAGTATTGGCTTCAGAATTAACTTTATAAAGTAATTTAAATGTTTCTAGAGTGATTCCTCGAGGCAACCGCCATTTTTACCAAGCAAATCGATTTTGGGAAAACCGTAAATCATTGTTTATAGCAGAGCCTCGTTTTGAATTCAACCGTTGCTATGAACAACGTATCTCGGAAAACCACAACTGAATACTATATAGTCTCTTTGTGATTTTGAAGTGTTGCAAAGTAGAAAAGACCGATATTCAAAGGTTTTAACTCTCTTCACTATTGATCTGGCTTAAATTTTATTATTTGTTTATTATTTCTTGCGTTCCATGGACGCAGGCTACTTGTCTATTTTGCGTACCAACGATTTTCGTTGCGTGTTTAGATATTATTACGGCGTAAACGCGAACACTGGTTTGGGTTTTGCATAATCTTTCACACTAAATCAAAGATAAATATTAAAAAAAATATTGAAAAACATTGCAATTAAGCTCTTCATTGATAGAATTCAGGGTGAACTTGCTACTTGATTAAAGGTTACATGGCTGTCTTGCATTTAATGAAAGTTTTAACACTTTGTCAAGCACTCACTGATCGCTTTCCCATATCTTGCAAACAAGGCAATTATCGTTTTCTTAACATTGAATTAGCAAAAACTTCTTGGAGACTATATTCTCTTTGTTTTACATCTTCCTTTCCTTACATTCCGTTATAAAGTTGGACCCGTTTTACATGCATTGGCCATGCAAAAATACTATTTTTTACTGGCTTTCTATCAACTATGCTTCTAATTTTCCTATCATTTTCTCTTTCTTATGCAGCAACCCCCACCCCCCGCCCTCTATAGTTGTCAAGTGTGACGGCAACATGTATGATGTAGAGTAGGCTACTATAGTCAAGATTGCCTGACCAAGATATAGATAGATACCACAAAACATTATTCCCTCAAACTTTTGTTGAACATTTTTAATAAAACACATAAAAAGAATGGTACTGGCATTGAAACATGTATATATAATCAACATGGGATTTGGAGTACCTCGTGGCACATAACTAAGACCACTATTATTCCTCTGTGCGTGCATATGTTGAAAGAATGACTATGTGCAATAAGAACCGAAATCTCATGAGCTTGCTTGTTTTTGTAAAATTGTAATAATGACTAAGTGCAGACATATTTTTATTATTTTATTTCAGGTATTTTGCCTGTCTTGTGTCTCAGTCTTGTTTATGGTGAGTACTGTGCCCTCAATAACTCAAAATAATGAGCGGTGACACGTGATTTCCAACAATTTGGTATTTTGACAAGTATAGACTCAGACGAGCCTGTGCAGCCTCCTGTTAGGCTTAGAAACCTCAAATGGTGTCCAGTCAGTAGCTTAACACTCATGGGATATTTGAGAGACAAGCAAAGGCTCTGATCAGACTGCGCATGTGCGCAGGCTGATCTGAGGCTTTGCTGGTCGCACATACCACAGTGTTGGAAATCTCATGCACTTGCTCAATTATAGTTAGGCACATTAGATTCAGATAAGAGGTAAAAAAATATTTCTGGAGTATTTTCCTTTTTTCATTAGTCAAGCATGGGATCAACAGGCCATCAGATAATACAGCTTGATAATGTCCCATTGAAGGGGATAGACTTTTTGGTTTTGGTCTAGAATTCAGGTCTGTGACAAACCTACTTATGATGTAAGCATACTTGAATATTCAATACTTATGAATATAGGTCTGCTGTAAAAAAAATATGTGTGGTTTAGGTCACCCAACCTTGCCTAATCTTAATGGTTTATGTTTATGGCATTTTGTAATCACCAAGTAAAAACATATTTCAACATTTTCTAGTATAAAAGAAGGCATCTCTGTTGGGACAGTGTATGACAGTGAATTGATAGAAATTTGCCCTTAAAGCAGCCACAATAATGCTGCATCTGAAAATGTTGTCTGAATAAGCCATTTGCTAACATTATAGGTATTGTCTAATATGTAATTTAAGTTTTGAGGCAAACATTGAAGAGCAGTCTGATCTATGTCAACACTGCTTGTTGAAGAGACTTCTTGAACTTTTCAGCAGATGAGCTTCCATTGTGATTGTTGCTTTAAGGGTTAACCCTTAAAGCGCCAAGAAAAAAATGCATCTGAAAATGTTGTCTGCTGAAGTCGTCTGCTGCAAATAATTGCCTAACATTTCTGACGAATTTAGTATAGAAGCTAACAGCGTGGACCCAGAACAGATAGGAGCAGTCTGATCTGAATCCACACTGTTTGCCATAGAGACTTCTTAAATATTTCAGCAGGCGAGAAAAACAGACGACTTTTGTTGCGATTGGCACATTAAGGGTTATATTGATATTGATGCTTTATGGGTTAATGCTTGTTTTTGTTTTTTTCAGGAGTAGATTACCCTCCAGAAGCTAATGCAGGGCCTGATATGATTTTACATCTACCCAAGAATTATG